>CM043323.1:11628839-12828839 GCA_023736055.1 Quercus glauca | reverse complement strand
CTATACCCCTAAAATTGCGCTAAAAAGTCTCAATGATTTGTGTGATGTTCATGCACCTTCATATTAAATTAAAGCTTTTTGGAAGCAGGGTCATTCTTATCTTTCTTCTTTTTTTTTGATGGAGTCATTCTTATCTTTGTTTTCACATTTGGGATTCTATTCATATTTTTTTAATGTAATAGTGTGTGATGGAGATTCATATTTTACTTTATAGAATCCAAGGAGATTATATTCCCATTATTTTGACGCAGTTCTGTTGCTTTTGCGGAAAGTTTCTCTATAGTACAATATAGAATCCAAGGAGAAATAATAATGAAAACTTCTATGAACTTATTAATTTGAGGATGAACTCACGCGTCAACATGACCTATGTCACCAACCAAAACGAAACACAGTTAAAAAAAAAAAAAAAAAAAACGAAACACGGTTTATAATTGCGTGTTATGCACACAAAAACAGGACACAAGCAGTGTCTTTTTGCATTCAACTATTTGTAATGTTGGCAAATTTCCATGTCAAAAATCAAAAAGGTTTCAGTGTAATTGCAAGTTTCCATGTATTTTAATTTCATTTTAAATTGTAAATGCATTGAGTCATTGAAGTGAAGAAAGAGTACAAGTGCTACAGAAGGAATCTCCATCGAGCAAGATTCATTGTGTTAGGAGAAATTCTGAGTGAGACAACCAAATTTGGGTTTTAGTTACACAAAAAAATTTCATTGAAATTCGTCTAACACTCGATCGAGCAAGTTCGCCTAAGAAATTCGGTTTTTTTTTTGGCCTGTAATTGAATAACAAACTCCTTTGAGTAGGACAGTTATCAATTTTAATTTTAAAAAAATAATTTTTAACACGCCTCAAAGTTATATTATTTTTCATATAATTATCAATTTTATTAAGAATCAGACTTGAGAGAGAATCCCTATAATATATGCAATTGTATATCAAAAACTGAAAGTAAAATACATAGCCTCTGTGTTTATATACAGAACCAGAGGAGAGCGAGAAAATAGGAAAAGATCTAACTGACTATTACACGTGTGATAACCAACTCCACATTATAAGCTTAAGTAAAACACATGTAGTTTGGCTTCTTCAATCATAAACTACAAGTAGCTTAGAAAATTGAATAGATACTGCTACTCTATCAACTGTAGCTCTGCTACATTCCTAGTTACACTAATTTGCAAAGAAAAAACTTGCTTTGGACTAGAACCACAAATACGCTGTACCTTAAAATGTCATGAAATCCCATTATGTGATGGCATTGACTATAACTTTATGAAGTCCATGATAATTTAAAGTATGTCGAAGTAAAGAGGAATATTTTGGCCACCTTGCCGCGTTCAATCAATTTCGTACCAATTTTTTTTTTTTTTTTTCTCTATTCTTTTTTTCCTCGTGTAATTTCATACTAGCTCTTAGTTTTCCTCGAAACAACGTTATCATTATTGAATAAATAATGAAGCTTCCTTATCTTTTTTCATGGTCCCAAACTTGATATGAACCGAATTCAAAGATAAATTTATTAACTATAATTTTTTTTTCAATGATGGATGCTATAAGTTCATAAAAAAGACACCAATTTGTTTTCGTGTAAGCAAGATTTGAATTTAAGTCCCCTATGAATGATTTTTTTTTTTTTTTTTTCAATGATGGATACTAAAAGTCTCAATGATTTGTGTGATGTTTCATGCACCTTCGTATTGAAGCTTTTTGCAAGCAGTGACATTCTTATCTTTCTTTTTGTAATGGAATCATTCTTATCTTTCTTGTTTTCACATTTGGGATTCTATTCATATTTTTTTAATGTAATCGTGTGTGATGGAGATTCATTATTTTGACACAGTACTGTTGCTTTTGCAAAAAGCTTTTCTACGGTACAATATAGAATCCAAAGAGAAATAATAATGAAACTTCTATGAACTTATTAATTTGATAGGGCACTCGCGCGTCAACATGACCCACTGTCACCGACCAAAACCAAACAAAGTTGATTTATAATTATATGGCAGCTCTTCACTTGGTTTAGCTTGCGTGTTATGCACACAAAAACCGGACACAAGCAGTGTCTTCTTACATTCAACTATTTGTGATGTTGGCAAATTTCCATGTCAAAAATCAAAAAAGGTTTCAGTGTAATTGCAAGTTTCCATGTGTTTTAATTTATTTAAATTGTAATTGCATTTGAGCCATTAAAGTGAAGAAAGAGCAAAATTCACTGTGTTGGGCGAAATTCTGAGTGAGACAATCAAATTTGGGTTTTTGTTACACAAAACAGTTTCCTTAAAATTCGTCTAACAATCAATCGATCAAGTTTTCCTAAGAAAATCAGTTTTTTTTTTTTTTTTTTTGGCTTATAATTGAATAACAAACTCTTTTAAGTAGGACAGTTATCAATTTTAATTTTTAAGAAATAGTTTTTAACATGCCTCAAAGTTACATTATCTTTCATATAACTATCAATTTTATTAAGAATCATACATTAGAAAGATCTGAGAGAGAATCTCTATAATATATGCAATTATATATCAAAAACTGAATGTAAAATACATAGCCTCTGTATTTATTTAGAGAACCAGAGGAGAGTGGGAAAATAGGAAAAGATCTAATTGACGATTACACGTGTGCTAACTAACTCCACATTATAAGCTTAAGTAAAACACACGTTATTTAGCTACTTCAATCATAAACTACAAGTAGCTTAGACAGTAGAATAAATATTGCAACTCTATGAACTGTGGCTCTGCTATTCTGTCATCTCAACAAATTTTCCTAACAATAATGTGAGCTATATTCCTAGTTACACTAATTTGCAAAGAAAAAACTAGCTTTGTACTGGAACCACAAATACGTTGTAACTTAAAATGTCAGTAAATCCCATGATGTGCACGGCATTGACTAGAACTTTATGGAGTCCATGATAATTTAAAGTTTGTCGAAGAAAGAGGAACATTTTGGCCACCTTTTCTTGTTCAATCAATTTCATACCAACTCTCTTTTCTCTCTTTTCTTTTTTTCCTCCTCGTGGAATTTCATACTAGCTCTTGGTTTTACTTGAAACAACATTATCATTATTGAACAAATGAAGCTTCCTTATCGTTTTCTGTAGTCCCAAACTTGATATGAACCGAATTTAAGGATAAATGTATTAACTATAATTTTTTTTTCAATGATGGATACTATATGTTCATAAAAAAGACACCAATTTGTTTTGGTATAAGCAGAATTTGAATTTAAGTTTCTTATTTGAGAATTATTATTATTTTTTTTATTAACAATTGAGTCAATTGGAATTCATGAATTTATTAACCGTTTATTTCTTTTGATAATTTGATAGCAGGGTTCAAGAGTTATATATGTAACTCAATTGATACCACTTGGTGTTTTATAGTTTTTAATAAAGATATTTATAATTTAAATCCTTTTAACTTGACTATTAAAATATAAATATATTTTTATTGAAAATACAAAAAAAATATCAATTACGTTACAAGCTTTTTGCGAATTTATTAACTGTTGGGTAAAAAACTTATTGGATGATAAGAGGCTAACCAATAATATGGACAAAAAAAAAAAAAAAAAAAGAAGGAAAATAGCTTCTATTCACAAAACTTGGAAACGAATTTTTGCAAGTTGTGTCATGTCATCCCTATCTTCCTTTTTTTTCTTTTTCTTTTTGGATAAACTACAATATATATTAAAAATTAAAAAACATAAACAGAAAAGCAATCACCCTTACCGACAGAGTCTAAAAACTCTTGGTATTAAAGTAGAAAGATTCTTTAAAGACTAGGGATAGTCAATCACCCTATCTTTCTTTGTTGCTTTCTCGAAAGAACATCAATTAAAAATACAATTTGAGGTCCTACATGTTAAATTAAATAACTCAGTAAAAAGTTCAACACGTTCAATTAAATTAAATAGAGTCAATTGTAAATTATATCTCTAAAATTTGAGGGTAATTGAATTTTACATCTTAAAATTTCAGAATTTAGATTTTACCTCCTAAAGTTTGGGATGTTTGGATTTTACACCATGACGTTTCAGAACTTAGATTTTACCCCTTATATTTTAGGAGTGTTTGGATTTTATTTTCTAAAATTTTGAGGTGTTTGGATTTCACACCCTAAAGTTTCAGAATTTGGAGGTGTAAATTCCAAATAACCCTAAATTTTAGGGGGTAAAATCCAAGTTCTGAAACGTTAGGGTGTAAAATCCAAACATCCTAAACTTCAAAGGGTAAAATCCAAATTTTGAAACTTCAGGGTGTAAAATCTAATCACCCCCAAACTTTAGGGTATACCGCGTAAGAAAAGTTGATCAAATTCTTTGTTATTCAACGATAGGAATATTAGGAAACTCTAGTAGCTCAAATTAATCCATTAAGTGACCGCTTCCCACTAGCCTTAAAAAAAGAGGCCCATGACAAGATTGAGAGCAATGAAATTTTACACACCGAAGCACAAAAAGAAAATCCCAACACAAAAAACTTTTTAGCGTGGGCTTTATATCTTTTATAATGTGCTGTAAGGCCCAGTTTATGTCTGAGAACTTCTTATGTGTAGACCAACCTAGAAAATATTTATATTTGTGAGTAGTTTTCTATCAATGGCAAAAGACTTCTTGAGCCACCTGTATCTGTGAGTAATTTTCTCTCAATGGCAAAAGACTTCTAGAGCCAGTTGGTGTCTGAGATTTCTTCTAAAGGAGTAAGTTTAAGTTTGATTATTATTCACTTTTCCTATGGGATGTGTTGGACAACTTCTAGCGAAATAAAAATTAAAACTTTTAAACGAAAAACGGAAGTTGAGTGCAACAATTTTCCAATATTTGTTTCTTTTTTGGTATAACCAATATTTGTTTCATCCACAGGAATTGATTGCAATTTGCAACTAGATTCTAATATTTAGTATTTTTTTTCAAATGTTAAATTGCACGAGCACCCTTTGAACTTTCAAGTAGTTACATTAAAGCTCCATAATTATGTTTTTTTTTTTTTTTTTTTTTTTTTGGGGTCAATTTGGTACAATAACTGTGATACCATATCAATATTTAGGCCTGCTTCTATCCGTGCCCAGTTCATTTTCTACCAAACAGAACACATGGGTCTTAGGTGAGCTGAAATGTTTTTGCATCCAATAATAAAAATGAAGGAAAATATTGAGAAAACTAAGGATGAAAGTAGGAATTTGTCTTTGGGGAACCAAAAAATGAACAATAAAATCTTTTGATCATTCAACATTCAAGAATAAAAAAAATATTAAAACTCAAATCTAAATTAGTATACAAAAAATAGAACTAGTATCTATTCCGGATTAACAGAATATAAATAAAATAAAACACACAAATGACAGCTTTGGAACATATTTTATATTATTTATGATATTTTAAAATGAATCTTGATTTTTTTTTTAATATTGAAAATTATTTATATTAATTATGTAATAAATTTTACTATAATTTCTCTTTTAATGTAACTATGTTGAAATGATCAATAGCCAAAAAACCTAGCCCTAACTGTCTTGGATTCTTACAAGGTAAAGTAAATGACAACATTTCCTACTTTCAAATCTACACCGTCCAAGTGGAAGCACAACCACTTCACAGCATTAGTAATATAGAAACTTGGCCAAAATTTCACATCTTTCAGTTTCATATTTGGGTCCTTAATTTGGATTCTTCCTCTCACATCACAGCATCTACCTCTCTCTTTCATCTTGATTTCTCAATTTTCCCTTTGCTCTCTCTCACTCCACTAAATGTGTGGTATTGTTCAAGTGAGAGATCTTTGTACATTTCTTGCAAATTTGATTTTATTTCAACATTTCAAAATTTTCGTTATTGTCAATAAATTTTAGGCAAAACACATTTTTGTCTTTATATTTACATTATGTGTCTGTTTGGTAGCAATTTTTTATGATAATTTATTTGCATAGTATTTATTAAAATATAAAAATTTTGATAACTTTTATATTAAATGTATGGAAAAAAAAAAAGCTTATTTCTAATAAAAGTTATTATTTACCAAAAAAGAGCTTAAGACAAAAAACAAAAAGCTTTTAGCAAATAAGCAAGAGCCAAATGCACATGCTTGGTAAAAACAAGGGAGAGAGAAGGGAAATAAAGGGAGGAAGAGAGGGGAGAGGAAAGGGAAGCGAAATGATATTATTTTCACTTGTTTGCTTTGTACCCAAAAAAAAAAATAATAATAATAATAATAACTTTAAGGAGAGGAAAAGGGAGAGAAATGATATTATTTTCACTTGTTTGCATTGTACACAAAAAAAAAAAAAAACCTTTACTGGTGGGTCCCACCATAAGAACTCTCTCTTCTCTCCCTCCCTCAATTTTCTATTCCTCCACTCCAATCCATTCAATTTAGTGCTTTTTTTTTTCCCAATCATTTTGATCCTTTATTTTTTTGATGAAATAATTTTGATCCTTAAGTTATGAAAATATTGTCATTTTAGTACTTGTAATCTCACTTGGCACACACGCACGTAGCTGAGAAAATAATTAGGAATAATTAATTACTAGCATTAAAAAACCATGCTTCAAAAAAAAAAAAAAAAAACCACATCTGCATCTAAAAAAAAAAAAAAAAATCAACATCAAAAAAGAAAAAAGAAATAATGGTTTTCTAAATAAAATAAAAATTTTTAAATGAATTAAAAAAACACTCAAGTTTCCTTTCATTTTCTTTCATTTTTTTGCAAAAGTTAGCGTTGCCTGTGATCAAACCATTCCAATTCTTGGAAAAAACCTCACTGACATTGTTGTCATAGGTAACTAGAAGACGATTTGAGGTTTTGAATTTTGTAGCTTTCAACGACACTTGCCACAAACAAATAAATAAATAAATAAATAAATAAATAAAAATGTGGCAACATAAGTTTGCTCAAGAACACAAGCAAAACATGAAGGAGAAAGTAATCTGTGATTTCATTGAATTCATTAATTATGCTACAACATAGCTCTGCCTTTTATACACAACGACAGAGCATGAGGAGGGAAAACATGATGTTACTATCTAAACGGCGAAGGCACAAAATAACTATCTCCTCCATAAACATTTACAAAGAAATGAGAAAGACCACAAGCCGTGTAATTTTGTGTGTAATTGTTAGAGATATTCAAGAACAATACTAGTCTAAGCCTCAATTTTCCCTTTGCTCTCTCTCTCTCCACTAAATGTGTGGTAGTTTTCATGTGAGATATCTTTGTACATTTCTTGTAAATTTGATTTTATTTCAACATTTCAAAAATTTTCATTATTGTCAATAAATTTTAGGCAAAACCACATTTTCGTCTCTATATTTTCAGATGATTTTCACTTTGGTCCCTAGATTTTATTTTTACTACTTTTAGTCATTATTTAAATAAAAAAATGCGTTTTGTTTTAGTCCTTACCGTCATCTCTATAACGGAAATATCTTATGTGCAAACAGAATGCACTGTTGGTATATAGGGCGCTTACATGGCCATTAAAATAATAATAATAATTTTTAATTAACATTTAAATAATACAACATCAGCATTTTAAATATTAAAAAAAGCCATGTCAGAAAAAATTAAAACAAAATTCTAAACATGTGATTTTTAAAACCAAATCAAATAAAATAATTAAAATAAAAATTTCTTTTCCTTTCATTATTTTCTTCAGAAGAACATATTTTCATATGTTTTTTGTGTTCTTCCCCAAGAACACAACTGTTCATAATCATGTTCCTAGCAAATTAATTCTTAGTTTCTTTTCATTTCTCGGTCTTTCTTGTACTTTCTTTGAAGCCAAACACATCAAAACTCAAATAAATAATAGTTAAATAAAATAAAATTTAATGAAGCATTTTCTTGACAGCGTCAATCTCAAGATCTAAACATTTTTCTCTCCTAATTGGTAATCCAGAAAATCCCCTTTTCACAAACCCAACAAATTCTCATTCATAAACCCAAAAAACTCCCTTTCACAAACCCAGAAGATCACTTCTCAACACACACAGCAAATAGTCCTTTCACAAACCCACAAACCCAGAATATCCCTTCTCAACACATACAGCAAATGAGTTTTTCAAATTTGTCAAAAATCAGAAACAAATAAAATAAACCCAAGATCGGCTTTAAATCCTCTTCAAATTCAATCCCAAGATAGAGAGGGTGAGATAAGAAAGTGAGGAGGTGAGGAAAACGTGGGCCTTCAGATCTGCTGGAAACCTATACCACATACGATCCAAAAATTGACCCACCAGCCTGCCGAACCCACCATCGATGAACCTTACCTATCCCACTACCTGTGAACCTTGCCGAACCCATTGACTAGGAGGATCTTAACAACTTGATAGCTGCGGTGGCGGAGGCGATTAAAGGAGATGAATGGTGGGAGCTTCGGTCAAGGGGTACTGTGAGAGAGAGAGAGAGAGAGAGAGAGAGAGTGAGATCAAGAAATGGAAGTTTGAGGTGTAAGAATTTGAGATGGTTTTGATTAGAGGTGAGGCGATGTTGGAGGTGAGAGGGAGGAAGTTTGAGATTAGAGCCATCTGATGAGAATCTGAGATTAGTAGGAGTTGTAAGAAAATCTATTCATATTTTTTAAAATATTTTATTTTATTTTTAAAATTGACAAATTTAAAAAGAAAATGGTTTTGATTTTATATTCATTTTAAATACTGACATGGACTTTTTATATGTCAATTAAAATTTGTTATTATTATTTTAATAGCCATGTAGGCACTCTTTTGCCAATATATTCATTTTAAATACTGACATGGACTTTTTATATGTCAATTAAAATTTGTTATTATTATTTATTAGCCATGTAGGCACTCTTTTGCCAACAGTGTCATTCCATTTGCCACATAGGATATTTCCGTTACAGAGATGACGGTAGGAATCAAAACAGAATGCGTTTTTTAAAATAAGGACTAAAAGTGGTAAAAATAAAAAAATGTGGTTTTTGCCATATAAAATTAAAGGAATTCTTTTTTAATAATAATTTTATTCAAAGGGACACATATGCAGAAGTGTCCCTGGGCACATAGGCACGCTGGGGTTTTTGAAGTGTTTGCTCTATGTGTGTCTCATCTCAAATCAATATAAGTGGCAATACCGATGCTATCTCTCCTCCATATGGTCTGTGACAATGAAGCAGGTAAAGCAATCTCCTGATTTCTGCTCTCCTTTCTCTTTTGAACTCTTTATCTCAGCACTTATCCAAATCTGTATGGAACATCTCTTTCCCCCTTTGCAGCACACTTTATTTGTAAGTTTAAAATGGATGATATACTCATTGCCACATGCAAATTCCCACCAGCATTTGTACAGGCTATCCCGATTCACCTAGCTATTACATAAATAAAAACGTTAGTCATTTTACCTCACCAAAAATGGCACTAAACTAAAATTTTCCCTTGGTTAACAAAGAGCTCACAAAAACATTTACTACCACGAGTGCATTTCATTGCATCACAAAGCAATACTAACACATTACCTCATCTTTCATTTACAAACATTCTTCTAAAAAGAGAAAATTGAAAGCATTGCCATACAGAGAGAGAGAGGGAGAGAGAGAGAGAGGAAAATAGCAAAAAAGACTTCTGAAATTTGTGAGAGAACTTAAAAGAACAAGCAATATGAGCTCTGGAGAAAATGCATATAGTTTTTGTTAATTAAGTGATGGTACAAATCACTAGTTGTACAAATCAGGTCCAAGTATGAATTATAAAGGTTACAGCTAGTAGAAGAAGTGACGCATCAAAGCTGAAAGAATTAATGACAAATGTATATGCTAACTTAAGATTAATTGCAGCTGGCAGTCGTGCGTTCTAAAACTTTCCGTTTGTAGGCTCTGTATTGAAAGCAAACTTTCCGTTTGTAGGCTCTGTATTATAAACTTTGTCCGATATGCCAAACTCTCACTGAGGAAATCCAACATTATTCAATGTAATAACACCCTAAAACTTAAACCTCACCAGTCAGGGGAACAAAAAAAGAATAAAGAGAAAAGAAAGTAAAATTTTTTCAATATCACCAGTAATCATTGCAAGAACATGTTCCATTTTTGAAGTGATGAAACCGGTTTGAGTCTCTCACCGCTATTTCTCCACCTCTAGCCATTGAAGTATATTTGATTGCAGTGTGACAGTCTCCACAAACACGAAGATTCATAAATCTAATATGTTTTGGTTTGGATATGCTTATAAGACATAATGCCACAGCTATTTTCTCACTGTGCTGAAACAAATATTGCTCATTTAGTTCATCCTCGACATCATGAAGAACAAAATCTGTATCAGGTACATAGCCCAATTCCAATATTTTTTAAGCCAATTGATTCAGTTCATAATAAATATCTTGTGCTAGGGGTGTGAAGTGTCCTCAACATGGAACTTGTGCATCATATTTTCCACCTCTATCCAGCTACAACCTGCTTCTTCGATCAAGTTTCTCTCATTCAAATTTTTTTCTAATTATTACCACATTATCCCATTGACCTGAGGAAGCATACAAGTTTGATAGTAAGATATAGACTGCTGGATCATATGCTATATGGGTCTTGCTCAAGAATCATCTTTGCTGCAAGTACCCCAAGTTCTTTGTTGCCATGAACCTGCTGACAGGTAGCAAGAAATGTACGCCAGACTAGCGCATCAGTCTAGTCTTGAAAGGTATTGAATTAATGAATTCAAGTGCTTCTAAAAGGGATCCTGATCGACCCAATCAATCAACCATACATGCGTAATATTCCATTCTCGGAACAATCCCATGTTCTCTGTAGACTGTACATTGAGGTGAAGGGTTTCCAGCCCTCAAATATTAGCCCCACACAGCTACAAGCTGATAAAGCAGTAATATAGTTGATCTCATTTGGTCTAACACCATCATCAAGCATTTTGTGGAACATTTCCATAGCTTTAGAGGCAAATCCATGTTTTGCAAAACCAGTAATCATTGAACTCCAAGATATAACATTTCGACCTCCCATGTCATTAAAAAAAATGAAAAGTAGCTTCTATACCTCCACACCTAGATACATGGAGTCAAAGCATTACAGATGCTCTTATTTGATGAGGACCCTGATTTTAGTACCCATGCATGAATTTGCTCACCCTTACCAACTGCACCAACACTAGCAGCTCCACTCAAGAGACTAGCAAATGTGAAAACACTAGCCCCAATTCCAATATCCTTGATTTCATGAAAAAGCTCAAAGGCATCTTCAGAATTCCAATTTAGGCATATGTATCAACAATCGTGTTGTAAGAAATTAAATTCTTCTCAAAATGAATATCAAAAGCTTTATGAGCATCTTCCATCATGCCAGACCTTGCATACATGCTAATAAGAGAATTTCCCACACAATTAAGCGATGCAAGACCAAGTTTCACTGCATGCGTGTAAACTTGTTGACCCATACAGGGATCAGAAAGATTTACACATGCCATAAGGACACTAGAAAAGGTGAAATGATTTGGTGAAACTGAAACATGACCCTTGATCATTTCCCTAAGAAGTTCAACAGCTTCCTTATCAAGCCCTCCACTTTGCACGTATCCTGTGATAATATCTGTCCAAGACATGACATTACAATCAACCATTACGTTGAAAACTTTCCTTGCATCATCCACTGATCCATCCGATGCAAACTTAGCATACATGTCTACCAAACAACACCCTACACAAACAGCTAAAGCCAACCCAGTCCGTATGACCCAAGAATGCAATTGCTGCCCAAGATTTAACAATTCCAGCTCTGCACAAGCTGAAATAACTCCACCAAATGTAAATCGATCCGGTACATACTCACTCAAAACCATATTAAAAAACAAATCTACAGCCTCCATTGGGTACCCAAATTGCATAAACCTAGTTATCATCAAAGTCCAAGTAACCGCATTCTTTTCAGGCATTTTCTCAAACACCTTATAGGCTAAATCCACATCACCACTACCCTTCACAAACATTACAATCAATGCCCATCCAACACATACATCAGACTCAAAATATCCACTTTTGATAACAAACCCAAAAACCATTTCCCCAATGGGAACATTTTCCACATTCGAACACGCACGAATCAATACTGAAAAGCAATACTGATTTGGGCAGAAACCATTTTCAAGCATTTGAAGAAACGTGACTATGGCTTCAGTTCCCATATCATTATTTGCAAAACAAGAAACCATAGCAGTCCAAGAAACCAAAGTCTCTCAAATCTCCCATATCATCAAAAATGGATTTTGCTTTAGCCCAATCCCCACTTTTTGAATACAAGCTGATTAGAGAATTGAGAATGAGAGAGTTGAGGTGGAGTTGGGAGTGAGTCAAGTAGTGGGTGTGAACGAGTTTGCCGAGTTGGAAGTTCCGGGACCTTATACAGGACTTGAGGAAGAGGGAGTAGGTGGCGAGGTCTGGCTGGGTACCCTTTTGGGCCACGAGATCGAGGTTCGAGATTGCTTTGTGGAGGTGGCCCACATTGAGGTGGTGGATCAGACGGTGGTTAAGGTGTTCAGAGTTTGGATTTAGTGGTGATGATGATTGAAGGCTTTGGCGGGAACGAGTTGAGGGTTTGATCGAAGGAAATAAATAAAGGTAGTTTGGAGGCTCACGAAACAGAGAGGCCTAGCATATTGATATCGGTTCCAACGGGCTACAATTATACAAGAGGCTTGGGTTTTGTTTGTTTGTTTATTTTTATTTTTTAAAAATATATATTTTTATTATATAAAGGAAAAATATGAATATCCATATATCAAGTTAGTAAAATATGGTATGTGTATAATACATTAAGTGTATGGATAGAGATAATTTGGCATCTTTAACAAAAGCATGTTTCAAAAAATGGGCAAAAAAATATGAAAACATAGAAATACTGCAACATGTATAGTATGTGTATAATACATTTATATTTTAAAATTTCGCCATAAAAATACGGACATATTTACCATATGCTTTTCAGAGATAAATACAATGATTCAACAAATTACAATTATATAAAAATTTCTCAGCAATTTAATTTGAAATAATCCATTTAATAAATAAAATTAATTCCATAATCAAGAATAAATAAAAAATTACCTTAAAATAGAATTAATAGTTATACAAATTGTACAAGCAAATAATATTATATAATACTAATAAGATCGGTCAACGGATAAACGATTTAGAAAGAAAGAAAAAAGTAACAAAGAGTGAACTTACCTGGAATAATTTTACTTTTGACGGTGTTGTCAATATTTTGAATTTTACAATGTTTAAGTGATATGTATTGTCTGATTTAAAGTATATCTTTTAGGATTATTTTAATCTTTTACAGTAGTTGAATAGTTGATAACCTCTGGCCCTCATTGCAATCTTTAGACTTAGAGTTTTACTTTTATCTTTTTTTAACTGCAGTATTTATGTACGGATTTAACACTTATTTGTAACAATCGGTAATGAAATTTTTCATTCCAAAATTTCTCTTTTTTTACTGCACATTTGAGAATTAGACAGTAGACATGAGTTTTTTTAATTGTTATGTATGTATGTGTACTGTACAAGTATGTTACACGTTTTTACCAACTAGTATATGTAGGGGATAATATTAAACGCGACCGGTGAACACGACACATAGTTAGTAAGTTAACCTGTTCTCTAAAAAAGAAAAAACTGTTCACTCTAAAAAAGAAAAAACGCGACCGGTGAATACGACACATAATTAGTAAGTTAACCTGTTCTCAAATACATAGGAAATCTATTTTGGCCAATTTCATTCGTTCATTTGGTTATATTTTAATATTTAGTCATCTAGTGCAAGTAAGAGATTGGTACATTTTGATTTCAATATGATATGCAGAGTCCAAGTTAGGAGTGATTCATAAAGCAGAGGATGTATACTCATAGACAATTTTAATACCCACACAAATAAATAAAGCCATGCCCTATTATCTTGTTCACTTAAATTTTTGCTGCATCTTGTGCACTTAAATTAGTACAAGACGAATGCGGAAAAATAAATAAAGAAAAAGTAATTAATGTGGATGGATCACTTCTATATTTCTCTTTCCATCAATCATGCTTGCATATTTATACCTTAATGTCATTTCCTCACATATTTCTACCTTAATGTCAACTATAGGGCATCTATAGCCGCGTTTTTTTTGTAAACGCGGCTAAAAAAAAAGCCCCTATAGCTAGTGTTTTTTGTAGTGCTAGAAACATAAAAGAATTAGCTGCCTGATTTATTCCAGAGGTTGAACGATTTTTCACACCGATATTTGGAAGGATTCCTTCTCAGTAGGAGGCAGGGCAGCCACTGATTGGCACAATTATTGGACGCCACATGAATTGATTGCTTCTTTTTTATTTTTATTTTTTTTATATTAACATGAGTTGATTGCTTAACCATTCATATGAATACTGAATACATAAAGAGGAGAAAAGCAATTTGTACAACTGAGCTGTTGCCTGGTTTTCAACATTGTTTTGTAACTTAAATCAAATACATATTCGCAATTATAAAGTTATAATTTTTCCCTCTTAAAAAGACTTTAACAAGTAAATATGCCACGTACTAAGTAAAAAAAAAAACAATTGTTGTAGGTATCATAAATCAAGGGACTGATTATTTGTAACACAAAAATATGAAGTGTCTTTATGCTATCAAATATGTGAAGAATAATAGCCCCAATTTTGGGGTGGTGTTAGCTTTCCCTTGCATTTAAAGTTTAGCCAACAGACTTGATTCACTTGATTGAAATGATGAACTAGTTGAATTTAAGTTGTCTTCTACATCCCCTATCGGTCTCCCTGATGATGATGATAGGAAAGGCTTGGAAGGCATTTATAAGTATTCAACTTCTCCTTCAAGCATTTCTACAACTTTATTCATTAAAGGACAGTCACTAGGCTTCATCTGTCTGCACCATAATGCAACCATGATCATCTTCTTAGCAATTTTTTTCTCCTTTTCTGTGGCATCTTCCATTTCTATGTCATTTCCTTCACTAAATTGGCCATAGACCCAAGTTGGGAAGTAGATTTGGCTTGAATGGTCTGCAAATGCATTCACGTTCTTTCTTCTGTTTGCCATTTCCAATAATAACATGCCAAAACTATAAACATCAGCTTTATAGGACACCCCTCCAATGTTTTTATAAAACAATTCTGGAGCTATATATCCTAGTGTTCCCCTTGCAGCAGTCAAAGACACTATGCTATCATTCGCTGGATAAAGTTTTGCAAGCCCAAAATCTGAAACTTTAGGAATGAAGTTCTCATCGAGAAGAATGTTATGAGGCTTGATATCAAAATGCAGAATTTGCATGTCACATTCTCGATGTAGATATTCAATCTCACGAGCCACTCCAAGAGAAATCTCATTTGTTTTCTCAATACTTAAGGGGATACTCTCTTCCCGAGAAAAAAATGGATTTTTCAAGAGAACCATTAGGCATGAATTCATATATAAGGGCACGCTTTGGCCCCTCAGCACAAAAGCCAATGAGTTGCACCACATTCACGTGGTGAATCCTTCCAATTGTTGCAACTTCATCGATAAATTCTTGCCCATTAGCTTTGGAGCTACCCAACATCTTTATAGCAACAAGAGGACCACTTTCAAGCTTTCCTTTATATATAGTGCCATAGCCTCCTTCACCTAATTTATCCTTAAAACCTTTGGACATCTTCCTAATTTCTGAGTAAGAATACATAATTGGCATGAGGTTAATTTGGCTTTACAAAAATTATTCAACAGCATCATACATTGATAAATGCCTCCTACGCCACTTATATATCAAAAAGGCCACGACACAAGGAATCCCCAAGACAATTTTTGTTGCGAGGTATAATAATACTGTACAGGAACATCACAAAAATAACAATGAGAAACAAAATTTTTGTAGCATTGCTGTCAGCTTTTTAAATTTTCACAAAAATACATGTTTTATCTTTATATTTTGAGTTGTTTTCATTTTAATCCTTATCTTTTGAATTTGTTTAATTTGGTCCTTAATCTCAGTGATGGAAATTACTTGCGCGGTCAAATGCTTCCACAGCTATCATACTTAAAAGATGACATGATTAGTGGGTTCTAGTTAACTCAACTGGTAAAATCTCTGATGAATGTATAAGAGATCTGGGGTTTAATCTCCGCCTACACCAAAAACTGATTGGTGTCTTGGTTTAATAATAAAGAACAATTATCAGGAACGGACGCCATAGGTTGAAATTCTCTCCAAAAAAAAAAAAAAAAAAAAAGATGACATGATTAATAAAATAATAATAATAAACTAATTGGCATTAAAAAATAGCCTAAATCCACATAAAAAAACAAAAAATAAACGTTATAATTCCTCAATTTAAAAAAAGAAAAAATGAGCAAAATGATTAAAAAATAAATAAATAAAATCCCAATGGCATTGTTTGAGTAGAATCTAGTTTTTATGTTACTTGTAGTGATTCAAAATAGTTCGAAGTAAATATTTGTCTTCAAGGATTAGAATTTGGGATCTGGAAATGCCTAACTTAATAGGACCTTTTGAGAAGTGCACAAGTTAACAAAGAAGATGAGAAAATACCTAGATTATAAAGCCTATCTTACCAAGCAAGAAATGTAAAAGATTAAAACCTACTTGATTAATTAAGAAAACACAAGGGAAATAAAATATTCTTAAAATAAACAGCAGAGAATATTGTAAGGAAGTAACCTGTAAAAGTTCTTTGTTTTCTTGGTAAAAGTATTCTCAGGAGCAAGGGTCACCCTGGTTTCACATATATCATTGCGTGTTTGTATGTGTTCTGTTTAGTTCATTATTTCCATTCCATTCTCAAGCCATTTCTACACCTACGTACACTATTATTCCCAAATTATAATTACAAACATCTTCCACGGGGCATAAATAAGTAAAAAAACTATTAAAATTCATTTTTCTTAATATATAAACATACCTTTTTTCCTCACTTTCTAACACATAACAAACTCATTCTCCTTTAAATATTTGAATCTTTCCCTTTCTATTAAGAAAGAAGATAACAAACCAGAGAAAATAGTGTCGTTTCTAAATAAAGAAGTTAGAACTTTTCTTAAGACGGTGTGAAAAATGCAGTTATGAAGGAACGACACCGTATCTATTAAATGAAAGGAGTGGAACGCACGTGACTCTAATACCAGTCCATTAAGCACCCCCTCTATGTGTTATACTTTGAGATTCTTTTAGTTACACATATACATATTTCATTATTTCTTCTCTCTCACTTCTGCCCGCAAGTGTATATAACCTATGTTGCATGGACACGGACACGGACACGGGGATACGGCAATTTTTGAAAAATAAGGACACGACATGGCGGAGACACGGCGGTTACCGGCGGTTAAATAATTAATTAAATTTTATATTTAGGCATTTTTTTAAATATTTTTACACATAAAATACGTTTATATCTAGAATTTAAATTATGTAAAAACTACAAATAAATAAACTAACACCCAAAGTAGTACAATAATACACATAAAATGTTTAGAGTACAAACCATAAAAGGATAACAAGTTCAACATCAAACTAAAAATATAAAAGGATAACAAGTTCAACATCAAACTAAAAATATAAAAAGATAACAAGTTCAACATCAAACTAAAAACATAAAAGGTTAACAAGTTTTAAACTATCAAGATTATCACAGAACAACTAAATCATCATCATCAACATAATGATCACTCTCAGCAATACTTGTCTCCATCTCTGGCTCATCTAGTGTGAGATAAGCAATCTCAAGCAACCCAGGTCCTCCAAATGGTTCATCCCAATTATCTCCACCAATGTCCCACTTCTTAGATTCTCCTGTAGTGTACTCGGGCCTCCTCCTTGAAAGAAGTCGAAGATTAGAATGAACAAACACTAAATCTTCAGCACGTTTAGGAGTAATTCTATTCCTCCTCATACAATGGATGAAGCCATATGTACTCCAATTCCTTTCAGCACATGATGATGAGCAAGGCTGTCCAAGAAGCTTTAGAGCTAAAGTTTGAAGCATGGGTAAACTGGACCCATAAGTAGACCACCAAAGACTTGGATCGTAGGTCCACCTATCCTCCATGTTATCATCATCATAACCCTTAACTCCTAAAAACAAACCAAACTCCATATTAACATTCTTCCTATCCTCAGGATCAGGAAAGAACCTTTTCAAGCACTTGTTCCTCTCCCCTGAAATTTCAGCATCCTTATGTGGGGCAACACAGCCTCTGACTTCCTCAATCCATTGATTAGTATAATACCTAGTTAAAAGCAAATAAATAAGTACAACTAATGAGTTTAGTTTATTTGTTTGGAAATGCCTAAAGAATATAAACAAAAAGATTAAAGAGATAGAAAAATTACTTCGGATTCAAGGAGTGGGCTAGGCAATGAAGTGGTGTGCAATTTTTAGTCCACCGTTCAATGAGTATATTATGTACCACATCATAGAATGGAGACTCCTCATAGTCTTCCTTGCCTTCATACCGGTATATTTCTTTCTTCACATTTTCTATCATGGAATCCCACATTTCATACACCTTATGGAGAATAGGTGCATCCGTGTCAGCTACTCGAAGCATCTCATAAATAGGTCCTGTGAATCTCAGAATATATGCAACCTTGTCCCACCACAAATCATTCAAAACATAATCCCTCACAGTTTGAGCTTTTCCTACATCATCTTCTCTATATGACATCCATCCTCACTAATGACCGTATTTCGAAGATTTTGTTTTACTTGATACAATCTTTTAAGCATGATGATTGTTGAAGCAAATCGTGTTTCAGCAACAGCAAGTAACTTCAAAGGGGAATATGAATTAAAAATTGCTAATCTCATAGAATGATTTGTGATGAAAATACGAATGAAAGCTGCCTCATCTGAAACTTGTGCAATCCAGTTACATTCATTATATGCAACCTCATTCTGCAAAGAGTTCCTAGGTGCACATATATTCTTTAAGGCCAAATTGAGGGTATGCACAACACAAGGTGACCAAAAAATATGAGGATATTCAGCTTCAACAATAGATCCTGCAGCCTTCATAACAGATGCATTATCAGTAATAATTTGGACAACATGTGAATGCCCAACCTCTTTAATGACCTTTAGAAACAAGTCAGCAATGAAGTGCTTGTCTTTGTACTCCTTGGTACCATCAATGGATTTGATAAAAAGTGGCCCTTTCTCTGATGTAGCCATAAAATTGATAAGTGGCCTTTTTTGTACATCTGTCCACCCATCACTTACAATGCTTAAACCCTTTTCTTTCCAAGAGTCTTTAATTGACCTCAACAACCTCTCAATATGTGCCCTCTCTTTTTGCAACAGAGTTGTTCTTAATTTATTGTAACCCGGAGGAATATAGCCCGCTAAATTGTTATTAGCTGCAAATTTGATCATCTCAATCCAATATGGGTTCTTAGCAAAGTGAAAGGGTAAACCAGCAAAATAAAATGTCCTAGCAATAAGAGAATCTAATTGCTCTCGACATTGATTGTTAAAAGCCCTCTCCAAAGGAGAATTCCCAGTCCCTTTTTTTTTTTGAAAAAATGAATGACTTGTAGCTGTACTACTCTCCTTACTGCCCAAATTAGGACTAGTAGGAGAATCAGTTGGTAAAGACACTAGCCTAGGCTTCTTCAATCTACGCGAAGATTCCTCAAATGCATCTTCTAATTTCTGCATTTCACTCTGATACTCATCTCCGACCTTGGCACATGGTTGTATTCCAAACTTAAACAATTTTAACAAGTGTGCCTTCACCCTTGAATAAGACCCCTTGAAAGTTTTTTCACAATAGTTACATTTGAAAGAAACATTCCCACCACCAACACTTGCTTTTTCTAACTTAGTAACATATGCCCATAGAGGAGCAGCAGCTACCTCAGCTGATGATTTTCCACTTTCAGTTTCAATATTCATTTGAGGAAAATCACCTACAATATTTAACTTTAATAAATAAATAAAACTATAGCAAGACACACAAAAAAAAAAAAAAAAACAAATTTATAACTTATAAGTTATAACTTATATAAAAAAAAAAAAAGAAAAAAAAAAAAGAAGGGAAGGACAGAGGGCACCAATGGGCAACGGCCACAATAGCAGTTAAAAAAAAAAAAAAAAAAACAAAAAACAAAACGCATTATATAAATAATGGAGTAACCCACCCATTCACCAAACATAATATCTGAAAGTGAAAGAAAGGAAAAAAAAAAAAAAAAAACAGAGAGAGGCGAGAGCAGAGAATGAGAGAATCGGACCTGTTGTCACTTGTCCACGGCGAGAGAGAGAGAGATCGGAAGGGACGGAGGACAGAGGGACGGCGTCGTCGTCAGAGCTCGCCGATCTAACTCCGGCGAAGTACAGAGGCAGCGGCAGTGACTAGGACTGATCTTGGGTCGGGTCGGGTCGGGTTTACTGTGACCCGAAACCCGACCCGATAGAAATCGGGTTTGTCTCTCTTAAACCCGACCCGAACCGAAAAAACGGGTCTGTAATCGGGTCGGGTTTTCGGGTATCGGGTCGGGTCACGGGTTGGACTTTTTTTTTTTTTTTTTTTTTTTCCTAGCTGTTCATAACGTCCATATCAAAGCTGTGCCTCCCTAACAAATGGCACCCTGTTGCCTTTTAAGTATGAACAAAATCATAGCATTTAGATGTTTGCTACCAAAAGGTCCAAAACCTTTGATGAACTAAATAGAACAATCCAACAAATTTACTTGCATCAGTGTATGCAATGGATGTCATCAGTGTATGCCATGCATGTCAATGCAATTTACTTGCATCAAATTTCAATCTAATCACCCAGGAAACACAAACTCTAAATAGAACCAACCAAAATAATACCAATCAACAAAACAAATTATAATCCAAAAACAATTCAACTAGCTAAAATTCAGATACTTTCAACAAAAAAAAGAGAGCCTTAAACCAAATAACACAATCCTCTCCAAACTTTCATTTAACACAAATTTTTGTCACTCTCTCTGCTACTGATCTGAATGAATGAGTTAAATGTTGGGTCTCAGATTTGTTAGATCACCAACTGCCTCTACCAAATGATTGACAAAAGCCTTGCCATTCTCAGTTGAACCTTGAAAGAAAATTTTATACATCCTTGCTTGCTTGATGTGAAGCCCGGATTGGTGAATCACCCTTCTGCCTATACATGACTGCTGAGGCTAGAATCTGCACCAGTAAGACATGCATGCATTATTTATGGACTTAAAAGTTCAAAATAATAATAAAATCAATCATTAAAAATTATTACTGTTCAAGAATTCAAGATTCTCCATTTCCTGAAATGTAATTCACATAACTTGAGAACCAATTACTATTAGATACACAGACAAGACAAGTAATGAGATCCATTGTAGCTAAAACGCAAACTAAGAAAGATGAGCAACAGAGACATTAGTAATCTATTAGTCTATGCAACTTAATATTTTGTAGCTACAACACTACTGTTACATTAGTAAGTGTATCATCATCTATACTAAAAGAACCAAAACCACTAGTATTATTCATGCTATTGTTAAAGCTCTAGAGTCCTTATTCATGCTTTGGCCGAAGATTGACCAAGTACTAACAATCAATTTGTTAAATTACACAGAACTACATGTTCACCCAAATTTTACCACTCCTTGCCATGTTATCAGAGATAGAGATACCAATATGTGAATCCATTAGGCATTCCACAATCCACATGGCACCAACCCTTCTAGCATGTACTCGGTAAAAGCAAGACATAGTTTCTAACAACACGGTTGAAACTTGAAACCAAACAACAAGTGGGTCATCTATCCAACCTTTAGATTTATTTTTTCATCTGCACACTTCTTCTTCTTTTTCTCACTAACCAAACAACATACAAAAACCCCCATTGATTATAAACATATATACACCGAAAATTAGACAATGGTTCCTATATATAAAAGAGGTACAATCTAAAAATTGAACACAAAGTAAAGCTTTCAAATATTTTGTGGCAGAGATGACTTACACTGAGACACCGTAGAGAGAACTCAGTGAGAGAGGCAGAGGAGCACAGCTCTTTAGTTAAAAACCTGAAAAAAAATCGAAATGGGTCCTTAAAAAAACGATTCAAACCAAACCCACATCACAAAACGCAAGAAAATCAAACCTAAACAGGGTATTCACATAAAAAAAAAGTTTTACAAGACTAATCCTACGTTTGGTTGCCGAGAAAATGTGGGGAACGAACCAAAAAAGTTTAAATTTTGAGTTCAACCCACGAAAAATAACACCACTAGCAACACCCCAAAAGTGAGAAAAATATGAAAACCTGAGTTCAACCCATTTTTTCTTCCACGGTTTTCTAAGAAACCAATCAAAGAGCAAACAAACAGAGATGATAAATCTAACTGGACTGATTCTGATAATCAATTCAAAAACCCATAAAGAATTCAAGCTCTGTTTACAGTTTGTACACAAAGCAGTATATTCGACTTACACAGAGACGGAGAGCTGAGGGAGGCGGAGAGCTGAAGGAGGTGGAGAGAGTAGGGTTTTTTTCAGTAGAAAAAATCGGGTTCAGAGAAGTGAATTTATATGACCCGATGCCCGACCCGACACCGACCCGAACCCGTAAATAACCCGAAAATTAGACCCAAAACCCGACCCGAATATCCTCAGACCCGCCCAAAACCCATCGGGTCGGTTCGGGTCGGGTTGGGTTTCGGGTGGGCCGGGTCACTTGCTCACTCCTAGCAGTGACAGAGGGAGGGGGGGTTGAGTTCACTCACTTCACTGGGTTGAGTTTTACTCTCAAATTTCAGCAAAAAGACTTTAACTGGCTTTATTATGTTAGGGATATCATAGAATCAACGGTATTGGTAAGTCCACCTGTCAAAATCTGTGATTTTTTTGGTTTTTTTTTTTTTTTTCACTGCTGGCGTGTCGCACGCGTAAGAGCTGTGTCGGAGCCGTGTCGGAAGAAGCGAAAAAAAAAAAAAAAAAAAAAAGGGACACCGCCGGACACTGGAATCTGGCGCGTCGTGGCCGTTCCGGTGTCCGACTCGTGTCGGACACGGACACGATGCCATTTTTGGCGTGTCCGTGCAACGTAGTATATAACAGAGCTAGCATACTTGTAATCTATTATTCAAACTCTCTGTTTTTTATTTTTAACTTTGAGAAGTAATAAAGCTTGCATTCTATTTAGAGATTTGTTATTAATATGGTATTAGAGCTCCGGTAAGCTCATGAATGGCTTCCACCAAAGAAAATACTTCAATTCCTGCACAATCAACCTCTTCAAATTGATGCGCTTCTTCAATGGCGGATGATCCAAACGCTAGCCTTTTTGCAGATTGCGAGGTAAGTGGCTTCTTAATATAATTGTTGAAAACTAATAATATTGCACAAAACGTTGTTTTTAAGTAAAATATACTTTGGAAAATTGTTTGTGGAAACTATAGTTTTCTAAGAAGTTTTGTGTTGTAACTTTAATATATAATTATTTATGAAAAGTGCACCATATTTGATATTGCATAAGGGAAATGCATGTATTGTTAGCTGGGAAAGGAAAAACATCTTAATTTGATCATTGATAATGGACTCCATGGATTTATCGCATTATTTTGACAAAGGGAGATGATTTGTTAGATAACAGTATGTAGCAATTGGTAGCAGAATGAAACAACAAGTGTCCAAGGGTCATGCACAATGCACATGACCAGGTGGACCTTTGGACACTTGTCACATATTTTTTACTGGCACCTAACCCTGCATGTAGTAATTGTTGCATATAGATATGCAGCAAATCCTCTTGCTTTGACAAATTAGTTTAGGTTGTGTGTTGGCGGACTAGTTCCGGCTTTGTGTTGGCATTATCATGTGGTCTTGGGTTGGATTTTTCGATGGTGTTTTGATAGCTCACATTATATATATATATATATATATATATAATGTAGTTTTATGGTGATTCTTTTAACAAGCTTTGTTCTAGATTATTTAATCATTCTTGTCATGTTATTACTGAAATTGATTTTGCAGAAATCAAATTGAAATTCCTAATTTATAGCATATTTGAAATTTATTTATAATCATGAAACTTGTATTTCTCTCACCTCAATTAATTATATTACTTACTGGGCTCTGTTACTCATCCCATTCTTTTACCAAACTTTGTAAAGCAAGCAGTGATCATTCTGAGATAGATTTTTATGGCTAGTAGTAGTTAGACAACTACTAATGGATTTGATTTTTGTGGCTAGTAGTAGTTAGACAACTACTAATGGAGATTGGATTTTTGAGATGATGATCCTTAGGTGTTGTACACAAGGTTTTGAAACCCAGACCAGACCGGGAGGTTCGACCGAAAAAACCGAAAACTGGATTGAAATTCGGTTTTTTAAGCCTAGAGAATCGGGTATCAGTGAGTTGTGAGAGAACCGGACGAACTGGGGTTCAACCGAAAAAATCGAACGGATTGTAGGCCGGTTCAACCGGTCATGGAATAGGGGAAATATCGGATTCCGGTCGGTAAATGCATACCGGACCGGAAAAAGAAAAATGTTTCTTACTTTCAAATCTACACAGTCCAAGTGGAAAAACAACAACTCCACAGCACTAGTAATATAGAAACTTGGCCAAGGATTCACATCTTTCAGTTTCATATTTGGAGCCCGAACTTGGATTCTTCCTCTCACATCACGGCATTTACCTCTCTCTTTCATCTCAATTTCTCAATTTTCCCTCTGCTCTCTCTCTCTCTCTCTCTCTCTCTCTCTCTCTCCACTAAATGTGTGGTAGTATTCACATGAGCGATCTTTGTACATTTATTGTAAATTTGATTTTATTTCAACATATTAAAATTTTCATTATTGTTGTCTCTATATTTACATTATGTGCAGGTTTGGTAGTGATGATGTTGAAAAAACCACCAGTGAGCTACACAGTACTCGCACACTCTAAACAGCACCTGCACAACAAAAAGGAGAAGACCTAACAAAGAGCACTGGTGTGGTGCTGGCCAAATACCCTCTGAAGGTCAAGTTAGAACTTCTTACAACTCTAGAGTGCTAGAGAGGGGTTAATTATGCGTACCTTGATTTGTGAGGGTATTGGGGCAATTATAGTAGTAGAGGGTTGACCTCTCTTTCTTGGGCTAGAAGTCTTTTCCTTATAGGAATTCTCATGAGCGTATATTGCGGAATCCTTTCCTTGTAGGAGACTAACACTAAGTGTAGGATACAAGACATTTCCTTGTATACTCATACGTGGTGATCAAGCCAAGGATACATTGGAGCTGTTAGCTTTAGGGTCGTCAACTTATTATTTTTTTATTCCCTTTAGCCATGTCGACGTTAGCCTTTCGATGGAGTCAGTCCCTTGACGTTCTTCCCAGACTTCCATGACACACCACTGTTCGTCAACTTTAGGATCTTCAGCCTTTTTCATAACTTACCCCGTCAGCATAAGCTGTAGGCTCCACTTGATGAGCAAGGTTGACAGGTTAAATCTGGAGCGCCTTGCGTGCTATCATTTTACTTATCAGTTGCCCCCTACTCCATATCCCCGTCAGTTTAAACTGACGGGTTATGGAGTTAACTTTTTCGTTGCTAACGTTCACTTTGGCCAGGAGACAGAAAACAATTTAAAGGCGATCCTTCGAGCAGCAAGTATTAAATGCTCAGACACGTGGTGTATTATGGTTGGCTCCGCTTCTGGACGAGGGCGTCGCTTCTTCTTCTGTGCATTTCCCCTTTTGTATATAACCCACCTCTCCCCCTCATTTATCCTATTTCATCTTTACTGATTCCCAGAGAGAAGACTAGTCGCCTTTGTTCCGTCAATTCTTCTACATCATCGCCTGTGTTGCTGCTATTGCTTCCAACACCATCACCTGTTTGGAGAAACTCGTAAGTTCTTTTTTCTTTCTTTGTATATGCCTTATTTTGATTGATTTCTCTATAATGAGGTCGTCATCTTAGGTGCTTAGAATAAATCTGTCACTTGTAGGTAGTCAGATGTCAAGTGACGCGTCAAGTGATCAGTCGTCGGTCCGCGATGGAGCAGGTTACGAAGAGGTATTTGGTTCAGGTCATGAGTCTGGGAGTTTTTCCTGGTCGTCAGAGAGGGAGACGTCAGCTCAATCTCCTGACGAGGAGGTAGGGAGTTGATAAGTGTAATTTTTACATGATTTTTATTATCCTCTTATTTATTAAAATTGTTAGTTTTCCTTTATTTCTTTTGATTTGATTTGATTTTTTATTTATATTTATCTATTCATTTGTGCTTTGAAGGAATGAGAAGAGCAAGGAATCAAAGGAATTTTGCACAAAATCCAAGTCCAATTCGGATTAGGATTCCAGCCTGCACATTAGTTAGTATTTTCAGCATAACTTTGGGCTCAGATATCCAATCGAGATGATTCAAGTTGGGCTGGAAAGTTAACTTAAAGGGCTACAACTTTGTAGTTTACCAAAATTCCGAATTCTGATTTTAAATGGGCCAAAATGGTCGGTTAAGTGAAGCCTAAAAATCTGGGATTTTTTCCAAACGGGAATTCAACTTGTAATTGGATTCCTTGACCTATTTAAAGGCTCTTTAGGGTAAAAAGAAGAGAAGAGAAACCTGAGAGGAAAAGGCAGTGCCACATTGAAGATTTTGCTTTTGGGAGTCTTTCTGAAGAGGAGGATCTGAGGACAAAGGCGAGAGCTTCATGTTGATCAACCATCAGATGAAAGACATAAGTTTTATTTGTTTTCTTTTCAGTTTTATTATGAACTAAATTTTATTTTCTAGAGCGTTGATGTAGTCTAGCAATGAACACACAATTTATTTTCTGAGTTATTTTATTTTTATTATTTCCATGATTGAGTGTTTAATTCTTATTCTTAATGCTTACTATTTTTCTTTATGAATTATTGTTTGATCAATTGAATTACAATGAGACCGAGAGGTGATTTGTTATTTTAGTTCTATAATTAAACACCATTAGTTGAGCGAAAGTAGAGATGCTTTACCGCGACTAGTGTGATTTTTCAAAAAATTCAAAGTACATAATGAGTCTCCAATTAATTAAATTCACATAGAGATATGGAATTGTTAGTTGAAGATATTTTTGATATTATTCGAGAGAAGATATTGAATACTTAAGGAATTTTTAATCATCAAAGGGAGATTATTAGAATTTAATAATTAGGAAGGATAAATTGTGTGGGATTTGTTAGGTGAAATCAATCGCTCTAGATCCATTCTTATCATTTTTTTTACACTTTTAGATTTTTACACTTTGTTAATTTTTTATTCGTAGATTTATTTTTATTAAATAGTTTAATTTAATTCAGATAGTAGAACGTTCCATTATTTTCGATTTTCCAAATAGTAATTAATTTAGTAAATTTTGGTATTCAATAACATAGTTAATCCCTGTGGGTTCGACATTCGTTTTCTAAAAATACTTTACTACTTGTTACGATTCTGTGCGCTTGCAGATTATTTTACGCGAACAGGAGTCACAGAGACAAAGGTCAGGAGGAGGTCGTAGGTGAGGACGATGAAGTTGAGGTGGAAGGAGAGAGGGATAGTGACGGAGATGAAGGTGACGAGGAGTCCTGTAAGGGAACTTCAAGAAGTCTTGGAGGTAGCCATCCCTTCATCCTTCCTGAGGAATGGGCCGTCAATAAATTTTTACCGAAAATGACTGATAAGGTTTTCAAAGAGTTACGCGTCCGTTTCCAAATCCTAGACCATATCCCTATCCATCTCCCCAGGGAAAATGAAAAGTGCTATACAGGGAGAACTGTAGACGTTGGTAGGTATGATGCCATGTTTGCTGCGGGGCTCAGACTACCCTTGATGGCCTTACACCGTCAGTTGGCTGACTTTCTTGGGTTGTCCATTAGCCAGATCGCTCTAAATTCGTGGAGGATCTTTATAGGTGCTGAGATCTTATGGGGTCGTTTGAGTGGAGGACACCATCAGCTTTCTTTAGATGAATTCTTCTACTGCTATAGACCCCAGCACCTTTCTTCTTCTAAGGGGATGTACCATTTTGCCGTCAGGGAGAAGGATTTGAGATTAGTGTCTAAGATACTAGATTCAAATAGAGACTGGAAGAGTAGGTTCTTTTTTGTTAAAGGGACGGACTGGGTGTGCCGTCAAGAAGAATGGGAGACAATGCCCCGTGGTTATTTTGATAATACTTGGGCTTTCATCAGGGATTCAGGTTTTAGCCGGCAGCTTTTAACCCCGTCAGCTTTTACATGTATTTGTTTATCTATCTTTTTTGAAGTGTTCTAACGTTGTCAACTTTTTTTTCTTCTTCAGCCAACACTCGCCCTCTTATAACTGAAGAGCACAGGGATTTTATCCGTCACGTTCTAGAGATTCCCTTAGAGGAGCGAAAGTGTCGAGATTTAATTACTCTTGACACTCTTCACACATACTGCAGGGGTCCTGAACCGACGCTTGAAGCTCGCAAGTTAGAAGAATTTTCTCGCCATCATGAGTAGTTTGTTCATATTGTCCCATCACTTTTAGCTCTTGCTGTCGATTTTTCTCATGTGTCTTGCTTTTGCAGAGATGGAGGCAGCTAAGCAACGGATAAGGGCTGCCGCTGCCGTCAAAAGAAGGAGAAGAGGGTAAAGGGGGAGTTGACATCCTCGTCAGCCCCCAAAACCGTCACAAAGGGTTCTTTGAAGAGGAAACCCGACGAGGATGATAGTCTTCCCCTTAAAAGGGTGGCTGTCACTTCTGGGAATATGCCTCCGGAGAAATCAACCCCCAAATCAGGCCACGAAGCAGGAAAGGGGGTGATGACTTTTTCCATTCCTATCCTAGAGGGGCCCCGTTGCCTACTAACGCACAAGGATTATGCCGTCGAAGAGGTAGAATCGCTCATAAAACCGACGGACATAGATCCTTGTGCTTTGTTGGGGACGGAGGAGTTGGGGGCGTCAGCTTTGTTTGACCTAGCACGGGTAAGCTGTCTCCCCTAGCTTTTCCCTTATCTTTTTCTTGTCTATTGACTGACGGCTGTGTCCTTCTTAGGCCTTGGTTCGTGTAAAAGCGCTCTAGGACCGGTGTGTGACCAAGGAAGGTGTCGTCACTTGCATCAATAAACACAATGCTAACATGTTAAACCAGTAGGCGCAGTATAAGGAGGCCATCCGTCTCCTGAACGAAGAGCTGAAAGGGACAAAGCAAAAGTTAGAAGAGGCGGATCGTTAGAAGGAGAAGTTAGAACAAGAGCTGACGACCCTTCGTAAGGAGGTAGAGACGGCTGGGGTTGACGCGGTCCAGAAATTTAAGACGTCAGATTCCTTTATCGATTCCTGTGGTGGATACTACGGTGTTAGATTTGACAACTGCCTTAAGCAAGTTGCGTCGGCCTTTCTTGAGTTGGATCTATCTAGGATCACTTTGGATGATGCCTACTAATGTTGCCGTCGATGTTGAAGGAGACGACCCCGAGGATGCCCCTCCACATGAAGACAGTGGCATTGTTTTGGCCCAGCCTGCTGCGAACCCTCCAGTCACTACTTCCAACCCTTTTGTGGAGGACCTAGACATAGAAGACCCTTCGGTTCAAAAAAGTAAAAAGACCTCAAGTGACGCCCTTTCTGCCCAGCCATAGTTTTGTTTTTCGCAACTATTATATTTTGTTCCATTTGCAAACAATGTTTTTTAAGTGCCCCCTTGGTTTTCTGGGCTTTTATTTGTAAGTAATTTACTTTTGCTTGTGATACTTAGTACCCGTTGTTTTTAAACATGTATGTATGGCCGTTTGTCTATATGCTTTGTTTTCTTGCTTCGTGGATTTAAAGTCTATTTCCTAGTCGTGGGCTGGAGTCGTCAGCCTTGTTGTGAACTATAATTTAATGGCACTGATTTGCCATCTTTATGCATGATTACGGACCCGTCTATTTTTATGCCGTCAGCTTAATGAAACCGTCAGCTTTTAACTACCACTTTTATGTTGAGTATTCTAGCGGAGCCGTTAGCTTAGTGAAGCCGTCAACTTTGACTATCATTTTTATGTTGAGTATTCTAATGGAGCCGTTAGCTTAGTGAACTTGTTTGCTTCCTTAACGCGATGGGTTTGTCTATTTATGACATCATCAGCTTGGTGGAGCCGTTTGTCCCTTCAAGGGATTTTTAATCAGTTTTCACTCGAGGTGAAGTCGTCCGTCAGCTTGCATTGGACTTATCCTTTTTATAATCTCATTCTTTAGATGAGACCGTCGCTTTTTCGGGATCGTTGGTTTTTATAAATATAATATGGGCTTGAACTCTTTATAAACTCATTATTTTGATGAGACCGTCAGCTTAGTCTGGTCGACGTGTTTTTACCCTTTTGGGATAAATTAGTGTTATGTAGTTTTTGGATAGTGAAGTCATCTGTGTCTTATGAATTTGTCTGTATTTGGACTTGGTTTCTTGCCCATTCAAGGGTTTTAACCATGCTTCATCCTCTTGGGATGGATCCGTCTGCCTTATGGGCTTATAGTTGCATACTTTTGCAGGCTTAAGGTCGTCCATATTTAGGGACTTAGAATCTTTTTCCCCTTTTATGGACTTGAGGTTGTCTACTTTTTGTGAAATTTGTAAATAAAAAACATCAGCCGTTCTGAATAAACTCCTCTTATTGCCATGCATTTTATAAAAAAAAAGTAGTTCCAAAAAGAAAACCTGCCCTTTGGGCTTATTGTAGCAAAAACCAAAGTAAATGATAAATTTGAGAAGTATAACTAAAATTTGTTGCGGTAAACGATAAATGAAAGGTGGTGTCATTCTTCACGTCATCGTCTCTACTGGTGGTACTTCCGTAAGTGTTCAGTATTCCATGGATGTAGCAACTTCCGTCCGTCTAGCATCTCTGGGTGATAGGCGCCTTTCCTTTGCCACGCCGTGACTCGGTAAGGCCCTTCCCAATTTGGGCCGAGCTTCCTTTGGGTTGGGTCTCTTGCTGTGCCCATGACTTTCCTTAGAACGAGGTCTCCAACCTGGAAGTCTCTGTGTCTGACCTGGGAATTGTAGTGCTTGGCCATGCGGTCCTGGTACCGTGCGAGCCTTTGTTCCATTGCTACCCTGACTTCGTCTACCAAATCGAGCTGTAGACGTAGGGCCTCATCGTTCTTGCTTTCATCATGGTTGTGCACCCTGTAGCTCGTGAGTCCGACTTCAACTGGGATGACTACTTCGCTCTCGTATGTTAGTTGAAATGGTGTCTCTCCTGTTGGTGTCCTTGCCGTTGTCTTGTAGGCCTAAAGTATGTTAGGCAACTTTTCCGCCCATATACCTTTTGCCCTTTCGAGCCGAGTCTTGATAATCTTTAGCAAGGATTGGTTCGTGACTTCGACCTGTCCGTTAGCTTGAGGGTGGGCAAGGGAGGAGTAGTGGTTTTTTATCCCCATTTGCAAGCAAAAGTCTCGGAAGGAGTTGTTGTCAAATTGCTTCCCGTTGTCTGAAACTAAGACTCTAGGTATGCCAAACCTGCATATGATGCATCTCCAAACGAAACTCCACACGTTCTTTTTCGTAATGGTGGCTAAAACTTCAGCTTCCACCCATTTTGTAAAGTAGTCAATGCCCACTATCAGGAACTTCAGCTGTCGTATCGCTATGGGGAATGGTCCCATGATGTCTAGTTCCCACTGAGCAAACGGCCATGGGGCCGTCATTAGGGTTAATTCTTCGGTCGGTTGTCTAATGATATTGCTAAACCTCTGGCACTTGTCGCAGGTCTTGACATAAGCCTTGGCATCCTTCTGCATTGTGGGCCAGAAGTACCCCGCTCGCACTAGCTTATGTACCAATGACCTTGACCCTGAATGGTTTCTATAGATTCCCTCGTGTACCTCTCTCATGACGTAATTTGCTTCTTCAGGACCTAAGCATCTTAGGTATGGGCAGGAGAAACCTTTTTTTGTACAGGATGTCTCTTATTAAGATGAATCTCACTGCTTGGACCTTCAGCTTTCTTGCGGCCTCCTTTCCATCTGGTAATACGCTGCTTTTCAAGTAAGAAACTAACGGCGTGGTCCAATTGCTTTCAGAACCAAGCTCCTGCACATTGACAAAATCTATAAGTGGAGAGAGTTGAATAAAGGAGAGTACATTATCAAGAGTGGCCATAAGTTTGGCTGAAGCGGCTTTGGCTAGGCGGTCGGCTTGCTTGTTTTCTCCCTTGGGGATCTGTATAATTTTGGCCTTCATCTCGTCTATCCTTCTCCTTGCTTGGTCCAGATACTTCTTCATTCTTTCGCTTCTACACTTATAATCCCCATTTATCTGGTTGGCCAAGACTTGAGAGTCACAGTAAATGATCACACTTTCGGCTCTTACAGCTTTGGTGAGATCAAGCCCTGCTACTAAAGCTTCGTACTCCGCCTCGTTATTGGTGGTAGGGAATTCAAGGTGGACCATACACTTGACCATGTCTCCTTCGGGTAACTGTAGTATGATGCTGGCTCCCTTCGCCTGCCTGTTGGAGGATCCGTCTACATGCATGCTCCATCGAGGAGATTCCTCTGCCCCCTTGTCTTCACCATTTGTGAACTCAACTATGAAATCTACAACGACATGTTCTTTAATGGCGGTTTGCGGGCGGTACTGGATGTCAAACTTGCTCAATTCTATAGCCCATAGTGCCAATCGTCCAGCGGCTTTAGGGTTGCTCATTGCCCGTCGTAAAGGCTTGTCGGTTAAGACGATCACCGTGTGGGTTTAGAACTACGGTTTGAGTTTGCGTGTTGCCGTAACTAGTGCGAAGGCGAGTTTCTCTATGGGTGGATATCTTTCTTCGGCTTCGCAAAGTGCCCGGCTGATGTAGTACACGGGCTTTTGCACTCTTTCTTATTCTTTGATCAAGGCAGCGCTGATGACGGTTAAGAAGACAACAAGATAGAGAAATATTTCTTCGCCTGGCTGCGAGGGACTTAGTAGCGGTGGGGAAGAGAGATAAGCTTTTAACTCTTCGAATGCTTTCTGGCACTCGGCAGTCCACTTAAAAGATCTCTTCAGCGTGCGAAAGAAGGGTAAGCACTTGTCCGCTGCCCTTGATACAAACCTATTTAGCGCCGCTATCTTGCCATTGAGGCTTTGTACTTCCTTCACATTTTTTGGGGGTGCCATCTCCATTATAGCCCGGATCTTGTCCGAGTTGGCTTCGATGCCCCTCTGCGACACCATGAATCCTAGGAATTTTCCTACCGTCACCCCGAAGGCGCACTTTCCTGGATTAAGCTTCATGTTGTAGGAGCGAAGAGTGTCGAATGTTTCCCTGAGGTCTTTTAAGTGATCTTCCTCCCTTCAGCTTTTTACCAGCATATCGTCTACGTAGACTTGGACATTTCTCCCGACCTGCTGTGTGAACATCTTATTCATAAGCTTTTGATACATCACGCCCGCATTTTTTAGACCAAATGGCGTTACTTTGTAACAGAAGAGGCCTTGGCTGGTTATGAACGAAGTTTTCTCTTGATCGGCTTTGTGCATCTAGATTTGGTTGCAACTAGAGAAAGCTTCCATAAAACTTAACAGCTGGTGTTGAGCTATAAAGTCTACTAGAATGTCGACCCTCGGGAGGGGATAGCTGTCTTTGGGGCATGTTTTGTTTAGGTCGGTGAAGTCTACACACATCCTCCACTTCCCACTAGTTTTCTTGACCATCACTACGTTTGCTAGCCAGTCAGGATAGTAAACTTCCCTAACAAAGTTTGCCTCTTGTAGCTTGCGGACCTTTTCAGCTATGGCTCGATCTCATTTTGGGGCAAACACCCGCTTCTTCTGTAGGACGAGTGGAAATGAGGGTGACACATTTAGCTTATGCACCATGACTGAAGGGTCTATTCCTGGCATGTCTTCGTGACTCCAGGCGAACACGTCCTAATTCTTTTTAAGGAAAGCTGTAAGTGCTTGTCGAACCATGGGACTGGCGAGGGTTCCAATCTTTGTTGTCTGATCAGGCTTGGAGTCGTCAAGAGGTATTTCTTCAAGCTACTCAACAGGCTCCGTCGTACTCCGGTGTTCTTCTATGCTCATGGCCTGAAGGTGGTCATCTATTTCCATCATAGCCACGTAGCACTTGTGTACGGCCACCTGATTTCTGCGTAGTTCTCCCACTCCATAGTCGGTAGGGAATTTAATCATTAAATGATAAGTCGAGGTCACCGCCTTCCATGAATTAAGGGTGGGTCGCCCTAAGATAGCATTGTAGGCAGACGAACAGTCGACACGAGGAACATCACGTCCTTGGTGATCCACTGAGGATAGTCGCCTACCGTTACAGACAATGTGATTACTCCCAAGGGAAATACCCTTGTTCCTCCAAAATCAACGAGCGGGGTGTTCGTCGGAATCAGTTACTCTTTGCCAATTCTCATTTGCTAGAACGCCATATAGTATAGGATGTCCACCGAGCTTCCGTTGTTGACCAACACCCGGGTGCATGTTGTAATCCCCTACTCGTAAGCTGACAACAAGCGCGTCATAGTGCGGATGGTGAAGACGTCGTGCATCTTCCTCTAAGAACCCGATGATAGGGCCTTCCTTCCGAGCTATTTTTGGGACTGATCTCGTGAGCTGAACATTCTAGACCATCCTAAGGTATGTCTTCCGAGCTTTTTTGGATGACCCAGTACTCGTTGATCCCCTTACGATCATCCTTATGTCGCCAATGGGGGGTCTTGGACGTTCATTAGCCCGCCCAGGGGGGTTGCTCTTGAGGCGGCGGATTCGTTTTCTCCTTGCTGACAAACTTCTGCAACTTCCCTTATGATGAGGGCCTCAATTTGCTGTTTCAAGTCATAACAATCGGCTATGTCATGGCCGTGGTCACGGTGGAAGCGGTAATACTTGTCTCTAAAACGTTTGTTGGGATCTCCCTTCAGCTTTTCGGGGAAGGTCAGAGCCCCTTCGTCCTTTATTTGCATTAGGATTTGGTCTATCGGGGCAGTTAACCTGGTGAAGCTCATAAACCTTCCTCCTGGCAGCTTAGAGCGTCTCTTATCCATTCGGTCTCCAGTTCTTGGCCTCTTCGACCCTTGGTCCCGTCGGACCTCTTCCTATCACTCCCTTTTTCTTGGTTTTTCCTCCCGAGCTAGCAGCACGTCTTCAGCATTCATGTACTTGGTGGCCCTGTAGAGTACTTTTGACATGGTCTTTGGGTCGTTTTTGTATAGAGAGAATAAAAACTTACCCTTTCGTAACCCATTCGTGAAGGCCGCTACAAGTATCTTATCGTCGGTTTCATCAATCAAAAGCGCTTCTTTATTGAAGCGGGTTATGTAGGATCTCAGCGTCTCATCCTCTCGCTACCTGATGCTCACCAAGCACGCTATGGACTTTTTATACCTATGTCCCCCAATAAAGTGCGTAGTAAACTGAGCGCTTAGCTCTTTGAAAGTGTTGATGGAGTTCGCCGTCAGTCGGCTGAACCACACCCTTTTAGGGCCCTTCAGCGTTGTTGGGAAGACCCTACACATGATTTCATCTGCTACTTCTTGAAGGTGCATCAAGGTCTTGAAGGTTTCTAAGTGATCTAGGGGGTTTTTGACTCCGTCGTAACTTTCTATCTGTGGCATGTAAAACTTATGTGGTAGGGGGAAGGAGTTGACGGATGCAGTGAATGGCGAGTCGGTTCGATGGACTAGATCATTGAGGTCGCTAGACACCTGCCTTTTGAGGGCGTTCATCTTGACCTCCATTTGTTCTTTTATTGCTTGTATCTCCGTGGCAATATGTGGTTGAGTTGCATCCATGAGGGATGGCATGCTCAAATTTTGTCGCTCTAGTCTACTTAGAGCATTGCTGCCCTCTGTCCCTTCTTGTTCTCTTCTGTCGGCACTAGTGCCTTCTTGGTCCTGCTCTTGAGTGCCGTGACCTGCATTTTTTTGGCGTAACTATTCCTCCTAATCGTGGTTCTGCTTGGTAAGGCGCTCTATGGTGGCGGTTAAGGTCTGAACCTGCCTCTCGAGGGCCATTGCTCGGGTTTCGTCTCCCAAAACGTTGTTCGTTGTTGCCATCGATCGAGTCAGTACCATGCAACTCTTATGTCCGGGAAGCGCTTGCTATGGCTTATAAACCAGAAAACATTATGTTTCCAACAGATGGCGCCAACCGATGATACCGAAAAAACCACCAGTGAGCTACACGGTACTCGCACACTCTAAACAACACCTGCACAACAAAAAGGAGAAGACTTAACAGAGAGCACCGGTGTGGTACCGGCCGAATACCCTCCGAAGGACAAGTTAGAACTTCTTACAACTCTAGAGTGCTAGAGAGGGGTTAATTATGCGTACCTTGATTTGTGAGGGTATTGGGGCTTTTATAATAGTAAAGGGTTGACCTCTCTTTCTTGGGCTAGAAGTCTTTTCCTTATAGGAATCCTCATGAGCGTATATTGCGGAATCCTTTCCTTGTAGGAGACTAACACTAAGTGTGGGGTACAAGACATTTCCTTATATACTCATGTGTGGTGATCAAGCCAAGGATACATTGGAGCTGTCAGCTTTAGGATCGTCAACTTATTATTATTTTATTCCCTTCAGCCATGTCGGCGTCAGCCTTTCGATGGAGTCAGCCCCTTGACGTTCTTCGCAGACTTCCACGACACACCACTGTCAGTCAACTTTAGGATCTTCCGCCTTTTTCATAACTTACCCTGTCAGCATAAGTTGTAGGCTCCACTTGATGAGCGAGGCCAAACGGTTAAATCTGGAGCGCCTTGCATGCTATCATTTTACTTATTAGGTAGCAATTTTTTATGGTAATTTATTTGCATAGTATTATTCAGCAATATATATATATATATATATATATTTGCATAGTGTTTATTAAAATTGATAGGCCACAAATTGAATGACCCCTTGTGATTTAAACTAATTAATTAATTTAAGCCAAGTTATTAATTAATCAATTTATCATGCAAATACGTGGCAGCACAAACAAATCACCAAAAACTAAATATGCAGCGGAGAAATAAATAACTCGGTGATTTGTTCACGAATGGGGAAAAACCCTAACGGCAAAAACCCCACCGGGTGATTTTCAGGTCACCACTCCCGAAACTCCACTATTATCAAATCAAGCGGTTACAAATAAGGAATCCCAGTACCTTACCAACCTACAGTTGAACCCTTACCCCAATACCCAATTGGACTTGATCTGTAGCGACAGTTCCCACCTTTGATGCACGGCTCCCAAGTACGTGACTAACCAGATGCGCGGATCCCAGTACGCGACTTCAATCACCAACTTTAGAATGAGAGGTTGGCTGCAGAGTTCTTCAGATCATCCTATGCATGAAGATCAGGAAGATGCTTGGTCACAAAACCCTAAGGTGCACAATACACAGCAACTTCTTGAAGAAGATGATCTAGGTTAAGAACTTCGTCTCAGAGCACAATTTGCTTGAACAAGGATTGCTCAATGCTTATGCAACTTGTGTCTATGTTGACGGCTCTTAAAACACTCCTTAAATATGTTTAGGGTTAGAAGAAAAGAAGGCCCAAAAACACATTCACGGATCCCAAGAAAATCAGATTGGAATTCTGACTTTTTAAGTCTCGACAGCTAGCAGGTGTCGAGGTAGGTGTCGAGCAGGTGTCGAGCTTTAAAAATTCTGCACTTCAACTTGATTTTTCTTGGACAGACTTGATGACTTCAACACTTGATCTTGAAACATTGTTTCTTGAAGTATTAAAAACACCTAGAACTACCCAATTACAAGTAGAGTGCGTTTTGTCAAAGGATTAGCCAATTTACATAAAATATGACATATGTTCCTAACATGTAAACACATATGTCCTAACAATCTCCCCCTTTGGCAATCCGTGACAAAACCACAACAAACAAATGAACATATGAGAGAAGTCATAAATCACTCAACTCATATTCACTTGTTACATACAATAAAATCTATCCTAACACAAACTCTTGAAGAACTTTGCAAAAAGAGAGTTTATGGCAAGTAGACTTTGACAACCTGTATTTCTGAAACACTTATAAACAAAACTCATCAAGGCATCTTATGTGAAACAGAATTAACTAGATTGCATACAAATATAAAGAACATGTGTATAAAGAAAGAAAAGAAACAACACATGAAGAGATAGGTGAATAAGAAAAACATACATCCACATATATAGAAAGATAAGTACAATGTATGTAAAACTGATATACAAGACCAATGTATCTATAAAGAATGAAAAGAAAAGATACATCATAAGCCTCACTACATCCCTCAAAAAGTATGAACACTCCCCCTATCAAAAATGTCCTATACTAACTCTCCCCCTAAGATGACTACTCTCATAATCTCAAAACTACTTCCCCTTTTTGTCATGAGTGACAAAGGGTAGAGTGTCATGTAGACATCTCATCAGTAGAGCTAGCATCTCCATCATCATCATCAGAAGCATCATCGTCATCACCATTATCATCATCATCCTCAGCATCAAATCTGAAGCAACTGGAGGAGGTGGTGGAGGAGAAGCCTCAGATGCAAAACCACCCATGGTCGCCTGCCGTCGTGCAATACAACCAACACGAACGTTCACCTGATACAGCTCAGTGGTGAGTGTATCAAGGCGAGCATCCATGCGCTGCAGCTGCGCCATGATATCTCCAAGAGATACATCGCTGGAGGAAGGAAGAGGAGTCGATGTAGATGGAGCAGATTTGGAAGGAGCCGAACGGGAGGGCGGAGTGGAATCCGGCTGTCTCGACCTGAACTGTGCCTGACTACGTTTTACGGTAGCGGCATCTATGGTAGATATGTGTGTGAAGTGGTCGGACACAGGGAAAGGGATGGAAAAATGGCGTAGAATCCTCGTGATAGCGGAAGGAAAGATGAGCTTATCACGGGACGCCGCATCTAAATGAACATCTATGATAGAGAAAATGAAGTGGGAAGGAAAATCTATCGTAAGATGCTCAAGTAGAGAAAGCAAGAAACGAGCACGAGGCTCAGTGATAGAGTTATAGTGAGAAAGAGGATGAAGTACAAAGGTCATCACCATGTTAAGGAATCTAGGACCTTTAGCAAAAGGTCTACATGATGTGTACATATGCTCACCCCACTCAGAAGGACGCTCACAAAAAGCAGAAATGAGCTCATCCCTGGACACAGTCCTCAGTCGCTCACAAGTAGGATAGTCAGGAAACTCTATCCTAGGAACATGAAGCACATCCGCAACCAGCTGCGGTGTGACAGCAATGCGCGTACCTCGAACGCGAGTGAAAAAGAGAGGTACTGAACGATCAATCCTGTGCATGTTGGAGTAAAACTCCTGAATCAGCACGAGAGGACAAGTGACCGGGACGTCACACAGTGACTCCCATCCCCTACTGTGAATGACAGAGGGAAGGTCAGTGTCGGCGAAGTCCGCCAGAACAACGTGGCGTTCCGAATGAACACCTCGTTTAGAGAAGTTCTCAGTAAATGCCTTGTAGGCATCTCCATCACGGAACCGAAGGTTATGAGGAGCAGTATCAGAAGATGAAGAAGCTCCAGAACGCAGAGGGTTTCGAGCCGGAGTGGATTTACGTTTAGGTGCCATAGATGCAACTAACGTAAAAGAAAGAAAAAAGAGAAAGAGAGGGGTAGACAATCAGAAAAGTCCCAAACAGTTCAAATATGACAATATATTGAACAAAATGGACGTATGCATGGGAATGCATGATCATGTTACATGCAAACATAAAAAGCATCATGGGCTCAGCCCAATCCAATCCTAGCAGCACACATTCAAGAATCACACAACTAAATGCATGAAAATATCATTCTAATGCACATGGAATGCAATGCATGACATTCTAAACACTTTTCATTGAAAAACCAACCCAAAATTTCACCAAAAGCTCAAAGATTTTGAAAAACCCAAAGTTTTCAAAAAAAATCCCAAAACCTAAGTTTCAAATCATGAAATGCATGAAAAGAAATGGAAAAGAAGATCATACCACTTGATTTGAAGCAAGAAAAGCTGAAAATCACTTGGGATGAAGATTGGATTGAAGAAAAGTGCACAGGAAGACCAACCGCCTCGGACAGATCGAAGAGAGATCAAGAGAAATGAGAGAAAAATCGCGACAGAGGTATTTATAGAACCTCAAGTAAATCTCGACAGCAGAGGTATCGAGAGGTATCGAGATGCTGTCGAGAAAGGTGTCGAGAGAATATGCCTTCGACAGCTAAGGTATCGAGGAGGTATTGAGGTACCAAACAGCTCATCCAACATAAGAAGCTCGATTGATCGACGTGGTGTCAAGAAGGTATCGAGAAAACAGAGAGAATCTTGATCGATCCACAAGGTGTCGAGGAAGTGTCGAGATTGCGATAAGAAAAATGCTTTAGAGGCTCGACAGCTGACCAGGTATCGAGGAGGTATCGAGAAGGTGTCGAGCCAGCTATGAAATGCAGTTTTTCGAGAAGTGAAAAGCACAAACATGAATGCAATCAAGATATGCACCTCAACCATGATCCAACCAACATATAAATCTCTCAAAAATCATCTCTCATTGAAAATTTAAGCACATGGATCTCCCGAGAACACACACACACACTAAACAAGTCTAACAAATTTTATATTTCAAAAATAAGTCATGACAGTTTAGTGAGCATACAAAAGCACATGTAAACCTTTGTGATGGCCAAATCACATTGTACCTGCACATGTATCAAGAGTAGCAAAGAATATTGCGTGTTGTGTGTGAAAAGCATCGCAAGATTGCATAAGTGTATACATGTTATGACGATCTGAGATATGAGAAAATAACTTTAACTCACACGCAATCATAACTGTTTGATGGGGACTATTACCTTCGAGGTACATCCTATAACTCCCACATCTCCTAGAATACACGCTTGCAACCATTTTAAAGCATTTTAATCTTTTTGCTTTTTATTTCTTTGCATATTTTCTATTTAAAGCATATCATACATGGGCTTATGAGAAAGAAAAGAAATACCCATTGATATTTTGACATTTCAATTTTGCTATGCCTAAGCACACAAATGTCATTGACATCACACTTTTGCTATGCCGAAACATACAGATGTCATTAATGATTGGCGGGCAACAGTGGTGAGATGGTTATTTATGCCTTTCTCTTAGGATTTTCTAGTCCTACCCGTCAAAAAGAGTGATATGAATGTTAAGTCTAAGAAATAACCTAATCTTACTCATCACAAACACGAGCCATAAAGCTCACTTGCTTAGTTGTGCATAAAGATGCTCATCTAAGCTACAAAAGATACAAGGTTTAGAAAACTTTGTTTCATTGGCCATCTAAGGTACACAAGTACCAAAGTACACAAAACACACACTGTTTTTGTATTTTTCAATTTTTCAATTTTTTTTTTATTTTTATATATCAAAAAATAAAATAAACAAAACTGAAAGTAAACACACAAAACATGTTAACTAAGCAAAACAATGCATAAAACTAGACTGACTCAAATAAAAAAAATGCAAAACACACATGCAATGCAACAAACAAAATAAGAAGGGAGAAGAAAGTGATGAAATCACTTTGAGTCCTTTTTCTTCCACACCTTGGAAGAACCTTTCCTTTGATTTAATCCTTGAACCGGCGGTGAGGGGGAAGAATTGAAACCGTTCAAGTTCGAAAGGAACATGATGGCTTTCAGAAGATCTCCAAGAGGAGCAAGAGAAGATTGAAGCTGATTTTGGCTTCCAGATGCTGTCATACTATTGCTCTGTTGGGTGGCTAGCCACTTGTAGCAATTAGGTCGAGTATGACCAGCAGCTCCACAATGATAACAGAGATGCTGCTTCTTTTGTTTAGGCTTTTGAGAGTTAGCCTTCTTATCCCTAGGGAGTTTAGCATCTTTCTTTTCTAACTTAGGGGGTGCTCCTAAGATGGATTTACCCTTGTCTATGTTCTCACTAGCTAAATCAGTTTTAACATCAATGTTTTCAATTTTAACATTATTAGCAGGAGGAACAAAAACAGTAGAACTAGTAGAAGCAGAGTTAGAGATAGAAAGACCATACCCTAAACCTGTTCGATCTGAAGCAGATTTCTGGTTGCTGAGCATCTCATCAAGTTTTGCACTTGAAGTCCTTTCTAGTTGAGCTCTGACTTGAAACAGCTCTGCTTCAAGCTTCTTGGTCTTCTCAGCCAGGAAGTTATTCTCAAACCTTAGTGCACCAATAGTTTGATTCGCCTCATCAAACTTTGTGGACAATTCTTCTCTATCGAGTTCCACATCACTGAGCTTCTTGGTGGCCAGCCTGTATAGCTTCTCATGCTTTTCAGAAAGCTTGTAAAGCTTCTCATAGGCTGAATGGATATCATCTTTGTCATCCACCTTTTCACATTCAGTGTCCACCAATTCTTCTTCTTCTTCTTCAACAATCCCATCAGTAGAATTGACTGAAGCTGTGAAAGCATTTAGGATTCCGTCATCCTCATCATCGGAATCATCTTCAGGCTCAGTGTCACTAAGGGTTGCAGCTAGAGCCTTGCTTTTCCCAATGCTCTTCAGATAAGTAGGACACTCATTCTTCATGTGTCCAAACCCGTGACACCCAAAACACTTTGGTCCTGCAGGAACAGTGTACTGACCGCCATCCTTGGCATCCTTCCTTCCCTTGTCTTGGCTCTTGAACTGTGAAGAACTGGATTGCCTGCGGTCTTTGTCGAAGCTCCTTCCATTGGCATTCTTCATAAACTTCTTGAACTGCCTTGTAATGTAGGACTTCATCTTTGAATCTTCATCATTGGAAGATTCATCTGTATCACTGCTCTTAGCCTTCAGGACCATGCTCTTGCCCTTGCTTGACTTGCCTATCCTTGATAACCCTAGCTCGTAGGTCTGCAAGTTCCCAACCAGCTCAGTCAAAGGAATTTTATCAATGTCCTTTGATTCTTCAATTGCCGTAATCTTGGCATGAAATCTCTCAGGTAGAGATCTGAGCACCTTCCTTACAACCTTGGGTTCAGGGATGGTTTCCCCAAGATTGAAGGCTGAGTTCACTATGTCTTTCAGCTTGGCATAGAACTCATCGAACGACTCATCCTCCTCCATCTTAATTTCTTCAAAGCTAGTAGTGAGCCTCTGTAGCTTTGAATCCTTGACAGCCTTTGTTCCTTCATAGGTTGTCTGGAGGATGGTCCACGCCTCCTTGGCAGTTTCTGTTGAGGATATCTTCTTGAACTCCTCATTGGTGACAGCGCTAAATAGAGCATTCGGTGCTCTGCTGTTGAAGTTCGCCGCCTTGATCTTGGCTTCATCCCAATCAGCCGGCGCTTCTTTTGGCTTTGTCCAGCCAATCTCCACAGCTTGCCACACCTTCTCATCTAAGGACTGCAAAAAAGCTCTCATGCGTACTTTCTAGTAGGCATAGTTAGTCCCATCAAATAAAGGAGGTATTATTAGAGATTGTCCTCTATCCATGACAAACAGGGGTCAATGGATCAAACACAGCAAAGATTAAACCTAATCAGAGTGTGCCTGCTCTGATACCACTTGATAGGCCACAAATTGAATGACCCCTTGTGATTTAAACTAATTAATTAATTTAAGCCAAGTTATTAATTAATCAATTTATCATGCAAACACGTGGCAGCACAAACAAATCACCAAAAACTAAATATGCAGCGGAGAAATAAATAACTCGGTGATTTGTTCACGAATGGGGAAAAACCCTAACGGCAAAAACCCCATCGGGTGATTTTCAAGTCACCACTCCCGAAACTCCACTATTATCAAATCAAGCGGTTACAAATAAGGAATCCCAGTACCTTACCAACCTACAGTTGAACCCTTACCCCAATACCCAATTGGACTTGATCTGTAGCGACAGTTCCCACCTTTGATGCACGGCTCCCAAGTACGTGACTAACCAGATGCGCGGATCCCAGTACGCGACTTCAATCACCAACTTTAGAATGAGAGGTTGGCTGCAGAGTTCTTCAGATCATCCTATGCATGAAGATCAGGAAGATGCTTGGTCACAAAACCCTAAGGTGCACAATACACAGCAACTTCTTGAAGAAGATGATCTAGGTTAAGAACTTCGTCTCAGAGCACAATTTGCTTGAACAAGGATTGCTCAATGCTTATGCAACTTGTGTCTATGTTGACGGCTCTTAAAACACTCCTTAAATATGTTTAGGGTTAGAAGAAAAGAAGGCCCAAAAACACATTCACGGATCCCAAGAAAATCAGATTGGAATTCTGACTTTTTAAGTCTCGACAGTTAGCAGGTGTCGAGGTAGGTGTCGAGCAGGTGTCGAGCAGGTGTCGAGCTTTAAAAATTCTGCACTTCAACTTGATTTTTCTTGGACAGACTTGATGACTTCAACACTTGATCTTGAAATATTGTTTCTTGAAGTATTAAAAACACCTAGAACTACCCAATTACAAGTAGAGTGCGTTTTGTCAAAGGATTAGCCAATTTACATAAAATATGACATATGTTCCTAACATGTAAACACATATGTCCTAACAAAAATATATAAATTTTGGTAACTTTTATATTAAATGTGTGGCAAAAATTTTTTATAAAAAAATTAGCTTCTTTCTAATCAAAGTTATTATTTACCAAAGAAATGCTTAAAACAAAAAGATTTAGCAAATAAGCAAGAGCCAAATGCAAATGTAATAAAAAAAATAAAAAAATAAAAAAAAACCCTTTATTAGTGAGTCCCACCATAAGAACTCTCTCCTCTCTCCCTTGAGGGGAAAAATATGGTTGGTTTATGAAAGAAAATGGATCCTTCAATTTTCTATTCTTTCACCCCAATCCATTCAATTTAGTGCTTTTTTTTCCCAATCATTTGGATCCTTTTTTTTTTTTTTTTTTTTTTTTTTTTTTTATAAATGGAATCATTTTGAACCTTAAGTTATGAAACTATTGTCATCTTAGTACTTTCACTTGGCTCACAAACACGTAGCTATTAAAATAATTAGGAATAATTAATTACTAGTAATAAAAAATCACATCTGCGTCTAAAAAAAAAAAAATCAAAATCAACATCAAAAAAGAAAAAAGAAATAATGATTTTCTAAAGAAAATAAATAAATAACTTGATCAATTAAAAAAACACTCTAGCTTCCTTTTATTTTCATTCTTTTTTTGCGAAAGTTAGAGTTGCTTGTGAACAAACCATTCCAATTCCTGGAACAAACCTCGCACATTGTTGTCACAGGTAATTAGAAGATGATTTGAGGCTTGGATTATGTAGTTTTCACTGACACTTACCACTAACAAATAAAAAAAATAAAAAAAATGTTGCAACACAAGTTTTCTCAAGAACACAAGCAAAAAATGAAGGAGAAAGTAATGTGTAATTTCGTTGAATTGATTAATTATGTTACAACATAGCTCTGTCTTTTATACACAACGACAGAGCATGAGGAGGAAAAACATGATGTTACCATCTAACCGGCAAAGGCACAAAATAACCATCTCCTTCACAAACCAGATGCACTAATCAACTTATGACACGAGGCCTCTAAACATTTACAGAGGAATGAGAAAGACTACAAGCCGTATAATTTTGTGTAAATTGTTTTTCACCATGTATAAAGTTAGATAGTGTTATATTCTCTAAATACAGTGGAGCTATTATGTGTTTTCACTATTATACCTTTATTTACGTTGGTTATTCTGTTCTTCCAAAGGTTTCAAAAACATTTGTTCCATTAACTTATTGTTTTCACCGTTTAAACATAACATAATTTTGACAAAGGTTATTGATAAAATTGAGAATGTAATTCTTTATATATTGAATTGAATTGGTAGTACGATTGTAGTGACCATATGTGGTTGGATGCATGGTATGCATACCATGCTCCTATAGCAGGGCAAGTAAGAGAAGCGCAACAATGACCATATATGGTTGGAATAGTTCAAGCTTTCTCTCGATTTGTTTGTACATTTATAGGATGCAGGAGGATACTCAATATTTCCAGAGAAGTTCAAGCATGTTGAGTATTTTTTTCATTTGGGCAAGTAAGAGATTGGGACATTTTGATTTCAATATGGTATTCAGAGTCCAAGTTGAAAGGTTTTAGACCCCTTACAAACAACCAGATTGCGTATTTTAGATTAATTAGCCAAGTTGTTACTTAGTCAAATTAAACAATTTTAGGTTAAAACAATCATATAATCATATCAAGCATATAAAACATATAAAGCAGCGGAAATAATAAAGAACACAAGATATGATCACCCAGAAAACCACACGAAAAAACCTGGGGAGGATTTGACCCACCGATCCTCAAGGCAAAACGGAATCCACTAAGAAAGAATTGAAGTTCTTACAAAAGGACTTACAAGCTCCCCGCTTGACTTCCTAATGCTACCCACCAGTAAAACTTCCTGACACGACCATGCGCAGGCTCCGAATCCATGGACTACTTCTTTCTTGAATTCCTCAATCAGCTACAAGCACCCACGCTTGATATTCTTTAAGCTTCAAAGGCAGCAACCAAGTTGATCATCAAGATGTAGAAGTAATCTCAATCTTGAAAACCCTAAGCTTTGTGTAAAGGAAAGCTCCTCTAGATCTCACAAAAGATTTACACAAAACAGCAATGTATGAGCAACAATACAACTTGTGCAACTCTTAAAAACATGGCTAGGGTTTTGCTTTATATACCTAGGGCAAAAACATAAAACCCTAAACATTTAAAGAGTTAGGGCTGAGTTGGAAATTCTGCAGAAAACACATCTGGGCGGATTTTCGATCGATTGAGTCTATCCTTCGATCGATCGAGCCAGGCCGAAATGCCCCAATGCATCTACAGTCACTCGATTCCAACTTTACAATATTTTATCAACTTTGAGCAAGCCTAAACAAGACTAAGTACATTGTTTTGATCATGGTTTGCCAACATTATAAATTAGAGTTCTAAATACATAAATTCCTAAACCTTTAGAACCTAACACAAGTTAGGCGTGATTCATCAAGCAGAGGATGTATAATCATAGACAATTTTAATTCCCACACACCAATCTCAAAAAAGTAAATAAAGCCATGCCCTCGTTCACTTAAATTTTTGCTGCATCTTATGCACTTAAATTAGTACAAGACGAATACGTAAAAATATAAGTCACATTTTCAAGAGCTAAACACAAGAATATTTTCATTCAATGGTGTTTGTTTTTAGATCCCTTAAAACACTCCCAGATTAACCTAGTTATTTAGTCAAGTGATTAACTTAGGTAAATTATGCAATTCTAGGTTAACATAGATAAATCATATCATGCAAAGCAGCAAAAATATAAAGAACACATGATATAATAACCCAAGAAAACCAAACCGGTAAAAAACCTGGGGAGGATTTAACCTAACTATCCTCAAGGTAAAACTGAATCCACTATGAAAGAATTAAAATTTGTACAACAGAACGTAGACCACTAACATTCTATTGCTACCCACCAATTGGAAACTTACTGACATGACCACGTGCAAGCTCCGAGACCACGGACTCCTTCTTTCTTGGATTCTCCAGCAAGTACAAGTACACCCGCTTGTGTATCTTTAAGCTCTTCAGTGCAACAACTGAATGATCATCAAGCTCTTAATCAAATCTCCTTCTTGATAATCATAAGTATGTGTGAAGGCAAACACCTCTAGATCTCACAAGAGATTCACACACAGAGCAAGCAAAGCAACCTCTAAAACGTGGCTAGGGTTTCCCTTTTATACTTAAAGCAAAACATAAAACCCTACACGTCATATGGGCTTAGGGCTGAGTTGGAAAATTCTGCAAAAAAACATTCTGCATGACTTTCGATTGATCGAGTCTAATTTTCGATTGATTGAGCCAGACCGAAAACACAATGAATTCTGCAAGAGCTCAATTCCAACTTTACATAAAATACCTACTTTGAGCAAGTCTAAAACAAGACTAACAACCTGTTTTGATCATGGTTTGCCAACAATACAAATTAGAGTTATAATACATTAGTTCCTAAGTACTTAGACAGCAGCACGACTGAATCAACCTGTATATTTCCTCAAATACTCAACAAACACATAAACACATGTGTGGAAAATACAAGTAAAACAAAAATAAATTCTTGACTTCACAAAACACAAAACAAAGACATATATCATGAATAACTCATAAATATAAATCAATGAGCAGTGAAACAAGAAACATATAAAATAATGTATCTAGCAAAGTATCTCCCCCATCATGAGTAGCCCAAAAACAATACATCAAGAGCCAAAAAGAATGTATACACAGTGAAGCACCTAGATACAATCTAAACAACTCCATAAGCTCCAATGAACAAAAAATCTCCCTAACTCCAAAAATCTCTACAAATATCCAAAATCTACTCCAAATGCACTCCCCCTTTTTGTGACGGAATGCCAAAGAGCAATCATAGTCCATTATCAAAAGGAGGTGGCGAAGGCGAACGTCGAAGATGCGCCAAATCTACTCGCAAAGCACGGAGCTCATCAAGCATGTCCACCAAAATCTGACCATGAGCCACCTAAACGATCATGACAGTCTCCAAGGTACGACGAATGTCAAAGTCATCTGAAGTAGATGGCGGAGGAACATCAGCAGCAGCAGCAACAGGATCAGTAGAAGACTCACTAGAAGTAGGACCTGTAGCAGAAGGAGAAGGAGGTGCGACACCAAACGGCTTAGCCCTAGGATGTTTAGAGCCAGCTTGCATATGAGCAGCCATCTGCCTAGGAAAAGAGGCACCTGTAGGGGCAACTATGTGTACAGGCTCATACAACAAAATTTTTTTGAATGAAATTGGATGAAAAAAAGCACGAGCGGTAGAAGAACTTCTATGAACTTCATTCAAAGAACGAAGAAACAAATAAGGAAAACTGATAGGAGCATCAGTAACAAGAGCGTACAAAAATACACACCGCTCAAAAGGAATGGTGTGAAGATGAGGGATAGGCCACAAAGAATGACACGCTATCCTAAAGAAGAGATAGTGCAACTCAAGTAGCTCAGCAGTGGTGATCCGAGAATCAGAACCCCACTGGATAGAAGTCCTAGTGACGTAAGACATGACGTCGTCCAAGGGAGGAGACTCATCATAGGGATAGATAGGGTGCTAGACCAATGATACCCCAAGAGCATCAGCCACTACCGTAGGAGTAATGGTGAACTCTATATCTTGTATCCAACTCTTTACTAAAGTGTTGGAATCATAGCCGCGGATAGAGAGATTCGAGTAGAACTCTCTAATCAGGGTAGCTAGAAAAGGAGGATTAGAAATATCCAACAATGGCAACCAGTCCCTATGCTCAAAATTAGCCCTAAAGGCGGGATCAATCTCATTTAACAACACCTTATGCTCAGCCCATATCTTTCTTTTAAGGTTCAGTACTCAAAGATCTTTTGATTTTTCTCACTCGGAAACCTCTCACGGTCAAAAGAATGAGGAGAAGGTGGGGGGGGGGGGGGGGGGTAGACCTATTAGCTCTAGTCTTCCTAGGCATGGTGCTAGGCTAAGGACAAGAGACAAGAATAGAACCAAAAAGAACAAAAAAAAAAAAAAAAAAACAAAACCAAGGGCAGATTGCAAGTTAGCACAAAACAATATAGAAATAACAATCTATATGATGCATGAATAGATAAATGTTATGATGCATACTCTAATGCAGTAACAACAAGTTCAGTTTAAGTTTAGAATTACAAAATTGGCTTGAGCATAGAGTTTATAACAAAAACTCCAAAAAAAAAAAAAAAAAAAAAACCACTTGTTTAATTTTTAGAAAATTGACCAATTGATCATCACACAAGTTAGACAACAGTTTACTATGATCAAATTAATCAATCTAATAAGCCAATTTCATCAATTAAACTCAATTTGAACAAAATCCCCAATTTAGGTACATTCAAGCCCTAGAATTTTCAATTTTTCACAATTAACAAAATTGTTCAAATCAAACCATCAAGAACATGTTTAAAACATCTCCCAACAAAAACCCAATGATCAATTTCAAGAAATATGGCTTAAATCAACAAAAACCCCAATTATGCATAGGTTCGAAATTCTCAATGAAAATGCATGAAATTTGAAAATAAAAACAAAAGGAGGGGTAATATGGTCTTACTGGCCTTTGGAGAGAAAAACCTTGCAAAAGAAATGGAGGAAAACGAAAAAAAATTGTTATGAAGCCTTGTCTGACTCGGAGAGAGAGAAAAGTTTGAAAAACTTTTGAAAAGTGAGTTTGAATAAATCAAAAACAGTTTTTTAAAAAACCTTATTCACGATTTTCGATTAATCGAAATTTAGGTTCGATTGATCAAAACAGACAGAGGCTCACTTAAATTTTTAATCGCAATTTTGATTGATTGAAAAATAGCCTCGATCGATCAAAATTCTGAAAAAAAAAAAAACACATTTTTGAAAAACACAGCGAATTTTATGCAAAACCTCCTCAAAGCATTGAATTTTATGAATAAAATACATGAGTATGAGATGAAATGTTTTTCAAAAACACAAGTTTTAAACCCAGTTTTCCTAAAATTAAGATTTTCAAACATTCTCCCTTTAAATTGTCAAGCATCAAATATATTTTGCATAAAAACTCAAGATATTTTCAAACTTGGTTGGTCAAACCAAAAACACACATAATAACATGTACAAAGTTTAGCAAAGAGTAACTTGTGTAGTGTGTGCAACTAGCAAAAATTTGAGATACAAGTGAGATGATATGTGAATAGAAATCATACACAAAGTCTACAAAATTCATCACATAGAATTTAAAAGAGACTATCACCTAAAGAGTTACATCATATAACTCCCACATCTCCTAAATCATAAGTTTGCAATCATGTAAGTTACTTGATTTGCCTCATAATGTACACACCAATTTTAGTTGTTTGATTTAACTTTAAGTCCAATAATGTACACACCAATTTTAAGCATTTAAATCAAGACTACACCTTATGTTTTTTTTTTTGTGCACGTGCTACACTATCTCGAGTACAAAATCTTATGATATGCACTAAGGTGTTCATGATTAGCTAGTGAATAGTAGTGAGATGGTTATTGATGCCTTTCTCAAAGGGTTAAGTCCGATAGTCAAAGACATGTGACTTCAAGATCAAGACAAAGTGATCAAAAACCATAAACATCTTTCCCACACAACATGCACTACAAAGTTTTAACTAGTAAAGTGCAATAAATAAGATCATCAAAGCTAAACAAGGTACAAAGACATGTTATGTGTAAATAAATAGACCAACCTTATTTTCAAAACCAAGAAAATAAATACAAAACACAATTTGCTTCCCTTTCCCTTTTTTTTTATTTTTTTATTTTTTTATTTTTTAATTTTGAAAAGAAGAAACAAAAACAGTTCTAGAATGAAATGCATGAATGTTATGTAATGCAAGTCCTAGAAAAAAAAAAAAGAAAGAACAATGGTCACAAAGAGTAGAGCAATGAAGCACAAGGACCATGTCAGAAAGACTCAATTAGATTGAGCCTTTTACATCCAAAACTTTTTAGATGCACCTCGAGCATTGGAGTTCTTATACACATTAGAGTGATTTTCAACTTCAAGATTGGAATAAAGGTTAAGAGCCTTTACCAATTCGCCAATAAGTACCATAGGATTTTGTGCTTGAGGCACAATCACTTTTGGCTTATTTTCTCACTTAGTAGCTTGTAACTTGAAACAGTTTGGACGAATGTACCCAAACTTTTCACAAAAATGACAAACCCAAGTAGACTTACCATGTAACTTGTCCTTAGAAAGGGTAGACTCCTTAGGTTTGGACTTTTTCAGATCAACCCTAATCTTCCTAGGAGATGTGACCTCTACAAGTTTAACAATCTCACTCACAACCTCACTCACAAGGGGCTTAGAGGAAGAAGAAGGAATAAAGTTTATGGAATTGGGTGTAGACACAGAGATGCTTTCTACAAATCCTAATCCAGATTTGTCAGAAGAAGACTTTTGAATACTCAGCATATGATTAAGTTTAGCACTAGTAGATCTAGCAACAAATAAATCAAGTTCCAAATTCTTAACTTTATCAAGCAAAAGCATATTCTCAGTTTTCACATTGTTCAAAAGTTCATTAACATCAAACAGTTTCACAAGCAAATTTTTCTTATCAAGCTCAAGAGATGCAATTTTCTTTAAGCCTAATTCAACATTCATAGCATCCTTTTGCAGCAACTTTGCAAAGTTATTGTAGGTTTCTTGAAGATCTGCATCCTCAAAGAGTTCCCCATCAGAAGGGTTCTCTTCAACAGACACACTTTCATTGATTACAACAGTAGCAGTGAAAGTAATAAAGTTTCCACCTCGTCAGAACTAGGCTCATCATTGAAAACTTCATTATCACTAAGGGTTACAGCCATAGCCTTACCCGTAGACCTCAAGTATGCAGGACATTCAGATTTCACATGACCATACCCTTGACATTCAAAACATTGAGGACCCATAGAATTATTAGAAGATTGACCTACTTTTTCTCTAGGTTTTTCAGTGTTGTTAACCTTAGTGGAATCATTCTTCCTAAAATTTCTAGGTTCAGCAGTGTTCTTACCTTTTGTCCTTCTGTTGTTGTTTCTAAGGAAATTCCTAAAGTTCTTGGCAAGGTAAGCAATCTCTGTAGTAGAAAGCTCATCATCAAATCCACCAACCTCAATATCATCAACTGACTTAAGAGCCTTTGATTTGGATTTGTTAGTTTTGGGTAGGTCCAACTCATAGGACTGAAGAGATCCTACAAGTTCATCAACAGGGATGGAGTCCACATCCTTGCTCTCAGTGATGACAGTAACTTTGGGTCTAAAATCTTTAGTTAAAGATCTAAGAATTTTTCTAACGATTTTAGGTTGATCATAGATTTCACCCAAATTGCATGCAGAATTAACAATATCATTCATTTTAACATAGAATTCATCAAAAGATTCATCATCAGACATCCTAATGCTTTCAAATCTAGAAGTTAATTGCTGCAACTTATTAATTTTGACTGCCTTTGTGCCTTCATGCACAGTTTGGAGGATATTCCTAGTATGAGCAACCTCTACATTATAGATTCTCTTAAATTCCTCCATAGAAACATCATTAAAGATAGTATTCATAGCTTTGCTATCGAATGCAGCTGCTTCTTTCTGAGAAGTTTGCCACTCACTAACAGGAGTAATGGGCTTCTCCCATCCGTATGGAGTTCTAGACTCTTTCATTAATAGATTTTAGGAATGCTTTCATCCTTACTTTCCAATAAGCATAATTATTCCCATCAAAGTGAGGAGGAATAACAAGAGAGTGTCCGTGTTCCATGACAACAGGGGTCAAGGATCAGCTCAGAGATCAAAAGATCTACAATAAGAGAGCAACCTGCTCTGATGCCACTTGTTTGTTTTTAGACCCCTTAAAACACACCTAGATTAACCTAGTTATTTAGCCAAGTGATTAACTTAGGTAAATTATACAATTCTAGGTTAACATAGATAAATCATATCATGCAAAGCAACGGAAATATAAAGAACACACGATACGATAACCCAGGAAAACCAAACTAGTAAAAAACCTGGGGAGGATTTAACTTAGCTATCTTCAAGGTAAAACTGAATCCACTATGAAAGAATCGAAGTTTGTACAACAGAATTTAGACCACTAACATTCTATTGCTACCCACCAGTAGACAACTTACTGACACGACCACGTGGAAACTCCGAGACCACGGACTCCTTCTTTCTTGGATTCTCCAGCAAGTACAAGTACACCCGCTTATGTATCTTTAAGTTCTTCGGTGCAGCAACTGAATGATCATCAAGCTCTCAATCAAATTTTCTTCTTGATAATCCTAAGCATGTGTGAAGGTAAACACCTCTAGATCTTACAAGAGATTCACACACAGAGCAAGCAGAGCAACCTCTAATACGTGGCTAGGGTTTCCCTTTTATACTTAAAGCAAAACATAAAATCCTACACATCATATAGGCTTAGAGCTGAGTTGGAAAATTTTACAAAAAAACATTCTGCACGACTTTCGATCGATCGAGTCTAATTTTCGATCAATCGAGCTAAACCGAAAAGCACAATAAATTCTACAACAGTTCGATTCCAACTTTACATAAAATACCTACTTTGAGCAAGTCTAAAACAAGACTAACAACTTGTTTTGATCATGGTTTGCCAACAATACAAATTAGAGTTCTAATACATTAGTTCCTAAGTACTTAAAACCTAACAAATGGGACAACTCTAGTTGAATAGCCTGGTTTATTAAGGAATATTAATTATCTACACAACAATAATTTATCCTCTGTAGGAGGTAGAGCAGCCACTACTTATTTATGAACTAATCACTTTTTTTTTTTTTTTTAATGATAATAACAGGAATTAATTGCTAAACATGCACGTGAGTACTAAATATATAAATAAAAGTAAAGCAATTTCTACAACTGGGCTATTGCCACTCCAAAATATATTGCCCCATTTTTCAGCATTGTTTATTAACTTAATCAATTACACATTCACAATAAATATTTTTTTCCTCTTAAAAAGACTTTAACAAATAAATATACCACACACTAAGCAAAAAAGAAAATTTGTTGTAGGTAAGGATAGCTATCATAAATCAAGGGACCAATTATTTGTCACACAAAAATATGAAGTGTCTTTATGCTATCATATATGTGAAGAATAATTGCCCCAGTTCCACTGTGGTGTTAACTTTCCCTTGTATTTAAAGTATAGCCGATTGACTTGATTCACTTGATTGAATTGATGAACTAGTTGAATTTAAATTGTCTCCTACATCCCTTGTTGGTCTCGTTGGTGATGATGATAGGAAAGGCTTGGAAGGCATTTGTAAGCATTCAACTTCTCCTTCAAGCATTTCTACAACTTTGTTCACACTACAACAACATGTATTTTCAGTTACAAAAAAATTCGTCACTAAAAGTCCAGTTTTTCGTCACTAAGGACCTTTAGTGACGAAATTGGACTTTTAGTGACGAAACTCATTTCGTTACTGTAGCCTTGTCACTAAAAGTCCTGGTGACGAAAAATTTCATCACTAAAAGTCCGATTTGATTTAAAAAAAAAAAAAAAAAAAAACTTTTAGTAACGAAAACATTTTGTCACTAAATTTTTTCCTCACTAAAAACACTATTCAGTGACAAAAATATTTCGTCACTAAAAACACTTTAGTTTACTAAATCATATTTAGTGACGAATTATTTCGTCACTAAAACTATGTTCGGGTACATATAGTGACGAAAATTTTTGTCACTAAACCATTTCTTACAATATTTTGCTATATTTAGTGACGAAATTTTCATCACTAAAACAATTTTTTGTTGCTATATTTGTGACGAAAAAAATCGTCACTAAAACTTATTTTATGTTTTTATTTTTTTCATGGCTTTAATATTAACCTGTAACCTGTCACTACATTATTAAAACCTCACATTTGAATAACACATTTATTTCAACAACACATTTATAAAAAAAGATTCATACATTCCACAAGTAAAAAATAAAATAAGTATCCAATTCAAACTCCTTCCATACAATAATTGTTTGCAATATATGATAACTCTACCTAAACTCTATTTTAGAACTAACGGAAGATGTCTTCATATGTCTTCAAGTAATGCCAAAAGTAAATCTCCTAAAAGTCACAAATAAGAAATCTGCACAAATATAAAAACAATGCTTCGTTAAAATCGTAAAGAAAAACATTAACTATGTTATAAGAAACATTTCTAACAATGCATTAAGAGTAACCACACCAATAAATTAAAATCACATCTCCTAATGTATAAGTTGTAGAAAGTAAGTTGTAGAAAGCAAATAAAGTACTAACCAAAAAGTGTTTTAACATGAAGTTGAATCACCCCTATAAGTAAGAGCATCATCATAACCCTTGCTCCTCAAAAAGTTAAGAATATTTTTTTGGACCTCATCTTGCTTAGTTCATGCATCTTGGTCCTTAGCTCGCTCCTCTTGATCTCTAGCTCTTGCCTCTTTGAGCTCAATTATCTCATTTTCTAACCGTTGGATATACTCCACTGATGAATTAGAGGAGGTAGTGGTTACTAGAGAAGAAGAAGGTCTCATGCGAAGTCCTTTTATAATACCAGATTTCTTCTTAAACACCAAGTTTGAGATCTCCTCTTGTGTAAGGGGAATTGCATTAGGATCTTGACAATGATCCGCTTGCACGTTGAGAATATTTTCCTATAATTTGAAAGAGAGAAAGAAACATAAAAATCACAACATTAATACCACATATGTTATAGCTTTACAAACATGATAGGGATGGAATGTTACACATACATATGTCACTTCATCCTCAGGGTGTATCCATACATTTGTATTTGGATTGAAATGAACATCTTTGAAGATTTTTGCCAATTCAGGAACTTGATCATCATTATTATTTGTCTAATTAATTAACATTCAAGTGTTAGATAGATATACTTAATTAATCACAACATGCAATATACTAAGGTTTAAGAAAATGAAAAAATACGCACCTCCTCATCAACCCTAACAGCAAGTGCCTTTGTCCCGCATCTATGTTTGCCTTTAGTTTTATTCCTATTTTTAGAGTTCTTTCTTGATTTTTTCTAACAAACAACATTCAAGATATTTATTAGATCATGAATAAAACAGTATACATTTACTTCATCTAAATATTAATCTAATAAGTTGACAACATAATATAGTAAACATTAGATAATAATAATATACGCATAAATAATTTACCAGCCAATCCTCATTGGTCCATCTCCCATTAATGAGTTCAGTCCACTGCTTAAGGGTAGCATTCATTTGCGGGTGGCTTCTTGCATAGTCAGCACCATGAGATTGTTTGAGCTTTTTATAAGCTTGATGCAACTTGTGGGAGTTGGAACTCAATAATCTTCCACATTTTGTATTTAATGTTTTCGTTACCAAGTTGGAATCTCCTTCTAGCTCAAACTGATCCTGTAAAATAAAGTGTATATGTATTATAAAAATATTATTATATGAATTAAACGAGTTAGATGTTAACAATGTAAATTTACCGCGATATTTTCAAGCACCACATCTCTAGTAGCAACATCAACATTTTTCCAATTTTTCACATTGTAACTGGACAAATTACTTCGCATTTGTACACCAACATGATTGAGAAGCTTGCACACATTCTTCCCAACAGGAGCATCATACTCTATGGCTATACATATTGGCAGCTTACCATTTTTTTCAACAAGTGCCCGTGTTGGGTTTTTGACCCCTTAAAGACAACCAGATTGCATAGCCTAGTTAATTAGCCAAGTTGTTATTTAGTCAAATTAAGCAATTCTAGGTTAAAACAATCAAATAATCATATCAAGCATATAAAGCAGCGGAAAAATAAATAACACAAGATATGATGACCCAGGAAACCACATGGTAAAAACTTGGGGAGGATTTGACCTAGCTATCCTTAAGGTAAACCTGAATCTACTATGAAAGAATCGAAGTTCATACAAAAGGACTTACAAGCTCCTCGCTCGACTTCCTAATGCTTCCTACCAGTAGAACTTACTGACACGACCACGTGCAAGCTCCAAATCCACGGACTCCTTCTTTCTTGGATTCTTCAATCAGCTACAAGCTCCCCGCTTGTTTTTCTTTAAGCTCTAATGGTTGCAACTATGTTGATCATCAAGATGTTGAAATAATCTCTACCTTGAAAACCCTAAGTTTTGTGTAAAGGAAAGCTCCTCAAAGATTTCACAAGAGATTCACACAAAATAGCAATGTATGAGCAACAATACAATGTGAACAACCTCTAAAAACGTGGCTAGGGTTTTGTTTAAATACCTAGGGTAAAAACATAAAACCATAAACGTTTAATGAAGTAGGACTGAGTTGGAAATTCTGCAGAAAACACAACCTGTGCGATTTTCGATCGATCAAGCCTGTCCTTCGATCGATCGAGCCAGGCCGAAAGTCACAAAGACTTCTGCAGCCACTCGATTCCAACATTACATTAATTAAACAACTTTGAGAAAGCCTAAACAAGACTAAATACATTGTTTTGATCATGGTTTGCCAACATTACAAATTAGAGTTCTAAATACATTAAATCCTAAGTCTTTAGAACCTAACAAACTCCCCCTTTGGCAATCCGTGACAAAACATAAACTAAAAGCTCAAAGTTTACAATAAAAAGCCCTTTACAAAAGGTAATGCTTATAAAACAAATTCAATCCTAACTACTATCCATCAGTTGCAAGTGTAGACAGCAGCCAAATCGAATCCACCTGTATATTCCTGAAACACTCAACAAACGCATAAACGCATGTGTGACAAAAAAACAGTAAATCAACAGATATGTAATCTAACTCTCCCCCTAAGTTAGATACACCAAAAATAAACACATTCTTGAAACTTCACACAACACATAATAAAGACATATATCAATGAATAACTCACAAATATAAATCAATAAACAGTGAACACATAGAATCAAGAATCATATATATAAAAATGTATTTCCCTACAAGAATAGCCCAAAAGAAAGTATACATGGTGAAGCACCTAGATACAATCTAATCTCAAAAACTCCACTAGCTCCGCAAAAAGAAATAAAAACTCCCCCTAGCTACAAAAACTTCTCTACAAGCTCCAAACTTTACTCCTCCTTTTTGTGACGGAATGCCAAAGGATATCACAGGCCATCATCAAAAGGAGGTGGTGAGGATGAACGAAGATATGCCAAATCCACTCTCAGAGCACAATCTCATCGAACAAGTCCACCAAAAGCTGACCATGAGCCGCCTGAACGGTCATGACAGTCTCCAAGGTACGACGAACATCGAAGTCATCAGAAGGAGGTGGAGGAACAGCAGCAGCAGCACCAACAGGATCAGGAGCAGCCTCACGAGCAGGACCTGTAGAAGAAGAAGGGGGTGCGGTACCAGAAGGCTTAGACCTAGCGTGTTTAGAGCCAGCTCGAAGATGAGCAGCCCTCTGTCTAAGGAAAGAAGCACCTATGGGAGCAATAACATGGACGGGCTCAGAAGAAGGGAAATCATCTAAACCAAGATGAAGCAAAATCCTATAAATAAAGATAGGATGTACAAGAGCATGAGCTGTAGAGAAACTCCTATAAACTTCGTTCAAAGAACGAAGAAACAGATGAGGAAAAATGATAGGAGCATTAGTGACAAGAGCGTACAAAAATACACACCTCTCGAGAGGAATGGTGTGCAGATGAGAAATGGGCCAAAGAGAATGACATGCTATCCTAAAGAAGAGATAGACAGTCTCAGGAAGCTCAGCAGTTGTGATCAGAGGATTAGAACCCCACTGGATAGAAGACCCATTGATGTAAGACATGACATCACTCAACTCAGGTGACTCATCATAAGGATAGACAGGGTGCTATACCAAAGGTACCCCTAGAGCATCAGCCACGACATCAGGGTCAATGGTGAACTCTACACCTCGTATCCAACTCTTAATTAAAGTGTTGGAATCATAGACGCGGATAGAGATGTTCGAAAAGAACTCTCTAATCAGGGTAGCTGGAGGAGGATGATCAGAAACATCCAGCAGAGGTAACCAGCCCCGACGCTCAAAGTTTGCCCTAATGGCAGGATCAACCTCATCTAAGGTGACAGAACGCTCAACCCAAACTTTTCTCTTAAGGTTCAGCTTCTCAAAAATCTCTTGGTTTTTCTCACTCGGAAACCTCTCACTATCAAAGGAAGGTGGGGGAGGAGAAGGAGAGAGAATAGACCTACGGGCTCTAATCTTCCTAGGCATGATGCTAAGGAAAGGACAGAGATACAAGGAAAAAAAAAAAAATTCAAGGGCAGACTGCAAGTTAGCACAAAAATCAATAGAATAAAAATCTATATAATGCATGAACAAATACAATGCCATGATGCATGTACTAATGCAGTAAAATATTAAGGTCAATTGAGATCAAATTGACAAAATTGGCTTGAGCTGGGAATTTCTATCAAAAACCTCAAAAATTGAAAACCACTTGTTGAAATTTTTAAACAAATTGATGAATTGATCATTACAAAACACAGCACATAGATTATAATGCCTAATTTCATCAAAACAACAAGCCAATTTCATTAAATTCAACCCAATTTAACAAAAGCCCCAATTCGGATCAAGAACAAACCCTAGATTTTTCAATTTTTCACCAAACTCAAAATTGATCAAATTAACAAGCAAGGATCATATTTATGACGTGTCCCCACAAAAACCCAATGATCAATTGCACAAAATAGGGCTTGAATCAAAAGAAAATCCCAATAATGCAAAGTCCGAAAATCACCCTCAAATGCATGTATTTATGCATGAAAACATAAAAATAAATTCAAAAGGAAGGGCAAAAGTATCTTACCGGCTTGAGGAAAGAGAAACCTTGCAAAAATTTCGGAGGAAAACGACAAAAATCTCTTTGTGGAGCCTAGCCGAGTTGGAGAGAGAAGATGATTGAAAAACTTTTTGAAATAGGAACTTTGAAAAAGTCAGATCTGGTCTTTTAAAAAAGCTTTTTCGCGATCTTCGATCAATCGAAAATTATATTCGATCGATCGGATCAATCCGAGACTCATAGAAGAATTGAAGCATATTTTTCGATCGATCGAAAATCAGTTTGGATCAATCGAAATAGGCAGAGGCTCACTAAATTTTGAGAAAAACACAGGTTTTGAAAATCAACAAGCACTTTTTGAAAACAACTCCTCAAAGCATTGAAATTGAAGAAACAAAATGCATGAGTATGAGATGTAATGAAATGCTTTTTCAAAAACCCAAAATTTTAAACCCAATTTTCTCAAAAACAAGTTTCAATCATTCTCCCATTGAAGTTTCTTAAGCAACAAATATGTTGTGCACAATTCTCAAGATATTTTCAAATTTAGTTGGTTAGACCAAAAACACACACACTAGCATGTATAGTGTTTAACAAAGAGTAACTTGTGTAGTGTGTGATACTAGCAAAAACTTGAGATACATGTGAGGTGATATGTGAATAGCAATCAAACACAAAGTTTACACAATTCATCACATAGAATTTAAAAGAGACTATCACTTAAAGAGTTACATCCTATAACTCTCACATCTCCTAGAACAAAAGATTGCAATCATGTAAGTTTCTTGAATTTTTGCCTCTTATTTATGTGAATTGGCTTCAAGCCTAATAGTACACACCAGTTTTACTTAAATGAATTAATTGAGGCTACACCTTATGTTCTTTTTGTGCACGTGCTACACTTTCTCGAGTACAAAATCTTATGATATGCACTAAGGTGTTCATGATTGGCTAGTGAACAGTGGTGAGATGGTTATTTATGCCTTTCTCAAAAGGATCAAGTCCGACAGTCAAAGAACATGTGACTTCAAGATTAAGACAAAGTGATTAAAAACCACACACATCTTTCCCACACAACATGCACTACACAGTTTCAACTAGTCAAGTGCAAAGAATAAGCTCATCAAAGTTAAATAAAGTACACAAGACATGACATGTGTAAATAGATTGACCAACCTTGTTTTCAAAAATCAAGAAAAATAGTGTCAAACATAGTTTTGCTTCCCTTTTTATTTATTTATTATTATTATTATAAGAGAAAACAAATAAATCCTAGAATGAAATGCATGAATGTAATGCAATGCAAGTCCTAGAACAAAAAACACAAAAAACCAAAGAACAATGGTCACAGGCAAATAGAGTAATGAAGCACAAGGACCATGTCAAAAAGACTCAGTTAGTTCGAGTCTTTTGCATCCAAAACTTTTTAGATGCACCACGAGCATTGGAGTTCTTATTCACATTCGAGTGATTCCCAACTCCAGGATTGGAATAAAGGTTTAACGCCTTTACCAATTCACTAATTAGTGCCATAGGATCTTGTGCTTGAGGCACAGGCACTTTTGGTTTGTTTACTCTCTTATCAGCTTAAAGCTTGTAACAATTAGGACGAATGTGTTCAGACTTTCCACAGTAATGACAAACCCAAACAGGTTTACCATGCTTCTTGTCCTTAGATTTGGTAGGCTCCTTAGGTTTAGATTCTCTCAAATCTACCATAATCTTCTTAGGTGGTGAAACTTCTACAGGTTTAACAACCTCACTCACAGGGGGTTTAATTGTTTCACTCACAACCTCACTCACAGAAGGTTCAAAAGAAGATGACGGAACAAAGATAGTGGAATGGAGTGCAGACATAGAGATGCTCTTAACAAAACCTAAATCAGATTTGTCAGAAGGATACTTTTGAACACTCAGCATTTGATCAAGTTTAGAACTAGCAGATCTAGCAATAGATAAATCATGTTCCAAAGTTTTAACTTTATCAAGCAAGAGCATATTCTCAGATTTCACATTGTTCAAAAGATCATTAGCATCAAACAATTTAACAAGCAAATTCTTCTTTTCAAGCTCAAGAGATTCAATTTTCTTTAGGCCAAGTTCAACATTTATAGCATCCTTTGCAGCAACTTTGCAAAGTTTGTTATAGGCCTCTTAAAGATCTGCATCTTCAGAGAGTTCCCCATCAGAAGGGTTCTCCTCAGTAGATATGCTTTCATTGACTACAGCAGTAGCAGTGAAAGCAATGAAATTTCCATCCTTGTTACCACAAGACTTATCATCAGAAACCTCATTATCACTAAGGGTTACAGCCATAGCTTTACCCTTAGACCTTAGGAATGTTGGACATTCAGATTTAACATGACCATACCCTTGACAACCAAAACATTGAGCACCCAAGGAATTGTTGAAAGATTGACCTACTCTTTCTCTAGGTTTTTCAGTGTTGCTAACCTTAATGGGATCATTCTTCCTAAAATTTCTAGGTTCAGCAGTGTTGGTATTTCTTGCCCTCCTATTAGTATTCCTAAAAAAGTTCTAAAGTTCTTGGCAAGGTAAGCTATCTCTGTAGCAGAGAGCTCATCATCAAATCCACCAGCATCAACATCATCAACAGACTTAAGAGCCATTGATTTGGATTTGTTAGTTTTGAGTAGGTCTAACTCATAGGACTGAAGAGATCTTACAAGCTCATCCACAAGGATGGAGTCCATATCCTTACTCTCAGTAATGGCAGTCACTTTGGGTCTAAAGTTTTCAGTTAAAGATCTAAGTATCTTCCTAACAATTTTAGGTTGATCATAAACTTCACCCAAATTAAAAGCAGAATTAACAATATCATTCAGTTTGGCATAAAATTCATCAAAGGATTCATCATCAGACATCCTAATGCTTTCAAACCTAGAAGTTAATTGCTGCAGCTTATTTATTTTGACAGCATTCATGCCTTCATGCACAGTTTGGAGGATTTTCCAAGCAGTATGAGCGACCTCAACATTTGAGATTCTCTTAAATTCCTCCATAGAAACAACATTAAAGATGGCATTCATAGCTTTGCTATTAAATGCAGCTACTTCTTTTTGAGAAGTTTGCCACTCACTCACAAGAGTAGTGGGCTTCTCCCATCCGTACTCAACGGAATTCCAAACTCTCTCATCAATAGATTTTAGGAATGCTTTCATCCTTACTTTCCAATAGGCATAGTTATTCTCGTCAAAGTGAGGAGGAACAACAAGAGAGTGTCCGTGTTCCATGACAACAGGGGTCAAGGATCAGCTCAAAACAACCAGATTGCGTAGCCTAGTTAATTAGCCAAGTTGTTGCTAAGTCAAATTAAGCAATTCTAGGTTAAAACAATCAAATAATCATATCAAGTATATAAAGCAGCGGAAAAATAAATAACACAAGATATGATGACCCAGGAAACCACACGGTAAAAACCTGGGGAGGATTTGACCTAGCTATCCTCAAGGTAAACCTGAATCCATTATGAAAGAATCAAAGTTCATACAAAAGGACTTACAAGCTCCCCGCTTGACTTCCTAATGCTACCTACCAGTAGAACTTACTGACACGACCACGTGTAAGCTCCGAATCCACGGATTCCTTCTTTCTTAGATTCTTCAATCAGCGACAAGCTCCCCGCTTGTTTTTCTTTAAGCTCTAATGGTTGCAACTATGTTGATCATCAAGATGTTGAAATAATCTCTACCTTGAAAACCCTAAGTTTTGTGTAAAGGAAAGCTCCTCAAAGATCTCACAAGAGATTCACACAAAATAGCAATGTATGAGCAACAATACAATGTGAACAACCTCTAAAAACGTAGCTAGGGTTTTGTTTAAATACCTAGGGTAAAAATATAAAACCCTAAACATTTAATGAAGTAGGACTGAGTTGGAAATTCTGCAGAAAACACAACCTGTGCGATTTTTGATTGATCGAGCCTGTCCTTCGATCGATCGAGCCAGGTCGAAAGTCATAAAGACTTCTGCAGCCACTCGATTCCAACTTTACAATAATTAAACAACTTTGAGCAAGCCTAAACAAGACTAAATACATTGTTTTGATCATGGTTTGCCAACATTACAAATTAGAGTTCTAAATAAATTAAATCCTAAGTCTTTAGAACCTAACAGCCCGTACTACTATACCACGTGTTGCTCCACGGGTAGTTATGCTAGTAGATCCTATTTAAACATTATTTATGTTAAAAAATTATACATTCCATGTACATTATAAATAAATTAAGTGAAGTATAATCTCAATTGTAAAAACAGGGCGCAGTTGTAATTAAGTATGTTTTATGTAATTACCAGTCGTGCTAGTTAATGCGCCGGTAGTCTGCACCTCCGCACTAGAAGAACTTTGGGCGGGAGGATTTGCTTCAGGAGGTGTTTTCGTAGATTGGACCATAGATTGGACCACCGGGATAGATGCCTCACCTCACGAGTGTGTAAGTCGTCCTGGTGCCATCTGTAAGTAACATACATATAATAGAACAACAAAATCATTACAAGTAATGGAACAATAAAGTTATTATCATCTATTATACCCTATGGAACATCTATTATACCTTATAGATTACAGAATTAGATGAGTCATCATCATTGTCATCGTCACCAATAGGTGGTGCATAATCATCATCTACCACAACACTAGCTCTACTTCTTTTCCCTTTTGCACAATTGGACCAAGCAGAATCCTTTAGAGAAGTTGAGATGTGCTTCAATCCCAAAGCATCAATTATCTCTTGGTTTTTCCTCATTCTATCCAATCTTGCCATCTCATACCTCGGTATATTACGAGTGTATTTGGCCTTTTTGGGCATTTTTTAAAACTATGTATTGACATGAAAGATAAGTACAATTGCTACTAACTTAACATCAAGCAATTTACAAATGCAAAATTTGAACACAATTGCTACTAAACAATTTACAAATGTAAAATTTGAACACAATTGCTACTAACTCAACACAACAGATGACCACATCAATATCCATATCAAGTTCAAGATAAGTACAACACATCTCAATAACAATTACTACTAACTTTACATATTATAGTCTACACCATTATCCATATCAAGCAATTCACAAGTGCTAAATTTGAATACAATTACTACTAACTCAACACAACAAATGACCACATCAATATCCATATCAAGTTCAAGATAAGTACAAAACAATTGCTACTTAGACAAGCATAAAACTTTAAGACAAGCACAAAACATTTAAGACAATTGTTATGAATTCTACATATCATAATCCATATCGAGATCAACATCAAGTATGTTATGCTCTTCATTTTCATTAGCATCTCTTGAAGTTTCACTTTTAGGAACAACCTCAGTTTCAACATCACCCATACGATAGTCAATAAATCCTAAGTCTTTAGAACTTAACAGCCCGTACTGTTATACCACGTGTTGCTCCACGGGTAGTTCTGCTAGTAGATCATATTTAAACATTATTAATGTTAAAAAATTATAAATTCCATGTACATTATAAATAAATTAAGTGAAGTATAATCTCAATAGTAAAAACAGGGCGCAGTTGTAATTAAGTATGTTCTATGTAATTACCAGTCGTGCTAGTTAATGTGCCGGTAGTCTGCACCTTCACACTAGAAGAACTTTGGGCGGGAGGATTTGCTTCAGGAGGTGTTTCCGTAGATTGGACCGTAGATTGGACCACCGGGATAGATGCCTCACCTCACGAGTCTGTAAGTCGTCTTGGTGCCATCTGTAAGTAACATACATATAATAGAACAACAAAGTCATTACAAGTAATGGAGCAATAAAGTTATTATCATCTATTATACCCTATGGAACATCTATTATACCTTATAGATTACAGAATTAGATGAGTCATCATCATTGTCATCGTCACCAATAGGTGGTGCATAATCATCATCTACCACAACACTAGCTCTACTTCTTTTTCCTTTTGCACAATTGGACCGAGCAGAATCCTTTAGAGAAGTTGAGATGTGCTTCAATCCCAAAGTATGAATTATCTCTTGGTTTTTCCTCATTCTATCCAATCTTGCCATCTCATACCTCGGTATATTACGAGTGTATTTGGCCTTTTTGGGCATTTTTTAAAACTATGTATTGACATGAAAGATAAGTACAATTGCTACTAACTTAACATCAAGCAATTCACAAATGCAAAATTTGAACACAATTGCTACTAACTTAACACAATAGATGACTACATCAATATCTATATCAAGTTCAAGATAAGTACAACACATCTCAATAACAATTACTACTAACTTTACAAATTATAGTCTACACCATTATCCATATCAAGCAATTCACAAGTGTTAAATTTGAATACAATTACTACTAACTCAACACAACAAATGACCACATCAATATCCATATCAAGTTCAAGATAAGTACAAAACAATTGCTACTTAGACAAGCATAAAACTTTAAGACAAGCACAAAACATTTAAGACAATTGTTATGAATTCTACATATCATAATCCATATCAAGATCAACATCAAGTATGTTATGCTCTTCATTTTCATTAGCATCTCTTGAAGTTCCACTTTTAGGAACAATCTCAGTTTCAACATCACCCATACAATAGTCAATAATATTGTCCTCAACATTAATAGTGACAACATCGGCAATCGCTTCTTGTTGGAATGCGTCACCATTTTCTGCATTATCATTGGATTCTCCACCCCCGACTTCCGGGACATTAAACACTCCCCTATGTTGGATGGATTGCACGATTTTCCAAGATTCACCCAATTTGGTATCTTAAAGGTAAAAAACTTGTCTCACTTGACTAGGAAGTATAAAAGGGTCATTTTCATACCACCGACTTGTAACATCAATGCTTTTGCAGTGTGCATCGGTTCTTATCGTTCTCCTTCGAACATTGGTATCAGTATTGTACCAATCACACTGGAACAAAACAACTTTATGGCGAAACATATACTCCTATTCCCAAATTTTGCACACATGACCATAGAAGTCGTGCATTTCTCCCTCATGATCCCCTTCGGTACATACACCACTGTTTTAGGTTACACGATGATTGTCTAGGTCCCTTGTATGGAATTTTACACCATTGGCCATACAAACTGTGTACTCATTCACATGCAGCTTAGGACCATTTGCTAATGACCATAACTGTTTAGTAGCTTCTGGTGACTCGTTAACTTTCAATCTATTCATCTATAATGACATACAACAAGTGATATTAATTAGTAATAAGCAATGAAGAAACTTTTAAATGTTTAATTTTTATTAGTGTGTGATTAAATTTCAAATGTCTTACACGTTCTTTGAATCAGTTGGGAAACTCTTGTCGTTGGATTTGAGTTATGGCTTCTCCAGTAGGATTGTGCATTGTGCTTTTGTGTTCACTGTTAAAAATAAAGTGATTTATTTTCAGCTAAGCATTGCAGATAATATTCAAAACTTGATCAAGCAATACATGCATATGAAATCACATACTTTAAATAAGGCTCTAGCTTAGGACTATTGTACAACAAGTACCAATGAGCAGTATCAAGCAATGCATGAGACAAGTTGCCATCATTCCGCCTACCACCTGTAGGTCGGGTAGTTTGTGAAAAAACTATCAATCCTTCACTAGATTCACCTAAATCTTCATTTCTTTCTCTTCGATTATACACCGTTTCAATCCCATCAATATACAAAGACCAGTTGTTAATACATTCTTTGAGAATGTAAGCCTCTGCAATTGAACCTTCTAGTCGAGCTCGATTTGAAACGTATCTTTTCAATTTTCCAAGGTACCTACGAGGAAAAAATACACACATTATGTGATTTTATACCACATAGGAAAAATGCAATTGATGGATACATCAAAGGATCTAACTACCTTTCAATAGGGTACATCCACCGATATTGTACCTGGCCTCCTAGAATTGCTTCTCGAGGCAAGTGAACAGCAAGGTGGACCATAACATCAAAGAATGCTGGAGGAAAGAACCTCTTAAGCTTGCATAGTATACGAACTATACTTTCTTCTAGTTTCTCCAACTCACTCCGCTTTAGGGTCCTTAAGCATAAGTCTTGGAAGAAGCTGCCTAACTCAAACAATATAATACTAATGTCTTTATGTGAAAACCCTCGCAACCCAATTGAAAGAATTCGTTGTAATAGCCCATGACAGTTGTGGCTTTTCAAACTAGATAATCTACCATTTTTTGCATTCACTGACCTTGATACGTTGGCTGCATAGCCATTCGGATACTTGACTGATTTTAAAAAGTCATAGAAACCATCCCTTTCATTTGGGCTTAATGAAAAGAAAGCCCGAGGCTTGTCATATGATCCATCAGGACGTTGTTTCAAATGCAACGTGTGCCTAAAGTTCATATTTTGCAAGTCTATCCGTGCCTTGTCAGTATACTTATTTCTCCCCTCAATGCCCAACAAAGTACCGTAAGTACTCTCACTAATGTTCTTCTCCACATGCATGACATCAATGTTGTGCTTAAGTTTCTTATTCTTCCAATATGGAAGCTTGTACAAAATACTTACCTTTGACCAATTTGGCTCCCCAATGAGTTGTCTCTTCTTGTTACTTGGATGCTTTCCTAAAATTATATTTGGCATTCTATCTAGCTGCTCTTGTATTTTTCCCACTTGTAACTCTAAAGATCTCTTTCGTTTCTCCGATAAACCATTATGCAACTGACTATGTCTCCAACAATGTCCCATAGGCAAATATGCTCGATGGTTAATAAATCCAATTTTACTTTCTAAAGCTTCTGAATATGGTTCATTGTTGCAAGTGTAACAAGAATGATAACCCTTTGTCCTCCACCCAGACACGTTAACAAATCCAGGGTAGTCATGTATTATCCACAACAAAGTTGCATGCATCTGAAAATGCTCTTTCTTATAAGCATCATAAGTTTCTACACCTTCTTCCTACAACTCCTTCAACTCGTCAACCAATGGTTTCAAGTAAATATCAATCTCATTTCTCGGTTGATGGGGACCAGGAATAAGCAAGGACAACATAAAATATGGCTCTTTTATAACCAACCAAGGCAGTAGGTTATAGGGGATAAGTATGACATGCCACATACTATAGTTGTTGTTCATATTCCCAAAAGAGTTAAATCCATCTGTAGCCAACCCCAACCTTACATTACGAGGTTCGAGGGCAAAATTAGGATGTTGCAAATTAAACTCCTTCCACTCCTCACTATCAGCCGGATGCCTTATTATTCCATCGTCCACACGTTTGTCTATATACCATCTCATGTCCTTAGCTCTTTGGCCTGACATGTACAATCTCCTCAGTCTCGGTGTCAACGGGAAGTAACGCAATACATTATGAGGAATCATCTTACCTTGGGCACGTGTATCCTTGTACCTAGGTGCTTCACACACCGGACATTTATTAAGGTTTTCATTTTCCTTCCAAAATAGTGCACAATCATTTTTGCATGCATCTATATGCTCGTATGACATGCCCAAGTCATGTAATATCTTCTGTGCTTCATTAGTTGACCTTGGAACCAAGTTACCTTTCGGTAAAACCTTTGTCAGCAATTCTAGCATCATATCAAGTCTCTTATTACTCAAGTTGGTAATTACCTTTACATTCAACATCTCAATAACAAACTTCAAGATACTATAATTAGTGCAACCTGGATACAACTCACGCTTTGCATCTTCTTCAAGTTTGTCAAAATGATGCACCTTTTTATCTTCGGTTACATTTCTTGGTTCCCCTCTAATTCAGTCACCTACCAAGGCATCGATACTATCCATATGATCACCATCCGACATTTCATTATCATGAATGTTCTCGTTCAATATATGAGATTCTCCATGATTATACCAATTAATGTAAGATTGCATAATCCCACGATGAAGCAAACAGATACGCACAGTATTAAAAGATTGTCGATGCAATTCCCACAGTGAATACACGAGCACAGAATATTACCACTCAAGTCCACAACTACTCTTGCAAAATTAATAAATGCATTGACCCCTTCAATATATGGATGACTTAATCTGCTATCGGGTGTCTTACCCATTGTCATCCAACTTTTATCCACGTTTGACTACAATTATAAGATGAATGCTACTTTAGTAAAATAAGAACAACTCATGTATAATGTATTCTAACATCTAAATCTATAAGCTACTTAGATAAAGTTCTATCATATTCATGAATGTACAAGTCTATATTAATATTTAAATAAATATACATTGCACACACAAATATACATTCCCAATATGAATTTAAATGATTTTATAACATCACGCAAGCCACCCGCTTGCTCCAACACAACAACCCACCACAAAACCAATCACAAACATCACAACTATAATGCTACTAATCAACCTCACATTTGAAATTGAATAAAGGAACACAATTGCTACTAATCAACAAGTTTCATTCACATTTATAAGAAATTAAAAACACTCCCAATATGAATTTAAACCACCTTATAACACCATGCAAGCCACTCGCTTGCTCCAATACAACAACCCACCACAAAACCAATCACAAACATCACAACTATAATACTTACAAGTATTGAAATTGAATAAAGGAACACAATTGCTACCAATCAACAAGTTTCATTCACATTTGCAAGAAATTAAAAACACTCCTAATATGAATTTAAACCACCTTATAACATCATGCAAGCCACCCGCTTACTCCAACACAACAACCCACCACAAAACAAATTTCTAACATCACAAGTATATATAGAGTTTTATAAGTTTTTAACTAGAATATACTTACTTTGCTCAAGCTAAGTTTACAACTTTTAGACAAAATCCAAAGTTAACTTGTGTTCTTCACTTTGTTCCTTACAATTTCTTCAACCACAAAAGAGAGAGCTGGAAATAAAAGAAAGATAGCTTTTAGTGAACAGTTAAGTAGACCCAATGATAAGCACAAAGTATTCCTAATGTTTAATTAGTCAACACAAAACATGGAGTTAAGTTGCCAAGGGCCCACATCCTACATTTGATAAGTAAAGCTTTACCTCTTGATTTTATAATTTATATATCTGGTCTTTAAAATTGTGATGTCACTTTAATTGAGTAGAGCTCAATCAAATGCCAACAGTGTTCTCAATAACCATTAGTTGTTAGAATTATGTAGTTAAATGAATCAAGCAAACCTATTTTAATTAGGTTATAATAGAGTAAATGTTCAGACATGCATTTTGCATTGAATATTAATTATTAAGCCTTTATTCTCACGGAAATATTGGGAGCTAGGAAAGGTAAATTTTTAATAGAAAGAAGAAGCTAATTTCATAATATATTCGAAAATTTTTACTTTTCATATCATCAAGCCTAAAAGATTGAGATTGTTAAAAAATTATAATTAAATAATTGAATTCAAAATTTCCTAAGAATTTTATTTATCAGAGATCAACCGATTACCCAAGTACATGGTTATTCCTCCATCTGTGTCATTAACACACATTAGGCGCAATTACTCGTGCAATTCTATTTCCTTGTCCATTCTATATTAATTACTATCCTTCAAACAACTTCTTTCAGATAGAAACCTCACTTGTGGCTTCAAAATATGCATGTGTATTTTTAATTTTATACCACCATTTTGCATTGTCCCAAATTGAAAACCAAAATGCTGCATTTTATACAAAGAAAGAAAAACATCAACGTTGAGAACTTTAAAATTGAATTTAGTCATTATACGGAGACTACAATAACTATTCCCTAACATGTAGGGTACGCACGAAGAAGCTATCTTCTTTAAAAATTCGTTACTTTTTTACTTTTCAATATTCCTCAAGCATAAAAGTTTGAGATCAACCAATTGCCCAAGGACATGCTTATTCCTCTACTTCTGTCATCATCACATTAGGCACAATATATTACTCATACAATTCTGAACGGTTTTAGACTCCTTAAAAACAACCAGATTGGTTAGCCTAGATTAATTAGCCAAGTTGTTACTTAGTCAAATTATGCAATACTAGGTTAAAGCAATCAAATAACCATATCAAAAGAATAAAGCAGCGGAATAATAAAAGACATAATGATATGATCACCCAGGAAACCACACGGTAAAAACCTGGGGAGGATTTGACCCACCGATCCTCAAGGCAAAACTGAATTCACTATGAAAGAATTGAAGTTCTTACAAAAGGACTACAAGCTCCCCGCTCGACTTCCTAATGCTACCCACCAGTAGAACTTACTGACACGACCACGTGCAAGCTTCGAATCCACGGACTCCTTTTTTCTTGAATTCTTCAATCAGCTACAAGCACCCACGCTTGATATTCTTTAAGTTCCAATGGTTGCAACTATGTTGATCTTCAAGATGTTGAAATCATCTCTACCTTGAAAACCCTAAGTTTTGTGTAAAGGAAAGTTCTTCAATGATCTCACAAGAGATTCACACAAAACAGCAATGTATGAGCAACAATACAATATGGACAACCTCTAAAAACGTGGCTAGGGTTTTGTTTAAATACTTAGGGTAAAAACATAAAACCCTAAACGTTTAATAAAGTAGGGCTGAGTTGGAAATTCTGCAGAAAATTCAACCTGTACGATTTTCGATCGATCGAGCCTGTCCTTCGATTGATCGAGCCAGGCCGAAAGTCACAAAGACTTCTGCAGCCACTCGATTCCAACTTTACAATAATAGATCAACTTTGAGCAAGCCTAAACAAGACTAAATACATTGTTTTGATCATGGTTTGCCAACATTACAAATTAGAGTTCTAAATACATAAAATCCTAAGTCTTCAGAACCTAACAAACTCCCCATTTGGCAATCCGTGACAAAACACAAACTAAAAGCTCAAAATTTACAAAGTAAAAGCCCTTTACAAAAGGTAATGCTCATAAACCAAATTCAATCCTAACTACTATCCATCAGTTGCAAGTGTAGACAGCAGCCAAATCGAATCCACCTGTATATTCCTGAAACACTCAACAAACGCATAAACGCATGTGTGACAAAAAAACAGTAAATCAACAGATATGTAATCTAACTCTCCCCCTAAGTTAGATACACCAAAAATAAATACATTCTAAAGTTCACACAACACATAATAAAGACATATATCAATGAATAACTCGTAAATATAAATCAATAAACAGTGAACACATAGAATCAAGAATCATATATATAAAAAATGTATTTCCCTACAAGAATAGCCCAAAAGAAAGTATACATGGTGAAGCACCTAGATACAATCTAATCTCAAAAACTCCACTAGCTCCGCAAAAAGTAACAAAAACTCCCCCTAGCTCTGCAAAAAGTAACAAAAAACTCCCCCTAACTATAAAAACTCCTCTACAGGCTCCAAACTCTACTCCCCCTTTTTGTGACGGAATGCCAAAGAACATCACAGGCCATCATCAAAAGGAGGCGGTGAGGATGAACGAAGATGCACCAAATCCGCTCTCAGAGCATGAATCTCATCGAACAAGTCCACCAAAAGCTGACCATGAGCCGCCTGAACAGTCATGACAGTCTCCAAGGTACGACGTACATTAAAGTCATCCGAAGGAGGTGGAGGAACAGCAACAGCAGCACCAACAGGATCAGGAACAGCTTCACGAGTAGGACCTGTAGAAGAAGAAGGGGGTACGGTACTAGAAGGCTTAGACCTAGCGTGTTTAGAGCTAGCTCGAAGATGAGCAGCCCTCTGTCTAAGGAAAGAGGCACCTATGGGAGCAATCACATGGACAGGCTCAAAAGAAAGGAAATCCTTTAAACCAAGATGAAGCAAAATCCTATGAATAAAGATAGGATGAACAAGAGCATGAGCTGTAGATGAACTCCTATAAACTTCGTTCAAAGAACGAAGAAACAGATGAGGAAAACTGATAGGAGCATCGGTGATAAGAGCGTACAAAAATACACACCTCTCGAGAGGAATGGTGTGCAGATGAGAAATGGGTCAAAGAGAATGACATGCTATCCTAAAGAAGAGATAGACAGTCTCAGGAAGCTCAGCGGTGGTGATCCGAGGATCAGAACCCCACTGGATAAAAGACCCAGTGATGTAAGACATGACATCACTCAACTCAGGTGACTCATCATAAGGATAAACAAGGTGCAGTACCAAAGGTACCCCTAGAGCATCAGCCACTACTGTAGGAATAATGACATACTCTACGCCTCGTATCCAACTCTTAACTAGAGTGTTGGAATCATAGACGCGGATAGAGATGTTCGAGAAGAACTCTATAATCAGGGTAGCTGGAGGAGGAGGATCAGACACATCCAATAAAGGTAACCAGCTCCTACGCTCAAAGTTTGCCCTAATGGTAGGATCAACCTCATCAAAGTTGACAGAACGCTCAGCCCAAACTTTTCTCTTAAGGTTTAGCTTCTCAAAAGTCTCTTGGTTTTTCTCACTCGGGAACCTCTCACTATCAAAGGAAGGTGGGGGAGGAGAAGGAGAGGGAACAGACCTACGGGCTCTAATCTTCCTAGGTATGATGCTAAAGAAAGGACAGAGACATAAGGAAAAATCAAAAAGAACAAAACAAAACCAAGGGCAGATTGCAAGTTAGCACAAAAATCAATAGAATAAAAATCTATATGATGCATGAACAAATACAATGCCATGATGCATGTACTAATGTAGTAAACAATTAAGTTTAATTGAGATTAAATTGACAAAATTGGCTTGAGCAGGGAATTTCTATCAAAAACCTCAAAAATTGAAAAACACTTGTTGAAATTTTTAAACAAATTGATGAATTGGGCATTACAAAACACAGCACATAGATTATAATGCCTAATTTTATCAAAACAATAAGCCAATTTCATCAAATTCAACTCAATTTCACAAAAGCCCCAATTCGGATCAAGAACAAACCCTAGATTTTTCAAATTTTCACCAAACTCAAAATTGATCAAATTAACAGGCAAGGATCATGTTTATGATGTGTCCCCACAAAAACCCAATGATTAGTTACACAAAATAGGGCTTGAATCAACAGAAAATTCCAATTATGCAAAGTTCGAAAATCTCCCTCAAATGCATGGATTTATGCATGAAATCATGAAAACAAATTCAAAAGGAGGGGTAAAAGTGTCTTACCGGCTTGAGGAAAGAGAAACTTTGCAAGAATTTTGGAAGAAAACGACAAAAATTGACTGTGGAGCCTTGCCTCGTTGGAGAGAGAAAGAAAGTTTGAAAAAAAACTTGTTGAAATAGAACTTTGAAAAAGTCAGATCTGGACTTTTAAAAAAAGCTTTTTCACGATCTTCGATCGATCAAAAATTACATTTGATCGATCGAATGTAACAGTCATTTTTTAAACAAACTAAAGCACTTTTTCGATCGATCGAACTGGGCAGAGGCTCACAAAAATTTTGAGAAAAATCACAGTTTTGAAAAACACAAATCGAATTTTGAAAACAACTCCTCAAAGCATTTGAACAACGAAAACAAAATGCATGAGTATGAGATGGAATACTTTTTCAAAAACCCAAATTTTAAACCCAATTTTCTCAAAAACAAGTTTCAATCATTCTCCCATTGAATTTTCTCAAGCAACAAATATGTTGTGCACAAATCTCAAGATATTTTCAAACTTGGTTGGTCAGACTAAAAACACACACACTAGCATGTACAGTGTTTAACAAAGAGTAACTTGTGTAGTGTGTGATACTAGCAAAAACTTGAGATACATGTGAGGTGATATGTGAATAGCAATCAAACACAAAGTCTACACAATTCATCACATAGAATTTAAAAGAGACTATCACCTAAAAAGTTACATCCTATAACTCTCACATCTCCTAGAACAAAAGCTTGCAATCATGTAAGTTTCTTGAATTTTTGCCTCTTAATTATGTGAATTGGCATCAAGCCTAATTGTACACACCGGTTTTAATTAAGTGAATTGGCATTAAGCCTAATAGTACACACCAGTTTTAATTAAATGAATTAATTGAGACTACACCTTATGTTCTTTTTGTGCATGTGCTACACTTTCTCGAGCACAAAATCTTATGATATGCACTAAGGTGTTCATGATTGGCTAGTGAACAGTGGTGAGATGGTTATTTATGCCTTTCTCAAAAGAATCAAGTCCGACAGTCAAATAACATGTGACTTCAAGATTAAGACAAAGTGATAAAAACCATAAACATCTTTCCCACACAACATGCACTACAAAGCTTTAACTAGTAAAGTGCAAAGAATAAGCTCATCAAAACTAAACAAGGTACATAAACTAGTTATGTAAAGATAAGGTGGCCAACTTGATTATAAATCCAAGATCTATAATACAAAACACAAAAATCTTTTTGGGTTTAACAAACTTTATGACTAAAAACAAAAAACACATATTATGCTAAATGAACAATGCAAATGCAATGCATGACAGTGCTTAACTAAGCTATAGAGGGTACACAAACAAGAAATATCAATTTCTTAATTAACCCAGTACAAACTAGTACATACTCATTCAAAATCAAAAATAGTTTAGCACAAACTATTCAAGTTTCTCCACAATGTCAAGCATGTTCTAAATCAAGAGAGATATTAAAACTCATGTAATCCTCAAGACAAATAAAACTAGATACAAAATAAAATATTTTTGTCTTTTTGAAAATTTTCAATGTTTTTGGATTTTTTTTTTAAATTAAAAAAACAACCTAAAAACAGAAACAAGAAAAAACAGAAACAAGACATGTCCACAAACAATTGAAAGAATTAAATCAGGGACAAGTCAGTAACACTCACCTTAAAGGATCTTTTCTCACCCATATAGCACGAGACTTCGGCTTTGTAAGTGAAAATCCATGAGAAACAGAGTGTATTTGAGGGATTACATCAATTTTCTGAGACAGACTAAAATCCTGCAAATTCCTTTCATAAGCCAACAAGCTTAAATTTTTCAAAAGCATATGAAACAATTTATATGGACTTATGGCAGGAGAAATATCATCACATATCCTAGATTGACATACAGAATGCTTAAGTTTCAATTTATGACAATTAGGACGAATGTGACCGGAGACACCACAAAAGTGACAAATAGGAACAAATTTAGGAACATTAGTATTCCTAACAACAAATCTAGTCTCAGATTTTGGTTTTTGGCTCAACAAAGAACAATTTGGTCTAATATGACCAACAACACCACAAAGGTGACAGGTAGGCATAAAAACAGATCTATTATGCTCTCCAACAGTAGGTTTAGACATAGGTTTAGAAACTTCAGCGTCTACATCAGAACTTTTACCTTTGTCTAACCTAGCATAATAAGCCTTTTCTTTATTATTCCTCTTGAAAGGAGGGATATAAACTTTCTCAGTTTTAGGCTTAAGAGAAACAGAAACACTTCTGTTATCATCAGCAGGCTTAGAATTAGTCAAATTTTCAATTTTAGCTTTAGATTCAACTAACTCTTGTTCCAAACTTTTCATCTTCTCATCTTGAGAGGAAATTTGAGTTTTCAAAAATTCATTCTTTTTATTAGATTCATCTAATCTAAGAAGCAATTCCTCTTTTTCAAGATTAACCAATTTTAACTCTTCCTTGAATTTCTTAGCAATTTTCAAAGATTTAGATAATTCCTTACGAAGAGTTTCAAAAGCATAAAAAAAATCAACAGAAGCATGAGCAGAAACATGATCAGAAAGACACTTCAAATTGTCCATGACAACAGGGGTCAAGGATTAGCTCTTAGATCAAAAGATCTACAACAAGAAGAGCTACCCGCTCTGATACCACTTGAACGGTTTTAGACCCCTTAAAAACAACCAGATTGGTTAGCCTAGATTAATTAGCCAAATTGTTACTTAGTCAAATTATGCAATACTAGGTTAAAGCAATCAAATAATCATATTAAAAGAATAAAGCAGCGGAATAATAAAAGACACAATGATATGATCACCCAGGAAACCACACGGTAAAAACCTGGGGAGGATTTGACCCATTGATTCTCAAGGCAAAACTGAATTCACTATGAAAGAATTGAAGTTCTTACAAAAGGACTACAAGCTCCCCGCTCGACTTCCTAATGCTACCCACCAGTAGAACTTACTGACACGACCACGTGCAAGCTTCGAATCCACGGACTCCTTCTTTCTTGAATTCTTCAATTAGCTACAAGCACCCACGCTTGATATTCTTTAAGTTCCAATGGTTGCAACTATGTTGATCTTCAAGATGTTGAAATCATCTCTACCTTGAAAACCCTAAGTTTTGTGTAAAGGAAAGCTCCTCAATGATCTCACAAGAGATTCACACAAAACAGCAATGTATGAGCAACAATACAATATGGACAACCTCTAAAAACGTGGCTAGGGTTTTGTTTAAATACCTAGGGTAAAAACATAAAACCCTAAACGTTTAATAAAGTAGGGCTGAGTTGGAAATTCTATAGAAAATTCAACCTGTGCGATTTTCGATTGATTGAGCCTGTCCTTCGATCGATCGAGCCAGGCCGAAAGTCACAAAGACTTCTGTAGCCACTCGATTCCAACTTTACAATAATAGATCAACTTTGAGCAAGCCTAAACAAGACTAAATATATTGTTTTGATCATGGTTTGCCAACATTACAAATTAGAGTTTTAAATACATAAAATCCTAATTCTTTAGAACCTAAAAAATTCTATTTTATTGTCCATTCTATATTACCCTTCAAACAACTTTTTGAGAAAGAAACCTCACCTTGGAGTGTATCTCGGATGCAGACAAGCAATCCTGCAATGACAAATAAAAAAAAAACATCAGCGTTCAAAAACCTTAAAATTAAATCTAGTCATTATACTGAGACTTGAATAAAAGTATCCTAGTATGTCTATTACATTGGTATGGAATTATGGATGGTGCATGCACCAAGAAGTTTGTTCTTATAGAAGTTTAACAGAAACAATACATGAATGGTTAGTGAATAGTGACTGGAAAAATGCAAGACTTCAGAAAAGAAAGAATCTTGCAAAGGGAAAATAATGGTCAACATGCATGTAAGGTATTTTATAAGAGAATGTTAAGTGTTATGGCCTTATTTACCATTGATACTGCCGTCGTCGCATTGAAGATGGTTCGCCTTATCGAGGTAGGAAGAATAGTTGCTTCTTCCGCAATAACTATAACAAATACCATAGAGCCATGAAAGCTCAAAACCATATACCAATTCATTGTAGACGTCTGTACAGGAGATATTTGGGTCATCATTATTTATTGGCCACGAAGTCAGAAACATCTTCTCTACTTGGCACGAGTCCTCCACTTCGGATGCGTTGGTTCTACCAACTTTAACATATCTATACCTCTTGGAATCAGATATAGAAGAAGAGCTGTCATTATAATTGCAAGTAGAAGTGTCCAAATACAGTGGAGAATTCACCAGATTTTCACAACTCATCAAAACCAAACTCTATGATAGCTCGGGATACCACTCCGACACCGTATGCTTTTGCTGATACGTGGTATATGTATACTGATATTGCATAGTGAAATTGCATCGATATAAAGAATAACTCGGAATGGAGAAGTAATTGCCCTTATGTATACCTGAGTCCACCACCCGGATTGTGTAGTTTTTGTAATTGATTTCCAGTACATGGTATTTTCTTTCAAATAAGTAAAGCACCGTACGATTGTTATCACACGATAGCTCATACCCGACGTACCCATAGTTTTCTGGGTCGGTCGTCAATCGAAAAGGAAAGCTTATGTTGTGGATAGTCCCACAAGAAGAAGCGGTACAGTTAAGATTAACCATAGCAGTAGTAGCACAGCAAGTTGGATGGACTAATACAAGAGCAATAAGGACAGTGAGTCCTACAGTGAACGCTAATCCTCTTGCCATTGAGCTAGATAGAGAGAGAGAGGGGGAGGAATATTTCCACTAGTACATACTAGAAAACTTCCACAGGTGTAGAAAATCACAATAAAAACTTCTTTCTGTGGTTTTCATAGCATCTTCAACATTAATAAAGTAAAAAAAGTAGAGTTTCCGCTTGCAGAAAGATGATGCACAAGTTCGTGGTAACGGACTGGTGGAACAATATCAACATCAATATCACACTGACAATATCTGGCGTTAGCACATACGTCATCTTGATAAATTATTTGACAGTTATTAAGTTTTTTATTTTTATTTTTATTTATTTATTTATTTTATTTATTATTAAGATTTGGGTCCATTTGATTGGGTTGTCATTGGGATACTCAGGGATTGATTGGGGTGACATAGGGATACACAGGGACGTAGGTATCTTTGGACTATTTAAATATATACATATACATACATATATATACATATATATATATTAGGGTTGTCAAATGAGAGGGTTTGGGTGAGTTTGGGTGGATATAATGGGGTTGGATATATAAAACTCATTTACCCATTAAAATATATTTAATTAATTGCTTCTAACCCAAACCCAACACAACCCAATTATTATGGGTAAACTCCAACCCACCTAATTACCCAATTATCAAAATTACCAAAATGCACCTAAAGTGAAAATGACCAAAGTATACAAACACACTGTTACTTTCTGTTTGGCTGGTGAGAAAATGTAAGAACACAAAGGAAATGAAAAATTCGACCTAAATTTCCATTAGTCAAGCATAAGAATCATACTACAACTGCATTTATTTTAATTTTATGAATGCCCAACTCCAGGGCTATGACCTGAAGCGTTGGGTCTAACAACCCTAGTTTTTAATGGAATGCCCAGCACCGCCAGCGCTCTGACCAGTTGTAGTGGGATGTCTGAAGTCATCAAAGCCACTATTTGGAGGAGGAGGCAGCTGAGATACACCCACAGTTGGTGGTGTAGGAGGAGACACGCTAGTAATCTCTTCGTTTGATTTGTCAACACCATGAAACACACCGCCATGTATGATAGTTTCTGTTTCATAGATTTTAGTTTGAGTTTGGAGGGTTTTGGATTCATAACTCTTCTTCCCTTCAGGCTAATTCCTTCCCTCAATGGACTGAATTTGCTGGGAGAATGAAAATATTGGATCTATGAGGTTGAGAAGAGCTTACGGAGAAAAGTTGGATCGAGATTGCAAGAACGCTAATCAAAGGAGGATGAAGAAGGAGAGAAAATTTCTGAAAGCGTATCTTAAGGTGGTTTAGTTAAAACTCAATAATTACTGGGTCTAATTGGGTTGATGCCCATTTAATTAAAGTGGATGGGTTTGGGCTTATTTTGTCACCCCTAATATATATACTAATTTTTTTTAAAATTTTTTTATAAAATTATATTTTGTTTCTCTTAAACAATATTATTGATTCTTTTAAGCATAATGTTATACTCACAAACTTTTTACAACATTTTTATAAACTGTTTTATAGCAAATTCTTCTTGGTTTGCATAATGGGCCCACCCCTCGCATAATTTTTTTACCTACCAGTAACCACTTATCATATCAGTAATTTATAAAAAAAAGCTTGTAAAACTAAAAAATAGCTCAACAACAAAAATTATCAATAGTAAAACTTAAAAAAAAAAAAAAAATTAGGCTCAACTAACCAATTTTATCCAAAATAAATAACTATGCCCTTTAAAAAATTCTAAACAAAAATAATTTTGTTTTTACCCACAAAAAAAAAAAATAAAAATAAAATCTCAACAGCTAAGCCTAAGTAGTAGCAAAGTCAGTAGTTGAAACTGCCACACATAGTCAAAAATATAGCTGCCTCCCAAACTCAAAGTTTTCGCTCCGTTCTTGGGGATAATAAAAAATATATGAGAGAAAAGTACAAAAAAAACTGATTCTATAGATGTTTAATTGAAGAGAATGGGAGGATGGAAAATTGGTAGGACTAGGTGTATTTTAGCTACAATTAATGACTGAACTGCCTCTCCTCATTCTGCTGTTGCCTTTTTTTTTTTTTTTTTTTTTTTTTTTTTTTTTGAGAAGAGACACTTTTTGCTTTTTGGTTTCAGACAATTGCTGGTTATTTTAATTATTTTATTCATATGCTATTGTTAAAAATAATGCCCAATTAAAACAAAAAATTGGCAAACAACCACCAAAAAAAAAAAAAAAAACACCCAATTTTTTTTTTTTAAATCATGCCCAGAAAACACAAACTCATTTTTTCAATCCCTCCACTTTTCCATTCCTAACAAAACACAAATGAGGGAAATTAAAATATTTTTTATCATCTCAATTTTCCACCATTTTCTCATTTTCTATTCTCTCACTTTTCCATCTTCTCAACCAAACGAACCTTATAATTAAACTTTTTTTTTTTTTGAGAAGGAATATAATTTTTACAACACACACACACAAGGAATGGGGACAAAGGCATAATATCACACAACTTACCCCTTACAAAAGCCGGTAACTCTTGTAAGGTATATGAAGGCTTTATACCCGATTTTGAACTCACTCTTAGGCGATGTGGGACTATCCATGTTTTTTTTTTTTTTTTTTTTTTTTTTGAGAAGGAATATAATTTTTACAACACACACACACAGGGAATGGGGACAAAGGTATAATATCACACACCAGTACATGGATTGAGATACTCTAAATTAAGTTCTTAGGATACTCTATTGTGTAAAGTTCTTTTAATCTTAACATTTTATTTATGTCCAAATTTTGTCATGTCACTGATCCACTAACAAATAATGGTTTAAAAAATAACTACTCATAAATAATAATTATTACGTTACCTCTTTTACCTAATTAAACGAGGTCTCTAAGAAAACATGAAGACATCCCGTAGTCACCATCTTTTTCCCCTCTAGTTTTTTTCAACTTGTTCCAAAAATCCTTTGAAATGGGACGTAGCAAAATCATATTTTATGATCCTAAGTGCCAAATTGCCAATTATGTACTTGAAAAAAAAAGTGTATGTATATGCTTAATTAAAAAAAAAAAAATTGCCCTGCAAAAATTGAAATTAATTTCAAAAAATTAATAGAAGTCTAAAAAAAATGGAATGAAAACCCAGGTGCCTCTCTGCCATTTATATACGATATGTGTTTCACCTATTTGCATAACAATCAATTTTCTAAATAAGCAAAGTTAACACTCCATTTCTTCAGCACTCCTAGAGGCAGTTCTTTTGCATTTAACTCTACAATGCTATTGCCGCTATCAGTTTTTTTTTTTTTTTTTTTTTTTTTTTTTTTTTTTTTGCATTTAAGTTATTAATTATAATTTATGAGTAGTTATTTTTTAAACCATTATTTTAAGGGATTTTTTTTTTTTTGGTGGAAAAATAGGCCCTTGCCCTAAAATATTATTAAGAAATAGAACAGTCTGCTGAAACAAAAGCATCTACATCTGACAGAACTGATTCCATCCAAACTAACAAAGGAAAAAAAAGCCTAGTTCTTTGGGCCAAAGCATGTGCAACAACATTGTCTTGCCTAACAGTGTGAGAGAAAGCAAAACTCCGTAGTGAGTTTACATGTATTAAGGTGTCCCTAACTAAGTGACCATAGGATGAGGAAAACAAGTCGCCATTTTGAAGAGCTTTGATACAAGTCTCTGAATCACCTTCAAAATGGCCTTGTTGAAGACCAAGTTCCGAAGAAAAAATCGCTGCTCTTCTAGCTGCTATCATCTCCAAGCTCTCAACATTGCGAAGTTTCCAAATTTTTTCTGCCATTGCTGCCAATACCAAACCCAATGAATCCCAAACCACAATACCGATACCTACTTCGTTGCTCTCATTAAGGGGATTTGTTAGTGGATTAATGACATGGAAAAATCTTAAACTTTTATTATAAATGAAAGGTTAATTTTAAAAGAATTCTATATGGTAAAGTAGCTTAGGAACTCTAGAGGATCTCAGATTCTCAGTTCCTAGCACGCTTGTTATTAATTAATCCTAAATTTTATTAATGATAAAAATGTGAGTAACAACACGATCTTAAGGGTTACTAGCCCAGGCTTTTTTTTTTTTTGTTGGTTTAGTGTCATAATTTTTCATTCATCTCTATTTGAGGTTTAGAAATTGGTCCACTAATTTTATGCATTTGCAAATTACTGATACAACTAAGAGTGTCATGAGACTAGTTTCAACAAATGAACAAATCCACACACAAACATATGATTTCAATGCTATTTTGGTATTATTTTTTGGAGCTAGCCTCATGACACTCTTAGTTATATCAGCAGTTCACAAATACATAATATTAGTAGGCAAATATGTAAATCTCAAATGGAGATAAATGAAAAATTATGACATTAAACCCCAAAATATAAATAAGTCTCAAAGCACGTGTGGAGCACATGCGATAAGGCCAGTTTAAAGAAAGATATATAGTAAAAGGTAGGTGCCTCTTTTAAGTAATTCACACTCTTCCGTTATTAACTAATCTGACCATCTTCACTTTAGTCCGTAAGCTGATTGAAGATTTGTGAAGATCCCTAACAAAACTAAATGAAAGGTATTAATCTTAGGTGAAGAGAAATAAGCGACAACTTTTTTTTTTTTTTTTTTTTTCCTTTTGCTTAAGAAATAAATGACAATTGAAACATAAATGAATGGATGGTATGTATTGAATATGAATCACCAAAAAGTTTTTTTTTTTTTTTTGTTGTTGAATAAGAAATTTGGGATTTGTACTTTGCCTACACTAAAAACTAATTAGGTTCTTGAGTTGATAATACAGAACAATCATCATTAAGAGAACGTCATAGGTACAATGTCAAAATTAATACAAAATTTAATTATTTATTTGGTGTTTACCATGATTCAATTATAATTACACATTCAAAATTAAGTGGCTCAAATCTGAAACTTGGGTAAGAAAAGAAAAGGATTTTTTTTTTCAAAATAACACCAATTTTCAAACAATTTTGTTAGTTAGCACCATTTCCAAACTATTTAGGAAATTAACATCTCGAGTCTGTAAGACTCAAGTTTACTGTAGCAACTTGAGTATCACAGACTCGATTTCTATGAAAATTCACGTGGAAATCAGGTCTTACAAACTAGAGTTCCACAAAAGAAAACCCAAAAATCAAAACTTGAAACACAACACAGCATGGGAAGCTTAGATAGAGAACTTTGGTGATAGATCAAGACCCAGAGAGAAAATCAACAACAAGAATGAAGAAACCCACCCAAAGACCCCGAGAGCTTGATTTCAATCGCTGCCGCCGCTGCCACCTGGGTTTGATCTCTCTAGTTTGTTGTTTTTATCTTCGTTGTAAAACTTTCACACTCAATGCTAAACTCTCTCTCTCTCTCTCTCTCTCTCTCTCTCTCTCTCTCTCTCTCTCTCTCTGTGGAAGAAAAGAATAAATAGAAGAGTATTTCTTATTGAATGAGAAAGATGAACCAAAGAATACAAGGAGCTCTACTTTTATATGTACAAGCTGAGCAAAAAAGAAGAGGGAAAATCAAAAACAGAAAAACTAACTACTACACGTGTCTAACTAATTGATTCGTGGATTAAGGAGTTTGTTACAGAGATTAGAATTAGTTGAAGCCTCCTTTACACGTGCTTGTGCATCTAATCTGATTGGCCTTTATCAACTAATCTTTGTGTCATGTGATATCCATGTGCTTTGACATTTCTCTTCTTAACTACCTTAAGTGATTTCTTCTTTATACAAAATGATCCCGTTTTCTTTCGGTTCTCAACACTCCCTCTCAAGATAGCTGTTGTTGCTGTTGTTGATTGGCTATCTTGCAACTGTGCTGAATCTACCTCAGGTTTGTAAATGTCAATCATTCCCAACTTTGTTACCAATTTAGAAAGGGCTAGAAAACCCAAAGGTTTAGTAAGAATATTTGCATTTTGGTTCACACCTCCTATATGAAAATTTTTGATTATGCCCCTCTGAATTTTCTCTCTAACCAAATGACAATCTATCTCAATATGCTTGTTGTGTTCATGGAAAACATGATTAACAGCTATGTGAAGCGCTACTTGTTTATCACAATACAACAGTGCTGGTCTTTTGTGCTCTACTTGTAGATCCTTCAGGAGCTATTTCAACCATACAATCTCACAAGTGGTTGATGCCATGGCTCTATATTCAGCTTCTGTTGAACTTCTAGAGACTGTCCCTTGCTTTTTTAACCTCCAGTAAAATAAAGACTCCTAGATAAACACAATAACCTGTTGTAGACCTACGAGTATCTGGACACCCTGCCCAATCTGCATCACAGAAAGCTTTTAAGTGCAAATCTGAATTGCTAGAGAGAAAAATACTAACTTTGTCTATTGTTATTTGGTGAATTCCAGAATCTTATCACCTTGTGGATTTAAAGGATCCCTCGTGGATTCGAGATTTTCATTCAGAAGCTAACATGCTTAGTTTCTTTTTCCATTCTGAAAGCAGAGTGTTTGTTTTATTGTAACTTCCGCAACATCAAATTCTATCGATTGTGCTATGCTATATATTTGATTTTTTTTCCCCCATTTTCCATCAAATTCTATCCATTGTTCTTTGGATGGAGCCTTGTTTTGGCCTTTCCCCCTTTTAAGTATATATATATATATATATATATATGGTGGGATTCTTATCTCACAGAAGAATCCAGAGATTCTATTAAACATGCTGTTAAAAAGAATGATGAAGGCTTGCCTATTTTTGATGATCGTATTGGTCGAGGTATTCCTGATGGTGTTAATACCTTGATTTATACTATTATCAAACATTTTGTTGGAACTCCATCTAATGTTTCATCTCGAATTTCTGATTTGTTGAATAATTTGAGATGCCCTACTATGTCTAATTATATATATATATACTTCAGCAAAGACGATTTCTATAGGAAAGGAAAATCCAAATCCACAGGAAAATATATTTCCAAAGAATCTGGAAAGTGTTACAAATGTGGAAAGAAAGGTCATTTCAGCAAAGAGTGTAGAGCTAAGGCCAAGTCCCTTATCAATACCCTCATTAGTGACCAACCCAGCAAAGATGAAATCTTTAAGCTCCTAGAGTTGAACCACTCAGATAGTGAAATTTCTAGCAGTGAGATTCGTCAGATTTACCAGTCATCATCGGAACCCTATAGGACCTCCTCTAGTTCCTCTAGTGGCCCAGATGAACCCATTCCATGCATTGACAGTTGTTGTAGAAACAAGACTCTCAATGTTCTCTCTAAGCAAGAAGAGCTGCTCTTAGATCTCATAGAACAGATCGAAGACCCAGTTGCTAAAGCCCAGAGACTTAGTGAGTTCAAAAGAATCTTAGTTAGGGAACCCAGTGAACCCAAACCTAAGCTTCAACATCCTAGAGTCGATTTGGAAAAAATCTATGATAGGTTTACCAAGTCAAAGAAGGAAGTTACAATTAACGACCTTCAAAAGGAAATCAAAGATACCAAGTCTGAGGTCAGAACCCTTAGACAAGAATTAAATATCCTTAGAGTGGACCAGAATCTCCATGATCAAAGGATTAGGAATTTAGAAAATACTTCTAAAGAAGACAATGAGGAAAGAATCTCATTGCAAGAACCTTCTGATAATGATGAAGTAGAAGATACAGTTAACCCTACTGCAGATATGGTACAAGAACAACCAGAACCGTTCTTAAATGCCATCAATAGGATTAACTTCCAGAAATGGCACTCCAAAGTCAGGATTGTCATAGCCAAAGATTATGAATTCGAGGTTATTGCCTTAATAGATTCAGGCGCTGATCTCAACTGCATTCAGGAAGGAATCATTCCCTCCAAATACTTCAGAAAGACCAGAGAAAGGTTAACTTCTGCAAGTGGAGGTAAAATGCAGATTGAATTCAAAATCCCCAAAGCCCATGTTTGCCAAGATGATATGTGTTTTAAAACCACATTTGTTCTTGTCAAGAATATGACAGATAAGGTTATCTTAGGAAACCCTTTCATGTGCCTATTATACCCTTTTACCACGGATAGTGAAGGAATCACTACCCATCCTTTTGGTCAGCCAGTTAAGTTCAAGTTTCTTAGGAGCCCTGAACCCAAAGACATAAGCAGGACACAAAGGGGTATTAATAAAATTACACTCGCCCTGTAACAATATTATTGTCCTAACTAACAAGCTCAAAAATACTTCGCCCCCTGACTTTAGTCAACATGACCCACCGTCACTAATCTAAACGAAACATGGAAAATGGAATTTTCTTGGAAGACTTCATATAATTATGTGGCAGGACTTTAGTTGGTCCAGCTTGCTTACTACGTTTACCAGTGCTGAGAAAATGATCACTCTGCAGTACTATTACCATCATTAGCATCGTTGCTTCTCAAAGTGGACAGACTACCATAGTCACAACCGGCTGTGTTTCTTTCTCTACTCATACCGCGTAACACCATTTTTTTTTTTAATTAAAAAAAAAAAAAAAAGAGTCTCCTGTGTGGACTCATACCTAATAGTTAGGTATAAGAACACGACTCTTTGAGTGCTGCACGGTTTCATCGTATACATCATTTCAATGCCATGGAAGGTGAGACAAGGTACGCGTGGTCTTTGAGTGCAGGTTGAGGATTAGCTAGATAGGCACTCAAGAATTTTAAATAATGTTTGTTTTTTATCATCTCACTTGTGTTTGGTAGCATGATGGTGGTGGTGGTCCTAACCTTGCAGCATTTTCCTTGCAATCAAAGTTGCAAAGTGCAATTTACTTTTTTCCTCAGCTTTTTTATTTTTATTTTTTAATTTTGTTGCAAATAATCTAATTTTTTGTTTTTGTTTTTTTGGCAATAAACTAGCTTTTAACTTGCCTTTTGTCACGCATTTAACATAAAACTTATTAAAAATTATATTTTTTAAATAAATATTATGCAAATAAACTACCACAAATAACGCACTCTAAATCTTCTATCAATGAATTGAAGTGTATAAATTTTGTGGCAATTTTTCTTACTCTAAAGCCAAAGGTTACCATAAATATCCTTTTATTTAAATAAAATTTTGTTATTCATATACTTTCTGGCATCTAATTCCAAACCAAAAATAATAATAATAATAATGATAAGAAAGCTTTGGGGAAAAAAAAAAAAAATCGACTTTGAGAACCATAAAAAAATTATAAAATGATGAGTATGAGGTTAATAGGAAAATATAACTCTGAGAAAATAGAAGAACCAAAGAATTTGATATGGAAATAGTGCATTCAATTTGATGCTATTGGAAATGCTCAGCAATTATGTTATATACTCACCAAAAAATACAGTAAAAAAGGAAGAAGATTATTTTCAAGACATAATTCGTTTTCCTATTCTTTTAGTTACATCAACACCCAAACATACGGACAAAAGAACCTACATTTAAAAAAAAAAATATATTTTTACAATTGAATTTAGTAAATTAATTAAGAAAAAATAAGAAGAAAATAAATAATATATTTTTCGGTCCTAAAGTCCAAGCATTTTGTCAATTACTAATAAGATTGATCCAAAAAATAAACCTTTTTTATTTTGAAATTAATGAGTGAGAGAGAGAGAGAGAGAGAGAGAGAGAGAGAGAGAGATAGATGAGTAAGACTTAAGAGCCTTCACCCCCATCCAATATTGCAAGTAGTATTGAAGACCTATCGATACTGGTGATCCTGAACGAGTTGGTAGCATACTTTGAAGTAGTTAATACCTTCAATAAGGTAGTACAACTTAAGTTTAGGTATTCATCAACTTAAAAGTATTTTCATTTTTGTTTTAGGAGGAGTCTTAGGTGTAAGCCAATTAATTATTTCTATTTTTGAGGTCCTTTTAAACCAACTTAATTTTTTAGATTACTCAAAAAAAAAAAAAAAAAAAACTTAATCTTTTAGGGTGAATTAAATGAAATTGCTAAAAGTCTAAAAATAAAAAATTTTTAGTTTTATATTTTATAAAATAACTATATATTATTAAAACAATATTCGTTGGGCCGGACGGCCAGGGCCCCCTTTGTCTCTTACTAGCTACGTCCCTGTTTGTATGCTAATGTTTATGTAACTTCCCTTTGGAACTAAATAATGCTTATTTAACTTCTCTTTGGAACTAAATATCTAAATAACGTTCTTTCATTTTTTTTTTTCGGTCATTTCAAAAAAATGTAACAATCAGAGGAACTGCATCCAGTGTGCATTGACATTTTGAGGACGAAGTGATAAAAGAAGACCTGTATTAACCCGAAGCAAATATAAAGACATGTTAAGAAAAACGAAGCACCCATTTCCTTCTCCATTGTGTGTGTATTTGTTTCTATAAAAAAATAAAAATAAAAATAAAAATAAAAATGAAAATGAAGCAAAAGGAAAACACGTGATCAAAATATAATTTCCTCTATGACAAAATATGAAGTATAAACTTTGTTTAATTTTTTTTTAATATATATTTTTAATTTTTGAAAATATAAGTTTAGGGCTGTTATTTCCTTAATTCATTTTAAGTGTTTTAAATGCTTTTTTTAGTCAAATTAAGGTTATATTATGGTAGCTAAGATATTACTTAGGATTTCTTTTAGAATATTGTTTCTTGTTAATCAAAATTTACAGAGACTTAAATTAGCCTCCAAACCTGTGAATAAATTTTCAATTAAGAATACAATTTTCTCATTAGTAAAATTTTAGAGAATTTTCTTCTATATTTTTTGGTGGATTCAAAAGTTTTTGGTGCTGACTCAAGGATTATTTTCTTGAATCATATATGTTTAGTTTCTTGTGCCTTTCCACCTATGTAAGTTGGTATTAGAGCCTTGTTCTTACCCTACATTGGTGACTAACAAACAAGATGATATCAATGACGGTGCTGGAAAATCACAAAGAACTCCTTACAAGGGACAAATTTCTTTCAATGTGACACCCATCAAGTACTACATTGAATGCAGCAAAAACTCACAAATATCGTTGCTAGGATAGTGCCAATAGAGGCAGTTCAAAATCATAGCAATCACAAGCATGAAAACTGAAAGCTCGAAAATGTGTTGAAAACACACGAGCGGTTTAGACCCCCAAATTCAAAATACGGCTTGGTAGATTTTACACAACTTAATAACAAGTGCGGAATAGTGTAAACACAAGCGTATAAACAAACAACTACTCTAATCCATAATTTAAAGCAACTCAGCAGTAAAAAGGAAATGAACAAGAGTAGGGAAGAAGGATGCAAACACAAATAACACCGAGACGTGTTATCGAAGAGGAAACCGAAGAACTTGGCGAAAAACCTCTCCGCCGCCTTCCAAGCGGAAATCGATCCACTAGACAATCAGTTGGGATACATGGATTAGCAAAAGACCCTCCAAGCCTAGTCTACCCGATGTACCTAAGCCCTCCAAGCTCCTACTCCAACAAGGCTTCTCGGAACCGTGTCTTGTCCTAGTTATCCGGATCCCGCAACAAGCTCCATGTTGCATCTGCCATTCAAGGCTCCTTCCTATGCTTCCCAGCAGCACCAAAACGTCACTCAGCACTCTCAAAGGTGTGTCAAGTGTTTGGGCTATCAACCTCTCAAAGATATGGACAATGGAGAGGGAAGGGTTGAGGAGATACCACAAGCAAATTGTTTTTAGAGAAGGTGGGGAAGACAATCTCTAATTATCAATGTGTTTGGCTAGGGTTTTCTCTCTGAAGCATTCCTCAACAAATGTGGGTAATGATGGTATATGTAGGAGGGGTGCAAAAGGTGTGACTCAAAAAGTACAGGCTGGCAGAACAGCTAGTCTCGCGGGTGTCTCGCGGGAAGGCCTTACCCGCGAGATACTCGCGAGACACAGTTGTCTCCACCTGGCATGACTCTTCGCATTCCAGCATGTGCCTGGCACATGTTTCACTTCGCGGGAAGCTTGGTCGCGATATACCCGCGAGATACCCGCGAGACTCCTTCACTACTTCAAATGCTTGAGTCTTCAACACTCTTTCTCTCACACACCCCTTACATCAAGTCCCACAACAAATACAGGGTTTTAAACGATTGAACATAATTACAATCAAATTTGGTACGGAATAAAAGCCAACAAATACACAGTTGTAAATTACAACTTTACAAAAACAATAGAGATAACTATTGCAGAAATCTAATTCACAAGCAACCCATTGGTTAGAAAGTTTCCTCTTATACTAGTCACAATGAAAATGGACTTTATAAAAGAATTGCAATAAGGTAAAGACAGAATTCGTTCATGGCCAAGGATGAAAAAGATTCTTTTCATTAAATTTTTTCTTTGAATTATAATGAAATATTGTCATATATTACACACACACAGCAGGATTACTGGCCAAAAAATTCGTGCTTGATGAATTATTTTGATAGGTTCTATATTCCACCATTAAGGGAGGAATTACATGTTGAAAAAATGCACAACTCAAAGATGAAAATATAGAGATCGATGTTCAAGAAAATCAATGAAGATCTTATTATAGAAAACGATCTTGAAATTGAGATTGTGAAGAAAATTAATGAAGATCCTATAATAGAGAAGGATCTCAAAATCAAGATAGTAGGAGCCATTAAGAAAGATCAATTCTAAATCAACTTAAATGGTAAGCCCATGATTCATAAGTCAAATAATCCATTAGATTTATTTGGAGAAGGAAATCGGGAATTTTGTCTCACCCATTCCCTGCTATGCAGAGATACTAGCGAAGATATTTTCTCAATTAGTCTCCTCTCTCTTTGCCGGCCTCTCTCTTGCTTGTTGCTTTGAACATTGCGTTGTGATTTTTTTATTTAAGTTCTATGAAACAGCACTGTATAGATTCACCAAAAATTCACTAAACCAAAAAGCAATATCAGGGTCTTCTCTCTTTTTAATATAGGTAGTAGAACTACTGAAGTAGTATAATTAACAAAGCACTCACAATAACATCTATTGCCACAAGTGCATTTCATTGCATCACAAAACAATACTAACACATTACCACATCTTTCATTTACGAACATTCTTCTAAAAAAGAAAAAAAAAAAAAAAAATGAAAGCATTGCCATGCAGAGAGAGAGAGAGAGAGAGAGAGAGAGAGAGAGAGAGAGAGAGAGAGAGAGAGAGAGAGAGAGAGGAAGAAGAAGAAGAAAATAGCAAAGAAGACTTCTAAGATGTGTGATAGAACTTTAAAGAAAAGGCAATATGAGCTGTGGGAGAAAATGCATATAGTTTTTGAAAATCAAGTGATTAAATGGATACATTATCTAGTTGTACAAAGATCTGCAAATATGAACTATACAGATACAAATTACACAAAGCAGGTACAAGTATGAATTATACAGGTTACAGGTAGTAGAACAAGTGATGCATCAAAGCTGAAAGAATGAGATGACAAATGTACAGCTGGTAGTCGTGTGTTCTAAATCTATCCATTTTAGGCTCTGATAGAAAGCAAGCTGCTGCCAGTCCAACCTAAGAAAAGAGTTTAACAAGAAGTGAACAGAATATCCATTCAAATGAGGAAATCCTGTTATCCACCATTCTTCAATGTAACAACACCCTGAACCCTAAACCTCACCAATACCAATTAAAAGAAAATTTTCAACGTCAACGTCACCAGTAATCATTGCAGGAACATGTCCCATTTTTGAAGTCATGAAACCGGTTTGAGTCACTAGCCACTATTTCTCTACCTCTGGCCATTGAAATAAATTTGATTGCAGTGTGAAAGTCTCAACAAACATGAAGATTCTAAAATACCCCGATAGATTTTGGTTTGGATATACTTATAAGACCAAATACCACAGCTATTTTCTCACTGTGCTGAAACAAATATCGCTCCTTTAGTTCATCCTGGACATCATGAAGAACAAAATTTGTATCGGGTACATAGCCCAATTCCTATATTTTTGAAGCCTATTGAATCAGTTCATCATAAATATCCTGAGCAAGAGGGTGTGAAGTGTCCCCAAAATGGAACTTGTGCGCTATATTTTCCACCTCTATCCAGCAACAGCCTACTTCTTTGATGAAGTTTCTCTCTTTCAATCTTTTTAATTTAATTATTGCAACATCGTCCCATTGACCCAAGGAAGCATACTAGTTCAATGGTAAGATATATCTGCTGGATCATATGGGACTTGCTTAAGAATCATCTTTGCAGCATGTTCCCCAAGTTCTTTGTTTCCATGAACCCAACAGGCAGCAAGAATTGTATGCCAGACTAGCGCATCTACCTTGAAAGACATTGAATTAAGAAATTCAAGTGCTTCTAAAAGGGACCTTGATTGGCCCAATAAATCAAACATACATGCATAATGTTCCATTCTTGGAACAATCCCATGTTCTCTGTACGTTGAGTTGAAGTGTTTCCAACCCTCAGAAATTAGCCCCACGTGGCTACAAGCTGATAAAACAGCAATATAGGTGATCTCATTTGGTCTAACATCATCCTAAGGCATTTTGTGGAACAAATACCATAGCTTTAGAAGCAAATCCATGTTTTGCAAAACCAGTGATCATAGATATCCAAGATATTACATTTCAACTCCCATATCATAGAAAAACTTGAAATGCAGCTTCTATATTTCCATAACTACAATTCATGGAGATCAAAGCATTACAGACGCATTGGTTTGACTCAAACCCTGATTTTAGTACCCCTTGCATGAATTTGCTCGACCTTACAAACTGCACCAGTACTGGCAGCCCCACTCAAGAGACTAACAAATGTGAAAGCACCAGCTTCAATTCCTTTATCTTTGATTTCAAGAGACTAACAAATGTGAAAGCACCAGCTTCAATTCCTATATCCTTGAAACCAACAATTCTAGCTCTGCACAAGCCGAGATAACTTCACTTAGCGTAAATCGATCTGGTAAATACTCACTCAAAACCAGATCCAAAAAAAAAATCTACAGCCACCCTTCGGTACCCAAATTGCAGAAGCCTAGATATCATCAGAGCAATTGCATCAGTTGATGCAAAAATTTTTCCATTTTGCACCTCTAAAACTTACTTTTTCTATTTTACACTTTCATTTTTACAAAACACCCACGTCAGTTTGTCTATTATACATCTTTATTCAAATAAAATATTCATTTTTTTTTACCACTTTTTTTAATTATTTTCTTCAATGCCTCTCTCTCCCTCTCAAACCCAACCACCATCATCATCACTACCCGATCGGCGAACCACTCAAAATCAGAAAACCATTCAAGATCAAACCAACCCAAGATCAGAAACCCATTTAGGCCAAAACCCACTCAATCCGAAAGCCAAATCATCACCCACCCAACTTGAAACCCATCGATCAAACAATAAGAAATCAATGAGTTGACCAGCAGTGAGATGATCAGGCTTTATGCGGCAATGGTTTGATGTTGATCGGCGGTAGTGGTTTGATCTTGATCAGCAAGTTGATCGGCGGCAATGGTTTGATCTTGATCAAATGAGAAAAACAGAGAGTGAGGGGAGAGTGATCGGCAGCGATTTGATCAAGCGGCGTGTGGTTTGATGTTGATCGGCGGCAGTGGTGTGATGTTGACCAGGCGGGTTCTTCGTGCGGCAGTGGTGTGATGTTGATCATGAAGAGGGAGGTGAAAGGGAGAGTGAGGTGAGAGCAACAGAGAAAAAGAGAGAGAAAAAAAATTTACTAAAATATCAATTGTGTATAAATGCACAATTTTACATCCACTGATGTGAGTGTTTTTTTGGGCCAAAATGTGTAAAAAGAGTACATTTTTCTATTTTGTGAAACTTTTCACAAGTTGATGCAATTGCTCTCAAAGTCCAAGTAACTGCATTCTTCTCAGGCATTTTCTCAAACACCTTATGTGTTAGTTTTTTAAACCCCTTAAAACAGTAATTGGATTAACCTAGTTAATTAGCCAAGTGATTAACTTAGTCAAATTATGCAAATCTAGGTTAACACAAGCATATAATCATATCAAATATAAGGAAGCAGAAATATAAAGAACACAAAGATATGATCACCTAGGAAAACCAAACCGGTAAAAAACCTGGGGAGGATTTAACCTAGCTATCCTCAAGGTAAACTTGAATCCACTATATGAAAGAATCGAAGTTCATACAATAAGACTTACAAGCACCCACGCTTGATGTCCTATTGCTACCCACCAGTAGAACTGACTGACATGACCACGTGCAAGCTCTGAATCCACGGATTCCTTCTTTCTTGGATTCACCACCAGATACAAGCACCCACGCTTGTTTTTCTTTAAGTTTCAACGGCAGCAACTTTGTTGATCATTAAGGTGTAGATAACATCTTCTCCTTGAAAACCCTAAGTTTTGTGTGAAGAAAAACTCTTCAAGAATCTCACAAGAGATTCACACAAAACCGCAAATATGAGTAACAAAAGCCACCTAAAAAACGTGGCTAAGGTTTGCCTTATATACCTAGGGCAAAAATATAAAACCCTAAACGTTTTAAATGAGCTAGGGCTAAGTTGAAAATTTTGCAGAAAAATACAATCTGGCCGACTTTCGATCGATTGAGTCTAAACTTTGATCGATCGAGCTAGGCCAAAAGTAACAAATACTTCTACAGCCTCTCGATTCCAACTTTACATAAAAGATACAAATTTGAGCAAGCCTAAACAAGACTAAACAACTTGTTTTGATCATGATTTGCCAATATTACATATTAGAATTCTAAATACATAAAATCCTAAATCTTTAGAACCTCACAAATAACCACCTGTTAGGTTTTTTAAACCCCTTAAAACAACAATTGGATTAACCTAGTTAATTAGCCAAGTGATTAACTTAGTCAAATTATGAAAATCTAGGTTAACACAAGCATATAATCATATCAAATAGAAGGAAGTAGAAATATAAAGAACATAAAGATATGATCACCAAGGAAAACCAAACCGGTAAAAAACCTGGGGAGGATTTAACCTAGCTATCCTCAAGGTAAACTTGAATCCACTATATGAAAGAATCGAAGTTCATACAATAAGAGTTACAAGCACTCACGCTCGACTTCCTATTGCTGCTCACCAGTAGAACTTACTGACACGACCACGTGCAAGTTCCGAATCCACAGACTCCTTCTTTCTTGGATTCACCACCAAATACAAGCACCCACGCTTGTTTTTCTTTAGACTTCAATGGTAGCAATTAAGTTGATCATCAAGGTGTAGATAACATCTTCTCCTTGAAAACCCTAAGATTTGTGTAAAGGAAAACTCCTCAAGGATTTCACAAGAGATTCACACAAAACCACAAATATGAGCAACAAGAGCAACCTAAAAAATGTGGCTAGGGTTTGCCTTATATATACCTAAGGCAAAAACATAAAACCCTAAACGTTTTAAATGAACTAGGGCTGAGTTGGAAATTCTACAGAAAAATACAATCTGGCCGACTTTCGATCGATCGAGTCTAAGCTTCGATCGATCGAGCCGGGCTGAAAGTAACAAATACTTCTGCAGCCTCTCGATTCAAACTTTACATAAAAGACACAACTTTAAGCAAGTCTAAACAAGACTAAATAACCTGTTTTGATCATGGTTTGCCAACATTGTATATTAAAGTTCTAAATACATAAAATCCTAAGTCTTTAGAACCTCACAAATAACCACCTGTTAGGTTTTTTAGACTCCTTAAAATAACAATTGGATTAACCTAGTTAATTAGCCAAGTGATTAACTTAGTCAAATTATGCAAATCTAGGTTAACACAAGCATAGAATCATATCAAATATAAAGCAACGGAAATATAAAGAACACAAAGATATGATCACCGAGGAAAACCAAACCGGTAAAAAACCTGGAGAAGATTTAACCTAGCTATCCTCAATGTAAACTTGAATTCACTATATGAAAGAATCGAAGTTCATACAATAAGACTTACAAGCACCCACTATATGAAAGTATCGAAATTCATACAATAAGACTTACATGAATGGATGCCTTTTGTATTTGACTGCTAGTTGGCTTGGTATTGCTTTTAGTATTGGTGTTTGTTCTAGATTTCAATATAATACTAAGGTTTCACACTTGAATGCTGTTAAAAGAATCATAAAATATGTAGGTGGAACTTGTGAGTATGGACTATTTTATAGCAAAGAGTCTAATCTGTCACTTGCTGGATTTTCTGATGTTGATTGGGCTGGTAATGTTGATGATAGAAAAAGCACCACTGGTGGGTGTTTTTATGTAGGAGCCAATCTTATTGGTTGGATGAGTAAAAAGCAAAATTCTGTGTCTTTCTCTACTGCAGAGGCAGAATATATTGCTGTTGGAAGTTGTTGCTCACAGCTTCTTTGGATGAAAAAGCTTTTGAATAATTATGGGATAATACAAGATACCATGGTTGTTTATTGTGATAACTCTAGTGCTATTGATATCTCTAAAAACCCTGTTCAACACTCTAAAACTAAACACATAAAGATTAGATATCACTTTATTAGGGATTTTGTTGAAAGAAAGATTGTCTCTCTTAAGTACATCCCTACTGAACATCAGAATGCTGACATCTTCACCAAACCGCTTGATGGAAGTAAGTTTGAGACACTTCGTCAAGTAATTGGTGTGATTTTGGTTCCCTGATCATTCTTGGTTTTCTTGGTCCTTCTGCTTCATTGCTCTACTTTTTGTGACTATTGTTTTTTGTTTTTTGTTTTTGTTTTTTTTTGTTTTTTTGTTTTTTTTTTTTTTGTTCTAGGATTTTCTTTGCATAACATGCATGCATTTCATTCTAGGATTTATTATGTTTTCTTTTTTAAAATAAAAATAAAAAGTAAAAAAGGAGGAAGCAAATTGTGTTTGGCATTATTTTTCTTGGTTTTGAAAACAAGGTTGGTTAATTTATTTTCACATAACATGTCATATGTACCTTGTTTAGCTTTGACGAGCTTATTTATTATACTTTACTAGTTGAAACTTTGTAGTGCATGTTGTGTGGAAAAGATGTTTATGGTTTTTGATCACTTTGTCTTGATCTTGAAGTCACATGTCTTTAAATGTCGGACTTGAACCTTTTGAGAAAGACATAAATAACCATCTCACTACTGTTCACTAGCCAATCATGAAAACCTTAATGCATAATGTAAGATTTTGTGCTCGAGAAAGTGTAGCACATGCACAAAAAGAATAAAAGGTGTAACCTCGGTTTAAATGCTTAAAATTGGTGTGTACATTATTAGGCTTAAAGCTAAATCAAACAATTAAAATTGGTGTGTACATTATCCCGGCTATTTAATAAGTTTTTGAACAATTAAAATTGGTGTGTACAATATGAGGCAAATCAAGAAACTTACATGATTGCAAACTTTTGTTCTAGGAGATGTGAGAGTTATATGATGTAACTCTTTTGGTGATAGTCTCTTTCAAATTCTATGTGATGAATTTTGTAGACTTTATGTTTGATTTCTATTCACATATCACCTCACATGTATCTCAAGTTTTTGCTAGTTGCACACACTACACAAGTTACTCTTTGCTAAACTTTGTACATGTTATTATGTGTGTTTTTTGGTTTGACCAACCAAGTTTGAAAATATCTTGAGTATTATGCACAACATATTTGTTGCTTGAATAATTTAAAGGGAGAATGGTTGAATTTTTTTTTTTTTTGGAAAAATTGGGCTTAAAACTTGGGTTTTTGAAAAAGCATTTCATCTCATACTCATACATTTTGTTCATAAATTTCAATGCTTTGAGGAGTTATTGCACGAAATGTGTTTGTTTTTTTTTTCAAAATTGTGTTTTTTTTTTTTTTTTCTCAAAAAATTAGTGAGCCTCTGTCTGTTTTGATTGATCTAGTCTGTTTTTCGATCAATCGAAATTGTGCTTAAAATTTTTAGGAGTCTCGGGTTGTTTCGATCGATCGAAACTGATTTTCAATCAATCGAATATCGCGAATCAGTTTTAAAAAAAATCAGATCTTGACTTTTTCAAACTCACTTTTTCAAAACTTTTCAAGCTTTTCTCTCTCTCTCTCTCTCTCTCTCTCTCTCTCCGACTCGACAAGCTCACTCATCACATTTTTTGTCGTTTTCCTTCCAAATTTTTGCAAGGTTTTTCTCCTCTAAGGCCAGTGAGTCCAGTATACCCTTCCTTTTGAGTTTATTTTCAAGTTTCATGCATTTTTCTTTGAGATTTTTGGACCTTTTAAAAATTGGGGTTTTTGATGATTCAAGCTATTTTATGTGAAATTGATCATTGGGTTTTTGTTGGGATATGATTTAAACATGATCTTGATAAGTTAATTTGATCAATTTTGGGATTTGTGAGAATTGAACTTTCTAGGGCTTGAAATTAAACCGAATTGGGGATTTTGTTCAAATTGGGTTCAATTGATGCAATTGGCTTGTTGATTTGATGTAATTGATCATGATAATTTATATTCTAGCTTGTGTGATGATCAATTTGTCAAATTTTGTATAAAAACAAACAAGTGGTTTTCAAATTTTGGGGTTTTTGTTAGAAACTCTATGCTCAAGCCAATTTTGTGAAATTGAACTTAAATTGAACTAAGTTTCACTTCATTAGAACATGCATCATGACATTTTGATTGTTCATGCATCATATAGATTTTTGTTCTATATTTTTTTGTGCTAACTTGCAGCCTGCCCTTGGTTTGTGTTTTTGTTTTGTTTCCTTTTGGTTCTATCTTTGTGTCTCTGTCCTTTACTTAGCATCATGGCTAGGAAGACTAGAGCTTATAGGTCTGTTCCCCCACCTTCTCCTCCTCCTTTTGACTGTGTGAGGTTTCCTAGTGAGAAAAACCAAAAGACCTTTAAGACATTGAACCTTAAGAGAAAGATATGGGCTGAGTGTTATGTTGTGTTAGATGAGGCTGCCATTAGGGCAAATTTTGAGCGTCGGGGCTGGTTACCTCTGTTGAATATTTCTGATCCTCCTCCTCTGGCTACCCTGATTAAAGAGTTCTTTTTGAACATCTCTATCCGCGTCTATGATTCCAACATTTCGGTAAAGAGTTGGATACGAGGTGTAGAGTTCACCATTACTCCTACAGTAGTGGCTGATGCTCTAGGGGTACCTTTGGTCCAACACCCTGTTTATCCGAATGATGAGTCTCCGCCCTTGGATGATGTTGTGTCATACATCACTGGGTCTTTTATCCAGTGGGGTTCTGATCATCAGATCACGTCTGCTGAGCTTCCTAAGACTACTTATCTTTTTCTTAGGATAGCCTGTCATTCTTTATGGCCCATCTCTCATCTTCACACCATTCCTCTTGAGCGGTGTGTGTTTTTGTACGCTCTAGTTACTGATCTCCCATCAGTTTTCCTCGCTTGTTACTTCGTTCTTTGAACGAAGTTTATAGGAGTTCATCTTCAGCTCATACTCTTATTCATCCTATTTTCATTCATAAGATTTTGTTATATCTTAGTCTAGATGACTTCCCTTCCTTTGAGCCCGTTCATGTTATTACTCCCATAGGTGTGTCTTTTCTTAGGCAGAGGGCTGCTCATCTTCGAGCTGGCTCTAAACACCTTAGGTCTGAGCCTTCTGGTGCTGCACCCCCTCATTCTACTTCTACAGGTCTTGCTGGTAAGGATGTTGCTGATCCTGTTGGTGATGCTGTTGTTGCTGATGTTCCTCCACCTCCTTCGGATGACTTTGATATACGTCGTACTTTGGAGACTGTCATGACCGTCTAGGCAGCTCATGGTCAGATTTTGGTGGACTTGCTTGATGAGCTATGTGCTTTGAGAGTCGATTTGGTGCATTTTTGTCGTTCACCATCACCACCTCCTTTTGATGATGGCTTATGATTGCCCTTGGGCATTCCATCACAAAAAAGGGGGAGTAGAGTTTTGTCACTTGTAGAGGAGTTTTTTGTAGTTAGGGGGAGTTTTCTTTTGTGTTTTGCAGAGCTAGTGGAGATATTAGATTGTATCTAGGTGCTTCACTATGTATACTTTCATTTGATATCATTTTTGGGCTATTCATGTTAAGGGGAGATATGTTTATTCTGATATATATGATTCTTGATTCTTGTGTTCACTGCTTATTGATTTATATTTATGAGTTGTTTATTGATATATGTCTTTATTTTGTGTTGTGTAAAAAATACAAGAATGCTTTGTTTAAAGGGGAGTTAACATTGTTTTTGTTGTATCTAGCTTAGGGGGAGAGTTAGTTTACATACTTGTTAATTTACCGTTTTTCTGTCACACATGCGTTTATGCGTTTATTGAGTGTTTCAGGAATATACAGGTTGATTTAATTGAACTGTTGTCTACACTTGCAACTGATGGATAGTAGTTAGGATTGAATTTGTTGTTATGAGTATTATTTTTGTAAAGGGCTTTTATTTGTAAACTTTGAACTTTTAATTTGTGTTTTGTCATGGATTGCTAAAGGGGGAGTTTGTTAGGTTCTAAAGACTTAGGATTTTATGTATTTAGAACTCTCATATGCAATGTTGGCAAACCATGATCAAAACAGGTTGTTTAGTCTTGTTTAGGCTTGTTCAAAGTTGTGTCTTTTATGTAAAGTTGGAATCGAGAGGCTGTAGAAGTATTTGTTACTTTCGGCCTGGCTCGATCGATCGAAGCTTAGACTCGATCGATTGAAAGTCGGCCAGATTGTATTTTTCTGCAGAATTTCCAACTCAGCCCTAGCTCATTTAAAACGTTTAGGGTTTTATGTTTTTGCCTTAGGTATATATAAGGCAAACCCTAGCCACATTTTTGAGGTTGCTCTTGTTGCTCATATTTGCGGTTTTGTGTGAATCTCTTATGAGATCCTTGAGGAGTTTTCCTTTACACAAAGTTTAGGGTTTTCAAGGAGAAGATGTTATCTACACCTTGATGATCAACTCAATTGCTGCCATTGAAGCCTAAAGGAAAACAAGCGTGGGTGCTTGTATCTGGTGGTGAATCTAAGAAAGAAGAAGTCTGTGGATTCGGAGCTTACACGTGGTCGTGTCAGTAAGTTCTACTGGTGAGCAACAATAGGAAGTCGAGCGTGGGTGCTTGTAAGTCTTATTGTATGAACTTCGATTCTTTCATATAGTGGATTCAAGTTTACTTTGAGGATAGCTACGTTAAATCCTCCCCAGGTTTTTTACTAGTTTGGTTTTCTTGGGTGATCATATCTTTGTGTTCTTTATATTTCCGCTGCTTTCTATTTGATATGGTTATATGCTTGTGTTAACCTAGATTTGCATAATTTGATTAAGTTAATTACTAGGCTAATTAACTAGGTTAATCTAATTACTGTTTTAAGGAGTCTAAAAACCTAACATTATGTAATGTCCCAGTCACAAAAAAAAGAAAAAAGAAAAAAGAAAAAAAAGAGGGTCAGATATTTTAAGTGTCCCACATGCTCCCACTTACCCACCATTCTCCACCACTCATTTCACACTATCGCTTTTCTCTCTTTTTGCTGGTCAACAAGGGTCCATTACTCTTGTTTTCTTTTTCATCTTCTCACAAATACAAACACTCATCTCACATCCCTCACACTCTTCCACCGGTACCTCCATGCCACCATCTCCACCATCATTTTTCTGGCAATGTCATTGGAAAATCTTTAGGAACCTCTAAGCATCTTCATCTTTTATTTGAGGTAAAATTTCTAATCCTTTTGGTGAGTTTTATATTTTTCTTGAGGTTATATTTTTATCTAAGCTTCAATAATAATAACCATGTAATTTATGAGCATTGAAATTGGTATTTATGTATTTATATGTATGGGTTTTGTATTTGTGGAATTATTTGATGAGTGAGTTTATGGTTTGTGTTAATGATGACTATCTAAGGTTTATTTATGGTGGAAGTTTAGGGGTTTTGAGTTATAACATGTGATGGTTGGTAAATCTAATTTTTCCATTACTATTGGGTTTATTTAGAGTTAGTTGAAGTTCTAAATATCTTGTCTTTGAGGATTTTGATTTTGCTTTCATGGGTCTCTTAATGATATAGTGTAAATTTTATGGAAACTAGTCATGATGTTGGAGATACTATTAAATGGGTAACTTTATAAATTGGAGTTTATGCTTTGTGAATCAATTTGTTGAGAAACTTTGGAAGTGGAATATATTATTATTGATGAGGTTAAATATTAGGCTTGCCTAATTAAGTGCTCATTTGGCAATTCCTAAATTGTAGTTAGATACAATTTCAAGCTCTATGCTTATTGTGATAGGTTTACTTGATATTGTTTAGGTTCTAGCTAATCTCCTTGGATCTTGGAGAATTAGGCTTTTGTGGTTGCGAGGTAAGTAGTTTTTTTATGGGATTTTTGAAAAATAAACTTGTTGCATAAATGTTGTTTTTGGGTTAGACATGCTTTTGGAAACTACCTATGTAAACTATATTTTTCCTAAAACAATTGTGTCGTAACCTTAATATATATATGATTATATATGAAAATGTGTCATATTTGGTATTGCATTTGGGGAAATGCATGAGTTGTTGACATGGAAAAATGAGCATCTTTTATTTAATTTTTGATAAGGAAATCTTGGATTTTTATGGTATTTTAGAGAATGTAAAGATGCTTATCTTGTTTTGTTATGTGGGAAATTGATAGAAAATCTTTTGTCAAGAATGAAGTTGAAAACCTTACAAACTTTGTAAAAGTTAGATTATTTAAGGTTTTTCTAAAACTACCTGGATATAATCTATGTGTTTCAAAGTAATGTAACTTGTGAGCTTATGTGGTTTTAACACCATGACATGTGTGATTTTCCGGTGATCACGCGATTTGGTTTTCGTAGTCTTTGTGACTATAGAATCAAATCCAGATCAGTGCCTTTTCACTTTGGATGACGCGTTCTTCCCTGCTACCTATGGGGGGAAGAGGTTCCTTGATTGTGTGTGGGTGAGGTTGCTGCCCATGGGGCCAAGAGACCACATGCAAGAGAGGTCCTATTTGACGCACTCTTTCTGCTACCCATTAGGGGGAGAGAAAAACCTTAAGGGTATGGGTGAGGCTGCTGTTCATGGAACCAAGAGTCTACATACCAGAGAGGATAATATCATGCCAGTTGTGAATGGGTGGATCCCCTGACCGGTCTATGTGGTAGTGTGGTATATTTATGATAATTTACCCTATGTTAGATATTATGGCTTTAGAAATTATATTGTTAGTGCTCACAGATTATAGTATATAGTTTCAAGGTATCTACTTTGAGAAACTTTGTGTTTTAATATTCAATCATTCTTGTCATATCATATTATTATTATTGAAGATGAAACTTGCTTTTCCCCCACTACCATTAATTATGCTACTTACTGGGCGTTAGCTCATATCACCCTCTAATAGTTTTTTCAGATTTATTAGCTATACCTTGGGTATGGAGCTTACTTCTTTGGTGATGGTTAGAGTGTTATGTTAAACTTGGAGACTTTTGCTGTAAATGGTTGGTGACTTGATCTTGCTATGTTCAACGAGACCTTAATTAATTCTATTGGAGGTGGATTGCTTGAGGTTTGTTAGCCCTTGGCGTGGTAGGCCTAGACTCAATGTTAAGGTCCTTATTCTTGATAAGATTGTGACTTTGTGTAATTTAATCAGAGTTTTGTAAAATATTCATGTATTATGTGGAGGCACATAATTTTTAGTTATTGTTCATAAATATGTTATAGAGCTCTGACTTGTAATGTGGAGATTTTAGTATGGTTGTATATTCCTATCCTTTGGAAAAGAAAGGAAAATAAAGATCTCCTATAGTTTGATTTGTCAAAAAGGAAAAATCTACAGGTACCCTTGGGATATATTTCTCATGCTTTGGACCCTTTTTGGTTTGGCACGTGACACCTTATATGCTAAATCCACATCACCACCGCCCTTCACGAACATATCAATCAATGCACACTCAACGCACACATCAGTCTCAAAATATCCACTTTTGATAACAAACCCAAAAATTATTTCCCCAATGGGAACATTTCCCGCATTCGAACACGCATGAATCACTACGGAAAAGCAATACTCATTTGGGCAGAGCCCATTTTCAAGCATTTGAAGAAACGTGACAATGGCTTCAGTTCCCATATCATTATTTGCAAAACAAGAAACCATAGCAGTCCATGAAACCAAGTCTCTCAAATCCCCCATATCATCAAAAATGGATTTTGCTTTAGCCCAATCCCCACTTTTTGAGTACAAGCTGATGAGAGAATTGAGAATGAGAGAGTTGAGGTGGAGTTGGGAGTAAGTCAAGTAGTGGGTGTGAACGAGTTTGCCGAGTTTGTGGTGATGATAATTGAAGGTTATGGCTGGACCGATTTAAGGGTTTGACAGAAGGTAATAAAGGTAGTTTGGAGGCAGACGAAATTGAGAGGCCTAGCATGTTTCTTCCAACGGGGTAGAATTATACAAAAGGCCGGGCATATTGCATTTGATAGGTTTGCGTTTTGGTTTGTTTGTTTTGTTATTTTATTTATTATATAATGATTTTTTTTTTTTTTTTTTTTTTTTTTTGATTTCGTAGGAGAACTTCAATAAGTTAGTTACATGTCGCAGAGTATACTATACAACAGTATTCACTATTAATCAAACTCTTATTATATAATGATTTTTTTTTTTTTTTTTTTTTTTTTGATTTCGTAGGAGAACTTCAATAAGTTAGTTACATGTCGCAGAGTATACTATACAACAGTATTCACTATTAATCAAACTCTTACAGGCAACTAACTTCACCTACCAAAACTAATAACCGAGTAATGCAAGGATTTTTCACCTCTAATGGGGTAAATAGTTTACCCTCATACCTAGGAGGCTATATAATAAACAATTGTGAATATCCATATATCTAGGGGACAATATTTGACGCAACTTGCGAACTTGACACAGGGCATGACACAATATTTGTAAATTACGTTTGAGTTTTGGCGAGTTCGTGCTAGATTTGGGTTGATACGAATTTACTCATTTAATAATCTTATCATTTCAAGTCAGATACACACGAAACTCATTTCGACCAATTTGACTCCTTCATCTGTAGTGCAGAAATATCATCTATAGCGATATCTATGAATGTTTGGTTTGTACACCATTCACTTTTATAGCGATAACTATAAGTATTTGGTTTGTACAATATATATTCACTTTTATATTGATATCTATGAATGTTTGGAAGTTTTTATAAAACTTTTTTCTTATCAATTTTTTTTTTCTTGTATATAACAATGTATATAGTGTCACATCAATTAAAGTTTTTGGCTAAAATCCAAAAGCTTTATATTTGAGCAAATTTTTATTTTTGTATTAAAAGTTTTTTGTTTTTGTTATTGTTATTGTAGTCCTTATCCTTTTGTTTATTGTTGGCTATAAATCTAATACTACTTGCATATGAGATGGAATGTCATTTTATCATACCCAATGACAATTTTATAGATAGTATTAGATGGAAGGACTAAACTTGAGAGCGGTTAAATGCGTTTGGGTACATGTTGATGGTATGCATACCAGCTCCATATGTCAGGAACATTTTCATTCAATGGGACAACTCTAATTGAGTAGCCTGGTTGATTAAGGAAGTATTAAGTAGCTGCTTGATCTATTCCAGAGCTAAACCTCGAACGATTCTGCACAACATGGAAGGATTCCTTCTCTGTTGGAGGTAGGGCAGCCACTGAATTATTGTCGACTTTGTAGTTCACATGAATTGATTGCTTAACCATGCATATGAATACTGAAAGCAAGTTCTACAACTGGGCTATTGCCACTCCAATATATATTGCCCGGTTTTTCAGCATTGTTTATTAACTTAATCATTTACATATTCACAAATCACAAATCACAACTATAAAATTATAAATTTTGTTTCCTCTTAAAAAGACTTTAACAAATAAATATACCACGTACTAAGCAAAAATATATATATATGTTTTGGGTAAGGATAGCTATCATAAATCAAAGGACCAATTATTTGTCACACAAAAATATGAAGTGCCTCTATACTATCAAATATGTGAAGATTAATTGCCCCAGTTTTGTAGTGGTGTTAGCTTTTTCTTGCATTTAAAGTTTAGCTAATTAACTTGATTCACCTGATTGAAATGATCAACTAGTTGAATTTAAGTTGTCTCCTACATCCCCTGTTGGTCTCATTGGTGATGATGATAGGAAAGGCTTGGAAGGCATTTGTAAGCATTCAACTTCTCCTTCAAGCATTTCTACAACTTTGTTCATTGAAGGACGGTTACTAGGCTTCATCTGTATGCACCATAATGCGACTATGATCATCTTCTTAACAGTTTTCTTCTCCTCCTCTGTGGCATCTTCTATTTCTATGTCATTTCCTTCGCTAAATTGGCCATAGACCCAAGTCGGGAAGTAAATTTGGCTTGAATGGTCTGCAAATGCATTCACGTTCTTTCTTCTGCTTGCCATTTCCAACAATAACATGCCAAAACTATAAACATCAGCTTTATAGGAGACCCTTCCAATATTTTTATAAAACAATTCTGGCGCTATATATCCTAGTGTTCCCCTTGCAGCAGTTAAAGACACTATGCTATCATTTGCTGGATAAAGTTTTGCAAGCCCAAAATCAGAAACTTTGGGAATGAAGTTCTCATCGAGAAGAATGTTATGAGGCTTGATATCAAAATGCAAAATTTGCACATCACATCCTCGATGTAGATATTCAATCCCACGAGCCACTCCAAGAGAAATCTCAAATATTTTCTCTATACTTATGGGGATACTTTCTTCTCGAAAAAAAATGTATTTTTCAAGAGAACCATTAGGCATGAATTCATATATAAGGGCACGCTTTGGCCCCTCAGCACAGAAGCCAATGAGTTGCACCACATTCACATGGTGAATTCTTCCAATTGTTGCAACTTCATTGATAAATTCTTGCCCATTAGCTTTGGAGTTTCCCAACATCTTTATAGCAACAAGAGGGCCACTTTCAAGCTTCCCTCTATATACTGAGCCGTAGCCTCCTTCACCCAATTTTTCCTTGAAACCTTTGGACATCTTCCTAATTTCAGAGTAAGAGTACCTAATTGGCATGAGATTAATTTGGCTTTGCAGAAATTCTTCAATGGCATCATACATTGATAAATGTCTCTTACGCCACTTATATATCAAAAATGCCACCACACATGGAATCCCCAAGACAGTCTTTATTTCAAGGTGAAATAATACTGTGCAGAAACATCACCAAAATAACTATAAGAAAACAAATTTGTTGTTGCACCTGTCACCTTTTTTAATTTTTAGTTGAAATTATAGCTAGACTTACAACTACATACCTTCTTAATCCTAGTAATTAAGCACAATATATTTCGTTTCATGTTAATGTAACTAATATTTACGTCTTGTTTGCATGCATGGTAAACTATTTTTAATCACAATCTTAAGGAATGATATGCTAAAAAAAAATTAAAGTTGAAGAAGAGGTTCAGATTATTACCGATTGCTGGTGTTAAGAACAAATTTTCTGCAAGAAATATAAAAAAGAAGAAGGTGAAATTATTTTTTGCTAATGAAAAATGAATTACTAATTAGTGAAACAAGTGACTTGAATAACTTGAAAAGTCTAATGCCTAATAAAACTACAGTAAGATCTTACATTGGGTCATGCTCAGCAAGAAATATCAACAACCATAAAAGCCGGTTGACTTTATAATTTATATATATGGTCTTAAAATTGGGATATCACTTTAATTGAGTTGAGCTCAATCAGATGCTTTTTGGTTCCTAATATGCATTAGTTGTTAGAACTTAGAATGATATGGTTAAATGATTAAATTGATTATTTCTCAACATCTTAAATTTTTGAAAATTTTGGTAATTTAACATTAGTTAACCTATGGCTAGGGCTGAAGAATTTGCCCTTCGAGTCAAGCATGATATTTTAATTAGGTTATAAAGGAGTAAATGTTCTGACATGTATTTTGCATTGAATACTAAGTACTAAACCTTTACTCTCATGGAAAAATTGGGAGCCAGAAAAGGTAATTTTTTATTGAAAGGAAGCTAATTTCTTAAGAAATTATATAATTTTTACTTTTCATATCATTGAGCTTAAAAGAATGAGATTGTTAAAATAATGATTAAATGATTAAACTTTACATCTTCTATTAACTTAATCTTTTGGGAGAATTAGTAATTTATTATATGGTAATAGAGCAGGACATTCTAGATTTAATCCCTTGTCAAATTTGCTTTTTATTCCACTAATTACTATGTATGTGTATGACTTTTCTCATAAAATAACCAAAGTTTAAAATGATTAAAATCAAACACATGACATACTATTTTTACCAAAAAGTAAAACAAAAGATTTGTACTCGTTTATTCGAGATCAACCAATTAGACATCTTAGATTTGATCTCTTGTCAAATTCAGTTTTTATTCCACTAATTACCATGTATGTGTTTGACTTTCCTTATAACATAATCAAAGTTTAAAATGATAAAAATCAAACACATGGTATACTATTTTTACCAAAAAGTAAAACAAAAGATTTGTATTTGTGTATTCAAGATCAACCAATTAATTAGCCAAGTATATAGCTATTTCTCTACCCGCGTCATCAACAGACATCAGGCGCTATTACTCAAGTAATTATGTTTCCTTTTACATTTTGTGTATTAATTACTATCCTTCAAAAAACCTTTTTTGAGATAGAAACCTCACCAACTAGTGAATCATATGATATTGCGTCCCACCAGTGTGCACTTTCACCAAATAAATACCCCAAATCTGCATTTTTGACAGAGAAAAAAAATATCAACGTTGAGAACTTTAAAATTGAATTTAGTCATTATAGGACTATAATAACTATTCCCTAACATGTTTATTACATTGGAATGGATGGGGGTATGCACGAAGAAGCAATCTTCTTCAAAAATTCGATAATTATTACTTTTCATTTACTAAAGCACAAATGTTTAAGATAGACCAATTGATTGCCCAACTACATGATTATTCCTCTACTTATGTCATCATCACATCAGGAACCGTTACTCATACAATTCTATTTAATTGTCCATTCTATATTACTCTTCAAACAACTTTTTGAGATAGAAACCTCACATTCGAGTATATATCCTTCGAGTATATATCGGATCATGTCAAGCACTCCTGCAATGACAAATTAAATAAAAACATATCAGCGATTGGAAACCTTAAAATTAAATCCAGTCATTATATTGAGACTTGAATAAAAATATCCTATCATGTTATTATATAGGTAAGGAATTATGGATGGTGTATGCACCAAGAAGTTTGGTCTTATAGAAGTTTAATAGAATAAATACATGAATAGTGACAGTGGGAAAATGTAAGAGTTCAGAAAAGAAAGAATCTTGCAAAGGGAAAATAATGCACAACATGTAAATTAGAGAATGGAAAGTGTTATGGCCTTTCTCGCTTTATTTACCCACCAGTACTGACGTCGCATTGAACATGGTTCGCCTCATCGAGGTGGCAATCGTATACTCCTATTGGGCAAACCCCTCCACAAAAACCAGAGAGCCATGAAAGCTCAAAACCATATACCAATTCATTGTGGACGTCTGTACAGGAGATATTTGAGTCATCATTATCTATTGGCCACGAAGTCAGAAACATCTTCTGTACTTGGCACGAGTCCTCCACTTCGGATGCGTTGGTTCTACCAACTTTAACATATCTATACCTCTTGGAATCAGATATAGAAGAAGAGTTGTCATCATAATTGCAAGTAGAAGTGTCCAAATACAATGGAGAATTCACTGGTTTTTCACAGTTCATCAAAACCAAACTCCGTGATAGTTCGAGATCCCAGTGATTCGCCTTTGTCCACTTTTTCAGGTGAGTGTCATATGGATTGCAATTATATCGAGATAAAGAATAAGTCGGGGTGGAGAAGAAGTAATTGTCCTTGTGTAAGCTCGAGTCCACAATCCGGATTGTGTAGTTGTTGTAACTGATTTCCTGTACGTAGTATTTTCCCCCATTTAAGTGTAGCACCGTACGATTGTTCTCACACGAAAGTTCATATGTGAAGTCCCCGCAGTTTTCTGGGTCGGTCTTCAATCGAAAAGGAAAGCTTATGTTGTGGATATTCCCACAAGAAGAAGCGGTACAGTTATCATTAACCATAGCATCAGCACAGCAAGTAAGAGCAATAAGGGCAGTGAGTCCTGCACTGAACGTCAATCCTCTTGCCATTGAGGCAGACACAGAGAGGAATATTTCCACTAGTACACGCTAGAAAACTTTCACAGCTGTAGACAAACACAATAAAAACTTCTTTCTGTTGTCTTCAAAGCATGTTCAATAATAAAGTAAAAGTATAGTTTCCATATGAAGAAAGATGAAGCGCAAGTTTGCTTTTTTTTTGGGTCAAAGAAGCGCAAGTTCGCGGTAGAGAGCAATATCAACATCAATATATAGAGCAATGCGCCAACAATATCTGGCGTCAGCACATACGTCAGCTTGGTAAATTAAGTATTTGACAGTTATTAAGGTTTTTTTTTAGAAGATATTTTTAATTATTATAAACATTTAGTTAAATTACTAATAAATTGTACATGTGTTTCTCAAAAAAAAAATTGTACATGTAGCGGTAAGAAAGAAATTATAAAGGCAAATGTAACGGAACTCTCACCCAAAATTTGTAAAATAATATATTTAAGTATGTAGCATTTTCTTTAAAATCGTACTTAGATTGCGTTTGGCATTGGCTTAAAAAGCTTTTTTTTTTTTTTACTATTCAGCTTATTTTTGGTATTAATCATGAGTCCCATTGCATTTTTTGGTACTATACATGGGTCTCACTGTACTATTTCAACTACTTTTTAGTTTTATCTATAATACTTTTAGTAAAAAGTTTTCAGTTTAAGTGAAATTAATCTTATTTTAAAAACATAATTTTAATACTTAAAATTGTATTTTCAAAACAAAATTTTAGAAAAAATGATATGTTTTCAAATAACATTAATTTAAATAATTATTAATAAAAAAAATTATTTTACAGAATTATGTTATGAAGCATTTGTTAAGTTCCACAATGCACATCATACATAGGGCCAAAATGGGCAAATGCCCTTTGCGTGCAAAAAAGTGGTGTTTTGTTCCCTTTCCCAAATTAATTAGAAAAATGCCCCTCTTTTGTAACTCGATTTTTTAAAAATCGAGTTAAAAAAAAAAAAAAAATTCTGGAGCCCTATAGTGGCATTTTAAGGAGTCTATAGTGACGTTTTAAGGACTTATAGTGGCATTTTTTTTTTTTAACCTATAACTCGAGTTCATGGAGCTCAAGTTCCAAAATGCCACTATAGATCCTAAAAATGTCACTATAAGCTCCTTAAAAATGCCACTATAGGGCTTAACTCGATTTTGAGAAAATCGAGTTTCAAAACATGGGCATTTCTCTAATTATTTTGAGAAATGGGGCAAAATGCTGGATTATTTGTGCGAAAAGGGCATTTGCCCATTTTGGCCTCATACATAGCCTCCCAAGTTCCCAACGGTATATTCCATATTTGAAGTTGATCGTCAACACATAGCCCAAGTGTGTGTGTGTGTGTGTGTTTTTTTTTTTTTTTTTTTTTTTTTTGGCTGAATAAAAATAGCCCAAGTTGTTGGAAAATGATCTTACCCATGTATTGTGAGGTTTCTGCTGCTGCAAGCAGCGAAAACATGAGATACCACTTAGTGTGTGTTGGCTTATATTGGTGGCCACACCATATATAACACTATATTGACTCTTCTTTTCAACTATTTTGACAATTACAAATGTGATGCCTCAGATTTGATTGGATAATGACTAAATGTGTGTTGTGTGTGTATGATGAATCTCACGTCAGTCATATATTAGGTAGATCTGGATTTTATTAACAACTACCAAGATTTTGAAACCCGAACAGTTTAAAGAACCAAAAAAAAAAAAAGAGGTTCAACCTCTTTGAGTTTAGATTGGGGTTCAACTATGGTCCAGCCATAATGTGTTATTTAATTTTTTTTATTAAATTTAATTCATAAATTGTGTCTATATATAATAATTTTCTATATCTTACCAACTTAATGGTTGGCATGCTGGATATGCATATATCACTGGGAGAACCTAAGTTCAAATCCCAGTGCTGACTAATTTCAACAAACATCATATGGGCAGAATAGTAACAAAAAAATTCAGCCTTGGGGCTGATTCTCAATGAACTAGGTCAAATCACCTAATCTGGTCCAGGAATGATAATTACAATGAACCTTAATTTCGACCAGTCTTTTTAATGTATAGAGCAAATGTGGTTAGCACTTTTCCTAGGGTTGTTACAATGAATTAACTAATATTTAAAATTTAAGAACACTCCATAACTTTTTTATAATCATAATAATGGGGGAGGGGAATTTGAACTATGATTCTCCTAATTATGAAGATAGATTGTGTCACTAAGATACAAGGCTTCTAAGAAAACATTCAGTTTTATAATATCATACAATACTTATCCACCAACGATCGGTAACATACCATTAACTTTATTCGCCCTCTAGGAATATAATCCTACTTACAACAAAATAAGTTATTGATGTTAGACAAAATGTACTATTTAATTTTTGTAATTTATCAATTTTAGTATTTTTATATAATTTTTGTTATTTTATTTTTAGACTATTTATTTCCTTGTTTTTAGGTGTTTTTAATGTTTTTTAGTCAAGTTAGGATTTTATACGCTTTCCTAGCCGCCTTAGATTTTCTAGCCACCCTAGGTTTTCTTCTTATTATTTAAACACATTGTACCCTTCAAAGACAATTCAGTTTTTAGATGAATAAAATACAGATTTTGTCTATTGTTTTCTTTGGTGAATTCTAAACTAATCATCTAAATGATTTGGATAATTTGGTATTTATTTTATTACATAGCATGATCTTTTATAGTGCTCAGTTTAGATGTTAAACTATGAGACTTTATTAATTTTTGTTTATTTTTTAATCATTTGTGGTGGACAAAGTACTCTTAATAGTTGTACTAGAAGTACTCTATAATGCCATTTATTTAGAGAAAATTAAAGGTTAGCCAAATAAAAATAATTGGATGGATGACAAATTTTAGCTTTTGCAATTATTATTATTATTATTATTATTATAACAATGCATATATATAAATTTAATTTTTAGATTTTACTAATAATTGTTTATTTGATAATATCTTTTGGGTGGACAAAATTATAATTTGTACAAATAAAATAACCTTAAGAGATTATCAACAACAAATTGTTTTCCTAATTGGTCCAGTCAATAATTGTTAAGTTTTATTATTTTTTTTAGTTATGTGTTTTGGTGTTTTGGATTGTAGGCAGAAAAAATAAGGTTTGAGAAAGTTTGTTTAAAACTAAAAGAATAATTTCCAAATTTTATATTCTTTTTAACGATTCACAAAATGTTATAAGTAACTTTTATTAAAACATGAGTATTTTCGTTAACTTGCCTTTTGAATTTCTAAGAAAAATTATATTATTTTCATTTTGGTATGACAAAATTTATATTTATAATTTATGATTATTCCTATATTACATTCATGATTGTTCCTATAATAAATAAAAATATGATTATGAACTACATTACTCATTATTAAATTAGTTTAAATTGTAAAAAAAAAAATTTTAATAAAACCACCATAAAAATAATTATCACACGCAACGCGCAGGTTCACGACAAGTTTGCACTAACAATGATGATGTGAAGGAAAATCAGTAGACTAAATGCTTTAGACTTCAATGGTTAAGAAATTGCTTGGGAAACCTAAAAAGAAAAACACACAATCAAAGGTGACTGAGGAGGACCAACCAAGAACCCTTCGATGCTTAAGTTAGTTTCTCTCTCAAATTCTAGAGTTCCAACTTTTTGGAAAATGTTAGAAAACTTACTTTCATTTGATGTGAATGGGTGCTTATATAGTGTGTTCTTGAAGCGGTTATTTGTCTTGTAACTCTTCCTATGTTTGAGGAGATCAAATGATTCAAAGTTAACTTCCTCAACCTCTACAACAGTTATAATATTTGATCTTTTTCTCCTATAACTATCATTGGAAGTTAAGCACTAAGGGGGAGGTTATAGTGATGAATCAGGATCTTATTCATGCCATGAAATAATAACACGTGGTTCATAAAGATAAATCTTTATGGGATTTTCCCATGTTGAGAATCGTCCTGGTACAATCCTCATAGATGACCCATAAGTCTATGGACGACTGTTTTGTTAAGTATAGCTACTCTTGTCATGCTGGCCTGGACAACTCTTAAGGACAAGTCTGGAGTTCACCAATTCTTAGTTCACCATCAGTTGCCCCCTTGTCCAAGGGTTGTCCAGAGTACTGTATAGCGTAATGCTTATTCTTTGGACGTGTGTCCTTATGTCAGTGTTAGGTATGCCACGTGTCATGACTCTATTGGCGATTGGTTGTGTTGATTCACTTTTTCGAGGAGTATGCCATGTGTCATTTTTTGGTTGGTCACGTCGTTTCAGATGCCAAAGTCCACAACCTATAAATAGCAAAATTCCTCTCCTACCCTTCTCATTTCTCAAATTCTCTCATTTGACATTCCTCGTCCAGTGCCTTGTCTAGAAGTATTCCCTCATCTTTAGTCGTCCTCCATCTAGACCAGGTATTCTCTTCATCCTTGTTCTTAGGTTTTCATTCAAATTTCAAAATGTCTGAAGTTGTCATCTCCTCGTCTAGTAATGGTGTAAATAAGGCTATAGACGAGTATCATGAATCCACTAGTTATTCTAATTCTAGTAGCCATAGTAGCAGTAGTAATAGTAGTGGGAATACCACTGAGGAATACATGTCTAGTGTTCTTGGGGTTCCCCTAGAGGTTTTCCAGGAACACCTTAGGATGAGGGCAGCCTCAGGGTCTCAGGCTGGTACCTCGACGGGTGTTCCTCCATCCACACTTGTAGACGAGGTAGAGATTGTATATAGCTGTGCTATAGGTACTTCTTCCAAGACGAATGAGAGGAGATTACCTTTACTTAGGAGTTGGTACCAAATCCCAGACGACCTTAACCCTAGGTTAGCCGTCCGTGGGAGTGGTGCTGCCAACCTTGTTTTGGGATAGGCATCTATGAAGCTTATCTTCTAGGAGGTCTTAGATTACTGGAGAATTTGGCAACCTTTGTCCTAAAGGTATGTTTTTGTTTGTTGTGTTTGCTTATTCTTTTTATTTTTTTTATTTATAATCATCTAACCTTTTTCTCCCTTCTTTGTTTTAGCTGTTAAATGACCATCTTTAAGTAAATTTCATCGTGATCACGTCCACAAAGCTCATCTATACACTAACAGGGCTTTTCATTCTTTAGTAAGCCTTCAGCGTCTTGCCACCTGGGGACTAGGTCTTGAGCCCTCTGTTGAAGCTCTAGCCCAAGAGCTCATCGTTTGTAGACGTGATTTTTCTTTTTTATTTAGAAGTTATTTGATTGTTATACATTCTTTAGCTGATATTTCAATATTTTTTCCTTTAGGGATGGCGACCATAAAGGAAAATAAAGCAAAGGAAATTATGGATGAGGCAGCTAGGCCTGAAGCTCAGTCTTAACCTCGTCCTACAGTTGGGGAAAAGAGAAAAAATTGGCAAAGGCCATTGACTTTGAAAATCTTCCAAGTCGTCGCAAGGAGAAGAGGGCCAAACACAGGTCATTCAAACCTGGAGTGGTTAAGCCTAGCCTCCCTGTTCTTCCTACTCAGTAGCCGTCCATCCAAATCCATGACGTGGATATTGAACCTGCCAGAGATCCTCTGTCCAAAACCACTACACTTGCCTCGTCTTAGCCCCCTTGAAGAGCTTTTATGAATCTTTTGGAAAATGAAGACTTAGCTTGGGAGAGATTTGAGCAGGCTGTAACTAGTGAGGACATGGCAACGCGCTATGACATGTTCTTGAAAGAATTTGAGCACTCTGGTGTTCACGATCTTTTCAAGGTAATTACTTTTACCTCGTCTTGTCATAGTAATATGTATATATGTATATATTTTGTAACATAATTTTTTAATCACTTGTGTAGGCCATGTCAAAGTTCAAAACTACGTCCAGGCAAGCCACGGAGATGGACAAGACGAGGATCCTACTTGAGACGAGGATCCAAGAGGTCAAGGATGACTACAAGCGTTGGGCTGAGGTGGCAACTAAGGCCAAGGACGAGGTCAAGGAGTTGCAAAACCTGGTTGAGGAGCTAATGACTGATGCTATTGAGAAAGATACTCATCTTGACCACCTCCAAAAGAGGAATGACGAGTTGAGTACCTTTCTTAACAAAGCAAAAGAAGACGTAGTAGTGGAGTTCAAAGTGTCCAAACAATTCACTGATTTGATGGACACCAACTACGCAACGGACTTTGAAGACTTCAGAATGGACACTATGGAAAACTTCCCTGAGGTTGACTTTAGCTCCATTAAACTCAACCTTGGTGCTGCTACAAGCTTTCTCCTCCAGACAAGCTCAGAAGATATTAGCATCGAGGATCATGCCACCACCCAACCTACCCAGGACGTTGAAAATGAACCCCCACAGTGAAAGAAAATTTTAATCTTAGTTTATCTTGTTTCTCTTCTTCTTTTTTTTATGAGGTCCATTGTTTAGGACCATTTGTAATTGTTCTAGTACATTCACTCATCTATATCACTTAGGACGAGATTTCAAACAACTGTTCTTTAAGCTTTACTTTATAAGGTTTTTTGGATGATGGTCGTCTACCCTTTTCTAAACGTTATGAATGAATGTTTTATCTTCATTACTTTTTCATTTATTAAACATGTTGTTGTATGGACGAACATTTTTTACATCATCCATTTGTTTAAAGCATGGCTCGTCCATGACGAGAATTTCCTCATGTTTAACATCCTTTACCATTCTTTAAGTTTTACAAGTATTACTCGTCTTGTGAATGGCACTGGTTTTTCCAACTTTACTCGTCCTCAAACTTGGAAGCTGGTTCTATTTTCCGCCCATAGGAATCATTTTTATGTAAGGCATTTTCAGATTTTCACTTGTCCAAAGATTGGATTGTTTTAGCTGGCTACCTATCCATAGACTTTGAATATTCTTGTGTGCACGTATTTCCTCGTCCATGGGCTAGAATAATATGCTTCAGGCTTTACTTCGTCTATTGTTTGGATGAATATGCCTTAAGCTTGTTTTTCTTTGCTTTATCCTTATTACGAGGAAAACTTATAGACGTTACATCCCTGTGTCTAGAGATTTTTACTCGACTTAGGCCTTAGACTTCTTGTGGGTGAAATTATGGAGATTAGATTTATACATCACATATATTGAAAATCCAAACTACATATTCACAAATATCGTTCACAAGTATGGCACATGCTTAGAAGCTAGTGCCTTTTAGGGAATTATAAATACAAACAAATATAACCCAAGTGCATGACTTTGTCCATAGTTCATAGCACATAGTTTAAAAACTAATACACCCTTAAGGAGTTTAAACATAACATATAATACTAACAACACACATGCAAATAATAGAAAGCAACACAAATTTTGCTCGTCTAGAGTGACAACAACTCGGGTGATCTCCTCAAACATAGGAGGAGTTACAAGACAAATAACCACTTCAAGAACACACTATATAAGCACCCATTCACATCAAATGAAAGTAAGTTTTCTAACATTTCCCAAAAAGTTGGAACTCTAGAATTTGAGAAAGAAAGTAACTTAAGCATCGAAGGGTTCTTTTCTAGTCCTGCCCGGTCACCTTTGATCGTGTGTTTTTCTTTTCAGGTTTCCCAAGCAATTTTTTAAACATTGAAGTTCGAAGCATTCAGTCTACTGATTTTTAACTGATGATGCGAAGGAAAATCAGTAGACTAAATGCTTTAGACTTCAATGGTTAAGAAATTGCTTGGGAAACCTGAAAAGAAAAACACATGATCAAAGGTGACCAAGGAGGACTAGAAAAGAACCCTTCGATGCTTAAGTTAGTTTCTTTCTCAAATTCTAGAGTTCCAACTTTTTGGGAAATGTTAGAAAACTTACTTTCATTTGATGTGAATGGGTGCTTATATAGTGTGTTCTTGAAGCGGTTATTTGTCTTGTAACTCCTCCTATGTTTGAAGAGATTGGAGTATTCAAAGTTAACTTCCTCAACCGCTACAGGAGTTATAATATTTGATCTTTTTCTCCTATAATTGTCATTGGAAGCTGGGCACTGAGGGGGAGGTTATAGCGATGAATCAGGATCTTATTCATGCCGTGAAATAATAACACGTGGTTCATAAAGATAAATCTTTACGGGATTTTCCCGTGTTGAGAATCGTCCTTGTAGAATCCTCATAGACGACCCATAAGCCTATGGATGACTGTTTTGTTAAGTATAGCTACTCTTGTCTTCATGGCCTGAACGACTCTTATGAACGAGTCTGGAGTTCACCAATTCTTAGTCAAAATGGTAGAAAAATGCGTAACTAAGAGTAGGACAAATGATCTATGTAAATTGGCCTTAGTTTATGTCCAAGTCCAATTGCAAAGCTGATGGGAAAATTCACTAGCTAGTTGACTGAAGAAGATATTGTCCTTAGCAAGGTTGTCAAAATCGGGATCTTACGTAAGATCGTTGGAGGTAGGTAGGATCGTGGATCGTAGGATCGGATCGTGAATCGTAAGATCCTATCTATTTTCAGATTTTAAGCAAAAAACCTATTGATAGTGACTTTGTATGTTATATAATCACTTAAAATATGAATCCATCCATTAAAAAAAAATTGCATCATAAAATGTAATTTGCAGGCACACTAGGACAAGCTGAAACATTTTTTCTAGTCCCAGCTAAATGATGCTTCAGCCTATATATACCCCCACTATGAATTTCTTTGCAATAATTACATTGAACTTACCTTGAACCTACTTCAACACCATGTTTTGATCCCAGGTTAGACCTATTTCTTGGTGCATTTTTTCGCTTAATTTTCTTTCTAGCCAAAGTAGACATTGTATATTTGTACTAGAGTTGCAAAAAAAGACACCAAGATACAGAGCATGCTCAAAAAATCACACAGAAAATTCATCGAACAGGTTGTGTGCAATTCTAAACTACTAATTGTGTTTACTAATATTTCTCAAAGAATCAAATACTGAAGATCCCGTTTCATAATTTTTCAAATTTTACTTAATTTAGTTAACAAAATAGAAAAATAAAAACCTTAAAAGCTTTGTCAAAATCATATACACAACACAACAATGTGGAATCAAGTTATCAAAGTACAAATAAATGATAAACTACTAACTACCAAAACAAATTACCATAAAGCTTAAAGGCAACGATGGCTCACGGCAACATCATTGAGAGGGTTGAGAGGTGCTGGGTTTTTGACAGTGGATTGAGGAGGCACGGGACTGAGGTGCTGGCTTTAAATGTTTCTAAATATTTTAGGTTTTGTTTTTTAAAACATTAAACTTAAGAAAGCTTAAAGGCATCCATGGCTCACCATTGAGAGGGTTGAGAGGTGCTGGGTTTTTGACAGAGGACTGTGGAGGCGCGGGACAGAGGTGCTGGAGCTTGGTTTTTCTAAAATATTTAGGTTTTGTTTTTGAAAATGTTAAACTTATACTATAGGTTTTTTTGAGATTTTTATGTTGTGATAGGGGTAAATTGGGGACTTCAACCCATTGGGCTTGTGGGCTTAGGACCTTTAGGTGGACCGTGGATTATCTTACTAGACTTACCCAAATGACCCAAATGAATTCCACTTAAATAAAAAATAAAAAAAAAGCCAATTGGTAGGATCGGTAGGATCGGTAGGATCGGTAGGATCCCATACGATCCTACGATCTTACACGATCCTACACGATCCTACCTACGATCCTAACATTTTTGCGATCCTACTACGATTTTAATCTTTTTGGTGAGGTGGGATCGTAAAATCGTGCGATTTTACGATCCGGATCGCGATTTTGACAACCTTGGTCCTTAGTGACAGTAATGATAAAAAGAAAAAAAAATCCTATCCAATAATTAATTTATGCACACACACACAAAAGATAGATTGATTAGAAAGGAAAAACCAGGGGAGAATGATTATTTGTTGAATAAAAAAATCAATGGTGGCCACTTTGTCACGTTCAACAAATTTCATACCAGCTCTTTTTTGAACATGAATTTGTTGACTATTTGGAAAGCTCAATTTGTATAATAAAGTGGACACTATGCTATTCCCCTAAAATTGCGCTAAAAAGTCACACCGATATTTGTGTGATGGTCCATGCACCTTCATATCAAATTGAAGCCATGAGTCAACAAATAAGACTTTTGCAAGCAGTGTAATTCTTATCTTTCTTGTTTTCACATTTGAGATTCTAATTGTATTTTTTTATAATGTAATTGTGTAATGGAGATTCATGTTTTACTTTACCTCCTAAACTGAGAATTACTTGATTATTTTGACGCAGTACTATTGCTTTTGCAAAAAGTTTCCCTACATTATAGACATGGCAAAACGGGTCAGAATTTTTCTGACCCAACCCGATCTAACCCGGAAAATACCCGACCCTAACCCGATTCTTTTGACCCGAAGCAAAAACGGGTGGACTTGTGACTCGACCCATGTTTTTTGCTGGTCAACCCGACCCGACCTGAACCCCAACCATATTTTAAACTTTTTTTGGGTAAAAAATAAAATAAAATTAAGAAAATATTGGTTTAATTGTTTGTTGTTAGTTTTAAGAAAACAATTGAGACATTTACATAATTGCATGCAAATTAATTGAAAGATTAATGGTTGAGCATTCTGTAATGCGTAAAGATTTTTAGATATCAAATAGCAAAGTATATGCCAAGATAATCTGGTTACAGTAGAATTAAAAACATAGATTTAAAATTGTAGACGTGTGAGAAACATTCACAAGTGTGAAAATAATGAAGCCAAAGTATCAAATTAGCATAAATTATGAATGCTTAGACCTATTTTTTAACAATTTATGTCCAAAATAAACTGCTTTTCAAAATAAATTATGATATTTCCTAGAGTGTGTGTTGCTTATCAATGATATGATATTCATAAAAGAGACCATGTATAAATAAGTAAACAATCAAATTTTAATGCATATCTCAAATTGAAATAGAGTGTCAACCACAATTGATAATAGATTATAAAATTAATTTTCAAGATTGTAAATTTCTTATATGTTTTTATTCTTTGTCAAATGAGTTATCTAATAAGTCATTCGTATTTTTGTTTTATATTTAGGATGTTGATATTGTGTAGAAATAAAACATGTGTATTTGTTTTACTTATCTTTGTCTTATTTAGTTTTAGATAGCAATGTTAGGATTTGTATATTTTTAAAATGATTGAATAAGTATTAATAATTTTAATTGGGTTCATTCTTGATATAAGTGATGAATTCAAAATAATGCATTTTACATTAAGTAATTTGTTGCATGACTTTTCAAATGGCAAATACATGTTGTTTTCTTTATATATATATATATATATATTCATGTGAAAAATACGGGTCAACTTGACCCGACTCGCAACCCGATTGACCTGAACCCATTTTTCACCCACTTAAACTGACCCGTTTTTGACCCACAACCCATTTGACCCGCAACACGATTGACCCGACCCAAACCTGACCCGACCCACTAGTTTTTCCATGTCTACTACATTACAATATAGAATCCAAAGAGAAATAATAATGAAACTTCTATGAACTTTTTAAATTGAGGGGGCACTCGTGCATTAACATGACCCACCATCACCAACCAAAAACTAAACACAATTATGGTCCATGGAAATTTCATGGAAGTCTCTTTATAATTATGTGGCAGCTCTTCACTTGGTTTAGCTTGCGTGTTATGCACACAAAAATAGGACACAAGCGGTGTCTTTATTTAGTAGCTAAATTCCACGAAGCTACATTTGCATCACAAATTCACATTAATCCATTAACACTTCATTTGAAAGTTCTTAATAGAGTGAAATAAAATGGAATGAGTCAATCATAAAAGAACGAAAGAGAAAGGAATAAAATAGAATGTATTTAAGTAATGGAATCTAATGAGAAACAATAATAAAACTTGTACCAAAATTGTTTTTTAAAGGAGATGCTTCCAAATTAATCCTACAACAATAAACCTATGCTCTAATACTGAATGTTCAAAATGGGTATGAAACACCCTTGAACGTTTAGACCCCAAATTACAAATTATCAATTCAAGCTTATTATCAAACAATTAATGTGCGGAATATGAACATAAGCCAAACACATAATTGATAAACAATCTAAGCCAAATATAAACACATCCACAACAGTAAATATAAGGCAAAGATGAAGGAAAGGAAGATGCAAACACACGGACAACACACGATGTGTTATCGAAGAGGAAACCGAAGCCCTCGGCGTAAAACCTTTCCACTGCCCTCCAAGCGGTCAATAATCCACTAGAAAATGTAGTTGGGATACATGAACAACAATAGACCCTCAAAGCCTAATCTACCCGATGTACCTAAGCCCTCCAAGCTTCTTGCTCCAACAAGGTTGCGCCGAACCTTTTTCTTCTCTAGCTTACCGGATGCCGCTATAGCCCATAGCATCAACCAATGTGAATTGGTTCCTTCCTAACTGCTTCCCAAAAGCTCCAAATAAACCTTCTCATAGATATGTGTATGGTGAGAAAAGGATTTGGCTAAAGACCTCTCAAGAATGTAACAATGGAGAGGAAGAGAGTAGAGGAATTTGAAGAGTCTCTAAGGTAAAGATTGTGGATGAATCAATCTTGTTTTTTTCTAGGGTTTCTCTCACAAAATTCTCTCTAGAAGCTCTCTACATTTGGTGGGTATAACGGTCTATATATAGTGGGGTGAGAAAGGAATGCGAAGAGTAAGTTTTTCCCAAACAGGGCTGGTTTGAGGCTTGGCCTCGCGACTGGTCTAAGTCGCGAGTACCAGCCGCGAGGTAACGGCCTGGCCAGCCTGGGTATTTTGTCCTATAGTGCACCAGCTGGCAAAATGCTTCAACTTCCCGTATGCTTGGCACATGACTCTCATCTGGCGGCTTGCACCCACGAGCCATCCGCGAGTTCCAGTCGTGAGTCCATGCATCTTTGCACATTGAGGAACATTTCTTCACATCTTCTCACACACTACCCTTACAATAATCCCCCCTAAATGCAGGGTTACTAATTGCTGAATTACAAGTAAATTGGCATGGAATAAAGCCAATAAGATGGTTGATTAAATTCAACCTTACAAATACCAATTGAAAAATCGTGTTATGGGAGATGCTTCCATATATATTAATCTTTGAAACAATGAACCTATGCTTTGAAACCAATTGAAAAATTGCTATTTAGGCCCCTAATTTGTCATCAATCTTGGCACTCGATACTTTTTTCAATTTGGCATTACATTGAAATAGTTCTTCTTCCAAGCTCTTGACCTTAACCTTATGGAAGAAATTCTCACACTTAACTTCATCTATTACATTCAACTATTTGTAATGTCGGCAAATTTCCATGTCAAAAATCAAAATGGTTTCAATGTAATTGCAAGTTTCCATATATTTTAATTTCATTTAAATTGTAATTGCGTTGAGTCATTGAAGTTCAACTTCAGAAGAAAGAGTACAAGTGCTGCAAAAGGAATCTCAATTGGGCAAGATTCATCATGTTAGGAGAAATTATGTGAGACAACAAAATTTGTGTTTTAATTACACAAAACAGTTTCCTTGAAATTTGTCTAACACTCGATCAGGAAAGTTTGCCTAAGAAAATCAGTTTTTTTTTGGGACTTATAATTGAATAACAAACTCCTTTGAGTAGGACAGTTATCAATTTTAATTTTTAAGAAATTGTTTTTAGCATGCCTCAAAGCTACATTATTTTTCATATAATTATCAATTTTATTAAGAATCACACATAGAAAGCTTTGAGAGAGAATCTCTATATGCAATTGTATATCAAAAACTAAATGTAAAATACATAGCCTCTGGTGTTTATATATAGAATCAGAGGAGAGCGGAAAATAGGAAAGACCTAACTGAATATTACACGTATGCAAACTCCACATTATAAGCTTAATTAAAACACATGTTGTTTAGCTACTACAATCATAAACTACGAGTAGCTTAGCTAGTTGAATAAATATTGCTACTCTATCAACTATACCTCTACTGTTCCATCCATCTGCAACAAATTTCCTTAAAAATACTGAGCTATATATATTCCCAGTTATACGAATTTGCAAAGAAAAACTCGCTTTGGACTAGAACGACAAATACGTTGTAATTTAAAATGTTACGAAATCCCATGATGTGCACGGCATTGACTAGAACTTTACGGAGTCCATGATAATTTAAAGTATGTCAAAGTAACGAGGAACATTTTGGCCACCTTGTCACGCTTAATCAATTTCATACCAACTCTTTTTTTTTTTCTTCTTTTTTTCCTCCTTGTGGAATTTCTTACTAGATCTTTGTTTCCCTTGAAACAACATTATCGTGATTGAGTAAATGAAGCTTCCTTATCTTTTTCCAAAGTCTCAAACTTGATATGAAAAAAATTTATAGATAAATTTATTAACTAATTTTTTTTTTCAATGATGGATACTGTAAGTTCATAATAAAGACACCAATTTGTTTCCATGTAAGTAGGATTCGAATTTAAGTCTCTTGTTTGAGAATGAATTTTCTTTTACAATTGAGTTAATTGTAGTTTATGAATTTATTAACTATTTATTCTTTTGATGATTTGATAGTAGCTAGTGGTTCAAGAGTTATGTAACTCAATTGACACTTCTTGTTATTTTTAAATTTTTAATGAAGATGTTTAGGATTCAAATCCCTTCAACTCAACTATCAAATTATATATATATATATATATATATATCTCAATTACGTTACAAGCGTTTCATGAATTTATTAACTATAAGGTAAAAAAAAAGCTTATTTGATGGTAAGAGGCTCACCAACAATATGGACAAGTTTGGTGTGGATTCTGTGCATGATGTTCCATGCACCTTCATATTCAATTGAAACCTTGACTCATGAGTCAACAAATAGCTTCCATTCATAAAAACTTGTAAAAAACATTTTGCAAGTAGTAGGGGTATAATCGGTTTGGTTTCTGTTGGTTTTCTAAGTGTTGGCCAACCGAAATCGAAATTTTTGGTTTGTGAAGTTCTCAACCGAATCTGACCGAAGTAATTGGAAATCAATCGATTTCGGTTGGATTTCGGTTTCGGTTTGTTTTGGTGGGTTTTTTTGGTTTCCTTATCATTTATTTTCTAAGAAAGCAAACAAAGAAAAAAAATAACGAAATTGATTCGGAGAAAAGAAACAAAGAACAAACTCAAAATATAAACCCAACAAACTTGAATCCAAGCAAAAGGATTGGAAGCACTTCTTCTGATCTGTAATGGCTTCTCATCTAATCTCTAATAAAGAAACCAACCAATACAAGCAACCAAGCACATGGGTTTTTTCAAAACCATAACTTTATTTGCACATAAAAATTGAAAAACTAGCATTGATTCAATATTAAACAAACCCAAAATATAAAAAAGAGAGAGGAAATTATGGAGAAATTAGAGAGAGTCAAAGAGAGAGGGTCACTGTGAGAATGAAAAGATTAGGCCGGCATAGGATGCCGCCGTGTGGAGGTCGGTGTAGGAAGGCTGGCATGTGGAGGCCAGTGTAGGAAGGCTGACATGTGGAGGCGGCATGTGGAGGCCAGTGAGAGTGGAGGGCTGAAGAGTGGAGGTTGTGAGAGTGAAAGTAAAATGTGTGGGCTGTGGGTAGGGTTTTTAACTTTTGTTTTTATAGTTAAATTAAATTAAGTTAAATTAGGTTAATTAGATATCTAATTAGTAATTAGTTTAATTATACCTTCTTATTCTAAAAATAAAATGAAAACATGGAAAAGGGGAAAGGGAGAAAAGCCATTAAGCTAGGGCCATATTTGATGACTGATCTGTTTGATCATATAAACAAAAAAAGGCCCAATTGTTTTAAAATAAGATGGAGGCACAAAGTATATATAAACCAAGGGAGAACCAACACAAATCATATATAATAAAAAAGGTTAAAGGCCCAAAGCTTAAATATTTACAAACTCTATATTATATATTTAATATAAAATATAATATAATAATATATTTCGGTTCAGTTTAGTTGGTTAGGTGCATTCAAATCTGCCATCGAAAGCCAAACTGAAATTTTCAGTTTTTTATATAATAAAACCGAAACCAAACCAAACCAAAAATGAATCGAAATTTTTGCAATGGTTCAGTTGGCTTGAAGCAGTTTTTTCGGTCCCAACCATTGATGTCATCTTCTTTAATTGCTTGTGGCTTGCGAGGCCCAACCGTTGATGCCATAAGTCTACTTGATTGATCTTTGCACTAAAACACTTGTTGCTTATACTTGGTATTATACCATAACAGTTGTCAGCTGTCCTAACACCAATATATCATGGTGTACTTAAGGATTATAATTATTCATCTTGCACTCACTTTATGGACTTCAAGTTTTCTTATATCAAGTATGACTGTGTGAGCAAGGTGATGTTTATAAAAAAGTACCTCTTTATTAATTTATTTTTATAATGTGCAGAATTTTGTAGAATAAAGCTTATTTCATTATTTTAGAGAGTTTTTAAGAGTATTTTAGTCTAAATTGACCCTCTATATGGTATGATATGATTAAGACTTGTTTTAGAATTTTTTTTTTTTGGCAAAATTTCCTTTTTTAGCCTAAATTGAAATTCTATTATAAATGAAAAATGCTAAACTCACAAATTATTTTACAAATCATTGATGTGATATAAATTAGTGGTTGTAGTCTTAGGGTATTCAGACTTATAAATATTTCAAAGTGTTCATCTTATTTTTCCGGTGGATGCCAGAAAACATTTCCTTGTGGCTTTAACAAGCCCCTTAAGGATTTAAGAGTTCTTTCTTTGGTTTTAAATATTACCAAATTCCAGGACAAAATTGGCCTTTGCCCCTTTCTATCCAGAATTTTGCCCCTCTTTTGAAACTAATTTGGGAAATGTCCCTCTTTTGAAACTCGATTTTCTTAAAATCAAGTTAAGCCCTATAGTGCCATTTTAAGGAGGCTATAATGACATTTTAAGGACCTATAGTTGCGTTTTGTAACTCGAGCTCCATGAACTCAAGTTATAGGTAAAAAAAAATTAAAAAAAATAGCCTATAACTCGAGTTCATGGAGCTCGAGTTACAAAACGCCACCATAGGTCCTTAAAATGTCACTATAGGCTTCTTAAAATGCCAATTTTGTCCCCAAATTCCATATTACAAATCATGCATGGTTGGTATTGTAACGAAATAAATTTAGTTAGATTACATAGTACTGTTTAAATCCGTTAACGAATCTCCTAAGAAAATTGAAGACATAAAGGTTTGCTGTAGCTAAAAGAAGATTCACTCATTAATAGTCATCATGCAATCATTAATCAAGAAACATAATAAACTTAAGACACTCACGAGATGTTCCCATTCACTCGAGTGAGATTTGTAGATTTTGAATTCCTAGTGCAACTTAAAGACATAATAGTACACATGTTACATGACTTTTCGATAGGAGAAAGGTTGTCCTTCCTAGAGCTATATATCTATTCACATCTTGAGACAAAAACTGGAAAATTCTTCTTGTACCTAGTAAAAGTTGTAATTCAAAAGTTACAATTGATTGGGTGCTTTGAAACCATAAAGATTGTTATTAGACTAACTTCGCTGTTGTAAGTCCTTAAATTCCTTGGAGTACTGAAGTTTCAGGATGCAAATAGGGTTCATTGGTGGAGGAGATTCGTATAGAAAGATTAAAAATGTTTTGGAGCCACTGCGGTGGGAAGGCAAATGTGGCATTAATAGAAGTTACCCTAAAGAGTCTAGTTGTGTAAAGGTTTTTTGAGTTATAACTGCTTTTTCTATAGTGACTTTTATAAGGGGCTGGATCCTTGTAATGTTTTTTCTATTGATGGAGTTTTTATTTATTTATTTATTTATTTTTGTAATTTGTTTTCCACTTCACTTTATCACCAAAATCCGTGTGGGGTTTTATTGTTTATACTGTTTTTTCTATAGTGACTTTTATAAGAGGCTGGATCCTTGTAATGTTTTTACTATTGAGGACGTTTTTATTTATTTATTTATTTTTATAAACATGTTTTCCACTTCACTTCATCACCAAAATCAGTGTGAGTTTTTATTGTTGCTTTTAAGATGATATTTCCGGAGGTTGAAATACCATTTTGTGCAATTTGTTTGGAGTAAATTATAAATTAATGCAATTAATCTTCTACCTAAATAATTTGGGGTCTAAATTGAAATTTTCAATTGATATCAGAGAATAGGTATACTTGTTTAGGAACTTTTTCATGAGTGTAATCCTTAACCCATACTATCATGGATAAAGTACAATCCCTCATTGTTTCCCTCGTTTTTAGGGAACAATTATGTATATTAAAACTTGAAAGGCCCTCATAAAATTATTGGATGAGAGAGTTTGGCTATATGTAGGGAAAGGTTGGACAAAACCAAAAACTAAAAGGGGTGAGTGGTGCATACCAATTCATGTTGCCTACTGTGATCCTTTCTAAAATTATAACCAATTAGCTTTTTGTGTGAGCTTATCATAATTATTGCATATTTAATTTAGAACAAGATGGGGGTTTTATTATTTATTATTTATTTATTTATTATTTAATAATAAGAATAATAATTGTAGGGTCACAATTTGAAGCCCAAGCCCAAAAAAGAAATGGCTTTATGGCCCAATGAGCCCAATAAAATAAATTATAGAGAGCGGGTTGAAAAGCTAGGTTCTAACTCATGGAATTAAAGATGAATGCAGCGGAAAATAAGTTTTGAAACGGATCTACTTCATTCGATATTGATAACATGCATAAAGTAAATTTCAGAATTTGAGAACAAGAGATCGTACCTTGAAGCGATGAATTTCAAAACCGAAGATTGAAGCACTTGGGAACACTTCTAATCTTCACTCCAATTCCACTAACGCCCAACATGTGTGGTCTCTCAATTGGTAAAAAAAGGATTATTAGAGAGTGACTTTCACTCACTTCCACACCATTTCAATGATGTTTTTCTTACCAATACCTTTCTGTACATTTTTCCCTTTGTATCTAACCAATATATCTAATTGGGCTGGCCTTTTGGGCCTTACCAATTGGGCTTAAGTGTGTGGCTTGGAGTGGGACCAAAAGGGACCAATAAGACACTAGCTCCAATGGGCCTTGGGCTTTTCTGTCAACTCTTGACAAGTCCAAAGTTACAATTAACTATATTTAATATCACTATATAAATATAGTTGCACTCTAGGTCTTATCTATATATTATATCCCAAGATTTTATTATACACGCAACCTCTTCATAAAATATTCGTAGTAATACAAAGTCATTGAAATAGACTGCCACTTTGTAAATTACTACATCTTGATCCTCGAGTACCCGGTTTAATCCTTTAATGTTATTAATTATATATTTATGAAATCCTATTCCATAAATATATACTTTAGTCTTACTAAAGTGGTTAGGCCTAACTCTCTGAATAACAAACTCATTAAACTTATCTCAAGGGAATACTTTATATCTCTGTTAAGAGACTATGAATTCCATCTTGAGAATATATATTCCATCAACACTAAATGTGGCTGCCCAACATACTGAGGTTTTGACCATTATATTAGATCTCACTCCTGATATATCAAAGCAACCTACACCTTATGATCAGATCCATTATTCTCTCAAGATTAAGAGTTCATGAAAATGTAAGTCGTGAGATTTATTATTCATTTGACAGTCATTAGGCAAATAATAAATCTCACAATGGTCCAGTTCAATATGTCTTAACTCTTAAAACATATTAACACATCAACTAGAAGTCTCCATTTCCATGATCAAGACAAATCATCGTAGTTGATATGTTATAGTCTTCGCAGATGAAATGCCCAATTTCATCACCGACTATGAACTATTATTCTGAGTTTACAAAGAACTTGTGATTTATATCTTCTGTGACTCTTCACATAAATCACATACTATGTATCTCATGGACTATATGATAATGTCCGAATATTCATGTTACCACTATTTCAGATAATAATAAAACAAATTTATTAAATATAATATTAAGTCATACATAATGTCATACACAATGTCAAACTTAATATCATACATAGCATCACTCAATAAGATTTAAGGGCACTAATCCTAACACTAACAAGGTTATTAACTGCTAGTATGGCTTTAATGAACGATCAAGTCAGAATTATGCATGCAAGACTGGGTCAATGTCAAGTCCGAGGAGGACATGCTTTGTATAAATCAATATCAATGCTTATGAGTACAGTTTTAGATCACAATCCAGAATTGATTTTTTCTCCCCCCCCCCCCCCCACCTTTACGTGGGAACCTCTCTTATTATATGTAGCCTCATACAGACAATCTTTACCCTACACATGTCAATAATCCACAGGGCCACTTAAGTACCTATCCCATTAGCCACCTTCTCTGGCCTCTCTGTGAGTTACGGTGATCAAGGAAACACTGTTCAGGGGTCTACTCCACATAAATGCGGCCAGAAAAGTAGTTGTAGTACATTTAATACGGAGGCAGCAGCCTTTTCCTTTGATATTTCTGGGTTCTTATCTCTTCTGCACGTGTGTAAGGATCTTCCTCGTCACAGAAATCTTCTGGAGGGTCACCTAAATTGCTGAAGTACAGGGCCGACCAATATTTAACCCTATCCGAGAATGAGCTTCTCCTCGGACCATCTTCCTCCACTCCATCTTTCATAATTCTAGACTTGGGGCTTCTTCTAATTATTCACCTCTCCTCGGACACATCATATCCCAGATAAAGCCCAAAGCCCAGTGTACGATTATGGGCTTTTACCCCCACAATAGCCCCTCAAAATTCCGGTTTTTCCCTCTCATCCGAGGAGAAAAGACGGGATTTTGATTTATTTCAAATTCAAATAACGGGAATATCAGGAACCCCTGAATCTACACGTGTGGGAGTACAGTTTTATGCACTTCATAAATGCTGTTGTCGTTTTGGAAATCGTGAGGCTTCATTACCTACTCTACGCGGTATTATGTCCCTTGCATCTAACGGTGAGGTATTAATCTGACGGTTGATATTTTTCCTCAAGGTTTGGGCGGGATATCTCCCACCCACTTTTCGCCTTCTATATAAAGTCTTGGAGGAAATTATTTCTCCTTTATCTTAGGAACTCTCAGGCTCTCTAGTGATCTCTAGCATTCAAACTCATCAGACCCATTAAATCGTCAAATGCTTCGCACCCCTTTTCTCAGGAAATTTTTAGGATTCTCTCTAAAGGGTTTCTTGGGTCACTATATATCTTAGCCTGCATAAGTTATAATTTCTTTGGATCTTCTATTTTCTTGTTGGCCAGCCTACCCGGCCTTTGAATTTTCATTTCTCCACTCATTGACTATAGTAGCTCCCTTTTAGTTTGTTGAAATGGGTAGGTTTATGCACTTAGTGGACTCCACTGCCAAAATAGAGGCTTTTAAGGAAAAATACCACATACCCCAGGGGGTCGCTCTACGATACTATCCCACAGAACTAATAGGGACCGATCGAGAGGAGGGAGAGGTCGTTATCCCCATGATAGCCTTTATGGAGGGGGAGAATGACCCTCCCAATGGGCAGGGTAACTAGAGATTACCTTTTTAACCATAGGTTATGCCCCCACCAATGCGCGCCCAACTTATTCAGATTTTTGGGTAGCATTGATGTTCTCAACGAGCATCTGGGTCTGCGGCTCATTTGGCATGATGTGATGCACATGTACGAGTGCCATTCCCAAAAAAGCGCTGGATACTATCTTAAGTCCCGTTCGGACGTGGTAAGGATGATATCATGCCTACCTAAATCAAATAAGGGAATGAAGGATGATTATCTTATAGCCTCAAGAGCGTGGCACGATGGCATTCATTGTCCCGTCCGAGCAGGAAAACCAGGTAGGACGCCTTAGAATTAGGCTCCTTAGTGATAGATTTGATCTCAATAACCCCAACCTTGCTTTGTTTCCTTTCATTTTAGTCTTTCTTGTTAGGTTCTAAGGTCTTAGGATTTTATGTATTTAGAACTCTAATTTGTAATGTTGGCAAACCATGATCAAAACAATGTATTTAATCTTGTTTAGGCTTGCTTAAAGTTGGTTCATTATTGTAAAGTTGGAATCGAGTGGCTACAGAAGTACTTGGGACTTTCGGCCTGGCTCGATCGATCGAAGGATAGGCTCGATTGATTGAAAATCGCACAGGTTGATTTTTCTGTAGAATTTCCAACTCAACCCTACTTCATTAAACGTTTAGGGTTTTATGTTTTTACCCTAGGTATATAAACTAAACCCTAGCCACATTTTTGAAGGTACTCCATATTGTATTGTTGCTCATACATTGCGGTTTTGTGTGAATCTCTTGTGAGATCTTTGAGGAGTTTTCCTTTACACAAAACTTAGGGTTTCAAGGTAGAGATGATTTCAACATCTTGAAGATCATTACAGTTGCAACCATTGGAACTAAAAGATAAACAAGCGGGGAGCTTGTAGCTGATTGAGGAATTCAAGAAAGAAGTAGTCCGTGGATTCGAAGCCTGCGCGTGGTCGTGTCAGGAAGTTTTACTGGTGGGTAGCATTAGGAAGTCGAGCGGGGAGCTTGTAGTCCTTTTGTAAGAACTTCAATTCTTTCATAGTGAATTCTGGTTTGCCTTGAGGATCGGTGGGTCAAATCCTCCCCAAGTTTTTCCGTGTGGTTTCCTGGGTGATCATATCTTGTGTTGTTTATTATTTCCGCTGCTTTATATGTTTTATATGCATGATATGATTATTTGATTGTTTTAACCTAGAATTGTTTAATTTGACTAAGTAACAACTTGGCTAATTAATCTAGGCTACACAATCTGGTTGTATTTAAGGGGTCTAAAACCGTTCATTTCTCGATTACGGCTCTTAGCTGTCTAACCATCTTTTTATTTGGTTGTGTTCACAGATAGAAGGCACGTAGTCCCCAGACTTAGCTTGACCAGCGTTCAAGCCCTCAACTACCTACTGAGATCAAAAATCTTTGTAAGCGAAGATGGGCAACTACGAGTTGTTCATCTAATATTGGACTTTAAGCCCATCTCGGACACATTCCTAGACGTCAGCAACACCATAAGAGCAAGAGACTGCCAGATAAATCGCATTGACGTATCTCGGCCAAGCTTTTTAGTTGAAAACGATCTTCCCCCAGTAGCACATCCTTTACCCCAAGGTGTTCCTCTGGTCGTCCCCCCAATCCAACAAGTTCCTCTTGAAGAGGTAGTAGCCAAGGAGGGGGTTCCATCTTCAAACTTTTTGATTGACAAAGAAATCGACAACTTTCGTTTCGGAGAGGAAGAAACTCAAGGGTGCAAGTAGTATCCGTCTCGAACGCTGACGAGGAGCCTGACAGGCATTCCACAATTAACACCCCAGCTCTCATCGTTGCCCTCCCGGACGATACTTCAAAAGAAGAGGAGGAAGAAATGGCCTTGAACACGGGAAGCAAAAGTTTAAAGGAGCTTATGAAAAGGAAAAGCAAAGCCCCCGTGTCAAAAGAGAGCACTAAGTCCCAGCCCTCAGCTAACCTTCCTCCCCCTCCTTAACTTCCTACTAACCTCGAACTAAAGCCAATCCTCGAGCCGAAGAAGAAAAGGCCAAACGAGGTGTTGGAGGAAGGTGAGGTGGGCCCCTCAAAGGGAAACAAACAATAGAAGGTTGTCAGGGACCAGCGAGGCAGAAGTTCCTCTTCTGTTGAGAGCCGAAAGGACACTCCCGTTGCTGATGTGTGCTGACCACCGCGCATATGGTCCCCCAGACTGGAGGTAGATGGTGCCCCCATCGCCTAGGATGCTTCAGTCAAAAACTACCAAGAGGGACAGGCAGGTCACATTGCTGAGGCCTTGGAGCAACCACATCTTTTACCAAGAGATATGGAAGCTTACAAGCGTTTCAGTCAACCCGAGCTTTTCCTATCCCTTAAGAAGGATTTGGCTATGGTAAGCAATTTAACCCATCCCTTTAAGTAAGCAATTAGTCGCCTTTATCCATTCTTTTTTTTTTAATGGAACTTTCCTGTTCTTGTTAGGCAGCTTACCCAACAGGTTTATGTGTCCGAGGAATGGGTCAAAAATGCTAATAACAAAACTAAAGCGGAGGCCCAATCTCGTGTTGAGGTTGAGAAGGCATTAGGGGCTTTTAGGGAAGACCAAGTCAAGCTATCTGAGAAGCTGATGGAGGCGCTCCAGGCCAGAGATAGTGCCAATGTAGGTTTAAAGACCGCAGAAAGGCAAGCTGAAGACCAGCGTTAGCAGCTTCATTTGATCGAAATAAATTTGGCTACAGAGAGGCAAATGGTCAAGGACCTTAGGGCCGAGTTGCAAAGGACCAGGGATGCAGTTCAGCTAGCTAAGGAGGCTGCTAAAGCTGAAAAGCAAGTGTCTTACCAACTTGGAGTTTAAGAAACTCAGGTGAGACTTGCCGAGGAGCTCTTAGCGATCTGCAGGGATTAATGCGACGTCTATTGGGGCAAGGCCCTTAACGCCGCAGGAATTCCCGCTGACTCTAGATTGAGGCAACTTGGGAGTGTTTACTACCATCCAGAAATCCGCGAATTCCTAGGCTCTGACTCCTCAGCCGCTGAGCATGCTGTAAAAGTATCTAAGCAGCCTCCTGCCAACCAAACTATTCTCCCCCTTCTTGAAACTTCAAAGGAACTAGGCCTAGCAGCTCTTCAGGTTAAGGGAACTGAGGGAGCCCAAGACAAGGAGAAGGGGAAAGCTCTCTTTGAAGCTGAGGACACGGAGGCTGCGTCTAAGGAAAAAGCAGCAGAGGCCAAGGATAAGAAAGTTGATCCCAAAACCAAGGATGCTGCCAAGACTTAGGCCTAGCATTTGGAGTACTCTCCTTTTGCAGTAACATATTACTAGTTAGCTTAATGTACTTTCCTTTTGTAATAGTTTTGAGCATAATGTATCTTCTCTCTCTTTTTGATTAATGAATGTATTTGCTTTTCTGTCTCCTACATCTTTATTTCATACATTTTTAGATTGAATAAATTATTGTTACTGTAGTTTCAACCAGAAAAGACTTGAAAATTACCCCGATGATAATACAAGTAATTTGACTAAGTACCAATGAAGGTTGATAAAAATAAGCAATGATATTGGTAAAGATAGGAAATACCTTTCACACTTATTAGTGCTGGAGTAAAAAACCAAGGACTTAACCATTTATGAGGTTACTGTTGTGTGCATAATTTCGTCCAATCATGTGGTCTAAGGAATCTAACATGACTGAGGAGCTGTTTAACACTTGTTAAAGTTGTGATGGAATTTGAAGACTTCAGACATGACTCGGCTTCATTTTAAACACTTAGGAAAGTTGTCATGGTGTGTTAACTAACTTATATCATCTGGTCTGAGGACAACAGGCATGACTGAGTTTAGATTCAAACACTTAGGAAAATTGTCATGGTGTGTTAACCAACTCATATCATCTAGTCCGAGGACAACAAGCATGACTGAGTTTAGGTTTAAACAATTAGAAAAATTGTCATTGTGTGTTAACCAACTCATATCATCTGATCCGAGGACAACAAGCATGACTGAGTTTAGATTTAAACACCTAGGAAAATTTAAATAATGGAAAGTATAAAGATTTCATAAACGAAAAAGATATTGATCAAAAGAACATTCATTAATAATAGTACCTTTTCAGGTTGTTTACATTCCATGGCCGTGGTATTACATGCTCATCTAAATCTTCTAGGAAGTATGCCCTGACGCTGGCCCCTGAGGTAATACGGTATGGCCCTTCCTAATTGGGCCCTAGTTTTCCCCATGCTGGTTTTTTTACAACGCCCAAAATCTTCCTCAACACCAAATCACCAAGAGCTAATGGCCTCACTTTAATGTTAGCATCATAACCCTTTTTGACCTTGTGTTGGTAATATACTAGATGGACCATTGCATTTTCCCTTCTTTCTTCGATCAAGTCTAAACCCTTCTCCAGTAAGTCATTGTTCTTGCTCAGACTGAATGAACTAGTTCTTAAGGTCGATAGACTAGTTTCTAAAGGAATGACAGCTTCAGCACCATAAGTCATTGAGAATAGAGTCTCCCCAGTAGATCTACGAAGAGTGGCTCGATATGTCCAGAGAACATGTGGCAATTCTTCCACCTATTTGCCCTTTGCGTCATCTAGCCTCTTCTTTAACCCATTCACTATGACATTGTTAACAGCCTCTGCTTGTCCATTCCCCTGGAGATAGGCAGGAGTAGAATATTTGTTTGTAATTCCCAAATTGCAACAATATCTTCTAAACGCTTTACTATCAAACTGAAGGCCATTGTTTAAGATGAGGGTGTTAGGAACCACAAACCGAGTAACAATGTTTTTCCAGACAAATCTTTTAGCATCTATATCTCTGATGTTTGCTAGGGGTTCAGCTTCGACCCATTTGGTGAAGTAGTCTGTATCGACCAGCAGATATCTCTTATTCCCTACTGCCTTGGGAAAAGGACCCACAATGTCCAAGCCCCATTGAGCGAATGGCCAAGGGCTGGATAGTGGATTGAGGACTCCTCTTGGTTAATGTATGTTTGGGGTGAACCGTTGGCACTGATCATATTTTTTCACATATTCTTGGGCTTCCTTCTGCATATTCGGCCACCAATGCCTTGAGTGATGGCTTTGTGAGCTAGGGATCTACCTCTAGTATGACTCCCACAGATTCCCTCATGTAGCTCCTTGAGGAGTATCTCAATTGCTTCAGGATGCACACATAATAAATATGGTCCTGAGAAGGAGCGTTTATATAATTTCTGGTCTTCAGATAGCCAGAACCGTGTAGCCTTTCTTCGTATCTTGTCAGCTTCAAACTTTTCTTCAGGCAATGTGTCTTCCTTCAAGAATAGCACCACTGGATCCATCCAACTGGTCCCGCTCTAACTTGATGAACTCGGACTGCTTCCTCTTTTGCCTCAGTAGGTTTACACAAGTGTTCTACAAGTATAACCTGAGGAAGGCTTTGTGTCGAGGAGGTAGCAAGTGTAGCCAGGGAGTCAGCATGAGTGTTTCTGCTTCTAGGGATGTGCAGCAAGTTGAAAGATTCAAATTCTGATTGTAGGTGTCTAACTTGCCTCAAGTATTCCTGCATTCTTTCGTCTTTCGCCTTGAATTCTCCTTGCACTTGGCCAATGAATAACCTTGAGTCCGAGAACATCTCTACTATCTTTCCGCCCATTTTCCGAACCATGGTCATACCTATCAACAGAGCTTCGTTTTCAGTCTCATTGTTTGTAGTCGAGAAATCCAGCCTCAATGACTTTTCAATGGTGATCTTCTCAGGGGACACCAGCACTAGCCCTACTCCGGAACCTTTATGATTCGTTGCACCATCAACGTACACTTCCCAAGATATGGGACCCTGTTGGGAAATCAAGCCAACTGATTTTCCATCCATGTTCTGTATTGATGTCACTTCTTCTAATGAAGGTTATGTGAACTCGACCACCAGATTTGCGAGGACTTAGCCCTTGATCAAGGTACGGGGCATGTACTTAATATCAAAAGCCCCTAGGACCGTGCCCCATTTCGTGATCCTTCTCATGTAATCAGCACTTTGGAGTATGGCTTTAAGTGGAAGTTGGGTGAGGACAACAACTGTATGTGCCTGGAAATAATGGGGCAACTTTCTTGTACCATGCACTATCGCTAGGATGGCTTTCTCCAAGGGTAGATATCGAACATCGGCTTCATGGAGTGACTTACTCACATAATAAACTGGCCGCTGTACACCACGGTCAGCTCGTATCAACACTAGGCTTATAGCATGAGGAGCCACAGCGATATAGGCAAAAAGGACTTCATCCACTTCAGGACTGGACATAATAGGAGGCCGAGAGAGGTAATCTTTAAGTTGCTGGAAGGCAGAGGTGCACTCCTCAGTCCATTCAAATCCCTTCCATTTATTCAACAGCTGGAAGAATGGTTGACACCTATCTGCAGATCAAGAAATGAAATGGTTCAAGGCCACAGTCATTCCGGTCAATTTTTGGACTTCCTTGGGATTTCGAGGAGGTTGCAAGTTGTTGATTGCCTTGATCTGGTCGAAGTTTACCTCAATTCCCCGGTGGGTCACCATGTAGCCAAGGAACTTGCCCGATCTCACACCAAATGAGCACTTAGAAGCATTTAAGTGCAACTTGTGTTTTCTAAGTACTTCAAAAACATTTTCGAGATGTCCTATGTGCTCAGATATGACCTTGCTTTTTACCACCATGTCATCTATATAGACTTCAATGCTTTTGCCCAACTGAGACTCAAACATTCTGGTCATCATCCTTTGGTAGGTAGACCCCGCATTCTTTAAACCAAACGGCATCACCTTATAGTGGTAGTTCCCAATAGGGGTGACAAAAGCAGTCTTTTCTTGATCATCCAGGGCCAGTGGTATTTGGTGGTACCCTTGGAAGGTATCCAGGAAGCTCATCCGAGGATGACCGACAGTTGCATCCACCAGCTGATCTATTTTAGGTAAAGGGAATGGATCTTTTGGACAAGCTTTATTCAAATCTGTGAAGTCCACTCACATTCGCCATTTTTCGCTCTTCTTCTTTACCACCACGGTGTTAGCCAACCATTCAGGATAGAATACTTCTTTGATTGCTTCGGCTTGTTTGAGTTTCATCACCTCTTCTCTTACAGAGTCCGCATGTTCTTTAGATGAGCGTTAGAGCGGCTGCTTTTTGGGGATGATGGATGGGTTAACATTAAGATGATGGCAAATGAACTCCAGATTCACTCTTGGGGCCTCGATGGAGTCCCATGCAAACACATTAATGTTCATTCTAAGGAATCCTATCAAATCTTTCTTCTTTTGAGGGGGCAGCTGAGATCCGACCTGAAAGAATTTTTCCAGATCATCACCGATAACGACCTTTATCAAATCCTCACATTCTGCTCCCTCGGCTGAGTCCTCGATAGTTAACACCGAGGGTTTTAACTACTATAAGTCCCTTTCATTATGGGTCGAGGACTAGGTCTCGGGTCTGTGCTGAATTGCGGCCTTTAAACATTATCTGGCCACATATTGGTCTCCCAAAATCTCCTTAACTTGTCCTTCGGACGGATATTTAACTTTCTGGTGCAAAGTAGAAAAAACAGCCCCTAGTGTATGAAGCCAAGGTCTGGCCACGATTGCAGTGTAGGGCGAGTAAGCATCCACCACAATAAAATCCACCTCTATTACTTCTGGACCAGTTTGCACAGGCAGCCTAATTTGGCCCCTTAGGATGACCACTTTTCCGTCGAAACTCACAAAAGGAAAGCTGTAGGGCGCCAGGTCATCTGGTGTTAAGTTCAGCCCCTTATAAAGGTTAGGGTACATTATTTCAACACCACCGCCTTGGTCCGCCATCACCCTCTTCACATCATACCCCTCTATCCTGAGGGTGATTACCAGAGCATTATCGTAGGGTTGGATAGTTCCGATTTTGTCTTCATCTAAGAAGCCCAAAACTGGTTGAATTTCCATTCTAGCCCTCTTCGGCTCTTGGTTAACATCTTCAGTGGATAGCCAAGCCATGGACATTACTCTGGACGAACAAGAACCAGTTCTCCCTGGTGCAGCGAAGATTACATTTATCGTACCCAAGGGGTGTATTAAAGAATCATCTCTCCGAGATCCTGAATTTGCCTGGCTCATTTGATCATAGGCATGATGCAAGAATTGTTTTAGCTTGCCCTCGCGAACGAGCTGGTCCAGGTGGTCCCACAAACTCCTACAATCCTCGGTGATGTATCCATGGTCCTGATGGCATTGGCAATAGAGGTTGTGGTTGCGCCTTTCAAGGTCTCCTACCATCTTGTTCGGCCATTTGAAGAAGGGCTCATTCTTAATCTTCTCCAGAACTTGATGCACCGGCTCTCGGAACACGGCATTAACTGCCTGAAGATGCGCTGATCCTGATTGTCCAACCATATTTCTTCATGGCCTGTTGTTGTTGTGCCAATCCGACCTAAAATCCCTTATCTCTTGAGGGATAACCTTATCCTTTCCCTTCCCCTGCTGCTGGTCCTCTTCGACTCTTTTATACTTGTCAATCCTGTCTATCAATTGGTGCACACTGGTAACAGGTTTACCAGTCAGGGATTTTCTTAGGCCTTGCTCAGCTTGAATGCCGAGTTTAAAGGAGCTGATGGCCACTTCGTCAAAGTTACCATCCATCTCGTTGAACATCTCCCAATACCTATCTAAATATGTTTTCAGGGTTTCTCCCTCTCGTATGCTCAAGGACTGTAGGGAAGCCAAAGACCGAGGAACCCTGTGGCATGTGACAAAACGGGAACCAAATGCCTGAGTGAGCTCTTGGAAAGAACTTATGGAATATGCTCTCAGGCTGTCAAGCCATCTCATTGCAACCAGTCCTAGACTGGATGGGAAAACTTTGCACATTAAGGCTTCATCCCTAGAATGGACAGCTATCCTCTGGTTGAAATGGCTCATGCGTTCCACAGGGTTTGTTCTACCATTATAGATGGTGAATGTTGGCTGATGGAAGCGTCGTGGGAGTTTTGCATCTTCTATGTTACGCGTGAAAGGCGACCTGGAGATTTGGTCTAGTGCCCTACTCATAGTGTCACTTCCTACGCCTCGACGTGATGGGCTTCGACCCCGCCGTTGATGATGATGCTCTTTTTTATAGGTGAAGGATTCACTGGGTGGGTTTGAGACCTTTGCTTGTAATCAGCATCTCTTTTGTCATCAAAAGAGAAGTTTGAATCCGGGGAAGCCTTTCTCCTTTTTGCATGGCGCTATTCTCTTTTTAAACGATCAATTTCTAGCTGCAAGTTCTTGTTGTTATCTGCATGGGAAATATGGTCCCCCCTTCGAGGTTGGCTCCTGTCAGTTTATGTGGTGTGGACACTTCCTTCGCGATCACCTCTCTACTCAAGGTTAAGAAAGGGATCATCGTGCTTAGAGCCTCTTAACTTTGCTCGTTGTGGACCTAGCTCTGCCATAGTTAACCGTTGTCCTCATTATCACTCGAGCTCTTCCCACAGGCGGCGCCAATTGTAGGGTCACAATTTGAAGCCCAAGGCCAAAAAAGAAATGGCTTTATGGCCCAATGAGCCAAATACAATAAATTTATAGAGAGTGGGTTAAAGAGCTAGATTCTAACAAGGTTATTAACGGCTAGTATGACTTTAATGAACGATCAAGTCAGAATTATGCATGCAAGACTGGGTCAATGTCAAGTCCGAGGAGGACATGCTTTGTATAAATCAATATCAATGCTTACGAGTACAGTTTTAGATCACAATCCAGAATTGATTTTTTCTCCCCCCCCCCCCCCCCTCTCCCCCCCATTTACGTGGAAACCTCTCTTATTACATATAGCCTCATACAGACAATCTTTACCCTACACTTGTCAATAATCCACTGGGCCACTTGAGTACCTGTCCCATCAGCCGCCTTCTCTAACCTCTCTGTGAGTTACAGTGATTAAGGAAACACTGTTCAGGGTCTACTCCACATAAATGCAGTCAGAAAAATAGTTGTAGTGCATTTAATACGGAGGCATCAGCCTTTTCCTTTGATATGTCTGGGTTCTTATCTCTTCTGCATGTGTGTAAGGATCTTCCTTGTTGGGGAAACCTTCTTGAGGGTCACGTAAATTGCTGAAGTACAGGGCCGACTAGTATTTAACCCTATCCGAGAATGAGCTTATCCTTGGACCATCTTCCTCCACTCCATCTTTATAATTCTGGACTTGGGGCTTCTTCTAATTACTCACCCCTACTCGGACACATCATATCCCAGATAAAGCCCAAGGCCCAATGTACGATTATGGGCTTTTACCCCCACAATAATAATAATAATAATATTATTATTATTATTATTATTATTATTATTTTGTTCTGGTTTCATTATCTCAAACTTCAAGGTCACACTTGTGGTTATCGAGGACCATATCTTCTTCAATCAACTAGCAACTAGTAAGTGAAACTTCTCACCATCTTTGTAGTTGGCATGGGACTAGGGCCAGTTTACACAAATCATATGTTCTACTCGACTTACGTGTTGGTACTGATTTAATTTTCTCGTCAATAAATAATTTTACTCTTCCATTCTGGAGGGTGGTCCTTTCTAAATTCTAATCAATCAATCTCTTGTATGTGTGCCTATCATAATTATTATAAGATTTTTTTTTTTTTTGGTTCTGGTTTACATTATCTCAAACTTTAGAGGTCATTACGATCACTAAGGACCATATCTCCTTCAATCAATTAGCAACTAGTAAGTGAAACATCTCACCATCTTCACAGTTGTTATTATTATTATTATTTTTGTTCTGGTTTCATTATCTCAAACATCAAGGTCACACCTGTGGTTATTAATCAACTAGAAACTAGTAAGTGAAACTTCTCACCATCTTCGTAGTTGGCATGGGACTAGTGCTAGTTTACACGGATCATATGTTCTACTCTTGACTTACGCGTTGGTACTGATTTAATTTTCTAGTCAACAAATAATTTTACTCTTCCATTTTGGAGGGTGGTCCTTTCTAAATTCTAATCAATCAGTCTCTTGCATGTGTGCCTATCATAATTATTTTAAGATTTTTTTTTTTTTTTTTTTTTTTTGTTTTCTGGTTTACATGATCTCAAACTTCAGAGGCCATTGCAGTCACTGAGGACCATATCTCCTTCAATCAATTAGCAACTAGCAAGTGAAACATCTCACCATCTTCATAGTTGGTGTAGAACTACAGCTAGTTTAAACAGATCATAGGTTCTACGTACTCTAAGTTATGCCTTTGTTTACAATGGAATTCTATACTGGAATTTGTAATAGTTATATGTTATTGTGGCATTGCCATATGGAATTTATGAATAAACCCTGACAATTTTTCACATATTTGTCGTAACTTACAACACCTTAGCCACAAATTTTTTAACCTCAGGTGAAAGTGAATTTTTGTGACCATAAAATTTGTTCTTGTATAACCATGTTGGAGTAAAAATTTCAGGAATGCAAAGAGTTCTACATGGAAACTTTTTTTGTGGTCATCAAGTGGATGACATACATGTTTGGTATGTGTCCAAGCAGCCACCGCCACAAAGGAAAAGATGAAAGCTTGAAAGCCCATTTTCAGTACCTACAATGTATGAAGTAAAATATATCATATCAAGAACAAATGCCTACACCATGAGAAACCAAAAAATAAACATATGACTGTACTGTGCTTAATTAAATTTTACAAAATTTAAAGATTGCAAGCTGTAAACAAAATATCATACACACTCTAGTCTCTAGATTTAGCAAAAAAAAAAACACTTTAGTCTCTAGTGAGTGACACATAAAATAATAGAAATCTTTTTATTAAAAAAAAAAAAAGAAAAAAGAAAATTTAAGTCGTCAAAACATTAATGCAAGTTGGTCAACACTATACACCTATCAAAACATTACACAGTTTAGCAAAAATCAAAACATTACACAGTTTTAGTCTTTCTTTTGTTTTGAAACACACTCTAGTCTCTAGTGAGTGACACATATAAAATAATATAAATCTTTTTATAAAAAAAAATTAATTAAAGAAAATTTAAGTTATCAAAACATTAACACAAGTTGTACAACACTATACACACTTATCAAAACATTACACAGTTATAGTTTTTCTTTAGTTTTGGTTTTTCATTCACATGTCCAAAACCAGAGGCAGCTATATTGCGAAACAAACTTATAATCTCAAACATGATTTGAGAAAGCGAGAGGGAGATACCAGTATCACTGCATACTGATGAGCCAACACCAGTGATCGAGGGGAGACTATTAGCCTACTACAGTGGAACGGTGAGTTTTGGAGTTGTCAAGGCAAGGACTCGAGTCTTTGGCGAATGAAGGCAGCGTAAGGGGTTTTTTTTTTTTTTTTTTTTTTTTTTTTTAAATCATTACTAAATTGCAGTGTGTGTGTGTATATATATATATATTTATATTAATGTTTTGGGATATCAAAAGGGAGAAGGGGAGATCTATAGTTTTGTTTAGGGAGAAAGCGGCTGGATATGTGCTTGATGAAATTTTGTAGTTGGGTTTGGGATTTCAAAACTTGCCTGTGTTTAGTTAACAAATTAAATAAATTAAAATGACGTGCAATAAAGTTTATGTGTCAATATATATTATGAAGTAAACAGACAGTCAAAGGATTCGGTTTTATAGTATATATAGATTATACATAAATACTGGGGATGAGAGTTGAGGTTTGAAGCACATATGTACCTCAAAAAAGGAAGGGGGCGGGGGGGGTTGGAAGCACATATATTGAACATCACAAAAGATGTCATTAATTATGTCGGACGGTGAGCTATGCCATTCCACCTCAAAACCAATTGGTGATGAGGAAGACACACTCAAATCTTTTATGGCTTTCGACATCACACCACATAAGTTTGTTTTTAGAGTGGTTGTAGGGAATCAAATTGTGGTCCCCCCAACAATCCCTCCCACACAATGACACTTCTGTGACTCAAACCCATTACCTTGGCTCTAATACCATTTGTCAAATTGTGAGTTACGCCATTCCACCTCAAAACCAATTAGTGGTGAGGAAGACACACTCAAATCTTTAATGGCCTTCGACATCACACTACGCGGGCCTGTTTTTAGAGTGGTTGTAGAGAGTCAAATTGTGATTCCCCTAACAAATTATTATTGGATTATCACTTCAACCCGTAATTAAACTAATATAATTATACCACCAATTTTTTTTAAAAAAAATTGAAAATACCATGTGTGAAATTAAATAGAGTAATAACTTGCTAGTTACAAGGCAGTACTGATTTTTCATTTTTTCTAGTCAACAAATAATTTTTCTCCCCCATTTGGAGGGTGGCCCAGCTTTCTAATCAATTGGTCTTGTGTGCATGTGCTTACCGTAATTATTGCATTCTCGAACGCATATAGGATAGGGACTTTTTGTTCTAGTTTACATTATCTCACACGCAAGGTCGCCAAGGTCAAGGACCATATCTTCTTCAATCAACTAGCAACTAGCAAGTGAAACTTCTCACCATCTATTTAGTTGACGTAGGACTACTCTGACTCTGAGTTATCCGTTTGTAAGAAAGGGTGTGAATTTGTGTTTTACAACTTGTTTCATCTAGAAAGTTTACTAAGTCTTTTGTAATTACAAAGCAACACTAAAACTAACAAATGAAATAATTAAGAAAACTTATGAATATGTGTTTTCTAAAATGTGTGTGCATGTTTATTTTATTTTTTTTTATTTTTAGAATCATGTGTGGTGAACCTGATGAACACCTGTGATTTTCCCCCCTTATAATACGATAACAGAACTCTTTTGAATAGGAAAATCATCAATTTAGAGAATGTGTTTTTAACAAGCTCCAAAGTTACATTATTTTCAAGATAATTATCAATTTCCTACTCAATATGTGGAACCTTAAAATGTCACTAGATCCCACGATGTGGTCTACATGTTATCAATTCCTATGCAGTATGTGGTACCCTAAAATGTCTCTAGATCCCATGATGTGGTCAGTATTGATTAGAACTTTAGGGAGTCCATTCATGGTAATTTAAGATGTGACGAAGAAACAGGGAACATGTTGACCAGCTAGTCATGTTCAATCAATTTCATACCAGCTTTTTGAAGAGCTATTTGAGGATAAAAGACTCTGATATTTCGTATTTGATGATAAGATGCTCACAGACACCATGTAAAAGTTTGGTTTGGGTGTTATGCATATATTCCATGCACCTTCATATAAATTGAAGCCATGACTCAAGACTCATGAGTTATGAGTCAACAACTAGCTTCCATGAATTTGTGGTTCCATATACAAACTTGAAAATGACTTTCACAAGTAGAGTCATCCCTATTATCAAAAAGAGAAAAAAAAAAAGAAAAAGAAAAAAAAGTAGAGTCATCCCTTTTTTTGATTCTTTGCTGATTTCTCACTATAACATCAATGAAAAATACAACTTGTTGTCCCAACCTCCAACACGTTAAATTACATAACTTCATATGGTCATACAGTGTAAGAAAAGTTGAGCAAATTCTTTGTTTGTCAACCAAGACAAATTATTAGGTTCACCAGAGTATAGTTGAAATGGTCTTCAACCAATGAAATACTGTCAACTATACATGTGTGTGATTCAACTTCCTAATCATTATAAACATATATATATATATATATATATCATGGAGAGAATAATATAAGTTTGAAATTATCGTATGCATCTTAAAATATAGAATTAAAAGATAATTTTATTAACTATAAATATTTTTGGACATGGCTTAGGTCCATTGCAGCATTAATACACTGACCCAACATGATTCAGAGATGTCTGAATTGTGTCAAGTCCATTGCACTAATGGATTGGACTTAACCTTAACCTACTTGTTAAATAATAAATACCGTGGGTTCATAAAAAGGACACCAATTTATTTTGGGTAAGCATTTTTTTTTTTTTTTTTTTTTTTTTTTGAGGAAGGGTAAGCGGTGTTTGAATTTGTCCTTTATATGAGAATATATATTCCCAACTAAGCTAACAAAAACTCATGAATGTATCAACCTTTTTTTTTCTTTTGATTTGATAGTGGAGGATAGGGAATTTAAACCTCCGATGTTTGAACAAAAAGTGTGATTTTTTTTTAAAAAAATTGTAAATATGATAGAATCTCAGCTTATGTTATTTGCTTCATGATAATTACTTTATTAGAGTACAAATCAGGGTAAAAGACGGTGATATTTGATAGTAGAGGCTCATTAACGCTATGGATAAGTTTGGTGTGGGTGTTGTTCATGATGTTCCATGCATCTTCATGTCCAATTGAATTGAAGGCACAACTCATAAGTCAACTTTCCATAAAGTTGTGGTTCCTTCCTGTAGGCCATGACAAACTTTGAAAATGACTTATGCAAGTGGTATGTATCTTTCCTATATTTATTGCTTTCTCACATAAACGTCAATGAAAAACACGACTTGTCCATGACAAACTTTTAAAATGACTTTTGCAAGTTGTATGTATCTTTCCTATATTTATTGCTTTCTCACATAAATGTCAATAAAAAATACGACTTGTCCTCCCAACATCCAACACTTTAAATTAAATAGCTTTGTCATACCGTGTAAGAAAAATTTATCAATTTGTCTTTGTCTGTTAACCACAGCTCAAGAATGTCAGGAAATAGTTGCTCAAATTAATGCACCAAGTGATTGTGGTTTTCTTTTTTTTTTTTTTTTGTCCTAAAAGCCATCAACCTTACAGAATCAGCCCATTGGACTTATAGAAGTAGCCCATGGCGAGATTGTGAGCAATGAAAGTTTACATTCCGATGTAATAAAAGAAAATCAAAACCCAAAAAAACTTTTAAGCATGAGCTTTACATCTTTTATAATGGCCTGTAAGGCTCAGTTGATATCGGTGGAGTTCTGTAGACCACTGACCTGGAAAATAGTTATACACTCTTCCTATGAATGAGCCTATTTCTAGTTCTAGTTCTAGCAAATTAAAAAACTCAGATGAACAATAGAAGTTGAGGGCAACAATATTTGTTTCATCCACAGGTATTGAAACTCATTTGTATTAATTCTGTAATAAATTTCACTACAATCTCTCTTTTAATGTAACCTCTTAACAATATATATATATATATATATATATTTTTTTTTTTTTCTTTTCCGGAAATGATGCTACAATTTACCCTTTTTCTAATATATGTTAAAGAAAGAAATTGACCTACGTAAAGAGAGCTATCATAAATCAAAGGAACGAATAATTATTTGTTACACAGAGATATGAAGCATCATTTCACTATCAATTTAAGAAGACTAAAATTGCTCCAATTCAGCGAAAATGTTAGCTTTCCCATGTAAATCAACCGCATATCACTTGGTTTGCTTTTAAAACTGAGTTGAATGACTTGATTCACCTAAGTGAATCGATGAACAAGTTGGATTTAAGTTTTCTCCTACATTCCCTATCAATCTCTTTGATGAAGTTAGGAAAGTCTTGGTAGGCATTGATAGGCCACAAATTGAATGACCCCTTGTGATTTAAACTAATTAATTAATTTAGCCAAGTTATTAATTAATCAATTTAACATGCAAATACGTGGCAGCACAAACAAATCACCGAATAACTAAATATGCAGCGGAAAATAAAAGACACGGTGATTTGTTCACGAATGGGGAAAAACCCTAACGGCAAAAACCCCACCGGATGATTTTCAGGTCACCACTCCCGAAACTCCACTATTATCAAATCAAGCAGTTACAAATAAGGAATCCCAAGTACCTTACCAACCTACAGTTGAACCCTTACCCCAATACCCAATTGGACTTGATCTGTAGCGACAGTTCCCCCTTTTGATGCACGGCTCCCAAGTACGTGACTAACCAGATGCGCGGATCCCAGTACGCGACTTCAAACACCAACTTTAGGAAGAGAGGTTGGCTGCAAAGTTCTTCAGATCATCCTATGCAATGAAGATCAGGAAGATGCTTGGTCACAAAACCCTACGGTGCAAAATACACAGCAACTTCTTGAAGAAGATGAACTAGGTTAAGAACTTCGTCTTAGATCACAATTTGCTTGAACAAGGATTGCTCAATGCTTATGCAACTTGTGTCTATGTTGACGGCTCTTAAAACACTCCTTAAATATGTTTAGGGTTAGAAGAAAAGAAGGCCCAAAAACACATTCACGGATCCCAAGAAAATTAGATTGGAATTCTGACTTTTTAATTCTCGACAGATAGCAGGTGTCGAGGTAGGTGTCGAGCAGGTGTCGAGCTTTAAAAATTCTACACTTCAACTTGCTTTTTCTTGGACAGACTTGATGACTTCAACACTTGATCTTGAAACGTTGTTTCTTGAAGTATTAAAAACACCTAGAACTACCCAATTACAAGTAGAATGCGTTTTGTCAAAGGATTAGCCAATTTACATAAAATATGACATATGTTCTTAAGTGTGAACACATATGTCCTAACAATCTCCCCCTTTGGCAATCCGTGACAAAACCACAACAAACAAATGAACATATGAGAGAAGTCATAAATCACTCAACTCATATTCACTTGTTAAATACAATAAAATCTATCCTAACACAAACTCTTGAAGAACTTTGCAAAAAGAGAGTTTATGGCAAGTAGACTTTGACAACCTGTATTTCTGAAACACTTTTAAACAAAACTCATCAAGGCATCTTGTGTGAAACAGAAATAATTAGATTGCATACAAATATAAAGAACATGTGTATAAAGAGAGAAAAGAAACAACACATGAAGAGATAGGTGAAAGAAAAACATACATCCACATATATAGAAAGATAAGTACAATGTATGTAAACTGATATACAAGACCAATGTATCTATAAGAATGGAAAAGAAAAGATACATCTAAAGCCTCACTACATCCCTCAAATATATGAACACTCCCCCTATCAAAAATGTCCTATACTAACTCTCCCCCTAAGATGACTACTCTCATAATCCTAAAACTACTCCCCCTTTTTGTCACGAGTGACAAAGGGTAGAGTGTCATGTAGACATCTCATCAGTAGAGCTAGCATCTCCATCATCATCATCAGAAGCATCATCGTCATCACCATCATCATCATCATCATCCTCAGTATCAGAATCTGAAGCAACTGGAGGAGGTGGTGGAGGAGAAGCCTCAGATGCAAAACCACCCATGGTCGCCTGCCGTCGTGCAATACGACCAACACGAACGTTCACCTGATACAGCTCAGTGGTGAGTGTATCAAGGCGAGCATCCATGCGCTGCAGCTGCGCCATAATATCTCCAAGAGATACATCGCCTGAGGAAGGAAGAGGAGTCGATGTAGATGGAGCAGATCTGGATGGAGTCGAACGGGAGGGCGGAGTGGAATCCGGCTGTCTCGACCTGAACTGTGCCTGACTACGTTTTACGGTAGCAGCATCTATGGCAGATATGTGTGTGAAGTGGTCGGACACAGGGAAAGGGATGGAAAAATGGCGTAGAATCCTCGTGATAGCGGAAGGAAAGATGAGCTTATCACGGGACGCCGCATCTAAATGAACATCTATGATAGAGAAAATGAAGTGAGAAGGAAAATCTATCGTAAGATGCTCAAGTAGAGATAGCAAGAAACGAGCACGAGGCTCAGTGATAGAGTTATAATGAGAGAGAGGATGAAGTACAAAGGTCATCACCATGTTAAGGAATCTAGGACCTTTAGCAAAAGGTCTACATGATGTGTACTGATGCTCACCCCACTCAGAAGGGCGCTCACAAAAAGCAGTAATGAGCTCATCCTTGGACACAGTCCTCAGTCGCTCACATGTAGGATAGTCAGGAAACTCTATCCCAGGGACATGAAGCACATCTGCAACCAGCTGCGGTGTGACAGCAATGCGCGTACCTCGAACGCGAGTATGAAAGAGAGGTACTGAACGATCAATCCCGTACATGTTGGAGTAAAACTCCTGAAGCAGTACGAGAGGACAAGTGACCGGGACGTCACACAGTGACTCCCATCCCCTACTGTGAATGACAGAGGGAAGGTCAGTGTCAGCGAAGTCCGCCAGAATGACTTGGCGTTCCGAATGAACACCTCGTCTAGAAAAGTTCTCAGTAAATGCCTTATAGGCATCTCCATCACGGAACCGAAGATTATGAGGAGCATTATCAGAAGAAGAGGAGGCTCCAGAACGCAGAGGGTTCCGAGCAGGAGTGGATTTACGTTTAGGTGCCATAGACACAACTAACGTAAAATAATGAGAAAAGAGATAGAGAGGGAGACAATCAGAAAAGTCCCAAACAGTTCAAATATGATAATATGTTGAACACAATGTACGTATGCATGGGAATGCATGGTCATGTGACATGCAAACATAAAAAGCATCATGGGCTCAGCCCAATCCAATCCTAGCAGCACACATACAAGAATCACACAACTAAATGCATGAAAATATCATTCTAATGCTCATGGAATGCAATGTATGACATTTTAAACACTTTTCATTGAAAAACCAACCCAAAATTTCAATAAAAACTCAAAGATTTTGAAAACCCCAAAGTTTTCAAAAAAAAATCCCAAAACCTAAGATTCAAATCATGAAATGCATGAAAAGGAATGGAAAAGAAGATCATACCACTTGATTTGAAGCAAGAAAGGCTGAAAATCACTTGGGATGAAGATTGGATTGAAGAAAAGTGGTCTGGAAGTTGAACCGCCTCGGACAGATCGAAGAGAGATCGAGAAATGAGAGTGAAAATCGCGATCGCAGCTTAAATAGGCACCTCAGTAAATCTCAACAGCTGAGGTGTCGAGAGGTATCGAGGGTGCTATCGAGATAGGTATCGAGAATTTTGCCTTCGACAACTAAGGTATCGAGGAGGTATCGAGGTACCAAACAGCTGAACCAATACAGAAGCTCGATCGATCGACGTGGTGTCGAGAAGGTATCGAGGAGACAGAGAGAATCTCGATCGATCCACCAGGTGTCGAGGATGTGTCGAGATTGCGATAAGAAAAGGCTTGAAAATCTCGACAGTTGACCAGGTATCGAGGAGGTATCGAGAAGGTGTCGAGACAACAGTGAAAAGCAGTTTTTCGAGAAGTGAAAAACACAGATAAGAATGCAATCAAGACAAACACCTCAACCATGATCCAACCAACATATAAAGCTCTCAAAAATCATCTCTCAATGATAATTTAAGCACATGGATCTCCCAAAACACACACGCACACTAAACAAGTCTAACCAATTTTATATTTCAAAAATAAGTCATGACAGTTTAGTGAGCATACAAAAGAACATGTAAAACCTTTGTGATGGCCAAATCACATTGTACCTGCACATGTATCAAAAGTAGCAAAGAATATTGCGTGTTGTGTGTGAAAAACATCGCAAGATTGCATATGTGTATACATGTTATGACGATCTGAGATATGAGAAAATAACTTTAACTCACACACAATCATAACTGTTTGATGGAGACTATCACCTTTGAGGTACATCCTATAACTCCCACATCTCCTACAATACACGCTTGCAACCATTTCAAAGCATTTTTAATCTTTTTGCTTTTTATTTCTTTGCATATTTTCTTTTTAAGCATATCATACATGGGTTTATGAGAAAGAAAAGAAATACCCATTGATATTTTGACATTTCAATTTTGCTATGCCTAAGCACACAAATGTCATTGACATCACACTTTTGCTATGCCGAAACATACAGATGTCATTAATGATTGGCGGGCAACAGTGGTGAGATGGTTATTTATGCCTTTCTCTTAGAATTTTCTAGTCCTACCCGTCAAAAAGAGTGATATGAGTGTTAAGTCTAAGAAATAACCTAATCTTACTCATCACAAACACGAGCCACAAAGCTCACTTGCTTAGTTGTGCATAAAGATGCTCATCTAAGCTACAAGAGACACAAAGTTTAGAAAACTTTGTTTCATTGGCCATCTAAGGTACACAAGTACCAAAGTACACATAACACACACTGTTTTTGTATTTTTCAATTTTTCAATTTTTTTTTAAATTTTTATATCAAAAACAAAATAAGCAAAACTGAAAGTAAACACACAAAAACATGTTAACTAAGCAAAACAATGCATAAAACTAGACTGACTCAATAATAAAAAAAATGCAAAACACACATGCAATGCAACAAATAAGAAGAACAAGAAGGGAAAAGAAAGTGATGTAATCACTTTGAGTCCTTTTTCTTCCACACCTTGGAAGAGCCTTTCCTTTGGTTAAATCCTTGAGCCGGCGGTGAGGGGGAAGAATTAAAACCGTTCAAGTTCGAAAGGAACATGATGGCTTTCTGAAGATCTCCAAGAGGAGCAAGAGAGGATTGAAGTTGATTTTGGCTTCCAGATGCTGTCATACTGTTGCTCTGTTGGGTGGCTAGCCACTTGTAGCAATTAGGTCGAGTATGACCAGCAACTCCACAATGATAACAGAGATGCTGCTTCTTTTGTTTAGGCTTCTGAGAGTTAGCCTTCTTATCCCTAGGGAGTTTAGCATCTTTCTTTTCTAACTTAGGGGGTGCTCCTAAGATGGATTTACCCTTGTCTATGTTCTCACTAACTAATTTAGTATTACCATCAATGTTCTCAATTTTTTCAATATTAGCAGGAGGAACAAAAACAGTAGAACTAGTAGAAGCAGAGTTAGAGATAGAAAGACCATACCCTATACCTGTTCGATCTGAAGCAGATTTCTGGTTGCTGAGCATCTCATCAAGTTTTGCACTTGATGTCCTCTCCAGTTGAGCTCTAACTTGAAACAGCTCTGCTTCAAGCTTCTTGGTCTTCTCAGCCGGGAAGTTGTTCTCAAATCTCAGTGCACCAATAGTTTGATTCGCCTCATCAAACTTTGTGGACAATTCTTCTCTATCGAGTTCCACATCACTGAGCTTCTTGGTGGCCAGCCTGTATAACTTCTCATACTTTTCAGAGAGCTTGTAAAGCTTCTCATAGGCTGAATGGATATCATCTTTGTCATCCATCTTTTCACATTCAGTGTCCACCAATTCTTCTTCTTCTTCTTCTTCAACAATCCCATCAGTAGAATTGACTGAAGCAGTGAAGGCATTTAGGATTCCGTCATCCTCATCATCGGAATCATCTTCAGGCTCAGTGTCACTAAGGGTTGCAGCTAGAGCCTTTCTCTTCCCAATGCTTTTCAGATATGTAGGACACTCGTTCTTCATGTGTCCAAACCCGTGACACCCAAAACACTTTGGTCCTGCCGGAACAGTGTACTGACCGCCATCCTTGGCATCCTTCCTTCCCTTGTCTTGGCTCTTGAACTGTGAAGAACTGGATTGCCTTCGGTCCTTGTCGAAGCTCCTTCCATTGGCATTCTTCATAAACTTCTTGAACTGCCTCGTAATGTAGGACTTCATCTTGGAATCTTCATCATCGGAAGACTCATCTGTATCACTGCTCTTAGCTTTTAGGGCCATGCTCTTGCCCTTGCTTGACTTGCCTATCCTTGATAACCCTCGTAGGTCTGTAAGTTCCCAACCAACTCAGTCAAAGGAATTTTATCAATGTCCTTTGATTCTTCAATTGCCGTAATCTTGGCATGAAATCTCTCAGGTAGAGATCTGAGCACCTTCCTTACAACCTTGGGTTCAGGGATGGTTTCCCCAAGATTGAAGGCTGAGTTCACTATGTCTTTCAGCTTGGCATAGAACTCATCGAACGACTCATCCTCCTCCATCTTAATTTCTTCAAAGCTAGTAGTGAGCCTCTGTAGCTTTGAATCCTTGACAGCCTTTGTTCCTTCATAGGTTGTCTGGAGGATGGTCCACGCCTCCTTGGCAGTTTCTGTTGAGGATATCTTCTTGAACTCCTCATTTGTGACAGCGCTAAATAGAGCATTCAACGCTCTGCTGTTGAAGTTCGCCGCCTTGATCTTGGCTTCATCCCAATCAGCCGGCGCTTCTGTTGGCTTCGTCCAGCCAATCTCAACAGCTTGCCACACCTTTTCATCTAAGGACTGCAAAAAAACTCTCATGCGTACTTTCCAGTAGGCATAGTTAGTCCCATCAAATAAAGGAGGTATAATTAGAGATTGTCCTCTATCCATGACAAACAGGGGTCAATGGATCAAACACAACAAAGATTAAACCTAATCAGAGTGTGCCCGCTCTGATACCACTTGATAGGCCATAAATTGAATGACCCCTTGTGATTTAAACTAATTAATTAATTTAGCCAAGTTATTAATTAATCAATTTAACATGCAAATACGTGGCAGCACAAACAAATCACCGAATAACTAAATATGCAGTGGAAAATAAAATGTTAGGATTGGTGCCCTTAAATCCTATTGTAAGATGCTATGTATGATATTAAGTGTGACATTGTGTTTGACATTATGTATGACTTAATATTATGTTTAATAAATTTGTTTTATTATTATCTGAAATAATGGTAACATGAATATTCGGACATTATCATATAGTCCATGAGATGCATTGTATGTGATTTATGTGAAGAGTCACAGAAGATATAAATCACAAGTTCTTTGTAAACTCAGAATTATAGTTCGTAGTCGGTGATGAAATTGGGCATTTCATCTGCGAAGACTATAACATATCAACTACGATGATTTGTCTTGATCATGGAAGTGGAGACTTCTAGTTGATGTGTTAATATGTTTTAAGAGTTAAGACATATTGAACTGGACCGCCATGAGATTTATTATTTGCCTAAGGACTGTCAAATGAATAATAAATCTCATGACTTGTATTTGCATGAACTCTTAATCCTGAGAGAATAATGGACCTGATCATAAGATGTAGGTTGCTTTGATATATCAGGAGTGAGATCTATATTAATGGTCAAAACCTCAGTATGTTGGGCAGCCACATTAAGTGTTGATGGAACATGTATTCTCAAGATGGAATTCATAGTCTCTTAATGGAGATATAAAATATTCCCTTGAGATAAGTTTAATGAGTTTGTTATTCAGAGAGTTAGGCCTAACCACTTTAGTATGACTAAAGTTTATATTTATGGAATTGGATTTCATAAATATATAATGAATAACATTAAGGATTAAACCGGGTACTCAAGGATCAAGATGTAGTAATTTACAAAGTGGCAGTCTATATTAATAACTTTGTATTACTACGAATATTTTATGAAGGGGTTGCATGTATAATAAAGTCTTGGGATATAATATATAGATAAGACCTAGAGTGCAACTATATTTATATAGTGGTATTAAATATAGTTAATGGTAACTTTGGACTTGTCAAGAGTTGACAGAAAAGCCAAAGGCCCATTGGAGTTAGTGTCTTATTGGTCCCTTTTGGTCCCACTCCAAGCCACACACTTAAGCCCAATTGGTAAGGCCCAAAAGGCTAGCCCAATTAGATATATTGGTTAGAAACAAAGGAAAAACGTACAGAAAATAATTGGTAAGAAAATCACCATTGTAGTGGTGTGGAAGTGGGTTTTTGGTACTCACTAGTTAACCCTTTGTTACCAATTTGAGAGACCACACATCTTGGGCGATTAGTGGAATTGGAGTGAAGATTAAGAGTATTCCCAAGTGCTTCAATCTTCGGTTTTGAAACTCATCGCTTCAAGGTACAATTTCTTGTTCTCATAATTTTGAAATTTACTTTACACATGTTATCAATATTGAATGAAGTAGATCCGTTCAAAACTTATTTTCCGCTGCACTCATATTTAATTCCATCATAAAAGACACGGTGATTTGTTCACGAATGGGGAAAAACCCTAACGGCAAAAACCCCACCGGATGATTTTCAGGTCACCACTCCCGAAACTCCACTATTATCAAATCAAACGGTTACAAATAAGGAATCCCAAGTACCTTACCAACCTACAGTTGAACCCTTACCCCAATACCCAATTGGACTTGATCTGTAGCGACAGTTCCCCCTTTTGATGCACGGCTCCCAAGTACGTGACTAACCAGATGCGCGGATCCTAGTACGCGACTTCAAACACCAACTTTAGGAAGAGAGGTTGGCTGCAAAGTTCTTCAGATCATCCTATGCAATAAAGATCAGGAAGATGCTTGGTCACAAAACCCTACAGTGCAAAATACACAGCAACTTCTTGAAGAAGATGAACTAGGTTAAGAATTTCGTCTTAGATCACAATTTGCTTGAACAAGGATTGCTCAATGCTTATGCAACTTGTGTCTATGTTGACGGCTCTTAAAACACTCCTTAAATATGTTTAGGGTTAGAAGAAAAGAAGGCCCAAAAACACATTCACGGATCCCAAGAAAATCAGATTGGAATTCTGACTTTATAATTCTCGACAGATAGCAGGTGTCGAGGTAGGTGTCGAGAAGGTGTCGAGCTTTAAAAATTCTGCACTTCAACTTGCTTTTTCTTGGACAGACTTGATGACTTCAACACTTGATCTTGAAACATTGTTTCTTGAAGTATTAAAAACACCTAGAACTACCCAATTACAAGTAGAGTGCGTTTTGTCAAAGGATTAGCCAATTTACATAAAATATGACATATGTTCTTAAGTGTGAACACATATGTCCTAACAGGCATTTTTAAGCGTTTAATTTCTCCCTCAAGCATTTCTACAACTTTTTTCATTGAAGGACAATCACTAGGCTCTATTTGTGTACACCATAATGCAACAATGATCATGTTCATAGCAATTTTTTTCTCCTCTTCAGTGGCATCTTCCATTTCTATATCATTTCTTTTTCTAAATTGGTCATAGACCTAAGTTGGAAAGTAAATTTGGCTTGAATGGTTTGCAAATGCATTTGCATTCTTTCTTCTGTTTGTCAAAAGCTAATTTGGTAACTTTTATATTAAATGTTTGACAAAAAAAAAAAAAAAAGATGATTTCTAATAAAACTTATTATTTATTATTTGCAACAAAAAAAAATTTTTTTGAGACAAAAAGTAAAAAAATTTTTAGCAAATAAGCAAAAGCCAAATGCAAGTGTTTGGCAAAAATAGGGGAGAGAGAAGGGAATAAAAGGGAGGAAAGGAGAGAGGAAGGGAAGAGAAATGATAATATTTTTCCTTTAGTTGGTTTGCACAAAAATGGAAAAAAGAAAAGAAAAGAAATATATATATATATATATATATATATATAATACTTTATTGATTAATCCAACCATAAGAACTTTTTCTGCCCTCTCTCTCTTTCCTCCCAATTTAGAAGGAAATAATATGGTGGGCCATGAAGAAAAATGAGTCCCTTCATTTTCTATTTCTTCACCCCAATACATTAAATATAGTGGCAAAAATAGCAAAATACCCCTTTCACTCAAAAGTTCCAACAAAATGCCTCTATTCTGAAACTATCTAGCATGTAAAAAAAAAAAAAAAAAACTATCTAGCAAAATGCCCCTATTTTAAAACTTGATTATCTAAAAATCGAGTTTCAATGTAAAACTCAATTTGTAGAAAATTGAGTTATAGGCAATCAAACTTATTAAAAAAAAAATTTATGGAACTCAAGTTCCATTTGAAATTTTTCAAGGAACTCAAGTTCCTTACTGAAATTCGATTTTTAGAAAATTGAATTTCAAATAAGGGCATTTTGCTGGAACTTTTGGACAAAAGGGGTATTTTGCCATTTTGGCCTAAATATAGTGCTTATATATAATTTTTTTTTTCAATCATTTTGATCCTTAAGTTTTGAAACTATTTTCATTTTAGTACTTGTCATCTCCCTTGGCACACAAATAGCTAATAAAAATAATTAATTGCAATTAAAAAACCACATCAGTATCTAAATTAAAAAAAAAAAAAAAAATCCACATCAAAAAAGAAAAATGATATAATTATTTTCTAAGAAAAAAAAAAAGAAATAAAATGAATGAAAAAACACTCAAGTTTCCTTTTATATGTTGTCTTTCATTTCTTGCGAAAGTTAGCATTCATTGCCTGTGATCAAACCATTCCAATTCTTGGAACAAAATTCTTTGACATTGTTGTCACAGGAAGACGATTTGAGGTTTGGATTTTGTAGCTTTAACTGACGCTTATAATAAATATAATAAAACAATGTTACAACAATGACATTGCTTATCAAAGACATCAACAAAGCTTTGCTCAAGAACACAAGCAAAACATGATGGAGTAATATGTAATTTCATTGAAATGATTAATTATGTTACAACTTACAAGTTAGAACATAGCTCTGAGATTTATACACAAAGACAGAGCATGAGGAGGGAAAACATGATGTTCCTAATTCCTATCTGATCAACAAAGTTACAAAATAACTATCTCCTCTGCAAACCAGATGCACCAATCAACTAATGACACCAGCGTGCAGTGTTAACCAAATATCCATACGGTGACGTTTTTTTATCAAAGCCAAAACGGTGTCACTTGAATTAGTTGAACGACATAGTTTTGGTCTGTGACTTAAAATGTGAACTTATAATCCTTACACGTGAAGAGCTGGTCCTTCACTCAAGCACACGTGCCTAAGTCTGTTTCTAGTTAGTTGCACAGTTTCAGTCTCAACGCATAGTGTGGAGGATAATGTGGACTTAATTTTTCTTTTATTAATTAATCAGAGCCATTAGTGCTCACTTGTATACTATATAAAGTTTTCTTTGCTCTCAGTTATTCATTAAGCAAGATAATATGAATCACAGATTTTTCTCTCAATCTTTCTCTCTGTTTCCTCTCCTTTCCATTGTATAGAAACTCATCAAACTCTTTCAACCAGGCCACTAAACATTTATTAAGAAATGAGAAAAACTACAAGTCGTATAATTCTAAGTAAAGAGAGCTATAATAAATCAAGGGAACAATTATTTGTTACACAGAAATATGAAGCATCTTTGTAAATCGCAAATTGCAATCATTTAGTGGAGACGTTTACTTTCCCAATTAAAATCAATAGTTTGAAACATCAACTAGTTTGCATTTAAAGTTAAGCCGATTGACTTGATTCACCTGATTGAAATGATGAACTAGTTGAATTTAAGTTGTCTCTTACATCTCTTGTCAATCTCCCAGGTGATGATGATAGGAAAGGCTTGGAAGGCATTTGTAAGCTTTCAACTTCTCCTTCAAGCATTTTTACAACTTTGTTCATTGAAGGACGATCACTAGGCTTCATCTGTATACACCATAATGCAACTATGATCATCTTCTTGGTAGTTTTCTTCTCCTCCTTCATGGCATCTTCCATTTCTATGTCATTTCCTTCGCTAAATTGGCCATAGACCCAAGTTGGGAAGTAAATTTGGCTTGAATGGTCTACAAATTGATTAAAGTTCTTTCTTTTGCTTGCAATTTCCAATAATAACATGCCAAAACTATAAACATCAGCTTTATAGGAGACCCCTCCAATATTTTTATAGAACAACTATGGAGCTATATATCCTAGTGTTCCCCTTGCAGCAGTCAAAGACACTATTATTTGTTACACAGAAATATGAAGCATCTTTGTAAATCGCAAATTGCAATCATTTAGTGGAGACGTTTACTTTCCCAATTAAAATCAATAGTTTGAAACATCAACTAGTTTGCATTTAAAGTTAAGCCGATTGACTTGATTCACCTGATTGAAATGATGAACTAGTTGAATTTAAGTTGTCTCTTACATCTCTTGTCAATCTCCCAGGTGATGATGATAGGAAAGGCTTGGAAGGCATTTGTAAGCTTTCAACTTCTCCTTCAAGCATTTTTACAACTTTGTTCATTGAAGGACGATCACTAGGCTTCATCTGTATACACCATAATGCAACTATGATCATCTTCTTGGTAGTTTTCTTCTCCTCCTTCATGGCATCTTCCATTTCTATGTCATTTCCTTCGCTAAATTGGCCATAGACCCAAGTTGGGAAGTAAATTTGGCTTGAATGGTCTACAAATTGATTAAAGTTCTTTCTTTTGCTTGCAATTTCCAATAATAACATGCCAAAACTATAAACATCAGCTTTATAGGAGACCCCTCCAATATTTTTATAGAACAACTATGGAGCTATATATCCTAGTGTTCCCCTTGCAGCAGTCAAAGACACTATGCTATCATCTATTGGATAAAGTTTTGCAAGTCCAAAATCAGAAACTTTTGGGATGAAGTTCTCATCAAGAAGAATGTTGTAAGGCTTGATATCAAAATGCAAAAGTTGCATGTCACATCCTTCGATGCAAAAATTCAATTCCACAAGCCACTCCAAGAGAAATATTGTATGTTTTCTCAATACTTAAGGTGATATTTCCTTCTTTAGAAAAAATGTATTTGTCAAGAGAACCATTAGGCATGAATTCATATATAAGGGCACGCTTTAGTCCCTCAGCATAGTAGCCAATAAGTTGCACCACATTCCCATGATGAATCCTTCCAATTGTTGCAACTTCATTGATAAAGTCTTGCCCGTTAGCTTTGGAACCTCCCAACATCTTGATAGCTACAAGAAGACCACTTTGAAGCTTTCCTTTATATACAGAGCCATAGCATCCTTCACCCAATTTGTCCTCAAAACCTTTAGACATCTTTCTAATTTCTGAGTATGAGTACCTAATTGGCATGAGGTTAACTTGGCTTTGCAGAAATTCTTCAACATTATCATACATTGGTAAATGCCTCTTACGCCACTTACATATCAAAATGGCCACCACACAAGGAGTCCCCAAGACAATTTTTGCTGCAAGGTGTAAGAATCCTATGCAGGAACATCACGTAAACAACTATTAGAAAACAAATTTGTTGTAGCATTACTGTCAATTTTTTTTTATTTTTTTACAAAAATTACTTTTTTATTTTTATATTTTGGGTTTTTTTTTTTCTTTTTGATCCTTACGTTTTGAATTTTTTGAATTTGGTTTTTAATCTCAGTGATGGAAACTACTTGTGTAGTCAAATGTTTACACCGCTATCATGCTTAAAAGATGACATGATTAATAAAATAAAATAAAATAAAATATTAATTGGCATAAAAAATAGCTAAGATCCACGTAAAAAATAAAAAAGAAATGTTATAACTCCTCAATTTTAAGAAAATACAAAAAAGAATAAAATGATTAAAAAAAAGAGGCCATGCTCCTGGTGGAGCAGAGGAGATGGTTAGGATAGTAAACTTGAAACGCGGAGCATGAGCAGCTAGCTGGTGAGCAAAGCCAATTGGTATTGTTTTAGTTAACTCATTTTTAGGTGTCGTACATTCTAGAGGAGACTTAACTTATTCTTTTGCATTTCATATTGGTGATCACTTTTATTCACGTTAGGACAAGTTTTTGACATGTAATTATTATGTAGACTTTCATTCTTTTTATGGTAAGTGACCCTTGTAATTATTCATAGAAGCCTGACTTACTTTAGGAGTATCTTTAATGAAATTGTTATGAAAATTTCTTGATGTTGGTGAGAATTCTTTGGATTGAATTGTTAAAAAAAAATTAATATTTATAGGTACTTTTGGGTTGTAGTTTTTTCATGTTTGGGACCATTTTTTAGTTTAGGGGGTGTCAAAAGGGAAGCACAACATATGTTATTTCCATGTTAATGCAACTAATATTTATGTCTTGTTTGCATGTGTAACTATTTTTAAGCACATCCATTAAATAAATAAATAAAACTATTTTTAAGAACAATCACATGCTAAAAATATTTGAAGATGAGATCAAGTTATTACCAATATTTTGTACTGTTAAGACCCAATTGACCCAAAAATCTGCAAGAAATTCATTATAAAGGTAAAATTACTTTTTGTTAAAGAAAGATGAATTGCTAATTAGTGAAATAAGTGACATGAATAACTATAAAATTCTACGGCCTAATAAAATTGCGTTAGCAACTCTCATTGGGCCATGCTTAAAAGTAAATATAAACCAAAAAACTAGTTGACTTTATTGAGTAGTATTACCAGTACTACAACTTTTACTACATTAAGCTAACAAACTAATGTGTCATCAACTACAAAGAAATAATTCAAATATTCATTTATGAGTTGTTGAAACTTACCAATTATATTTATTGTCACATCAATTTGTAAGAGCATCCACAACAGATGTACCAAATGTGTCAAATGCCAAATATTTGGCATATTTAGCATACCAAACACCAAAAAACCCCCTTTATCATATGTGTTAAATGTGTCAAATTTTTGCAGCATGCAATAGTACCCTCACAATTTTGGCACGGTACGGACAAACAATGGCCTATGATTTATTATTTTTTTATTCATCTTTCTCTCTCATCTCTTCGTCAGACTCTTCCTTTTTTCTTTTTTTTTTCTCAAACCCCAATCCTCTCCTCTCTCTCTCAACCTCTCATCTTTTGTTCTCTCACCCTCACTGCTCTTCCACGCCAACACCGACGATCACTTCCACGCTGATCTCTCTATAGCCATGGTTTTTCTGTTTTTTTTTTTTTTTTTTTTTTTTTGGCTGTGGTTTGATGGGTGGGTTGGGCAATAGGTGGGTTTAGACAGTGATGTGTGGGTTCAGATTGTGTTGGCTGGGTTTGGTTCCGACGAAGGTGGGTGGGTTCGGATGGGCTAGGCTATAGGTTCTGATGGATGGGTCGACGGTGGGTAGGTATGGGTCCAAGGTCTTGGTCGTTGAAGCTTTTGTGGCTGGGAGTAATGTCAGTGTTGATGACGGCGATGATGAGGTCGGAGCCAAAGTCGGACTCTTTGAGGAGGCTGGAGTTGCCAGTGGTTTTAAGGCTGAGGAATTGAGGGGAGTGAGTGGCGTGGAGGTAGCGGAGAATAAGGGGGGAAGGTGGTGGGTTTGGAGTCTGGGTTGACTTGGATTATGAAGGTTTTGGATTTGGAAGTGGGTGTGGGTGAGGTGGTGGTGGCGGTGGGACTTTTGATTTGGTGTTGGTGGGCTATGGGTTTGTTTTGAATTGTGTTTTGGGTTGTGGAGGATGTGGTGGTTGTGTGGTGGTGGCTGTTGGTTGTTGGCAGCAGTGTGGTGGTTGTTGATTGTGTTTAAGGAGTTGTAAATATTATTTTAATGTGTAGTAAATATTATTTTAATGTATATAATTAAATGACAAAATATATGATAAATGGGGTGTTGTAAAATGATGTGGTAAAATAATAAAGTAGGCTTTTGGTGTGTCAAAATGACATTTTTTTTTGCAACATCTGCTACGGATGCTCTAAGTAAAATTTGTAATACTTGTAGCCTTTTCCAACTTTATATATATATCAGAATGGTGGAACGAAGAAGTGTTCAGCCAAAGAAACAGAAACAGAGGACAAGATGAACTGCAAAGTAGAAGAAGAAGAAAAGCACTGCAAAATTGAAGGAGATAAACAACTGTAGTTTCTTAAAATTGTTACTAAACAACTTGTAGCTTAGATTAGTTGTAGATAAACTCTTACCAGCTGGTTAGTATGGTTTATTCTGTTATTTCCTTATATCAGCTAGTATATAAAGCTTGTAATCCTTTTGATAATATATATATATATATATATTCTTTAAAATTAGGACGTCACTTTAATTGAGAGGAGCTTGATTAGAATTTGCACCAGACTGGCCGTTAGTCAAAATTTCGATCCAAACAATAGACTTATTGAATGAACCGTTAATCAACAAACTACAAATATTATTGTTTCCTTATTCATGTCTGGCTCTCTCCCCGAACCACTGTGATTGAGTCTCTCTCTCTCTCTCTCTCTCTCTCTCTCTCTCTCAACACCATGGCTTTGCGTCTTAAGAACCAGATGCTGAAACTGTAACCGCCATCAACAACGGCTTTGCAACAAGCTTGCGTAACGGAGAAAGCCGAGTTGAGTTTGGTCGACCATGACCCACTCCAATCAGCTTCTCTCTCTGCTCGGGTACATCACAGAAAGCTCTGATCCTGTTCTACTTCTATCTCACGATTTTGAAGCCTGATCGCCTTCTCTCTCTCCAATTATGATCTCTCTCATGACCATTGATTTAGGTTGTTTGAAATTTTGTTTGTTTGAATGGGCTTGATTTGATTGTGTTTGTGTGTTTGAAAGAAACAATAAGGATCTGATTTCTAAATGGGTTGATCTGAAGTTGAGGAAGAAGAGGGAAAAAAAGAAACAATGTAACACCAAAAAAGTGGTTTGCAATTGGGGACCTTTGGATTGGAGTTATTGGTATGTGACTGAGTTTTTCTGTGAAAGATCGATGAAAATGGTGAAAGAGCTTGGAGAGGAAATTTGATTATCAACCCTCTTGCTCTAATACCATATTAAATTATCAAATTTTTCAAAAACTTAATGATGATGCCGAGAAATTCATTAGTGAGCCACACGATACTTACGCACTCGGATGTAAAACCTACACAACAAAAAGAGAGAAACCTAACAGAGAGCACCGGTGTGGTGCCGGCCAGATACCCTCCGAAGGTTAAGTTAGAACTATTCTCACAACTCTAGAGTGCTAGAGCAGGGGTCGATTATGCGTACCTTGATTTATGAGGGTATTGGGGTTTTTATAGTAGTAGAGGGTTGTCATCTCTTCCTTGGTGCGGAAGTCCTTTCCTTATAGGACTCTTCTTATATAATCCTAAATATGTTGGACAAGATATTTCCTTGTAGGGAAGATTCATATTAATGTGTGTATCTTTCAGAATCCTCTTCGTGCTAGAATTCCTTTGATCTTGGGATTTTATGATGTGCACCACAAGTATCTCACATCTAGGGTTTCCTTCATGCTGCGTGGTTATTCGGACCCGTCACTATTTTATCCGTTCATGCTAGATCCGTTCATAACAGACTGAGGATATTAGGCCCGTCCTCTTTCGGCCTACGGAGGATGACCTGTCAGGCCCAAATCATGGAGATCTGTCCGTCTAGATTTTCCCTCTTTAGTTGCCCCCTCACCCCATGGGTCCATCATTCTTTTTAGGACACGTGGGATGACGGTTCGTGGTCAGGGGGCGACGGTTCAAAGGCTTGTGGGTTGACGGTTTCATACCTTAGCAAATCGTCTGGCTGAAATTTATGAAGCATGACATGTGTCGTTCTTCCATTGAATGTTGTCTTGTATCGAGACGTCGCTTCGTCTTCCGTGCACTTCCCTTATAAATTCCACAACCTTCACCTCTCATTTTCCTATTTTCCACAGAAACACACTTGTCAAAGCGCAATCTGTCATTCCTGTTAGACTACGTCGTTCAATTACTAGCATCCATCATCACTACCTTTCCTCCATTCACATACTAATTGGTAAGTACTCTTTTTCTCGTCTTTCCACCGTCAGATTAATTTTATATTTTAAAACTTTTTACTTCTGTTACCCATTCTTAGCCCTGTCAGAGTCTTAGGTTTTGTTGTCACTTGTAGGCAATGTCTAGTGCGTCAAATAATCAGTCAATTGTCCGTGACGGGGTGGATTATGAGGAGGTATACCCGTCAAGTCACAAAGACCAAGAGAGTTCAAGCGGAGATAGGAGTCTGTCTGCCTCTTCTCCATCCTCAACAAATGAGGATATGGAATTGGCTGAACTAGAGGAAGGTTCTGATGACAGTGAGAAACAACAAATAGGACCCGTCGTAGGAGCTGATGGACCAAGGGAGTTCATCATGCTTCCAGAGTGGACGGTGAATGATTTTACATCTACTATCAAGGAGACCCACTTCAAAACACTTAGGGCTAATTATCAAATTCCAGATAACATTCCCATTCATCTGCCTTATAAATCAAAGAAATGCTATTATGAAGGGGTAGAAGGTGTTGAGGCGTACAAGCAATTGTTGAAGGTAGGACTTAGGTTTCCACTGAGCTTCCTTCATCGCGAACTACTCAAATATTTGGGTCTGTTCGTCAACCAAATATTCCCCAACGCCTGGAGGGTCTTCATAGCAATGGAGATTCTATATGGTGCATAGTCAAATGGAGCTAGGAGGTTGACGGTGCAAGAATTCCTTCACTGCTACCGTCCAGATGAAATTAACAAATCTATGGGGATATATAGTTTTGTACCTAGGAGTCCGTTGTTAAAGGTAATATATGAAACCTTAGACCCCAACAGAGACTGGAAGAGTCGTTATTTTTTCTTAGAGGGTGACGAGTGGATGTGTCATCCAGGGGATACGAAACATATGCTCGTCGACACTACTTGGGGCATACTGTCTCCATCTAGTATGTATCCGTCCTAATGTGTGAAGACTTTTACTCAACTGTTCAATTTAATATATTTATTTCAACACCTTTTAACTGTCCTTTTCTTTACAATTCGACGGCGTCCGCAAGTTGACCTTGAGGAGTACAATTTTCTAGAAAAAATTTTTAACAAAACTACGCCGGAGGAAAGAACTTGGGCTAAGTTGGTCAATCTTGAAACCATCCACTAGTACTATGATGAACCTGCACCAACACACGCAGCAATCAAATATGAAGCCAGAACCCGTCAACGTAAGTCCGTCGTTCCAATTCTGTTTGAACAATTGACCTTTTGTTAAAGAAATTAACTTTATCCGTTCATCCTTACAGAAATGGGCGATGCTAAGAGAAGGGCAATAATAAAGGCCAATGCTGCCAAGAACAAGGGGGCCGGCGCTGCTGATCCCAAGCAAACGGGCTTTGCAAAGAGAAAGCAGTTGTCTAAAGGAGACCATTTTCCAAAGAAACCCAAGGTCTCTTTGGATCTCGTCGTAGGGCTTATGGCTGAGGGTGCAAAGATCGTCACCCCAGCAAAACATAGGGCTGGCAAAGGCCTTATGAAGGGTCCGTCTGCCAGCCTGAAGAAGCCACTATCCCTTCTTCGAGATGATCCCAAATATGCTTTGAAGCAACTCTCGTCCATCATCACCTCCGAAGATTACGAAGACTTGAGTAACCACTCGACAGAGGTGATGGGCGAGATGGGTTTGTTTAGCATTGTTCAGGTAATCTACGCCCGTTTATCTTTTATCCGTCTCTATATATGCCTTTGCTTGAAATTAAATTATTCTCATCTTTCAGGCCACGGTCATGATGAAGGATTTGATGGGACGGTACCTAAACTATGAGACGACCTTGGGCCGTTTACGGGAGAAAGCAAAGTTGACAGAGGATGAGCTAGTCGAGTTGCAAGCCTTGAGAGTGGTCCAGGAGAAGAAGCTCAAGATAGCTGAAGAGGCAAGGGACCAAATCTACCAGCTGACGGAGGAGCTGAAGAAAGTTATTGAAGATAAAGATAAAGAGATTCGTCAGGCCAAAGAAATTGCCGTCCTAGAGTACTGCGACTCCGACACCCTTTTGCATGAGCTCGGAGTCTCGTATGGTAACGGCTTTGACGAGGCCATCCGCCAAGTGAAGGCGTTATATCCTGCCTTAGATTTGTCCTCCGTCAGTATCAATGCCCCAGAACTAACGTCCGTCCGGCCTACTCATTCTGAGGATACAAACGAGCTCTTTGGTGATAACGCACCCATCAACGCCCCTGGAAACCAGGTTACAATTGAAAGTGACCCAAAGGATGGTCAAGCCCGTCGTAGTGAAGAAAGGGAAGCCTCGGCAGCGGATTAGAGTTCCTTTTTTTTTTTTTAAAGAATATTTGGAGAATAATTTCTATCCGTCATGGATAATATGTAAGCACTTAAATCTTTTAGTCCTTTCAACTATTTTGCTTTATTTTCATGCTATTTGGTTTATATCTGTCTGTCATAATGACTTGTTTATTGCTGGTAGTTTATATATTTTAGCGGATTTTAGCATCCGTCCACCTATTGGACTATCAAAATCTTACCCTCTCGGGCGATTCGTCTTTTTTTGTGGTCTTGATAATCGTTATGACCCATCCATTCTGAGGACTTAAAAAATTAATTATTGGGATTATCCGTTCAGTGGATTTCATCCACTTTGTTTGACTTGGAATTTTTTATCCTGCTTGGGATGATCCGTTCACCTTGTGGACACTAAAAATTCTAATTCGTTTGGGGTGACCCGTCTATTTTATGGACTTAACTTTATGTCCGTCTTGGTTGTGGAAGACTTCATCCTTTTAGGATGATCCGTCCACTTTATGGACTTAACTCTATATTCGTTCACTTTAAGGACTTTGTAAAAATTCTCACCCCCTTGGGGTGATCCGTCCACTTTGTGGACTTAATTTCTATATTCGTCCACTTAATGGACTTTGAGAAAATTCTCACCCTCTTGGGGTGATCCGTCCACTTGGCGGACTTAATCTCTATGTTCGTCCACTTTATGGACTGAAAATTCTCACCCTCTTGGGGTGATCTATCCACTTTGTGGACTTAATTTCTATGTTTGTCCACTTTATGGACTTTGAGAAAATTCTCACCCTCTTGGGGTGATCCGTCCACTTTGTGGACTTAATTTCTATGTTCATCCACTTTATGGACTTTGAGAAAATTCTCACCCTCTTGGAGTGATCCGTCCACTTTGTGGACTTAATCTCTATGTTTGTCCATTTATGGGCTTTGTAAAAATGGTTCAGAAAAACATTGGCGTGCCTGAATAGTCCTTTGATTAATTAAAAACCATGTGTTCGTAAAGAAGTACTTGCCCCCTCGGACTTAAAACATATTGTAGCAAAAAATTGTCTAAGTAAAACTCGTAATTGTAGAAAAACTAAATAAACTGGGAAATTGGAGAATGCCGTTGTTCTTTATATCACTTCTACTGGTAGTACTTCCTTAGATGCTCCACGTTCCATGGGTGCTGTAGCTTTTGCCCGTCCAGAGTCTCGAGGTGGTAGGTTCCCTTCCTCTGCCATGATGTGATTCCGTAGGGTCCTTCCCAGTTGGGACCGAGCTTTCCTTGCGAAGGGTCTCTGGTAGCACCCATTACCTTCCAAAGTACAAGGTCTCCGACTTGAAATTCTTTATGCCTGATATTGGAGTTGTAATGTTTAGCCATGAGATTCTGGTACCGCACCAGTCTCTACTCTGCCGTAGCCCAAACTTCGTCTATCAGGTCAAGCTGAAGGCACATGGCTTCTTCGTTCTTATCCCTATCATAGTTTCCACCCTGTAGCTTGTGAGTCCCACTTCTGCTGGGATGACAGCATCACTTCCATAGGCCAGTTGGAACAGCGTTTCTCCGATGGGAGTTCTTACAGTGGTTCGGTATCCCATAAAATGCTTGGTAGCTCGTCTGGCTAGATACCCTTTGCCCCTTCAAGCCGGGTCTTGATAATTTTGAGCAAGGAACAATTCGTAACCTCAACTTGCCCGTTGGCCTATGGGTGTGCTGGTGATGAGTAGTGGTTCTTGATGCCTAGCTTCGAACAAAAGTCCCGAAATGTGCTGTTGTCAAATTACTTTCCGTTGTCGGAGACAACTACTTTGGGAATCCCATACCTGCAGATTATATTTCTCCAAACAAAACTCCGAATGTTTCTCTCCGTGATAGTGGCTAGTGTTTCTGCTTCCACCCACTTGGTGAAATAGTCGATGCCAACAACAAGAAACTTTAGCTACCGGACTTCAGTAGGGAAGGGGCCCATTATATCTAATCCCCATTGAGCGAATGGCCAAGGGGCTATCATGGGGGTTAGTTCTTCAGAAGGTTGCTGGATGAGGTTACTGAACCTTTGACACTTGTCGCAGGCCTTGACATAAGCCTGTGCGTCCTTAAGTATTGTGGGCCAATAGTATCCAGCTCAGATCAATTTGTGTACTAATGATCATGCCCCCAAGTGGTTGCCGTAGATACCCTCGTGGTCTTCCCTCATTACGTAATCTACTTCGTCAGGGCTCAAACACCTTAGGTAGGGTTGAGAAAATCCTTTCTTGTATAAGATATCTTTTATCAACACAAACCGTGATGCTTGGACCCTCAGCTTTCTTGCAGCATCTTTCTCGTCAGGCAATACGCCGGCCCTCAGATATGATAATATTGGCATAGTCCAATCGCTTGAGGATTCGATCTCCTGCATACTCTTTCCGTTATCAATAATTGAGTAGATTTGAACAAATGACAATTGAACGGTTTAGACCCCTTAAACTATAACCAGATTGCATAGCCTAGATTAATTAGCCAAGTTGTTACTTAGTCAAATTAAGCAATTCTAGGTTAAAACAATCACAAAATCATATCATGCATGTAAAACATATAAAGCAGCGGAAAATAAATAACACAGTGATATGATCACCCAGGAAAACCAAACCGGTAAAAAACCTGGGGAGGATTTTACCCACTGATCCTCAAGGCAAAACGGAATCCACTAAGAAAGAATTGAAGTTCTTACAAAAGGACTTACAAGCTCCCCGCTTGACTTCCTAATGCTACCCACCAGTAAAACTTCCTGACACGACCACGCGCAGGCTCCGAGTCCACGGACTACTTCTTTCTTTGTATTCCTTCAATCAGCTACAAGCACCCACGCTTGATATTCTTTAAGTTTCAAAGGCAGCAACCAAGTTGATCATCAAGATGTTGAAGTGATCTCAATCTTGAAAACCCTAAGCTTTGTGTAAAGAAAAGCTCCTCTAGATCTCACAAGAGATTTACACAAAACCGCAATGTATGAGCAACAATACAACTTGTGCAACTCTGAAAAACGTAGCTAGGGTTTGCCTTATATACCTAGGGCAAAAACATAAAAACCTAAACGTTTAAAGAGTTTGGGCTGAGTTGGAATTCTGCAGAAAAACGCATCTGGACCGACTTTCGATCGATCAAGAATTACATTCGATCGATCGAGCCAGGCCGAGAAGCCCCAATGCTTCTGTAGTCACTCGATTCCAACTTTACAATATTTAACCAACTTTGAGCAAGCCTAAACTAGACTAAATACATTGTTTTGATCATGGTTTGCCAACATTACAAATTAGAGTTCTAAATACATAAAATCCTAAGACCTTAGAACCTAACAAACTCCCCCTTTGGCAATCCGTGACAAAACATAAATTAAAAGCTCAAAGTTTACAAGTAATAAGCCCCTTTACAAAATAATACTCATAAACAAAAGTTCAACCTAACTACTATCCATCGGTTGTAAGTGTAGACAACAGCTTAGTTGAATCAACCTGTATATTCCTGAAATACTCAACAAACACATAAACGCATGTGTGGCAGAAAATAGTATATAAACAGGTATAATATTCTTGTAAGATTCACACAACACAAAATAAAGATATATATCAATGAATCAACTCATAAATATAAATCAATAAGCAGTGAATCATAAGACAACAAGAATCAAAAGAAAACATGTATATGAATATATCAATCAATGTTACTCCCCCTAACATGAATATCCCAAAAATGATATACAAAGTGAAGCACCTAGATACAATCTAATAAACTCCACAAAAAATATCCCATGCTAAAAAATATCTCCCCCTAACACAAAAAAATCTCCCCCTATCAACAAAATCTCCTCTACAAGTCAAAACTCTACTCCCCCTTTTTGTGACGGAATGCCAAAGGGCATCATAGGCCATCATCAAAAGGAGGTGGTGAGGAAGAATGAAGATGTGCCAAATCTGCTCTCAGAGCACGAATCTCGTCGAACAGATCCACCAAAAGCTGACCATGAGCCGCCTGAACGGTCATGACAGTCTCCAGAGTATGACGAACATCGAAGTCAGCCGTAGGAGGTGGAGGAACAGCAACAGCACCTACAGGATCTGGAACAGCCTCACCATCAGGACCTGTAGAAGAAGACGGAGGAGGAGGAGTGCTACTAGAGGGATCAAACCTAGGGTGTTTAGAACCAGCTCGAAGATGAGCGGCCCTCTGTCGAAGAAAAGACGCACTTATAGGTCCTATAACATGAACAGGCTCAGAAGCAGGGAAATCCTCTAAACCTAGATACAGTAAAATCCTATGAATGAAAATAGGATGGACAAGGGCATGGGCAGTAGATGAACTCCTATAAACTTCGTTCAAAGAACGAAGAAAAAGATGAGGAAAACTGATAGGAGCATCAATAACAAGAGCGTACAGAAAAACACACCTCTCAAGAGGAATGGTGTGTAGATGAGAAATGGGCCAGAGTGAGTGACAGGCTATCCTAAAGAATAGATAGGTAGTTTCAGGAAGCTCAGCGGTGGTGATCCTAGGATCAGAACCCCACTGGATAGATGACCCAGTGATGTAAGACATGACATCACTCAACTCTGGTGACTCATCATAGGGATAGACAGGATGTTGTACCAAAGGTACCTCAAGAGCATCAGCCACTACCTGAGGAGTAATGGAGTACTCTACGCCTCGTATCCAACTCCTAACTAGAGTGTTGGAATCATAGATGCGGATTGAGATGTTTGAAAAGAACTCTCTAATCAAGGTAACCGGAGGAGGAGGGTCAGACACAGCAAACAAAGGAAGCCAACCCCTACGCTCAAAATTTGCCCTAATGGCAGGATCAAGCTCATCTAAAGAGACAGAACGCTCAGCCCAAATCTTCCTCTTAAGGTTTAAAGTCTCGTAGAGCTCTTGGTTTTTCTCACTAGGGAATCTCTCACTATTAAAAGAAGGAGGGGGTGGAGAAGGAGAGGGAATAGTCCTACGTGCTCTAGTCTTCCTAGGCATGGTGCTAAGGAAAAGGACAGAGACACAAAGAGAAAACCAAAAAGAACAAAAACAAAACTAAGGGCAAACTGCAAGTTAGCACAAAAAAAATATTGAATAAAAATCTATATGATGCATGAACATGAACAATGTTATGATGCATGAACTAATGCAGTAACCAGAATCAAATTAAGTTCAAATTCACAAAATTGGCTTGAACATAGAGTTTCTTAACAAAAACCCTAAAAATTTGAGAACCACTTGAAAATTTTTGTACCAAATTGATGAATTAATCATTATACACCATTGAAAACAGTTTATAATAACCAATTACATCAATTAGACAAGCCAATTTCATCAATTAAACTCAATTTCACAAAAATCCCCAATTCGGATCAAACATAAACCCTAGAAATTTCAATTTTTCATAAAACCAAAATTGATCAAATTAAACTATCAAGAACATGTCTATAGGGTGTCCCCATCAAAACCCATTGATCAATTGCAAATAATTTGGTCCGAAACAACACAAATCCCAAAAAGAGAAGTTCCGAAAATCTCCTCTAAAATGCATGAAAAATGCATGTAAATGTGAAAATAAATTGAAAAGGAAGGGTAAAATAGACATACCAGCTTGAGGAGAGAGAGATTGTGCAAAAAATTTGATTGAAAACGACAAAAAATTGACTGGATTTCTGCCTCGTCGGAGAGAGAAGAGAAAAGTTTGAAAAAGTTTTGAAATAGTAACTTTGAAAAAGTCAGATTTCCTCTTTTAAAAAGCTTCTCCACGATCTTCGATCGATCGAAAATTACATTCGATCGATCGAATGTGACAGTCATTTTAGCACATTCTGAGGCACTTTTTTGATCGATCGAAAATCAGGTTGGATCGATCGAAATGGGCAGAGGCACACTGAATTTTGGGGAAAAACACAGTTTTGAAAAATTGCAAACCCAATTTTGAAACAACTCCTCAAAGCATTTGAACAATGAATACAAAATGCATGAGTATGAGATGGAATGCATTTTCAAAAAACCCAAAATTTTTAAACCCAATTTTCTCAAACACAATTTTCAATCATCTTCCAAATTAATTTTCTCAAGCAATAAATATGTTGTGCACAAATCTCAAGATATTTTCAAACTTGGTTGGTCAGACCAAAGACACACACACTAACATGTACAGTGTTTAACAAAGAGTAACTTGTGTAGTGTGTGAAACTAGCAAAGACTTGAGATACATGTGAGGTGATATGTGAGTAGTAATCAAACACAAAGTCTACACAATTCATCACATAGAATTTAAAAGAGACTATCATCGAAAGAGTTACATCCTATAACTCCCACATCTCCTAGAACAAAAGCTTGCAATCATGTAAGTTTCTTTCATTTTTGCCTCTTATTTATATATGAAATGGCATTCAGCCTAATAGTACACACCGGTTTGAATTAAGTGAATTGGCATCAAGCCTAATAGTACACACCAGTTTTAATTTATTTTGAGGCTACACCTTATGTTCTTTTTGTGCATGTGCTACACTTTCTCGAGCACTAAATCTTATGATATGCACTAAGGTGTTCATGATTGGCTAGTGAACAGTGGTGAGATGGTTATTTATGCCTTTCCCAAAAGGATCAAGTCCGACAGTCAAAAACAAGTGACTTCATGATTAAGACAAAGTGATTAAGAACCACACACATCTTTCCCACACAACATGCACTACAAAGTTTCAACTAGTCAAGTGCAGTAAATAAGCTCATCAAAGTTAAACAAGGTACACAAGACGTGACATGTGTAAAAAGAATGACCAACCTTGTTTTCAAAAAATCAAGAAAAATAGTGTTCAACAAAGATTTTGCTTTCTCCCTTTTTTTTTTTTATTATTATTAAAAGAGAAAACAAATAAATCCTAGAATGAAATGCACGTATGTAATGCAATGCAAGTCCTAGAACAAAAGTAAAACACAAAAACCAAATAACAATGGTCACAACAGAATAGAGCAATGAAGCACAAGGACCATGTCAGAAAGACTCAGTTAGTTCGAGTCTTTTGCATCCAAAACTTTTTAAATGCACCCCGAGCATTGGAGTTCTTATTCACATTAGAGTGATTCCCAACTCCAGAATTGGAATAAAGGTTTAACGCCTTTACCAATTCACCAATTAGTGCCATAGGATCTTGTGCTTGAGGCACAGGCACTTTTGGTCTTTTTGCTCTCTTATCAGCTTGAAGCTTGTAACAGTTAGGACGGATATGTCCAGACTTACCACAATAATGACAAACCCAAGCAGGTTTACCATGCATCTTGTCCTTAGGTTTGGTAGGCTCCTTAGGTTTGGATTCTCTTAAGTCTACCCTAATCTTCTTTGGTGGTGAAACTTCTACAGGTTTAACAACCTCACTCACAGGGGGTTTTATGGTTTCACTCACAACCTCACTCACAAGAGGTTCAGAAGAAGAAGAAGAAGGAACAAAGACAGTGGAATGGGGTCCAAAATCAAAGATGCTTTCAACATATCCTAACCCAGCTTTATCAGAAGGATACTTTTGAACATTCAGCATGTGATCAAGTTTAGAACTAGCAGATCTAGCAACAGATAAATCATGTTCCAAAGTTCTAACTTTATCAAGCAAAAGCATGTTTTCAGATTTAACATTATTCAAAAGATCATTAGCATCAAACAGTTTGTTAGGACATATGTGTTCACACTTAAGAACATATGTCATATTTTATGTAAATTGGCTAATCCTTTGACAAAACGCACTATACTTGTAATTGGGTAGTTCTAGGTGTTTTTAATACTTCAAGAAACCATGTTTCAAGATCAAGTGTTGAAGTCATCAAGTCTGTCCAAGAAAAACAAGCTGAAATGCAATTTCATTAAATCTCGACACCTTCTCGATAGCTCCTCGACACCTGGCTATCTGTCGAGATCTTCAGCTAATTCTTATCGCAATCTCGATAGCTGGTTGATCGATCGAGAAAGTTTCTGTCCTCTCGACACCTTCTCGACACCTCCTCGATAGCTGTATCTGTTGAGATTCATTAAACCTCGACACCTTCTCGACACCTCCTCGATAGCTGTATCTGTTGAGATTCATTAAACCTCGACACCTTCTCGACACCTCCTCGATAGCTGCTATCTGTCGAGGTTACGGAAATTCAGCTTTTTGATTTTTGGGCCAGGCTTTTGTATTTGTGTAGGGTTTCTTTTCTCACAACCCTAGACCTATATAAGGCTTATTTTGGAGGCCGTATCACAAGAGAATGAGAGAATACAAGGAGAACATATGAAAAAGATTATTCTCTCTGAAAAAGAAGTTACTGCGTCTTTTGCGCCTTAGGGTTTTGTAACCAAGTGCTTCTTGATGAAGTGAAGAACTTTGCAGCCAACATTCTTCTTCCTTAAGTTGGTGAGTGAGTCACGTACTGGGATTCGTGCATTAAAGGGTGGCGTTCATATATTGAAGAGTTCAGAGGTTCTGAAGCGGTAGAAGGTTTCTGCTGTGAGTTTATCTACAGGGATTGTAGAGTCTAGGGACAAAGGTTTTGTACTAGATCTGAAACTTCTCTTTTCTATAGTGGATTGCTTTTCGGGAAGGTTTCCCCCCAGGTTTTTTACTGTGAAACTGGTTGGTTTCATTGGTTTTCCTGGGTCATCATATCTTGTCTTATTTATTTTTCCGCTGCATATTATTTTGACATGATATTGATGTTTGTTTGTTTTAACAAGTTTTATTGATAATAAATCTAATTAACAACTTGGATTTAAAACTTGTTAATTCTATCAACCGGGGTCTAAATTTCCCAACACAGTTTTACAAGAAAATTTTTCTTTTCAAGCTCAAAAGCATCAATTTTCTTCAGGCCTAGATCAACTTTCATAGCATCCTTTGCAGCAATTTTGCAAAGTTTATTATAGGCCTCTTGAAGATCTGCATCTTCAGAGAGTTCCCCATTAGCAGGGTTCTCCTCTGCAGATATGCTTTCATCTACTGCACCAGTAGCAGTGAAAGCAATGAAGTTTCCATCCTCGTCACAACCGGACTCATCATCAGAAATCTCATTATCACTAAGGGTTACAGCCATAGCTTTACCCTTATTCCTCAAGAAAGTAGGACATTCAGATTTGACATGACCATACCCTTGACAACCAAAACACTGAGGACCCAAAGAGTTATTAGAAGATTGACCTACTTGTTCTCTAGGTTTTTCAAAATTATTAACCTTAGTGGGATCATTCTTCCTAAAGTTTCTAGGTTCAGTAGTGTTGGTGTTCCTTGCCTTTCTATTTGTGTTTCTGAGAAAATTTCTAAAGTTCTTGGTAAGGTAAGCTATCTCCGTGGGAGAGAGCTCATCATCAAATCCACCAGCTTCAATATCATCAACAGACTTAAGTGCCATTGATTTGGATTTGATAGTCTTGGGTAAGTCAGACTCATAGGACTGAAGAGATCCTACAAGCTCATCCACAGGGATGGAGTCAACATCCTTACTTTCAGTAATGGCTGTCACTTTGGGTCTAAAGTCTTCAGTTAAGGATCTAAGAATTTTCCTAACAACTTTAGGTTGATCATAGACTTCACCCAAATTATAAGCAGAATTAACAATATCATTAAGTTTAGCATAAAACTCATCAAAGGTTTCATCATCAGACATTCTAATGTTTTCAAACCTAGAAGTTAATTGCTGCAATTTGTTAATTTTAACAACCTTTGTGCCTTCATGCACAGTTTGGAGGATTTTCCAAGCAGTATGAGCAACCTCAACATTAGAGATCCTCTTAAATTCCTCCATTGAAACAGCATTGAAGATGGCATTCATAGCTTTGCTATTGAAGCCTGCTGCTTCTTTCTCAGAAGATTGCCACTCACTCACAGGAGTAGTGGGCTTCTCCCATCCGTATTCAACGGAATTCCACACCCTCTCATCAATGGATTTCAGGAATGCTTTCATCCTTACTTTCCAGTAAGCATAATTGTTCCCATCAAAGTGAGGAGGAACAAACAGAGAGTGTCCATGCTCCATGACAACCGGGGTCAAGGATCAGCTCAGAGATAAAAATCTCAATCAAAAGAGCAACCCGCTCTGATACCACTTGAACGGTTTAGACCCCTTAAACTATAACCAGATTGCATAGCCTAGATTAATTATCCAAGTTGTTACTTAGTCAAATTAAGCAATTCTAGGTTAAAACAATCACAAAATCATATCATGCATGTAAAACATATAAAGCAGCGGAAAATAAATAACACAGTGATATGATCACCCAGGAAAACCAAACCGGTAAAAAACCTGGGGAGGATTTTACCCACCGATCCTCAAGGCAAAACAGAATCCACTAAGAAAGAATTGAAGTTCTTACAAAAGGACTTACAAGCTCCCCGCTTGACTTCCTAATGCTACCCACCAGTAAAACTTCCTGACACGACCACGCGCAGGCTCCGAGTCCACGGACTACTTCTTTCTTTGTATTCCTTCAATCAGCTACAAGCACCCACGCTTGATATTCTTTAAGCTTCAAAGGCAGCAACCAAGTTGATCATCAAGATGTTGAAGTGATCTCAATCTTGAAAACCCTAAGCTTTGTGTAAAGAAAAGCTCCTCTAGATCTCACAAGAGATTTATACAAAACCGCAATGTATGAGCAACAATACAACTTGTGCAACTCTGAAAAACATAGCTAGGGTTTGCCTTATATACCTAGGGCTAAAACATAAAAACCTAAACGTTTAAAGAGTTTGGGCTGAGTTGGAATTCTGCAGAAAAATGCATCTGGGCCGACTTTCAATCGATCGAGAATTACATTCGATCGATCGAGCCAGGCCGAAAAGCCCCAATGCTTCTGCAGTCACTCGATTCCAACTTTACAATATTTAACCAACTTTGAGCAAGCCTAAACTAGACTAAATACATTGTTTTGATCATGGTTTGCCAACATTACAAATTAGAGTTCTAAATACATAAAATCCTAAGACCTTAGAACCCAACAACAATACCTATTCTGAGAAGTCTGGTCCTGCCACCAACGCTTCATATTCGGCTTAGTTGTTAGTCGTGGGGAAGTCTAGTCAGATCATGCACTCGACTTTATCCCCTTCCGGGGTCTGGATTACCACAACAGCTCCCCATGCTCGTCTATTGGAAGATCCATCTGTGTGGATGCTCCACTGCAGGGGTATTTCTACCCCTTAGCCTTCTAATTGAGTAAATTCGGCAATGAAGTCAGCCATTACTTGCCCTTTAATCGCCGTTTGCAGGTGATACTGTATGTCAAATTCACTCATCTCTACTGCCCATAGAGCCATCTGTCCGGCAACATTAGGATTGCTTAGAGCTCTTTTCAGGGGTTGATCCATCAAGACTACGATGGTATGAGCTTGGAAGTACGGCTTCAGCTTTCGTGCCGCAGTCACTAGTGCGAATGCCAATTTCTCCATTTATGGGTACCTTTCTTTCGCTCCTCGGAACGCCCAGCTTATGAAGTAGACAGGCCTTTGAAATCCTTCTTCCTCCCTTACTAAGGCCGCACTTACTGCTACTTGTGAAACTGCTAGATAGATGTAAAGCTCTTCCCCTAGTTTGGATGGGCTAAGCAACGGTGGGGATTATAGGTATTTCTTTAACTCTTTGAAGGCTTTTTGGCATTCCTCCGTCCACTCGAATGATTTTCTCAGAGTGCGGAAGAAGGGTAGACATTTGTTCGTTGCTTTTAAAATTAACCTATTCAGGGCCACCACATTGCCGTTCAAGCTTTGCACTTCCTTGACCGTCCTCAGCGGCTCTAGCTCTATTATGGCTCATATCTTCTCTAGGTTAACCTCTATACCTCTTTGGGACACCATGAAGCCCAAGAATTTCGCTACTGTTACCCCGAATGCGCACTTGTTAGGATTCAACTTCATGTTATACGAGCGGAGTATGTCGAATGTCTCCCAGAGGTCGACTAGGTGATCATCTTCGCGCAAGCCCTTTACTAACATGTCGTCAACGTAAACTTGTACATTCCTCCCGATTTGGTGTGCGAACATCTTGTTCATCAGTCTCTGATACGTAGCCCCCGCGTTTTTGAGCCCAAAGGGCATCACCTTGTAGCAAAAGAGCCCTTAGCTAGTGACAAAGGAAGTTTTTTCTTGATCAGCCTCATCCATCTTGATTTGATTGTAGCCCGAAAAGGCATCCATGAAGCTCAAGAGTTGGTGTCTCACCGTTGAGTCTACTAATGTATCTATCCGAGGGAGCGGGTAGCTGTCCTTTCAACATGCTTTGTTGAGGTCCTTGACATTGACATACATTCGCCACTTCCAATTGGCCTTCTTGACCATAACTACGTTTGCTAACTAGTCCAGGTAGTACACTTCTCTGATAAAACCGACTTCCAGCAGCTTCCTGACTTCTTCAGCTATCGCTTTGTCCCGCTCTTAAGCGAATACTCTCTTCTTCTATCGAACGGGCGATGATGTGGGGTTCATATTCAACCTGTGAACTATGACAGATGGATTGATACCGGGCATGTCCTCATGGCTCCATGCGAACATGTCCTGGTTCCTTCTGAGGAATGTGACGAGTGCTTGACGAATCAGCTTGCTGGCCAACATTCCTACTTTAGTAGTTCGTTCAGGTCTTAATTCGTCCAAAGTTATTTCTTCCAGTTCTTCGACTGGTTCCGCCATGGTCCTTTGCTCTTCTATGCACATGGTCTGCTGGTAGTCGTCCATTTCCATCATGGCAATGTAGCATTCGCGCCCAGCCACCTAAATTCCTCGCAGCTCTCCAACCCCGTACTCCGTAGGAAACTTGATCATCAAGTGGTATGTTGAAGTTACCGCCTTCCACGAATTAAGGGTTGGTCGTCCAATGATAGCATTGTAAGCGGACGAGCAGTTGACCACAAGAAAAGTTACATCTTTAGTGATTTGTTGGGGATAATTACCTATTGATACCGAAAGCGTGACGGTGCCCAACGGGAATACCCTGGTACCTCCAAAGCCAACTAGTGGATCATTTGCTGGTACTAACCATTCTCTGTCAATTCTCATATGCTGGAATGCTGGGTATTATAGGATGTCTATTGAGCTACCATTGTCTATCAGTACTCGGTGAATATTGAAATCTCCTACTCGTAAGGTAATGACTAGTGCATCACCATGAGGGTGGTGAAGACGTCGAGCATCCTTTTTCGAAAACCTTATGATGGGGCTCTCCATTCGAGCTATCTTTGGTATAGAGCCCGTCAGCTGCAAGTTTTGAACCATCCTAAGATAGGTCTTTCAGGCCTTTTTAAACGACCCTGTAGTCGCGCCCCCTACAATTATCCTTATCTCTCCAATTGGGGGTCTGGGACGCTCATTGTCCCGTCGGAGCTGTTGTTCTTGAGGAGGTAAATCTGTCCTCTCTTTGCTGACGAACTTTTGTAATTTGCCTTGTCTGATAAGGGCTTCTATTTGTTGCTTTAGGTCATAGCAATCGGCTGTGTCGTGACCGTGATCACAATGGAAGCGGCAATATTTGTCCTTAGACCTCTTGCTGGGATCTCCTTTTAGCTTCCCGGGGAAGGTTAAAGTTCCTTTGTCCTTGATTTGCATTAGGACTTGGTCTATCGAGGCAATCAACGAGGTGAAGCTTGTAAACCTCACCCCTGGGGGTTTAGATCGCCTCTCGTCTATTCTATCTCCCGTTCTTGGCTTCTTCGATCCTTGGTCCTGTCGTACTTCTTCTTGTCGTTCCCTTTTCCTAGACTTTTCCTCTCGAGCCATCAATGCGTCTTCAGCATTCATGTATTTGGATGCCCTGTAGAGTACTTCTGACATGGTCTTTGGGTCGTTCTTGTATAAAGAGAACAGAAACTTACCCTTCCGCAACCCATTCGTGAAAGCTGCTACCAGTATTTTGTCGTTGGCTTCATCGATCAAGAGCACTTCCTTATTGAAGCGCATTATGTAGGATCTTAGCCTCTCGTCCTCCCGTTGCCTGATACTCATCAAGCACGTCATGGACTTCTTGTACTTGTACCCTCCAATGAAGTGTGAAGTGAAATGAGCGCTCAACTCCTTGAAAGTGCTGATGGAGTTTGGCGTCAATCAGCTGAACCACACCCGAGCGGGGCCCTTGAGCGTTGTAGGGAAGGCCCTACACATGATCTCGTCTGCTACCCCTTGAAGGTACATTAGGGTCTTAAAGGTCTCTAGATGATCCAGAGGATCCTTCACTCCATCGTAACTGTCTATATGCAGCATGCGAAATTTATGGGGCAGAGGGAAGGAGTTGACGGCCACAATGAAAGGCGAGTCGATGCGGTTGACCAAATCGCCAAGATCACTAGACGCTCGCCCCTTGAGTGCATTCATCATAAGCTTCATTTGCTCCTTCATTGCCTGTATCTTTGCAACAATTTGTGGTGGAGTTGCATCCGTGATGAACGGCATGCTCAAATTCAGCCTTTCTGGTCTGCTTAGGACGTTGCTGCGCTCAGGTCTCTCCTGGTTTTTTCTTTCAGCACTGGTCCCTTCTTAATCTTCTCGTTGGTCATTCAGTGCTGCATTCTTCTGGTGCAGCTGTTCTTCCAGGTCGTGGTTCCGTTTGGTAAGGCATTCCACAGCAACGGCAAGAGTTTGAACTTGTCTCTCGAGAGCAGTCGGGGGTGGTTCCTCTCCTTGAACGTCATTAGTGGTTGCCATTGAGCAAGTGAGTACCATGCAACCCTTTTGTCCGGGAAACGGTAATATGGCTTAGAAATCTCAACTGCTTTCCCCACGGACAGCGCCAACTGATGATGCCGAGAAATTCACCAGCGAGCCACACGATACTTACGCACTCGGATGTAAAACCTGCATAACACAAAGAGAGAAACCTAACAGAGAGCACCAGTGTGGTGCCGGCCAAATACCCTCCGAAGGTTAAGTTAAAACTATTCTCACAACTCTAGAGTGCTAGAACAGGGGTCGATTATGCGTATCTTGATTTATGAGGGTATTGGGGCTTTTATAGTAGTAGAGGGTTGACATCTCTTCCTTGGTGTGGAAGTCCTTTCCTTATAGGACTCTTCTTGTATAATCCTAAATGTGTTGGACAAGATATTTCCTTGTAGGGAAGATTCATATTAATGTGCATATCTTTTAGAATCCTCTTCGTGCTAGAATTCCTTTGATCTTGGGATTCTATGATGTGCGCCACAAGTATCACACATCTAGGGTTTCCTTCCTGCTGCGTGGGTATTCGGACCCGTCACTATTTTATCCGTTCATGCTGGATCTGTTCATAACAGACTGAGAATATTGGGCCTGTCCTCTTTTGGCCCACGGAGGATGACTCGTCAAGCCCAAATCATGGAGATCTATCCGTCTAGATTTTCCCTCTTCACTTAAGTTATCGAAATATAATAATTTTAATCATTTAACCATATACTTCTAATATCATCAATAGCACAATTACTCATGCAATTCTATTACCTTGTCCATTCTATATCAATTACTATCCTTCAAACAATTTTTTTGAGATAGAAACCTCACCTGCTACTCTCGAATCTGGTCCGTCATACAACCATCCTCTATTTTGGACTAAGTAATACCACCAGTCTGCATTATATTTTTCATAGCTATAGCTTCATTCTGCATTTTTGATAAATAAAAGAACAACATCAGCGTTGAGAACTACAAAATTAAATTTGGTCAATATACGGAAACTACAATAAATATTCCCTGACATGTCAATTACACACTAGAATTGATGGCGTACGCACCACGAAACTATCTTCTTAAGAAATTCGATAATTTTTACTTTTCATTTCCTCAAGCATAAAAGTTTGAGATCAACCAATTGCCCAAGCACATGGTTATTCCTCTACTTGTGTCATCATCACATCAGGCACAATTACTCAGACAATTCTATTTTATTGTCCACTTTATCTGACCCTTCAAACAAGTTTTTAAGATAGAAACCTCACCTAGGAGTTGATATAGGATACGTTTAAGCAATCCTGCTTTGACCAAAAAAATAATAACATCAGCTTTTGGAGAACTTAAAATCAAATCTAGCCATTATACCGTGACTTGAATAAAAATATCCTAGGATGTCTATTATGGATTGTGTATGAACCAAGAACTTAAAATCAAATCTAGCCATTATACCGAGACTTGAATAAAAATGGTTAGTGAATGGTGACAGTGGAAAAATGCAAGAATCATGCCAAGGGAAACTAATGGTCACCATGTAAATGGAAAGTGTTATGGCCTTTCTCGCTTTATTTACCCACCACACCAGTACTGATGCATAGAACATGGTTCGCTTCATCGAGGTAGCAAGAATAGATATCTCCTCCGCAATAAGTATCACAAAGACGTTGGACCCATGAAAGCTCAAAACCATATACCAATTCATTGTGGACGTCTTTACAGGAAATATTTGAATCATCACTTCTTGGCCACGATGTCCGAAACATCTTCTCTACTTTGCACGACTCCTTCACTTGGGATGCGTTGGTTATACCAACTTTAAGATATCTATACCTCTTGGAATCAGATATGGAAGAAGAGTTGTCATCATAATTACAAGTAGAAGTGTCCAAATACAATGGAGAATTCACTGGTTTTTCACAGCTCATCAAAACCACACTCCGAGATAGTTCGAGATCCTGGTAATTCACCTTTGTCCCCTTTCGTAGATAAGTGTAATATGGACTGTAAAAATTGAGATGATATCGAGATGAAGGATAAGTCGGGGTGGAGAAGGAGAAGTAATTGTCCTTGTGTATACCTGAGTCCACAATACGGATTGTGTAGTTGTTGTAACTGATTTCCTGTACGTAGTATTTTCCTTTAGATATGTATAGAACCGTTCGATTGTTCTCACACGAAAGTTCAAAACTGAAGTCCCCGCAGTTTTCTGGGTCGGTCTTCAATCGAAAAGGAAAGCTTATGTTGTGGATATTCCCACAAGAAGAAGCGGAGCAGGTATGATTAACCATAGCAGTAGTACTATTAGCACAGCAAGTTGGATGGACTAATACAAGAGCAATAAGGACAGTGAGTCCTACAGTAGTGAACGTCAATCCTCATGCCATTGAGGTAGGTAGAGGTAGAGAGAGAGGAATATTTCTACTAGTACATACTAGAAAACTTCCACATACAGCTGTAGACAAACACAAAAAAATTCTTTCTGTGGTCTTCACTCTTCAAAGCATCTTCAACATTAATAAAGTAAAAAGTAGAGTTTCCAGCTGAAGAAAGATGAAGTGCAAGTTCATGGCAGTGGAACAGTCACCAAGGAAATTAATACCGAATCGGAGACTGTACCAATTTTGCCAGCAGTACTATATATATACATAAATATTCTCTTAAAAATTTTATATATTCTCATAAAAATATAAAATAATTTAAAGTCTGACCATTAATAATAATTTTTTTAAAGATTAATAATTATGGTCGTAGTATAACTTTTTATTTTAAGAAGAGTTGTGGTTTAATAATAGTATTAAGTACATGTGATTACTAAATGCAATAATGAAAAAACAAAAGAAATAAAAATCAATGTGTAAAAGTTAAAACTAAGATACGTGGGTCTTGGAGATAAGTTTGAAAATTTTGAAAACCTTTGACTCATTTAATGACTTCAGTATATTCACGTGGGAGTGGGACTCTACCGTCCAAAACAAAACAAGATATACCAGGCATTCAAAACTAGAAAAACCAAAGAATAGTGAAGCTGAAAAGTTGAAGAAAAACAAAGAACGGAGAAGTGAAGAGGCGAGGAAGAAGATGCTGAAGCAGGTGGGGAGGCTGCGATTGACAAAATGGAAGTGGCTGGAGACATGGGAGTGACCGGCGACGTGGTGATGAGTTGCGGTGATGACAAAAACAGATGATTTTTGGGTTTTTTTGTATTTTTTTTTTTTTTTTTTTGTACCGTCCCGGTTTAGATTTATCGGCTAAAACATCCAATTTTCGCCGGTAAGGCCAAAACAATCCGATATGGGCCGGTTCTTAAAGCGGTACGAATCAAAGGGGGTTTTGGTACCGGTCAGTTCGCCGGTACGAAAAAAAAGGCCGTACCAACCGGTATGGCACAGTATTAACTTCATTGGTATCAACATTAATACATAGAGCAATGCACCAAAAATATTTGGCGTCAACACATATACGTCATCTTGATATATTATTTGACAATTCTTAAGTTTTATTATTATTATTATTATTTTTTTAGAAGATTTGTTTAATTATTATAAACATTTAGTTAAATTACTAACAAATTGCACATGTGGCGGTAAGAAAGAAATTATGAAGACAAATGTAACCGAATTCTCTCCCAAAATTTGTAAAATAATATATTTTAAGTATGTAGCATTTTCTTTAAAATCGTGCTTTAAAAACATTATTTTAGTACTTAATAGTTAATACCCTAACTTAACTGAAATTTATGTGAAATTAATCAAATTTTGAAAACATAATTTTAATATTTAAAATTGTATTTTCAAAAACCAATTTTAGAAAAAAAATTATACATTTTCAAATAGTATCAATTTAAATAATTATTAATAAAAAATTATTTTGCAAAATTCTGTTATGGAGCACTTGTTAAGTTCTATCGTGCACATCATACATAACCTCCCAAGTTCCCAACGGTGTATTACATATTTGAAGTTGATCATCAGCACATAGCCCAAGTTGTTGGAAAATGATCTTACCCATGTATTGTGAGGTTTCCGCTGCTGCATGTAACGGAAACATGAGATACCACTTAGTGTAGTGTGTTGGCTTATATTGGTGGCCACACCATATATAACACTGTATTGACTCTTCCTTTCTGCTATTTTGACAATTACAAATGTGATGCCCCAAATTTGATTGGATAATGATTAAGTGTGTGTTGTGTGTATGATGAATCTCACATTATGCATACATTGGGTTGATATGATTTTATTAATAATTATCATGGTTTTGAAACCTGAACCGTTCAAAGAACCAAAAAAGAGAGAGGTTCAACATCTTTGAGCTTAGATTGGGGTTCTACTAAGGTCCAACCATGATGTGTCATTTAATTTTTTATTAAATTTAATTCATAAATTTTGTTTATATTTTTTATTAAATTTACTATATAAATTGTGTTTATATATAATAATTTTCTATATCTTACCAGCTTAATGGTTGACATGTTGGACATGCATATATCATCCTAGAGAACCCAAGTTCAAATCCTGGTGCTGACTAATTTCAACAAACATCATATGGGCAGAACTGCAACAACAAAAAAAAACCATTGGGCTGGTTTTCGGTTAATCGGGTCAGACTACCCAATTTACTTTGGATATAACAACTACAATGAACCTCAATTTCGAATGTTCTTTTTAATGTATATAGTAAATGTGGCTAGCGATTTTTTGAGAATCATTGCAATGAATTAAATAATATTTAAAATTTAAGAACACCCTAGAACGTTTTTATTTTTTATTTTTTACAGTCATAATAATGGGGTAGGGAAATTTAAACTATGTTTCTCCTAATTAAGAAGATGAATTGTATCACGAAGATACAAGGCTTTTGACAAAACACCCAATTTTTTAATATCATACAATGCTTATGTACCAATGATTGGTAACATACCATTAACTTTATTCGCCCTCTACGAATATAATCCTGCTTAAAACAAAATAAGTCATACTTTGGCACAAGAGGAGGTTTTATTTTGCTGCAGGTTGCTCGAATTTCGATCAATCCTTCAACTGATTGGGTATCAAATAGCTTTAATCAATTAATTCTTGAAACATGCATGATGAAAATGGAAACAAAAAGGGCGTTAAAGATTGAATGTATTGTTAGGATGGAAGAGCCGGTGTGAGCACTTGGAACAATCGACGTTAGGTGAAACAGTGAATGGTAGGTTGATTAATTCCAGAAAAGCCCTGGCACTTGAGCATTTGGATTAATTCTCTTGGCTGTTCACTTGATGCAGGTACAGACAGCTAGCCTTCTTATTAGCAAAGGATGATGCAGGCTGTTGATTATTGGCTTCAATTTGGTGGCAAAGTCAGAATTTTTTTTTTTCAAAGGGAGACCAAGTTAAATTGATGAATAATTTTCAAATACACAAAATAATATGCATATACTTTTCTTAAAAAAAAAACACATATATGCATAGTTTATACTAAAAACATGTCTTTAACATAATTTATTTTGGGGACCAAAAAAAAATGAATATAAGAAAATAATAAATAATTTATTATTTAGAGAGCACCATAATTCTTTTTTTTTTTTTTTTTTTTGAGGGGAAGAGCACCATAATTCAAGATAAATATTTTCTTTCATTAAGTCATGTATAATTATCTTGTAAATTATATTAATCACAATTAATATTTTTTAAAATAATTTTTTTATAGACAGAATAAGATTTGAAACTTATAGTATCCTCTCCCTAATAATTGCCCTTTATTATTAGGCCAACACACTAATTGATTGATTTATTTTTTTTTTTTTTTTTTTTTAGCTTTGAATCTAAGTCTTTTATTTGACCACAAGAAAACTTTTTTTGGTTAAACTAACAAGAACTCCTATTCTTTAAACATGCAGTGAGACAGAGAGGTGAGAGTTCAGAGGGAGTTGAGAGTGAGAGCGAGAGTGAGTCACGGTTGGATAAAAAGAATAGAAAAAAAAAATCAACAAACAAATCTATATATATATATATATATATAAAACCGAAACCTCTGAAACTCTCACAATTTTTCACATCATCATTTTAATTTATAAAAAAATTTTATTTTTTAAACTAAACAGTGAGAGAGTCCTAACAGGAGTCTCTTATATATATATATATATATATATATATTTGATTTTCCTTCTGAGCGTGACAAAATCTTTGAAAACCCTAAAGTAGCTTCCTCTGTTCATCTCCACTAAGGTAGAAACCCTAAGCTTCAATTTCTTTGGTACACTTGCTCTTGCTTTTTCTCTTTTTTGTGAATAAGTTTCTTTTTTTTTTTTTTTCTTTTGTTTTGTGTCTGGTGGAGGTGATCTTGCGACTGTCTGTTCTTCCAAGCCCCATGATATTTTACATGACTTTCATTGGCGATGGAGTAGTACTTTACATTAGATAGTATAACTACAAGTATTGCAGTAAGTTTGCTAACTTTTTGTATGGTTCAAAGATGCTATATTCTATGTTATTTTAGATTATATAACCTTAAGCTTTACATTACGGAGATGTATGTTAGGTTGCCTCACATCAAAGGTAGCTTATTGCATTTGTTGTACAAGTTTTCAATTCCTTTTGTGTGGATATTTTTTCATAGCTGTGGAGTAAGGTCTATGCACTATATGTTATCTTATGTCTTCTCTTATGGTGTCATGCTTCTTTGTTTATTAATTAAAGATTATGTTGGAAGCCTATATTATTTGCACCTTTAAAGTGTTTGACAATGTTTGAACCAAATTTCTCATCAATTAGGAAGAATTGGATAATAAAAACTTAGAAAAGCTTTCCATCCTTACTGAAATTGTCTCGCAATAATGACTATATTTTTTTGTTTTGTTTTGTTTTTATAATTTGTAGGTTCTAAATCTTTTGATTTTTAATTCTTCCAAGCTCTTGACCTTAAACCTATGGAAGAAAGTCTCACACTTAACTTCATCTATTACATTCAACTATTTGTAATCTTGGCAATAGTTTTTTTTTACATTCAACTATTTGTAATGTTGGCAAATTTCCATGTCAAAAATCAAAATGGTTTCAGTATAATTGCAAGTTTCCATATATTTTAATTTCATTTAAATTGTAATTGCATTAAGTCATTGAAGTTCAAGTTCAGAAGAAAGAGTACAAGTGCTGCAGAAGGATTCTCGATTGAGCAAGATTCATCATGTTAGGCGAAATTATGTGTGAGACAACAAAATTTGGGTTTTAATTACACAAAACAGTTTCGTTGAAATCCGTCTAACACTCGATCGGGAAAGTTTGCCTAAGAAAATCAGTTTTTTTTTTTTGGGACTTATAATTGAATAACAGACTCCTTCGAGCAGGACAGTTATCAATTTTAATTTTTAAGAAATAGTTTTTAACATGCCTCAAAGTTACATTATTTTTCATATAATTATCAATTTTATTAAGAATCACACATAGAAAGCTTTGAGAGAGAATCTCTATTTGCAATTGTATATCAAAAACTGAATGTAAAATACATAACCTCTGGTGTTTATATATAGAATCAGAGGAGAGCGAGAAAATAGGAAAAGACCTAACTGACTATTACACGTGTGCTAACTCCACATTATAAGCTTAAGTAAAACACATGTCGTTTAGCTACTAAAATCATAAACAAGTAGCTTAGCCAGTTGAATAAATACTGCTACTCTATCAACTGTAGCTCTGCTATTCTATCCATCTGCAACAAATTTCCTTGAAAATACCGTGAGCTATATTCCCAGTTATACGAATTTGCAAAGAAAAACTCGCTTTGGACTAGAACCACAAATACGTTGTAACTTAAAATGTTATGAAATCCCATGATGTGCACAACATTAATTAGAACTTTACGAAGTCCATGATAATTTAAAGTATGTCGATGAAACGAGGAACACTTTGGCCACCTTGTCATGCTCAATCAATTTCAAACCAACTCTTTTTCTTCTCTTCTTTTTTTCCTCCTTGTGGAATTTCATACTAGATCTTTGTTTCCCTTGAAACAACGTTATCATGATTGAGTAAATGAAGCTTCCTTATCTTTTTCCAAGTCCCAAACTTGATGTGAAACGAATTTATAGATAAATTTATTAACTAATTTTTTTTTTAAATGATAGATACTATAAGTTCATAATAAAGACACCAATTTGTTTCAGTGTAAGTAGGATTCAAATTTAAGTCTCTTATTTGAGAATGAATTTTTTTTTACAATTGAGTTAATTTTAGTTTATGAATTTATTAACTATTTATTTCTTTTGATGATTTGATAGTAGCCGGTGGTTCAAGAGTTAAATAACTCAATTGACACTTCTTGTTATTTTTAACTTTCTAATGGAGATGTTTAGGATTCAAGTCCTTTTAACTGAACTATCAAACTATAAAGTCATTTTTATTGAAAACAATATATATATATATCTCAATTATGTAACAAGTTTTTTGTGAATTTGTTAACTATAGTGTAAAAAAAGCTTATTTGATGGTAAGAGGCTCACCAACAATATGGACAAGTTTGGTGCGGGTTCTATGCATGATGTTCCATACACCTTCATATCCAATTGAAACCTTGACTCATGAGTCAACAAATAGCTTCCATTCATAAAAACTTGTAAATGACATTTTTCAAGTAGTGTCATGTCATCCCTATCTTTCTTTGTTGCTTTCTCACTAGAACATCAGTTAAAAATACAACTTGAGGTCCCACACATTAAATTAAATAGCTCGATGAAAAGTTCTTCATGTTCAATTAAATTAAATATCTCACTACTAAAACATCGATGAAAAATACAACAGGTCATATAACACATAAGAAAAGTTGATTAAATTCTTCGTTATTCAACCACAGGAATATTAGGAAACTCATAACTCAAATTAATCCATGAAGCGACCGCTTCCAACCAGCCTTACAAAAAGGGGCCCATGACAAGATTGAGAGCAATGAAATTTTACGCACTGAGGTACAAAAAGAAAATCTCAACACAAAAAACTTTTCAGCAAGGGCTTTATATCTTCTATAATGGGCTGTAAGGCCCAGTTTATGTCTAAAAAGTTCTTATGTGTAGAGCAACCTAGAAAATAGTTATATTTGAGAGTAATTTTCACGCAATGACAAAAGACTTCTTGAGCCACCTATATCTGGGTAATTTTCACTCAATGGCATGAGACTTCTTAAGCCAGTGGTGTCTGAGATTTCTTCTAAAGGAGTAAGTTTAAGTTTGACTATTATTCACTCTTCTTATGGGATGTGCTCGACGACTTCTAGTGAAATAAAATTAAAACTTTTAAACAAAAAACAGAAGTTGAGTGCAACAATTTTCCAATATTTGATTCTCTTTTGGTAGAACCAATATTTCTTTCATCCACAGGAATTGATTGCAATTTGCAAAAAGATTCTAATATTTAGTATTTGTTTCAAATGTTAAATTGCGCTAGCACTCCTTGAACTTTTAAGTTGTTACATTAAGCTCCGTAATTATGTTTTTTTTGGAGGGTCAATTTGGTACAATAACTTTGATACTAAATCAATATTTAGGCTTCTATTAGTGCCCTATCCATTTTCTACCAAACGGAACACCCGGTCTAAGAATACATGGGTCTCAGGTGAGCCAAAATGTTTTTGCATCCAACAATGAAATATGAAGGAAATATTGAGAAAACAAAGGATGAAAGTAGGAATTTGTCTTTGAGGAAACGAAACATGAACAATAACATTTTTTTGATGATTCAACATTCAAGAATAAAAAAATATACTAAAATTCAAATATTAACAAAGCATAAATAAAATAAAAGACTTAAATAACATTTTTTTAATATATTTGATATTATTTATGATATTTTAAAATGGATCTTTTTTTTTAAATATTGAAAATTATTTATATTTACTATGTAATAAATTTTGCTATAATTTCTCTTTTAATGTAACCATGTTGAAATGGTCAACAGCCAAAAAAACTAGCCCTTCCTGTCTTGGATTCTTACAAGGTAAAGAAAATGACAACATTTCTTACTTTCAAATCTACGCCGTCCAAGTGGAAATACAACAACTCCACAGCACTAGTAATATAGAAACTTGGCCAAGGATTTACATCTTTCAGTTTCACATTTGGGGCCCTAACTTGGATTCTTCCTCTCACATCACAGCATTTACCTCTCTCTTTCATCTTGATTTCTCAATTTTCCCTTTGCTCTCTCTCTCTCTCTCTCCACTAAATGTGTGGCAGTATTCACGTGAGCGATCTTAATTTGTACATTTATTGTAAATTTTTGTGTGTGTATATATATATATATATATATTTTTTGTGCATGATTGTGGTTTTTTTTTTTATAAATAAAATAAAATCTTATTTTGAGGGTCAAGACACCCCTTAAATAACCTTATTTATCAAGGGTTGTAAATATAAATCTTTTAAACCTTAGTAAAAAGTTATTTAAGAGTCTTTTGACCCTCAAAATAAGATTAGAGCACTTGAGCTAAAAAAAAAAAAAAAGGATTAGAGCACTTGTCTTAAGGGCCATGAAGGCCTTTAAAATTTTCTTTTCGACGGTATATGTTTCGAAGGTTATTAAGGGTCAGTTGGACTCTTAAAATAAATTTTTTCAAGGTTTTATAATACTTTTGTAAGGGTTTTGACCCTTGAAAAATGTCAGATTTGTTGTAATTTGATTTTATTTCAACATATCAAAATTTTCATTATTTTTGTCTCTATATTTACATTATGTGCAGGTTTGGTAGCAACTTTTTATATTAAAATATATAAATTTTGGTAACTTTTATATTAAATGTGTGACAAAAAAATTAAAAAAAAACAAAAACAAAAACAAAAATAGCTTCTTTCTAATAAAAGTTATTATTTATCAAAGAAATGCTTAAAACAAAAATCTTTTGGCAAATAAGCAAGAGCCAAATGCACATGTAATGAAAAAAAAAAAAAAAAAAAAAAACTTTATTAGTGAGTCCCACCATAAGAACTCTCTCCTCTCTCCCTTGAGGGGAAAGAATATGGTTGGTTTATGAAGGAAAATGGATCCTTCAATTTTCTATTCTTTCACCCCAATCCATTCAATTTAGTGCTTTTTTTCCCAATCAATTTTTTTTTTTTTTTTTATAAATGGATTCATTTTGAACCTTATGTTATGAAACTATTGTCATTTTAGTACTTTCACTTGGCTCACAATCACAAACACGTAGCTAATAAATAATTAGGAATAATTAATTACTAGTAATAAAAAACCACATCTGCGTCTAAATAAAAAAAAAAAAAAAAATCAACTTCAAAAAAGAAAAATGAAATAATGATTTTCTAAAGAAAATAAATAAATAACTTGAATTAAAAAAACACTCTAGTTTCCTTTTATTTTTATTCATTTTTTGCGAAAATTAGAGTTGCTTGTGATCAAACCATTCCAATTCTTGGAACAAACCTCTCACATTGTTGTCACAGGTAATTAGAAGATGATTTGAGGCTTGGATTTTGTAGTTTTCACTGACACTTACCACTAACAAATAAATAAAATAAAATAATGTTACAACACAGGTTTGCTCAACAACACAAGCAAAAAATGAAGGAGAAGGTAATGTGTGATTTCATTGAATTGATTAATTATGTTACAACATATCTGTCTTTTATACACAACGACAGAGCATGAGGAGGAAAAACATGATGTTACTATCTAATCGGCAAAGGCACAAAATAACCATCTCCTCTACAAACCAGATGCACCAATCAACTTATGACACGAGGCCTCTAAACATTTACAGAGAAATGAGAAAGACTACAAGCCGTATAATTTTGTGTGTAAATTTTTTTTCACCATGTATAAAGTTAGATAGTGTCATATTCTCTAAATACAGTGGAGCTATCTTGTGTTTTCACTGTTATACCTTTATTTACGTTAGTTATTCCGTTCTTCCAAAGCTTTCAAAAACATTTGTTCCATTGACTTATTGTTTTCACCGTTTAAACATAACTTAATTTTGACAAAGGATATTGATAAAATTGAGAATGTAATTCTTTATATATTGAATTGAATTGGTAGCACGATTGTAGTGACCATATATGGTTGGATACATGGTATGCATACGATGCTCCTATAGCAGGGGCAAGTAAGAGAAGCACAACAATGACCATATATGATTGGAATAGTTCAAGCTTACTCTCTATTTGTTTGTACATTTATAGGATGCTGGAGGATACTCAATATTTCCAGAAAAGTTCAAACATGTTGAGTATTTTTTCATTTGGGCAAGTAAGAGATTGGGACATTTTGATTTCAATATGGTATTCAGAGTCCAAGTTAGGCGTGATTCATCAAGCAGAGGATGTATAATCATAGACAATTTTAATTCCCACACACCAATCTCAAAAAAGTAAACAAAGCCATGCCCTTGTTCACTTAAATTTTTGCTACATCTTGCGCACTTAAATTAGTACAAGACGAATACGTAAAAATATAAGTCACAATTTCATGAGCTAAAACAGGAATATTTTCATTCAATGGGACAACTCTAATTGAACAGCCTGGTTGATTAAGAAATATTATCTGCACAACAATAATTTATCCTCTGTAGGAGGCAGAGCAGCCACTAATTATTTATGAATTGATCGCTTTTTTTTTTTTTTTTTTTTTTTTTTTTTTTTTTTTTTATGATAATAACAAGAATTAATTGCTAACCGTGCATATGAGTACTGAATATATAAATAGGAGTAAACCAATTTCTACGACTGGGCTATTGCCACTCCAAAATATATTGCCCGGTTTTTCAGCATTGTTTATTAACTTAATCAATTACACATTCACAATTATAAAGTTATAAATATTTTTTTCCTCTTAAAAAGACCTTAACAAATAAATATACCACACACTAAGCAAAAAAGAAAATTTGTTGTAGGTAAGGATAGCTATCATAAATCAAGGGACCAATAATTTGTCACACAAAAATATGAAGTGTCTTTATGCTATCATATATGTGAAGAATAATTGCCCTAGTTTTGCTGTGGTGTTAACTTTCCCTTGCATTTAAAGTATAGCCGATTGACTTGATTCACCTGATTGAAATGATGAGCTAGTTGAATTTAAATTGTCTCCTACGTCCCCTTTTGGTCTCGCTGGTGATGATGATAGGAAAGGCTTGGAAGGCATTTGTAAGCATTCAACTTCTCCTTCAAGCATTTCTACAACTTTGTTCATTGAAGGACGGTCACCAGGCTTCATTTGTATGCACCATAATGCAACTATGATCATCTTTTTAACAATTTTCTTCTCCTCCTTTGTGGCATCTTCTATTTCTATCTCATTTCCTTCGCTAAATTGGCCATAGAGCCAAGTTGGGAAGTAAATTTGGCTTGAATGGTCTGCAGATGCATTCACGTTCTTTCTTCTGCTTGCCATTTCCAACAATAACATGCCAAAACTATAAACATCAGCTTTATAGGAGACCCCTCCAATGTTTTTATAGAACAACTCTGGAGCTATATATCCTAATGTTCCTCTTGCAGCAGTCAACGACACTATGCTATCATTCGTTGGATAAAGTTTTGCAAGCCCAAAATCAGAAACTTTGGGAATGAAGTTCTCATCGAGAAGAATGTTATGAGGCTTAATATCAAAATGCAGAATTTGCATGTCACATCCTTGATGTAGATATTCAATCCCATGAGCCACTCCAAGAGAAATCTTATATGTTTTTTCAATACTTAAGGGAATACTTCCTTCTCGAGAAAAAATGTATTTTTCAAGAGAACCATTAGGCATGAATTCATATATAAGGGCACGTTTTGGTCCCTCAGCACAAAAACCAATGAGTTGCACCACATTCACATGGTGAATCCTTCCAATTGTTGCAACTTCATTGATAAATTCTTGCCCATTAGCTTTGGGGTTACCCAACATCTTTATAGCTACTAGAGGGCCACTTTCAAGCTTTCCTCTATATACAGAGCCATAGCCTCCTTCACCCAATTTGTCCTTGAAACCTTTGGACATCTTCCTAATATTTGAGTAAGAGTACCTAATTGGCATGAGGTTAATTTGGCTTTGCAGAAATTCTTCAATAGCATCATACATTGATAAATGTCTCTTACGCCACTTATATATCAAAAACGCCACCACACATGGAACCCCCAAGGCAGTCTTTGCTTCAAGGTAAAATAATACTGTGCAGAAACATAACCGAAATAAGCATAAGAAAACAAATTTCTTGTTGCACCTGTCAGCTTTTTTAATTTTAAGTTGAAAATATAGTTAGACTTACAACTACACGCCTTCTTTATCCTAGTAATTAAGCATAATATATGTTGTTTCATGTTAATGTCACTAATATTTGTGTCTTGTTTGCATGGTAAACTACTTTTAATCTCAATCTTAAGGAATGATATTTTAAAAAAAGTAGAAGAAGAGATTCAGGTTGTTACCCATTTTCACTGACACGGGCAAATAATAATCTGCAAGAAATATTAACAAAAAGAAGGTGAAATTACTTTTTGCTAAGGAAAAATGAATTGCTAATTAATGAAACAAAGTGACTTGAATAACCTGAAAAGTCTAAGGCCTAATAAAACTGCATTAACAACTCTAATAAAATTGCAGTAAGATCTCTCATTAGGTCATGCTTAGCAAGAAATATAAACAACCATAAAAATCAGTTGACTTTATAATTTATGTATCTGGTCTTTAAAATTGTGATGTCACTTTAATTTAGTGGAGCTCGATCAAATGCCTACAATGTTCTCAATAACCATTAGTTGTTAGAATTATGTAATTAAATGAATAAATTTAATTATTATTTCCTATTTCCTAACACCTTAAGCCTCTGTAAGAATTGGTAATTTAATACTAGTTAACTTATTGATGGGGCTAAAGAATTTGGCCATTGAGTCAAGCAAACCTATTTTAACTAGGTTATAATAGAGTAAGTGTTCAGACGTGCATTTTGCATTGAATATTAAGTACTAAGCCTTTATTCTCAAGGAAATATTGGGAGCTAGGAGAGGTAAATTTTTAATAGAAAGAAGAAGCTAATTTCATAATAAATTTTTACTTTTCACATCATCAAGCCTAAAAGATTGAGATTGTTAATAAAATTATAATTAAATAATTAAATTCAAAATTTCCTAGGAATTTTATTTATCAGAGATCACCCGATTACCCAAGTACATGGTTTTTCCTCCATCTGTGTCATCAACACACATTAGGCGCAATTACTCATGCAATTCTATTTCCTTGTCTATTCTATATTAATTACTATCCTTCAAACAACTTCTTTCAGAGAGAAACCTCACCTGTGGCTTTGAAAAATACATGTTTAGCTTTAATTTTATACCACCATTCTGCATTGTCCCAAATTGAATGCCAAAATTCTGCATTTTTGACAAAGAAAGGAAAACATCAAAGTTGTGAACTTTAAAATTGAATTTAGTCATTATACGAAAACTACAATAACTATTCCCTAACATGTAGGGTACGCACGAAGAAGCTATCTTCTTAAAAAATTCGATACTTTTTTACTTTTCATTCCTCAAGCATAAAAGTTTGAGATCAACCAATTGCCCAATTACATGCTTATTCCTCTACTTCTATCATCATCACATCAGGCACAATATATTAATCATACAATTCTATTTTATTGTCCATTCTATATTACCCTTCAAACAAATTTCTGAGAAAGAAACCTCACCTTGGAGTCTATATCGGATACGGACAAGCAATCCTGCAATGACAAATAAAAGAAAAACATCAGCGTTTGGAAACCTCAAAATTAAATCTAGTCATTATACTGAGACTTGAATAAAAATATCCTAGTATGTCTATTACATTGGTATGGAATTATGGATGGTGTTTGCACCGAGAAATTTGGTCTTATAGAAGTTTAATAGAAACGATACAGGAATGGTTAGTGAATAGTGACAGTGGAAAAATGCAAGAGTTTAGAAAAAAAAAGAATCTTGCAAAGTGAAAATAATGGTCAACATGCATATAATGTATTTAATTAGAGAATGTAAAGTGTTATGGCCTTATTTACCATCGATGCCGTCGTTGCATTGAAGATGGTTCGTGTCATTGAGGTAACAAAAGTTGGACACTGGGCAATAACTTTCACAAATACCTTCACCATTGAGCCATGAAAGCTCAAAACCATATACCAATTCATTGTAGACGTCTGTACAGGAGATATTTGGGTCATCATTATTTATTGGCCACGAAGTCAGAAACATCTTCTCTACTTGGCACGAGTCCTCCACTTCGGATACCTTGGTTATACCAACTGTAACATATCTATACCTCTTGGAATCAGATACAGAAGAAGAGTTGTCATTATAATTGCAAGTAGAAGTGTCGAAATACAATGAAGAATTCACTGGTTTTTCACAGCTCATCAAAGCCAAACTCCGTGATAGTTCGAGAAGCCGGTAATTTGCCTTTGTCCCCTTTAGAAGATAAGTGTTATATGGAGAGTAATAAGTATAACTGTTATAATATCCAGATAAAGAATAAGTCGGGATGGAGAAGTAATTGTCCTTGCGTATGCTCGAGTCCACAATCCGGATTGTGTAGTTGTTGTAACTGATTTCCTGTACATTGTATTTTTCATCATGTAACTGGAGCACCGTACGATTCTTCTCACACGAAAGTTCATAATCGCGGTTCCCGCAGTTTTCTGGGTCGGTCGACAATCGAAAAGGAAATCTTATGTTGTGGATATTCCCACAAGAAGAAGCGGAGCAGGTATGATTAACCATAGCAGTAGCAGCACAGCAATTTGGATGGACTAATACAAGAGCAATAAGAACAGTGAGTCCTACAGTGAACGCCAATCCTCTTGCCATTGAGCTAGATAGAGAGAGAGAGAGAGAGGGAGGAATATTTCCACTAGTACATACTAGAAAACTTCCACAGCTGTAGACAATCACAATAAAAACTTCTTTCTGTGGTTTTCATAGCATCTTCAACATTAATGAAGTAAAAAAGTAGAGTTTCCGCTTGAAGAAAGATGATGCGCAAGTTCGTGGTAGTGGACTAGTGGAACAATATCAACATCAATATCACGCTGACAATATCTGGCGTAAGCACATACGTCATCTTGATTAATTATTTGACAGTTATTAAGTTTTTATTTATTTATTTATTTATTTTTATTATTAAGATTTTGGTCCGTTAGATTGGGGGTGACATAGGATATTCAGGACGGAGGTATCTTCAGAGTAGGGGGACAACAGCTCCCAAATCTTTTTTAAAAATATATTATTATATATATATATGTACTAATTTTAATAATTTTGTTATATAAAATTATATTTTGTTTCCTTTAAACAATATCATTGATTTTTTAAACTTAATGTTATACTCACAACCTTATTATAACATTTTTATAAACTGTTTTGTAGCAAATTCTTCTTGGTTTGCATAATGGGCCAACCACTCTCATCATTTTTTTATCTACTAGTGACCGTTTATCATATCAATAATTTATAAAAAAAGCTTGTAAAATTAAAAAATAGCTCAACAATAAAAATTATCAATAGTAAAACTAAAAAAAAATTAAGCTCAACTAACCAATTTTATCCAAAATAAATATTATATGCCCTTTAAAAAAATTCTAAACAAAAATAATTTTGTTCTTACCGACCAAAAAAAAAAAAAAAACTCAACAGCTAAGACTAAGTAATAGCAAAGTCAAAAGTTGAAATTGCTACATATAGCCAAAAATAAAGCCACTCTCAAACTCAAAGTTTTGGCTCCGTCTCTGGGGATAATAAAAAATATATGAGAGAAAAGTATAGAAAAAACTGATTCTAGAGATGTTTGGTCGAAGAGAATGTGGTGATAAAAAATTGGTAGGACAAGGTGCATTTTAGCTACAATTAATGACCGAACTGCCTCTCCTTATTATCTGCTGTTGATTTTTCTTTTTTTTCTTTTTTTTTTTCTGAGAAGGACACTTTTTGCTTTTTGGTTTTAGACAACTGCTGGTTATTTTAATTATTTTATTTGGGCCGCGGGTGTGAATGTGATGGTGCTTTTTTTTAGTGGGGTGGGGGTGTGGGGAGGGAGGGAGGGAGGGAGGGAGGGAGGAGGGGGACATGTATTTTTTTTTTAACTTTATTTTTTCTGGGCATGATTTAAAAAAAAAATTTGTGTTTTTTTTTTGGTGGTTGTTTGCCAATTTTTTGTTTTAATTGGGCATTATTTTTAACAATGGCATATGAATAAATTTATACAAACTCATTTTTTCAATTCTTCCACTTTTCCATTCCTAACAAAACACAAAGGAGGAAAATTAAAATATTTTTTATCATTTCAATTTTTCACCATTTTTTCATTTTCTATCCTCTCACTTTTCTATCTCCCAAACCAAACGAGCCCTATAATTAAACTAATCACGCACCAGTACACGGATTGAGATATTCTAAAGTTCTTAGGATACTCTATTGTGTAAAGTTCTTTTAATCTTAACATTTTATTTATGTCCAGATTTTGTTATGTCACTAATCCACTAACAAATAATGGTTTAAAAAATAACTACTGGTTTAAAAAATAACTACTCATAAAAAATAATAATTATTACCTTACCTCTTTTACCTAATTAAACAAGGTCTCTAAGAAAACATGAAGTCATCCCATAGTCACCATCTTTTTCCCCTCTACTTTTTTTCAACTTGTTCCACAAATCCTTTGAAATGGGACGTAGCAAAATCATATTTTATGATCCTAAGTGCCAAATTGCCAATTATGTACTTGAAAAAAAAAAATTGTACGTATATGATTAATTAAAAAAAAAAAATTGCTCTGCAAAAATTGAAATTGATTTCAAAAAATTAATAGAAGACTAAAAAAAATGGAATGAAAACCCAGGTGCCTGTCTGCCATTTATATACGATATGTGCTTCACCTATTTGCATAACAATCAATTTTCTAAATAAGCATAGTTAACACTCCATTTCTTTAGCACTCCTAGAGGCAATTCTTTCGCATTTAACTCTACAATGCTATTGCCACTATCGGTTTTTTTTTTTTTTTTTTAATTTTTTTTAATTTTTGTGCATTTAAGTTATTAATTATAATTTATGAGTAGTTATTTTTTAAACCATTATTTTAAGGATTTTTTTTTGGGTGGGGGGGGGGGGGGGAGAGAAATAGGCCTTTGCCCAAAAATATTATTAAGAAATAGAACAGTCTGCTAAAACAAAAGCATCTACATCTGACAGAACTAATTCCATCCAAACTAACAAAGGGAAAAAAAAGAAAAAAGAAAAAAATAAAGCCTAGTTCTCTAGGCCAAAGCATGTGCAACAGCATTGCCTTGCTTAACAGTGTGAGAAAAAGAAAAACTCCGAAGTGAGTTTACATGTATTAAGGTGTCCCTAACTAAGTGACCATAGGATGAGGAAAACAAGTTGCCCTTTTGAAGAGCTTTGATACAAGTCTCTGAATCACCTTCAAAATGGCCCTGTTGAAGACCAAGTTCCAAAGAAAAAATCGCTGCTCTTCCAGCTGCTATCATCTCCAAGCTCTCCACATTGTGAGGTTTCCAAATTTTTTCTGCCATTGCTGTCAATACCAAACCCAATGAATCCCAAACCACAATACCGATACCTGCTTCATTGCTCTCATTACGGGGATTTGTTAGTGGATTAATGACATGGAAAAATCTTAACCTTTTATTATAAATGAAAGGTTAATATTAAAAGAATTCTATATGGTAAAGTAGCTTAGGAACTCTAGAGGATCTCAAATTCTTAGTTCCTAGCACGCTTGTTATTAATTAATCCTAATTTTTATTGATGATAAAAATGCGAGTAACGACACGATCTTAATGGTTACTACCTGAGGCTTTTTTTTTTTGGTTTAGTGTCATAATTTTTCATTCATCTCTATTTGAGGTTACAAATTAGTCCACTAATTTTATGCATTTGCAAATTGCTGATATAACTAAGAGTGTCATGAGACTAGTTTCAACAAATGAACAAATCCACACACAAACATATGATTTCAATGCTATTTTGGTATTATTTTTTGGAGCTAGCCTCATGACACTCTTAGTTATATTAGCAGTTCACAAATACATAATATTAGTAGACAAATATGTAAATCTCAAATGGAGATAAATGAAAAATTATGACATTAAACCCCAAAATATAAATAAGTCTCAAAGCACGTGTGGAGCACATGCGATAAGGCTAGTTAAAAGAAAGATATATAATAAAAGGTAGGTGCCTCTTTTAAGTAATTCAAACTCTTCCGTTATTAACTAATCTGACCATCTTCACTTTAGTCAGTAAGCTGATTGAAAATTTGTGAAGATCCCTAACAAAACTAAATGAAAGGTATTAATCTTAGGTGAAGAGAAATAAACGACGACTTTTTTTTTTTTTTTTCCTTTTGCTTAAGAAGTAAATGACAATTGAAACATAAAATGAATGGATGGTATGCATCGAATATGGACCCTATTAAAGCGCTGGAATAGGTCACCTATAGGGATTTGTTAATTAGCAAATGACTAATATACCCCCAATACCTATACCCCCGAAGCCTAATAAATGAATGAAATACCCCCAAAACATAAAAAATGACCCAAGCACCCCCTAAGACACCAAAAATGACCGAAGTACCCCTTGTGCCTAAAACTAGCCAAAATACCCTCGATTACTTGAATAATACCAAAATACCCCTATAAGTCTGATAAATATGACCAAAATGCCCCCAGAAAGACAAAAAATGTCTCAAACACACTTGACACCTAGAAAAAGACTGATACACCCCCGAAACATAAGCAAATGACCAAAATACCCCCAAAACATCGAAATGACCGAAATACCTCCTAAAAGCTAGAAAATGACAAAAGTACCCCCCATGCCTTAAAAAAGTGGAAAACCCCTCAATTACTTGAATAATACCAAAATAGCCCTATAAATTGAAAAAAATGACCATAATGCCCTCGTAACCACAAAAAATGTCCAATATACACCCGATACAGAAAAAAAGACCAATGCACCATAGAAGAAGGAAAAAAAAAAAAAAAAAAAGACCGAATTGCCTCTGATACCTAAATAATGACTGAAACACTCTCGAAACTTTAAAAAATGACCAAACCCCCCCCCCCCCCCCCCGCCCAAAGCACATAAAATTACTAAAATACCCCCCGAAACATGGAAATCGACCATAAATATCTCCCTATGTTTGAAAAATACCAAAATACCCATCGATGACTAAAATAAGACCGATATAACCCTATAAATCAAAAAATGACCACAACGCCCCTGTAATCGTTGGAGTTGTTTGAAATACACTCTAAACCTAAAAAATAACTGATACACCCCTAAAGCATAAAAAATGATCGAAGAACCTGTGAAGGCAGCATTATAATAATAGAAAAATTAGAGAAATGTTATAGCATGACCAAAATACCCCCTAAAACATAAGAAATGATCTTATACCCTTTAAACATTTTATTAATTTCTTAAGTTCCAAGGGCATTTATGTCATTTTTTAGGCTTAGGATGTATGTGTGTAAATTTTATTACTGCATAGGGGGTATTTCATCATTTTTTTGCGTTTACAGGGGTATTTGGGTCATTTTTTTAGTCTTCGGGTGTATTTTTGGTTATTTAATTATGTAGGTCTTAATGGATAAACCCACTAATACTCACTAAAACCCATCTAAAATTTAAATAAATAACATAAAATCTAAATTTCTAGAAAATGACCAAAATACCTCTAAAACTTAAAAATTACCAAAATATCCCCAAAGCCTAAAAAATGACCAAAATACCCCCAAAAACCTAAAAATTTGGTTATTTTGGTTATTTTTTGGGTTTTGGCGATACTTTGGTCATTTTTTGGATTTTAGGGGTATTTTGGGCATTTTTTAGGTTTTGAGGATATTTTGGACATTTTAGAGATTTTGGGGGGTATTTTGTTCATTTTAGAGATTTTGGAGTTATTTTGGTCATTTCAATGGTTTGTAAGCATATTCAGTGATTTTAGAGATATCGGGGGTATTTTGGTCATTATAGAGGTTTTGAAGATATTTTGGTCATTTTAGTAGTTTTTGAGCATATTTGGTAATTTTAGAGATATCGGGGGTATTTTGGTTATTTTAGAGGTTTCATGGGTATTTTGCTCATTTTAGAGATGTTGGCGATATTTTGGATATTTTGGAGATTTTGGGGATACTTTTGGATGTCCAAGGGTATATTGGTAATTTTAGAAGTGTAGGGGTATTTGCGTCATTTTAGATATTTAAGAGTATTTTTGGTAATTTTGGAGGTCAAGAGGGTATTCAAGTAATTTTAGAGGTATTTGGGTCATATTGGGTTAAATGGGTGGGTTACTTATTAAATGAGTTAGGTTGGTAATTGATAATTAATTTATATATAAACAGGGCATAAATGAATAAATGGGTAATTACACACCCAACCCATTTATGACCCAACCCGTCTATTTGCCACCCCTACCTATGGGGTATTTGGTTCATTTTCAGCTGTCGGTGGTATTTTGGTTTCTTAACCATTTTTTGAGTTTATTGTGGGGGTAGGGTGGCCTTCTTTTAGTCTTAGGGGTGTTTCAATCGTTTTTAAATGAATATTGAATTATATTTCTTCCAATTTTGGTTTTTTCTTCGATTCAAGGGTATTGTGGTCTTTTTATAGGCTTCAATGGTAGTTCAGTTATTTTTCTTGCTTCGGGGATATTTCAGTCATTTTTTGGGTGGTAGGGGTGTCTCAACCATTTTTTGAGTTTGTGAGGTAGGTTGGCCTTCTTTTAGTCTTAGGGGTATTTCAGTTGTTTTTACTGAATAATACATTGTATTTCCTCCAATTTTGGTGTTTTCTTAGGATTCAAGGGTATTGTGATCTTTTTTTAGGCTTCAAAGGTATCTCAGCTATTTTTCTTTCTTCGGGGGTGTTTCAGCCATTTTTTGGGTGGTAGGGGTGTTTTGGTCATTTTCTACGTTTATGGAGGTAAGTTGGTCTTCTTTTAGTTTTAGGGGTATTTTAGTCATTCCAAAGTAAAAATAAATTATATTTTAATATTTTTGATGCTCGAGTCTCATCTTACATTTATATTTCAACGTCAACAAATTCTATATACATATCCAACAGTTGCTTTAAAATTGTGCACTTGGAGGAAACTTGGAAAATGAGATACTTAGAACTGAAAAAGGAAAAGAAAAAGACTCTTTCTCTTTCTATTTTGTTTTCTTCTTTTTGTTTCTTAGGTTGTAAATAATAAAGTACCTTCAACTATAACTTCAAGACTACCAATTTTGTTTTGTCCACAAACTTGTTGCAGATTGTCAGTAATGATGATTTTGCTCCAACGTGGTTAAACATTTTAGCAGTAAAATATGAACTAATAAGAAACATACAAATTTTGTGCTGTTGTAAATACAATGTGGATTGTAGTTTATATTATAATTACAACAATCTAAAAAAAAAAGATAGTTTTACCTATTATATAATTTATCATTTTTTTTATTTACCTTCTTTATATATATCATCACTTGTCATACATTTTGAGGATTATGACTTAATATGTTTTAATATTTTCATTAAATATCCTTATACTAATAAGGATACAATATAAATTTACTTATATGTTTTTTGGAATATCCAAGTATCCAAATGGCTAGTTCCTTGACATTTCATTCTTTTGTGTTTCATTGTAATTTGATGCAACTTGTTGGTGGTTTAATAGATCCTGAGGATGTACCCATAGCTGGAGCAGTCATCGTACCCAATAAACGTGGGCCTAACCGGTTTGATGACATTTGGAATATGCCACTGGGGAAAAACTGTTCTTGCAATTAAATAAAGCGAGCTAGCCGGTCGGGAAGAATGCTAGGTCTTCAGCAAGGTGGCTGGGAATAGTGGCAAGAAGGCATGACATGTGCCCAATCAATTATGTTTGCTGGCCTTCCGAGCCACAACAATGCAAGAATCAGTACTAAGAAGCCATTCAGGTATTAGGCAAAAAGCAATGGTAAAAGGGGTTTCTTTATTACTTGTTTAAGGCTTTATGCAAGTTTGTTGTTATGTTGAAAATGTGGCATTTGTTAATTCAACTTTACAAATGTATTTGTTATATAAATAAATCTGTTTATTGTTGCCAAACAGAGTTTGCATATCAGGTTATTAGTGAAGCCAATTCTCTACTATTTGCTTGTTGGTTTTTGTAGGATGATCATGGTTATTCATCACACTAGTAAAGCTTTCATTGTAGGGCTCAGGATATTAGTCATGAAGGAAATTTAATGTCAGATTGCTCTAGGACACTAACAAAATTCTTTACATTTGTTATCCCTTAATGGAACTGTTATCTTAGTTTGATGCCTTTTCTAAAAAAAAAAAAAGAAAGTTGTTTATAATTACGTAGCAGTAATTATAAATTATTGCTGACACTTTCAAATTCTTATAAATTATGAAGCAACACACCATTTTGGTATCGAATTCTCTCTCTTTCAAATTCTTCACTCTTTATTACTCGTTTAAAGCTTTATGTCAGTTTGTTATTATGTTGAAAATGTGGCATTTGTTAATTCAACTTTACACATGGTAGGCACGATGGATAATTCCTGCAGATCGCATCCCACATGTTAAGTAGAAGAAATGGGCACTGTCACAAATTGCGAAGTTGTGGAAGGGCCACAAAGCAGAGTTGAAGGAGAAGTACTGCAAGCCGGGCATTCCTAAGGAAGCTTTACTTGAGCTATCATCGCCGGAGGTTGATGACAATCAATTTCATGTTTTGGTGGAGTACTGGTTTTCTAAGATAGGCATGGTAGTAATAGTTATTGTAGTATAGATGTTTTGCTTTTATAGGTTCCATGCTCAAGAGTATTATATATTAGCTTGTTATTGTAATTGGTAGTGACTTTCTTGAAATGTTTGTACGAGCTGTTGAAAGATAACAAAGAGTAGCGTGGGAAGCAGACGGAGTTACATGGCTAGGATCCAGAAGCTATGCCCAGACGGTGAATAGCATTGTAAGAACATCATTACATATATATGTATATATATATATATATATATTAATAATAATATGCTTAAATTAACAAAGCTTATATTATGTTGCGTTCTAAAGTAGGAATAAACGTGATTCAACGCCATCGAATCGACACCCTCGCTTTAATATGCCGAATGTACTGACCATGTTCTGGGCAAACAAGAAAGGCAGGCAACTAGAGAGAGGTGAGATGTATAAAGTGGCATATTCTCACCGTGATGGTACTACTGTGAATGCAACTGTGAAAGCAAACATTGTAAGTTTGTAACAAATTATGTTAATCTAAAGGAATGTGTAACACACTATGAACACATTGACTTGAATGCAACTACAGGTACTTCAAAACCTAGTATGGGAAAAGAAGCATTAAGAACACATGGTTGATGGTGCTAAGTCCAAAAATGGAAACAAAAATCGAAATCCAGGCACTGGCTTGAGGAAAAAAAAAAAAGAGTAATAAGCCAAGATCATTAAACATCAGCAACTAGTATTCTTTGGCAATGAATTTTGTGGAGATCCCTTATGAAAATTGGCTTTTAGTGTCTTTGGAAAGTTTCCTAAGTCCTACATGCAGCTCATGTAGTTATGAGTCAATCTTTTGTCATTTACTTTATGTTCAACCATGTTTGTCATTTTCAATATGGTTTTATATATATAAAAGCAATGTTTGCATGTTGGCATATGTATTATTGCCCTTGTTGCTAATATGTTGTCTTGTTTATTTGTGAGTACTAGGCAAAGATGAGAAAGCTTATGGCAACGGGGTCACAGTTGCAGGGAGACGACATTGAGGCTGGCATACTTTGGAAGCCTGACAATGCATTGTGTTTGTGTTTTGTCATGGATTGCCAAAGGGGGAGTGTATGTTAGGTTCTCAAGACTTAGGAACTAATGTATTTAGAACTCTAATGTGTAATGTTGGCAAACCATGATCAAAACAGTTGTTAGTCTTGTTTAGACTTGCTTAAAGTATGTGCGTTATATGTAAAGTTGGAATCGAGTGGTTGCAGAAGTATTAGTGACTTTCGGTCTGGCTCGATTGATCGAAGCTTAGACTCGATCGATCGAAAGTCGGCTAGATTGTTTTTTCTACAGAATTTTCAACTCAGCCTTTGCTCATTAAAACTTTTAAGGATTTTATGTTTTGCCCTAGGTATAAAAGGGAAACCCTAGCCACGTTTTAGAGGTTGCTCATATTGTGGTTTGTGTAAATCTCTTGTGAGATCTGTGAGGAGCTTTCCTTTACACAAGCTTAGGATTATCAAGAAGGAGATTTCTTCAAGAGCTTGATGATCATTCAGTTGCTGCCATAAGAGCTTAAAGAAACACAAGCGGGTGTGCTTGTACTTGCTAGAGAATCCAAGAAAGAAGGAGCCCGTGGTTTCGGAGCTTGCACGTGGTCGTGTCAGTAAGTTTCTAATGGTAGGTAGCAATAAAATGTTAGTGGTCTAAGTCGCTATTATAAAACTTTGATTCTTTCAAAGTGGATTCAGGTTTACCTTGATGATAGCTAGGTTAAATCCTCCCTAGGTTTTTTACTGGTTTGGCTTTCCTAAGTCATCATATCATTGTGTTATTTATTTTTCCGCTACTATGCATGATATGATTATATGATTGTGTTAACCTAGAATTGCATAATTTACCTAAGTTGATCACTTGGCTAAATAATTAGGTTAATCCGGTTGTGTTTTAAGGGGTCTAAAAACAAACAAGTGGTATCAGAGTAGGTTACTCTCTTGTTGTAGATCTTTTGATCTCTGAGCTGATCCTTGACCCTCTGTTGTCATGGAATACGGACACTCTCTTGTTATTCCTCTTCACTTTGATGGGAATAATTATGCTTATTGGAAAGTAAGGATGAAAGCATTCCTGAAATCCATTGATGAGAGAGTTTGGAACTCCATTGAGATGGATGGGAGAAGCCCACTACTCCTGTTAGTGAGTGGCAAACTTCTCAAAAAGAAGTAACTGCGTTCAATAGCAAAGCTATGAATGCTATTTTCAATGCTGTTTCTATGGAGGAATTTAAGAGAATCTCTAATGTTGAGGTCGCTCATATTGCTTGGAATATCCTCTAGATTGTGCATGAAGGCACAAAGGCAGTTAAAATTAATAAGTTACAGCAATTAACTACTAGATTTGAAAGCATTAGGATGTCTGATGATGAATCCTTTGATGAATTTTATGCTAAACTCAATGACATTGTTAATTATGCATACAACTTGGGTGAAATCTATGATCAACCTAAAATTGTTAGGAAGATTCTTAGATCTTTAACTGAAGATTTTAGACCCAAAGTAACTGCCATCACTGAGAGTAAGGATGTGGACTCTATCCCTGTTGATGAACTTGTAGGATCTTTTCAGTCCTATGAGTTAGACCTACCCAAAGCTAGCAAATCCAAATCAATGGCTCTTAAGTCAGTTGATGATGTTGATGTTGGTAGATTTGATGATGAGCTCTCTGCTACAGAGATTGCTTACCTTACCAAGAACTTTAAGAATTTCCTTAGAAATAGCAACAGAAGGGCAAGAGGTAAAAACACTGCTGAACCTAGAAATTTTAGAAAGAATGATCTTACTAAGGTTAGCAACACTGAGAAACCTAGAGAAAAAGTAGGTCAATCTCCTAATAATTCTATGGGTCCTCAATGTTTTGGATGTCAAGGGTATGGTCACATGAAATCTGAATGTCCCACATACTTGAGGTCTAAGGGTAAGGCTATGGCTGTAACCTTTAGTGATAATGAAGTTTCCAATAATGAGTCTATTTCTGACGAGGATGGAAACTTTATTGCTTTCACTGCTACTGCTGTAATCAATGAAAGCGTGTCTATTGAAAAGAACCTTCTGATGGGGAACTCTCTTAGGATGCAGATCTTCAAGAAGCCTACAATAAACTTTTCAAAGTTGCTGCAAAGGATGCTATGAATGTTGAACTTGGCTTGAAGAAAATTGAATCTCTTGAGCTTGATAAGAAAATTTTTCGTGTGAAACTGTTTGGTGCTAATGAACTTTTAAACAATATGAAAACTGAGAATATGCTTTTGCTTGATAAAGTTAAGAATTTGGAACTTGAACTGTCTGTTGATAGAGAACAATCTATTAAGTCTGCAAGCTCCGAACTTGATCACATGCTGAGTGTTCAAAAGTCTCCTTCTGACAAATCTGGATTAGGTTTTGTAGAAAGCATCTCTGCGTCTGCACCCAATTCCATAATTTTTGTTCCTTCTTCTTCCTCTGAACCCCCTGTGAGTGAGGTTGTGAGTGAGACTGTTAAGCCTGTAGAGGTCACACCTCTTAGGAAGATTAGGGTTGATCTAAAAGAGTCTAAACCTAAGGAGTCTACCCTTTCTAAGGACAAAGTGCATGGTAAACCTGCTTGGGTTTGTCATTTTTGTGGAAAGTCTGGACACATACGTCCAAACTGTTTCAAGCTGCAAGCTGCTAAGCTGCTAAGTGAGCAAACAAACCAAAAGTATCTGTGCCTCAAGCATAAGATCCTATGGTACTTATTGGTGAATTTGTAAAGGCTCTCAACCTTTATTCCAGTACTGGAGTTGGAAATCACTCTAATGTGAATAAGAACTCCAATGCTCAAGGTGCATCTAAAAAGTTTTGGATGCAAAAGGCTCGATCTAATTGAGTCTTTCTGACATGGTCCTTGTGCTTCATTGCTCTACTCTTTGTGACCATTGTTTTTTGGTTTTTTTTTTTTTTTTTTCTTTTTGTTTCTAGGACGTGCATTTCATAACATTCATGCATTTCATTCTAGGACTGTTTTTGTTTCCTCTTTTTAAAAAAAATAATAATAAATAAATAAATAAATAAAAAGGAAAAAGGGAAGCAAATTATGTTTTGTAATTTATTTTCTTGGTTTTGAAAACAAGGTTGATCAATTTATTTTCGCATAACATGTCTTTGTACCTTATTTATCTTGGATGAGCTTATTTATTGCACTTTACTAGTTGAAGCTTTGTAGTGCATGTTGTGTGGGAAAGATGTTTATGGTTTTTGATCACTTTGTCTTAATCTTGAAATCACATGTCTTTGACTATCGAACTTGAACCTTTTGAGAAAGGCATAAATAACCATCTCATCACTGCTTACTAACCAATAATGAATACCTTAGTGCATATCGTAAGATTTTGTGCTTAAGAAAGTGTAACACATGCCCCAAAAGAACATAAGGTGTATCATCGGTTTAAATGCTAAAATTGGTGTGTACATTATTGGACTTTAAATAAATCAATCAAATAAAACTAGTTTGTACATTATCCTGGCTATTGAAATAAGTTTCTGATCAATTAAAATTGGTGTGTACATTATGAGGCAAATCAAGAAAATTACATAATTGCAAACTTTTATTCTAGGAGATGTGAGAGTTATATGATGCAACTCTTTAGCTGATAGTCTCATTCAAATTATATGTGATGAATTTTGTAGACTTTGTGTTTGATTTTTATTCACATATCGCCTCACATGTATCTCAAGCTTTTGCTAGTTGCACGCATTACACAAGTTACTCTTTGCTAAACTTTGTACATGTTATGTGTGCATTTTTGGTTTGACCAACCAAGTTTGAAAATTCCTTAAGTTTTATGCAAAATATATTTGATGCTTGAGAATTTAAGAGAATGGATTGAAAATCTTATTTTTGTGAAAACCGGGTTTAAAACTTGTGTTTTTGAAAGACAATTCATCTCATACTCATACATTTTATTTTTAAAAATTCAATGCTTTGGGGAGTTTTTGCATAAAAATTCTTTGTTTTTCAAAAATTTATTTTTGTTACAATTTCGATCAATCGAAATTGCGATTAAAAGTTATGGTCAGCCGCTATTTGTTTCGATCGATCGAACCTAAATTTCGATCAATCGAAAATCGTATTGAGAGTTTTTTAAAAGATTGATTTTGACGTGTTCAAACCACTTTTTCAAAAAGTTTTCAAATCTCTCTCTCTCTCCATACGACTCGATCAAGGCTCCAATCCCATTTTTTTGTCGTTTTCGATCATTCTTTTTGCAAGGTTTCTCTCTCCAAAGGCCGGTAAGACACTTATACCCTTCCTTTTGAGTTTATTTTCAAGATTCATGCATTTTTCATGCATTTTAATTGGGAGATTTTGAACCTATGCATATTTGGGGTTTTTGTTGATTCAAGCCAAATTTGTTGAAATTGATCAATGGGTTTTTGTTGGGGGATGTTTTAAACATGTTCTTGATGGTTTGATTTGATCAATTTGGTGAATTGTGAGAAATTGAAAATTCTAGGACTTGAATGTACCCGAATTGGGGATTTTGTTCAAATTGGGTTTAATTGATGAAATTGGCTTGTTGGATTGATATTTGATCATTATAATCTATATTCTAACTTGTGTGATGATCAATTGGTTAATTTTCTAAAAATTAAAAAAGTGGTTTTTCAAAATTTTGGGGTTTTTGTTATAAACTCTATGCTCAAGCTAATTTTGTGATTCTAAACTTAAATTGAACTTGTTATCACTGCATTAGAGCATGCATCATGACATTTATCTGTTCATGCATCATATAGAATTGTTATTTCTATTTTTTGTGCTAACTTACACTTTGCCTTTGGTTTTGTTTGTTTTGTTCTTTTTGGTTCTATCCTTGTGTCTTGTTCTTACCCTAGCATCATGCCTAGAAAGACTAGAGCTAATAGGTCTGCCCCCCCCCCCCCCCCCTCCTTCTCCTCCTTCTTTTGACCGTGCGAGGTTTCTGAGTGAGAAAAGCCAAGATACCTTTGAGACACTGAACCTTAAGAGGAAGATATGGGCTGAGCGTAAGGTGTTATTAGATGAGGTTGATTTGGCCATTAGGGCTAATTTTGAGCGTCGGGGCTGGTTGCCATTGTTGGATATTTCTGATTCTCTTCCTTTAGCTACCATGATTAGAGAGTTCTTCTTGAACATCTCTATCCGCATCTATGATTCCAACACTTTAGTAAAGATTTGGATACGAGGTGTAAAGTTCACCATTACTCCTACGGTAGTGGCTGATGCTCTTAGGGTACCATTGGTCCAGCACCCTGTCTATCCTTATGATGAGTCTCCTCCCTTGGACGACGTTATGTCTTACATCATTGGGTCTTCTATCCAGTGGGGTTCTGATCCTCGGATCACCTCTACTGAGCTACTTGAGTTACATTATCTGTTCTTTAGGATAGCGTGCCATTCTGTGTGGCCTATCTTTCATCTTCACACCATTCCTCTTAAGCGGTGTGTATTTTTGTATGCTCTTGTTACTGATGCTCCTATTAGTTTTCCTCATCTATTTCTTCGTTCCTTGAACGAAGTTTATTGGAGTTCGTCTACAGCTCATGCTCTTGTTCATCCTATTTTCATTCATAGGATTTTGTTGTATCTTGGTCTAGATGACTTTCCCTCTTCTGAGCCCGTACATGTTATTGTTCCCATAGGTGCCTCTTTCCTTAGGCAGAGGGTTGCTCATATGAGAGAGAGCTTTAAACGCCCTTGTGTTGAGCCTTCTAGTACTGCACCCCATCCTTCTTCTTCTACAGGTCCTTCTGGTGAGGCTTTTGTTGATCCTGTTGGTGATGCTGCTACTGTTGATGTTCCTCCACCTCTTTCGGATGACTTCAACATTCATCGTACCTTGGAGACTGTCATGACCGTTCAGGCGGCTTATGGTCAGATTTTGGTGGACATGCTTGATGAGCTACGTGCTTTGAGAGCAGATTTGGCGCACTTTCGTCGCTCGTCTTCGCCACCTCCTTTTGATGATGGATTTTGATTACCCTTTGGCATTCCGTCACAAAAAGGGAGAGTATATTTTGGATTTTTGGACACTTGTAGAGGAGATTTTGTAGTTAGGGGGAGATTTTTTTTTGTTTTATGGAGTTAATGGAGATATTAGATTGTATCTAGGTGCTTCACTATGTATGTATGATTTTTGGCTCCTGATGTATTGTTTTTAGGGCTATTCATGTTAGGGGGAGATACTTTGTTATCTATGATTCTTGTTTTTCGCTGCTCATTGATTTATATTTATGAGTTGTTCATGATATATGTCTTTGTTTTGTGTTTTATGAAGTAAAGAATTTATTTTGTTTTACCTGTATTTTCCACACATGCGGTTATGCGTTTGTTAAGTGTTTCAGGAAATATACAGGTTGATTCAGTTGTGCTACTGTCTACACTTGTAACTGATGGATAGTAGTTAAGTTGAATTTTTGTAATGGGCATTATTTTTGTAAAAGGCTTTTTACTTGTAACTTTGAGCATTGTATTTGTGTTTTGTTACGGATTGCCAAAGGGGGAGTTTGTTAGGTTCTAAAGACTTAGGAACTAAAGTATTTAGAACTCTAATGTGTAATGTTGGAAAATCATGATCAAAACAGTTGTTAGTCTTGTTTAGACTTGCTCAAAGTATGTGCGTTATATGTAAAGTTGGAATCGAGTGGCTGTAGAAGTATTAGTGACTTTCGTTCTGGCTCGATAGATCGAAGCTTAGACTCGATTGATCGAAAGTCGGCCAGATTGTTTTTTCTGCAAAATTTCCAACTCAGCCCTAGCTTATTAAAACATTTAAGGGTTTTATGTTTTGCCCTAGGTATAAAAGGGAAACCCTAGCCACGTTTTAGAGGTTGCTCATATTGCGGTTTGTGTAAATCTCTTGTGAGATCTGTAAGGAGCTTTCTTTTACACAAACTTAGGATTATTAAGAAGGAGATTTTTTCAAGAGCTTGATGATCATTCAGTTGCTGCCATAAGAGCTTAAAGAAACACAAGCGGGTGTGCTTGTACTTGCTGGAGAATCCAAGAAAGAAGGAGTTCATGGTCTTGGAGCTTGCACGTGGTCGTGTCAATAAGTTTCTATTAGTGGGTAGCAATAGGATGTTAGTGGTCTAAGTCGCTATTGTAAAACTTCGATTCTTTCATAGTAGATTCAGGTTTACCTTGAGGATAGCTAGGTTAAATCCTCCCCAGGTTTTTTATTTATTTGGTTTTCCTGGGTCGTCATATCATTATGTTATTTATTTTTCTGCTGCTATGCATGATATGATTATATGATTGTGTTAACCTAGAACTGTATAATTTACCTAAGTTGATCACTTGGCTAAATAATTAGGTTAATCCGGTTGTGTTTTAAGGGGTCTAAAAACAAACAGTGTATGAAGTTCCCCCCGAAGCAACCTTTGTATGACCCCTTCACAAGAGTAAGAGCAATTGCATCAGTCACTACAAAATACTAAAAGTACAAAAATTTGCACAATATAGCACAAAAAACACTTGCATTAGTGTTTCTAAACCTTTGTAAATATACCAAAATATTATAGTAACCTCGTAAATATACACAATTACTGTAGCTTTGTATATAATATTTTATTAATTTCTCTTTTTCTCTTTCTTTCTTCTTAATTTGATTGTGTTCATCCCTGTTTGCTGCAAATCCACCCAACACTGCCCAACCACCACTTAATGACCACCAACACAACCCATCACAACTCATCACAATCCATGATATTCCAATCACAAAATCAACCAAAAACAAAGGAAAATCAAACCCAACACACTGCCTAGCCACTGCCATGGAGAGCTTGCTACTTTCTTTGCTCATAGAGAGCTTGCTTCCTGCTTTCTTCCTCTTGTTCTCTCACTATCTCATAGAACCTGCAAGAGCACCACCACCAAAACGTAGATCCCACCATCCATCCAACACTGTCCAACCATCATCACCCAACCACCACCACTACCAAAACCTTTTAAAACAATAACCACCACCAAAACCCGTTAAAAAAAAATGGAAAACCCAAAATCCATAGAAAATCAAATCAAAATTAAACCATTAATTGAAAACCCATAACCTAAACCCAAAATCAAAATCAAACACAAATCCAATGGTGGCAGAGCACTTCAAATTAGATGAGAGAGATATCTGACAATGTAAGCTAAGAGAGAGAGAGAGAGAGATTCCTTCAGATCCTTGAGATTCGACAAGCGTGAGAGAGATATGATAGGAGAACTTGAGTTTGGGGTTCAGAGGAGAGAGAAGAGAGATATGGGCTGAGAGAGAGATTTCTTCAGATCCTTGAGATTCGACAAGCGTGAGAGAGATATGATAGGAGAACTTGAGTTTGGGGTTCATAGGAGAGAGGAGAGATATGAGCTAAGAACTGAGGAGAACCTGTCAAAGAGATAAAGACTTCAGATAAAATATTAAGAAAATTAATTAATATAAATATTTAGATAAAATGGAAGATAGAATAGATATTTTGATGTGGGTGTTTTGTAAAAGTGGTTTTGTAAAATAGAAAAAGTAGGTTGTTGGTGTAAAATAGATGGAAAAAATTAGTCAGACTAATGCAATTACCCTAACATTGGCAAATAGCCAGAATCTAGATTTTAACCCTCGATATAAAGAGTATATATCGTAGGAGATTGAGAAGAGTTCAAAAAAAAAAACCTCTATATAAAGAATTTTTAGATGACAGATATGGATATCTAGGAGATTTGAGACCACAGATATGGATATTTCTCATAGAATAGTTATCTCAACCTTACAGTTGTTTGTACTTTTCAACATAGACCTTGGGGAAGGCCACAATAGGTGTCCCCAATTATGGTGTGGAGAAGATGTCTTAGGCATCTGATTTCCTTTCCAACTTAAAGACAAGGCGGTGGCAGTTGCTTGGAGAAGAATGCCTGAGGCAGGAGGCCATCATCTCCAGTGGTGGCCAGTAACATTGCGGTGGCTGGGCTTGGGCTTGTTCAATCTCTCTCTCTCTCTCTCTCTCTCTCTCTCTCTCTCTCTCTCTCTCTCTCTCTCTCTCGTTTGTGAATCTCACATTAGATTTCAAATTGCAAATTGAGTTTTGTTTTGGAACCGAGATAGGATTAGGATTTGAAATTTGGAACGGGTTTACTTTGTTTCTTAGGTGTAAATTCAATTTGTAATTTTTTAATAAAAAGAAATGCCATGATATTATTCCATTAGCCAAGTAAGCAAAAGGACTTATATTGCTCATTTTGAAAACTTGGGGGACCAATTGCACTCATTTGAAACTTGAGAGACCAATTGTGCTTATTGGGTAAACTTGAGGGACCAATAGTGTAGTTTTGCCTAAAATTAAATATCTCATTGAAACAAAGATTAATTGAATGAGTGCAACTAGAATAGCAAATATAAAATCCTATTTTCTTCAAAGTTTTACATGCAACCACTCAAAGGTTCTGTGAGCTTGATCTTAGGAAGCTACATTAGTTCATATGACTTTCTAAAAGCATTCCTATTTTCATGTTACCTGTCGTGGTCTCGATGGCAGTAAATATTCATAATTCCTAGAGTAATTCTTATTATTATTATAGGAGGTTTGATTCGAATCACCAACATGAAACACCACAAAATATTAATGGTCTATCACTTCGACCCATACTTCTTACATATCTAGATTTGATGCTAGTAAATCAAAGGATGAGATTGAAAATTAAAAATCACTTTTAATTTTAGTCAAGGAATGTTTGGAAACAATAGCTTTAAGGAAAGCTTTTGAATGAAATCCATGTTGCCATGAAGATCCTGAATAATTCCAAATGCAATGGAGAAGAATTCATAAATGAAGTGGGAACAATGGGTAGAATCAACCATGTTAATGTGGTTTGCTTGGTAGGCTTCCACGCTGATGGATTTAGAAGAGCTTTAGTTTATGAGTTCTTACCAAATGATTCACTAGAGAAGTTCATTTCCTCAGTAGATTCTAGCTGTTTCCTTGGTTGGGAAAAGTTACAAGTTGTTGCTCTCGGCATAGCAAAAGGAATTGAATATCTTCACCAAGGATGTGATCAACAAATCCTTCATTTTGATATTAAACCTCATAATATTTTGCTAGACCAAAATTTCAATCCAAAAATTTCTGATTTTGGTCTGACCAAGTTGTGTGCAAAGGATCAGAGTGCAGTGTCTATGACCACAGCTAGGGGGACCATGGGTTACATTGTACCTGAAGTATTCTCTCGAAACTTTAGGAGCATGCCTTGAAAGTAAGATTTTTACAGTTTTGGAATATTGCTACTTGAAATGGTTGGAGATAGGAAAAATGTTGATATAACCGTGGAGAACACGAGCCAAATATATTTCCCATAATGAATCTACAATATGTTAGAAAAAAAAAAAAGAAGACCTACAAGTCTATGTTGAAGATAACTGAGATGCTAAAATAGTAAAGAAACTAGAAATTAATTGTGGGACTCTGGTGCATCCAGTGGATACTTCTATGAAAGTTGTGGTTCAAATGTTGGAGGGAAAAGGAGATAAGTTAACCACACCTTCTAAATTCCTAATCCATTTGCTACTATAGGCCCTACAAGAATCAATGCAAGTATGCCTCTAAGGCGTCTAAACCAAGAGTTAGAAGTCATACCAAAATCTAAGTAATTATTTTTAAACTATGAGTCTCCAACGATAATATAGGTCGTAATCATTTTGTACTTAGGGATTAAAATTTTTAATGTTGCTGTCATTGTAGGGACTTCAAATTTTCTTATATCAAGTATAAGCGAAATGATGCTTATAAAAATGTATCTCCTAATTCTTGTTGAGGTAGTAAAAAATATGCAGTTAATTTTTTGTTGTTTATTAATGTTTTTATATTTATTCTTATAAAATTTCAGAATTTTGTAAAATAAGGCTTTATTTTTCCTTATTTTAGATAGTTTTTAAGAGTATTTTAATCAAACTTGATCCCCTTAAGATTTGTTTAAGAGTAATTTTTGGCTATTTTTTTTTTCCAACTTGTAGCCTTAAGGCATTCATACTTTTCTTTAATAAAAATTTTCAAACAGTGTTTATAACTTTTCGCTCATTCTATAACATTTTCTTATAATCAAATTAAATTCTTAATATATTTTATTTTATGTAAAATAGGTTAAATTATGTTAAGAAGAGCTTGGAGAATTGTTGTCGAAAGAAGCCCACTCAAGCCATGTGTCAATTTCACACAGTGCCACAAACAGCGCTAGTACCACATAATTAATGTGCCACATCATTTGCAAGTTGCAACGTTAGAACATTTGCAGCAACATTTGCCAACGCTAGAACATTCTCTCTTATATTTTTGTTAGGTTCTAAAAGTTTAGAACAATTGGCAAACCGTGAACACAAGCTTATTTAGATATAGATCCTAGAGTCTATAGGTATTATTAGACAATGCTCAAGTTGATATAAGTCAAGATTCAAGAATATACAAGCTGCAGAAAGAAGAGTTCAGAAACTGCCTAGTTCGACCGATAGAGAAACAGGCTCGACTAATCGAAATGTGGTTCTGCAGAATTCTATTTCAGCCCAAACTCTACTTAAACATATTGGGTTTCAAGTAAAACATTTCTAGTATATAAAGGAAACCCTAAGCACGTTTTTGTAAGGCTTTTTAGAGAGAGAAGAGTGTGCCTCCTTTGTATCTAGGGTTTTGTACCCAAAAAGCTTTCTCATGTCTTCTACCGGTATCATTCCTTGAAGAATCTCAAGATCTGGTGTTATAGAGGTTGCTGCCTTCTCTAGTCATCAAAGGTGCTAATGATCTAAACCTTCAAGGGTGGTTTTGGAGTTACAAACAGGAGAGTTTTTGTTTTTTTATCACAAGTGTAGGTGCTTGTGTTGCAAAGGCCAAAGAAAGAAGTAGTTCGTGAACTCGGAGCTATCATGGGGTCGTGGTAGTAAGTTTTCTACTCGAGGTAGCAATAGGATGTTAGTGGTCTAAGTTCTATTGTACAAACTTCAATTCTTTCATAGTGGATTTGCTTTTTACCTTGAAGATAGCTAGGTTAAATCCTCCCCAAGTTTTTTACCGATTTGGTTTTCCTGGGTAATCATATCGTTTTGTTTTTTATTTTTTTCGCTGCTTTACGTGATATGATTTTATTGTTTTAACCTAGATCTGAATAATAATCCTAAGTATTCACTTGGTTAATTAATTAGGTTAAACAATCTAGTTTACAGGAGTCTAAAAACATACAATTTTTTTTACAACCTTCGAATTACAATATTTGGATTTCAAAGAAGATAACATCTGTAGGAAAGAAGATTTATGTTCTAGCTGACCAAGACTAGTAAAAATGTTCAAAACAAGATATACAATCTGGCATCTCATTCGCACTAAAAACCAAAACAAAATGGTAGCTAAATGCGTAACTCATAGTAGGACAAATGATCTCTGCAAATTGCAAAGATGATGAGAAATTTCACTTGCTAGTTGACTGAAGAATATATGGTCCTCGTTAGTGACGACAATGACAAAAACATTAAAAAAAAAAAATTCCTATCTTATAAGCAATCACGTATCCAATATCAGCAGTCCAAACTCGAGGAGAATGATTCTTTGTTCGAGTAAAAAAATTAGTTCTAGTCACTTTGTCATGTTCAATCAATTTCATACTCTAGATTTTTTCAAGACGAATTTGTTGACTTTTGAAAAGCTCTATTTGTATGATAAAGCGGTCACTGTGCTATTCCCCTAAAACTGCGCTAAAAAGTCTCAACCAAAACATATATATATATATATATATATAATTTTTTTTTTTTTTTGCTAAACGAGTCTCAACTGATATTTGTATGACAAAGTGGTTGCCGTGTGATAAAACCTCAAGCTAGTGGAGAAATATGTGTGTTTAGCAAGATAACAAGGGGGAGAGAGAGAGAGAGAGAGAGAGAGAGAGAGAGAGAGAGAGAGAGAGAGAGAGAGAGAGAGAGAGAGAGAGTTTAGACAATTTCTTGATACTATTCTTGCCTAATTATCAGTCTGGATCCAGTCAAAGTATTTATATGGCTTGTCATTAATTGAAATAAGTATTTTGTATTAAATAATACCACGTCATTCATATCAAAACTCAATAAATGAGAAACTTGTGTATAAAACTAACTATCTACTAATACATGTCTTTCATTTGTTAGTAAGGTAGCTATTTTTTGCTGACATGTCTCACATTTATTGGATTTTAATATGACTAACATGGTATCATTTGATACCAAGAGTAATCCTGCAGTCACAAACTATTTTGTTTTTACAAAATGCTGATGTAGCCAACCTTTTATTAGTTTTCATCTAGACCCATCATTAATATAACTTTTTCATTTATCAACAATTACTCACCACATCAGTAGTTTGTAAAAATTTTTGTAAAATAGTTTGTATCTCTAGCATTATTCTTGATACCAAATACCATCTCAATTAAGTGAAATGACACTGTTAATATGTAGCCGTTGGTTCTCTTGTTTAACATTGTGCATGATGTTCCATGCATCTTCGAATCAAATTGAAGTTGCGGATCCATACAAATTTGAATATGATTCTTGTGAGTAGTGTCATTCCTATTTTTGTTGTTTTCACATTTGAGATTCTATTCGTATGATGCACCCAGACTAGGCAGAGTTGTAAAACCATGGTTCCAATAGATATTGGTAATACTACTCCAAGAATGATTATAGATTTCACTAATATGTAAAAGTAATGTTCTGTATACCTGTTATATAAAGCACCATCCCTTTGTACACACCTATAACAAAGAGATGTTATCAAAAGCCTTATTACTCATTTGGTTGGTATTTTTTAGTGTTTTCAATAGAGATACAAGAGTTCAAATCCCCTTCCCTTATTATCACTATCGTAAAAATTAAAAGAGAATTGCTAGCATAATTATTTAGGATAAGCAAAAATAAATTTCTAAAAGGAGAAGAGTTAGAAAATTGTGTCGTATTATTGTCAAATTCATAATGGACATTTGTATTATATTTATAAAGTATTTTTATTAATATTCTTAAAAGACCAATCTAGCCTGACCCGAATGGTTACAAACAATTTTGATTAAGAGGAGGTTGACAATGAATTCGACAATGTTAGAAAAAATGGGATGGGTTGGGGTTTTGAGTTGATCAAATGGGCTTGGCCGAAGTGGGTGAGCTAGAGTTCTACTTATGTGGGTTTTTGTAAGGGTCTAATGCATTGACATGACAAGACAACTAGACATGGCAAAACGGGTCAGAATTTTCTGACCCGACCCAACCCGACCCGAAAAAATACCCGACCCGAACCCGATTTTTTTGACCCGAAGTAAAAACAGGTTGACCCGTGACCCGACCCGTGTTTTGTGCAGGTCAACCCGACCCGACCCACGACCCGACCCGAACCATTTTTTTAAAACTTTTTTTTTTTTGGTAAAAAAAATAATGAAATTAAGACAATATTGATTTAATTGTTTATTATGAGCTTTAAGGAAACAATTGATACATTTACATAACTGCATGCAAATTAATTGAAAGATAAATGGTTAAGCATTCTGTAATGAATAAAGATTTTTAGATATCAAATAACAAAACTCATGCCAAGATAATCTGTTTACAGTAGAGTTAAAAATAGATTTAAAATTGTAGACATGTGTGAAACACATTTACAAGTATGAAAATAGTAAAGCCAAAGTATCAAATTAGCATAAATTATGAATACTTAGACCTATTTTTTAACAATTTATGTTCAAAATAAATGGTTTTTCAAAATTAATTATGATATTTCACAGAGTGTATACTACTTAACAACGATATGATCTTTATAAAAGAGACCATGTATAAATAAGTAAGCAATCAAACTTTAATGTATATCTCAAATTGAAATAGAGTGTCAACCACAATTGATAATAGATTATAAAATTAATTTTCAAGACTGTAACTTTCTTATATGTTTTTATTTTTTATCAAATGAGTTATTCAATAAGTCATTTATAATTTTATTTTATATTTTGGAATGTTGATATTGTGTAGAAATAAAATTTGTGTATTTGTTTTACTTATCTTTGTGTTATTTTGTTTTAGATAACAATGTTTGAATTTGTATAATTTTAAAATTATTGAATAAGTATTAATAAGTTTAACTGAATTCATTCTTGATATAAGCGGTGAATTCAAAATAATGCATTTTACATCAAGTAATATGTTGCATTACTTTCCAAATGGAAAATACATATTGTTTTCTTTATAAATAAAAAAAAAAAATTTCATGTGAAAAATACGGGTCAACCCGACCCGACCCGCAACCCGATTGACCCGAACCCGTTTTAACCTGCTTAAAATGACCCATTTTTGACCCGTGACCCGTTTGACCCGCAACCCGATTGACCCGACCCGAACCCGACCTGACCCGCCCGTTTTGCCATGTCTAAAGACAACACATCTATTCTTGAAAAATTATGCCACAACATGGTGGAAATATCATAATTAAAAAAGAATGGAGAGAGAAACTCCAGAGCGCTCTAGGGAAGAAGAAGCTGAGTTGAAATGCAGTACAAAAAAAGGTTAAAGAATCGCACCCCCCCCCCCCCCCTTCAAAATCCTCATTCGGAGATGAATCCTTTAAGGATAAGCTGCTTGGGCACATTCCTGGTGCATACGCCCAGGCTTTTAGCTTCAACCCTCTAGATAAGGGTGAGACCCTTTCTGATGTTGAAATGGATAAGCTCACTGATGGGGTAGTGTCAGTGCGCTATTCGTGTTCCGATAAAACCTGTATCAGAGGAAGATGAGCTTTTGCCCTCATCATTAAAACCTTTGGTAGGAACGTGGGGTTTCACTTCCTTCAAACAAAGATAATGGCTTTGTGGAAGCCAACGGGTCGACTGGAATGCATTGACCTTGAATACAGGTTCTACCTGGTTAGGTTTGGTTTAGCTGAGGACTACGACAAAGTTCTAAGAGAGGGACCATGGTTTATTGGGGATTAGTTCTTGTCCATTAGAGCTTAGGAACCAAACTTTAAACCATCTATTGCCTTGTACTCATCTATGGCAGTATGGGTGAGACATTCGAAATTGCCAATTGAATATTATGAACAGATGGCCCTAAAGGAAAATCGGCCAAGCTATTGGCCCTGTGCTTAGGATAGACACCCACACTGCCTCTGAGTCCCGAGGCCGTTTTGCTCGCATTTGTGTTTAGGTAAATCTTGATAACCCCCTGATCGGAACCATCATGATTGGTAGCTTTGCTCAACCTGTCATCTATGAAGGCTTAAACACTATTTGCTTTGCCTATGGTAGAGTTGGTCATAAAAGAGAAGTCTGCCCATACCTGGTGCATGAGATGATTCCAGTGCAAACATTGGAGAAGGAAAACTCCATCCCATCCCCACCTTCCCCCATTTATGATGTGTCTACTTTTGAGGTCTACGGTCCTTGGACCTTGGTTTCTAGAAGAAAGGATAGGTCCTCTAAACCCAAAACCCCCTTCAGGCCTAAAGCCCAGTTCCCTAGCCCGGGAAATGGGGATATGAAAACCTCTTTATCATCTCAGTCCCCTCCCTGTGGGCCTAGAGATGCCAAAAGAAAGAACCTTTTGGTTTAGTAGGACACTCCTCCCCTCCCCAACCCATCAAATCCGTCCATTGGGATGGGACAAAACCCTTTTGTGATAGGACACAACACCCAAAAACAACCTCCACCACACCTTCCTTCACAAACCCCCACAGCCTTCTCGTTTTGTGAGCCCCACTCCCCAAAACACTCCTTTGACCTAAACATATCTCCTTCCCCTAAACACTCACCTAACCCCAACCAAAACCAGGAATAAAAATGTCCAAAGCATCTAGTCCAAAGGGAAAGGAAAAGCCAATGGAGAGCCCAGAAACCCAAGTGTGGGGAATTTTTTTACAAAGGGAAGATCATAGTAATCTCAAGCATCACGATCACAGAGATCAAAGCAACCCTAATGCACATCATGGGCTGGTTCGAGGAAGAACTGATGAAAGCTTGGAGCCACATCTTTCCACTCACTCTGGAAAGCAAGAAGAACGGTTGCCTTCCACTATCGGATCCAACCTGGTTTAATTGGCACAAGCTGTGGTGGAATTTCCTGTTAGACAAACCGTCAAGAAAGGAGAGTCTGATCCTGGGTTGGAGAGGGCCACCCTCAAGATCAAGGGAGCTAATCTTGGGAGACTTAAGCCAACTAAACACATTCCTGGAGAGGAGAATGTTTGTGGATAGGCCCATAGCAGTCAACATAATGGGGAACATGGAAGGAAGGAAGATAATACAAGTCTTTGCCCCGATCCAAACTTTAAATTTAGTAGTCAACTAACGAGAACGCTAGATAGGAGTGATGGAACATGTTATGGTGCTCAACTAGGGAGAAGGGTTCACCAAGACTCTTCTAAAGGACATGGAATGGACCATGACGGACCAGATGAGGACTCTTCCTCAAATTGATGAGTGCCCCACCCCAGATCTCCAGTTATCTATGAATATAATTCTGTGGAATTGCAGAGGAGATTTAAACCACAACTTTCCCCAGTCTATGTAGAATATCATCAATTGCCACTCCCCCTTGATGATGATCATCACTGAAACTAGAGTTGGTGGAAACAGAGTGAAAGAAATCACTGATAGCCTTTCCTTCAATGGAGCGGCCCATGTTGATACTGTGGGTTATGCTGGAGGCATCTAAGTGCTCTGGTACTCTGAAGTCATGGACGTCACCATCCTTGCATCAACGGAACAAGAGATCCATGTTGTCATTAAGGTACATTCCTCTAACTTATCTTGGCTCATTTCTGCCATATATGTGAGCCCTAAATATAGGGAAAGGCATATCTTGTGGGATAATCTTAACCAAGTTGCCACCCTTCATAACCTGCCTTGGTTAGTACTAGGTGACTTTAACAAAATCCTCTCCAGTGAGGACAAACTTGGGGGGAGACCTATTAATATTCATAGAGCCAAGGTGTTTCAACAATGCCTAAATTCTTGTAACTTATTGGATTAGGGGTTCCACGGGCCTATGTTCACCTGGGTTAATAAGCGAGATTTCTTCGCCTTAATTCAAGAGAGAATTGATTACTGCTTTTGTGCAATTTGTTTGGACTAAATTATAAATTAATGAAATTTATTTACTACCTAAATAATTTGGGGTTCAAATTGAAATTTTCAATTGGTATCAGATCATAGGTATGCTTGCTTAGAAACTTTTTCATGAGTGTAATCCTTAACCTGTATTATCATGGATAAAGCACAAACCCTCATTGTTCCCCTCATTTTTCTAGAAAAATTATGTATATTGAAACTTAAAAGGCCTTCATTAAAGAATTGGATGAGAGTTTGGCTATATGTAGGGAAAGGTTGGACAAAACCAAAAACTAAGGGTCTGTTTGGTTGGAGGGGTGAAAAAGTGGGAGGATAGAAAATGGTGGGACGATGGAAAAGTGGGAAGATAGATAATATTTTATTTTCTCTCCTTTTTGTTTGGTTGGGAGTGGAAAATGTAAGGATGGAAAAAATGAGTTTGAATAAATTTACTCATATACCATTGTTAAAGAATGATGCCCAATTAAAACAAAAAAGTGACAAATAACCACAAAAAAGAGCAATCACCCAAATTTATTAAAAAAATAAAAATCATATCCCAAAATAAAAATCAATTCTTAAAAAAAAAAAAAAAAAAAAAAAAGCCTATCACACTCAGGCCTTAGAAATCAAAAAAGAAAAAAAGGGAAGAGGCAAGTTATTGCCCAAAAGAAAAAAAAAAGAAAAAAAAAGGGAACGCCCACTCCCAGGCCTAGAAAATCAAAAGAAAAAAAAAATGGAGAAGAGAAAAGGCAACATTGCCCAAAAAAGAAAAGAAAAAGGCAACGTTACTTACTGCCAACTACCAAGGGAGAAGAAAAAAATAAATAAATAAAGGCATGTGTACATAGGCATTTTTGTCAATTAAGAAAAAATTAATCCTCACTCAATTTTCTCTTCATTTCAGAGAGAAAACATTTTGATGGGCCTAGGGAGAAAACACCTAGGCCCCCACCATTTATTTTTCTTCCTCTCTACTCAACCAAACACACTCCAAAAAAGTTTTCCTCCATATTTTCTCTCTAAAGTTTTTCATACACCCTATTTCACCTCCAAACAAACACACCCTAAAGGGGATGAGTGATGGAAAGATCAATTGAATGAGGGCACCTGGAATAGCGAATGTAGAATGCTATTTTCATCAAGATTTTACATGCATACCAATTCATGTTGCCTACTGTGATCCTTTCTAAAATTCTAACCAATCAGCCTTTTGTGTGAGCTTATCATAATTATTGCATATTTGATTAAGAATAAGATAGGGTTTTTTTTTTTTTTTTGGTTTTGTTTTCATTATCTCAAACGTCAAGGTCACACCTGTGGTTATCAAGGACCATATCTTCTTCAATCAACTAGCAACTAGTAAGTGAAACTTCTCACCATCTTCATAGTTGGTGTGGGACTAGGGCTAGTTTACACAAATCATATGTTCTACTCCTGAGTTACACATTTGTTTACAGTTTTGTTTTAGTTGTTAGAGGAAATGAAATGCCAGCTTGGAAATCTTGATTTGACAAATTTACTAGTCATGGTAAACTAGAACATATATCTTCTGTCCTTAAACCTTATTTTCTCTAGACTCTGAAATCTGAATATTTTGCTTCAACTGAATTGGCTAATTAAGTTTTGGTGTTTTTTTTTTTAAACAGTTAATAATTGTTAAAATATTTTGTGTAATTTGTGTATGTTAGGAAGGGTGTGACTTTGTAATTAAAGCATGGGAATACCTACAAGAAACAAAACACGTTTGTTTTAGGAAAATGACTTTGAATCCATACGGTGATAGGGTTCTCTCTCTCTCTCTCTCTCTCTCTCTCTCTCTCTCCTAGTGGAATTTCATATTGGTTGAGCTCTTGGTTTCCCTTGTAACAGCGTTATCATAATTGAATAAATGTAACTTCCTTATATTTTTCTAAAGTCCCAAACTTGATATGAACCGAATTTATAGATGAATTTATTAATTATAATTTTTTTTCAATGATAGATACTATTGGTTCATAAAAAAGACACCAATTTATTTTGGTGTAAGCAAGATTTGAATTTAAGTCTCTTATATGAGAATAAATTTTTTTTGCATTTGAAATAATTTGAACTCATGAATTTATTAACTATTTCATTCTTTTGATAATTTTACAATGGGGTCAAGAGCTTGTAATTCAATTGACACTTTTTGGTATTTCTAAAGGAGACATCCATGATTCATATTCCCCTACTCCTAAATTTCTAATTAATAATAATAATAATAATAATTTGATAGTGGGGTTTAGAAGGAATAATTTAAACATAAACATTTTTATTAGAAAAAAAAAATCAATTACTATTACATGAATATATTAACTATTTGAAAAGCTATTCAAGAGTAAAAGACCTTGTTCGATGGTAAGAAGCTCACTGATAATATGGACAACTTTGGCGTGGTTGCTAGGCTTGATGTTCCATGCACCTTCATATCCAATTGAAGCCATGTTTCATGAGTCAATAAATAGCTTCCATTCCTATCATTGTTGCCTTTTCACTAGAAGATCAATGAAAATACTTGTTGTTAATTTAAATAGCTAAGTGGAAAGTTCAACAAGTTAAATGAAATTAAATATCCTGCTGGAACATCAATGAAAAATACAACTTATCATCCCAACACATTAAATTAAATACCTCAGTGGAAAATTCAACATGTTAAATGAAATTAAATATCTCTCTCACTGGAACATTAATGAAAAATACAACGTGTCATCCGAATAACTTATATTAAATAGATTAGTAGAAAGTTCAACACATTAGCTATTTAATTTAACGTGTTGGGATGACAAGTTGGATTTTTCTTTGATGTTCCAGTGAGACATTTAATTTCATTAAGTGGAAATTTCAACACGTTAAATGAAATTAATTATCTCACTAGAACATTAATGGAAAATATAATTTGTCATCCCTACACATTAAATTAAATAGTTCAGTGGAAAGTTCAACATGCTAAATGAAATTAAATATCTCATTGGAACATCAATGAAACATACAAGTTTTTGTCCCAACATGTTAAATTAAATAGATTAGTGGAAAGTTCAACACATTAAGTTGAATTAAATATCTCACTAGAACATCAATAAAAAATACAATTTGTCATTCCAAGATGTTAAATTAAATAGCTCAGTGGAAAGTTCAACACATTAAATAAAATTAAATATCTCACTAGAACAAAAATCAATTGAATTAGTGGTCAAAAGATCAATTGAATGAGTGCAATTGGAATAGCAAATATAAAATCCTATTTTCATCAAATTTTTGCATGCAAACACTCAAAGGTTCTATGAGCTTGATCTTATGAAGTTGCATTAGTTGATATGACCTTCTGAAAGCATTCTTATATTCATGTTACTTGCTGTGGTCTCAATGGTAGTAAATAATAATAATTCCAAAGTAATTCCTATTATTATTGTTGGTGGTGGTGGTGAATATAGGAGGTGGGTTTTGAATTACAAACATGAAACACCATAAAATATTAATGGACTATCATTTCAACCCATACTTCTTACGGATCTATATTTGATGCTAGTAAATCAATGGATGAGATTGAAAATTAAAAATCACTTTTAATTTTAGTCCTTAGATCAAAACTTTTTTTAACCTTTCAACTTTTTATTTTTTTACTTTTCAAACTTCTACATCAAATCTCACAATTCCATTAAAACTGCATCATGCAATTAATTATTGATTGAGATATAAATCCAATTCCTACTAATATAATTATACCATACCACAACCTAAAAAAATAATAATTATTATACCATGTGTGAAATTAAATAGAGAACTAACTTGCTAGCTACAGGGCGGTGCTGATTCAATTTTCTAATCAACAAATAATTTTTCTCTTCCATGTAGAGTTCAACATGGTAAATTGAATTAAATATCTCACTAGAATATTAATGAAAAATACAACGTGTCGTTCCAAGATATTAAATTAAATAACTCATTGGAAAGTTCAACACGTTAAATAAAATTAAATATTTCACTGGAACAAAGATCAATTGAATGAGCGGTCCAAAGATCAATTGAATGACTGCAACTGCAATAGCAAATATAAAATCTTATTTTCATTGAATTTTTACATGCAACCACTCAAAGGTTATATGAGCTTGATCTTATGAAGTTGCATTAGTACATATGACTTTCTAAACATACTTATATTCATGTTACTTTTCATGGTCTCAATGACAGTAAATATTCATAATTCCAAAGCAATTCCTATTATTATTATTATTGTTGTTGTTGTTGTTGTTGCTGTTGTTGGTGGTAGTGGTGAATATAGGAGGTGGGGTTCGAATTACAAACATAAAACACCACAAAATATTAATGGACTATCACTTCGACCCATACTTCTTACGGATCTAGATTTGATGCTAGTAAATCAATGGATGAGATTGAAAATTAAAAATCACTTTTAATTTTAGTCCTTAGATCAACACATTTTTTTTTTTTTTTTACCTTTCAACTTTTTAATTTTTTACTTTTCAAACTTCTACATTAGATCTCACAATTCCATTGTAATTGCATCATGCAATTAATTATTGATTGAGATATAAATCCAATTCCTACTAATATAATTATACCATACCACCACCTAAAAAAAAGATAATAATTATATCATGTGTGAAATTAAATAGAGAATTGACTTGCTAGCTATAGGGAGGTGCTGATTTTATTTTCTAGTCAACAAATAATTTTCTCTTCCATTTAAAGTTCAACACATTAAATTTAATTAATATCTCACTAGAATATCAATGAAAAATACAACTTGTCATTCCAAGATATTAAATTAAATAACTCAGTGGAAAGTTCAACACGTTAAATAAAATTAAATATCTCACTAGAACAAAGATCAATTGAATGAGCAGTCCAAAGATCAATTGAATGACTGCAACTGCAATAGCAAATATAAAATCTTATTTTCATTGAATTTTTACATGCAACCACTCAAAGGTTATATGAGCTTGATCTTATGAAGTTGCATTAGTACATATGACTTTCTAAAAGCATAATTATATTCATGTTACTTTTCATGGTCTCAATGACAGTAAATATTCATAATTCCAAAGTAATTCCTATTATTATTATTATTGTTGTTGTTGTTGTTGTTGTTGTTGTTGCTGTTGTTAGTGGTAGTGGTGAATATAGGAGGTGGGGTTCGAATTACAAACATAAAACACCACAAAATATTAATGGACTATCACTTCGACCCATACTTCTTACGGATCTAGATTTGATGCTAGTAAATCAATGGATGAGTTGAAAATTAAAAATCACTTTTAATTTTAGTCCTTAGATCAACAAATTTTTTTTTTTTAACCTTTCAACTTTTTAATTTTTTACTTTTCAAACTTCTACATTAGATCTCACAATTCCATTATAATTGCATCATGCAATTAATTATTGATTGAGATATAAATCCAATTCCTACTAATATAATTATACCATACCACCACCTAAAAAAAAGATAATAATTATATCATGTGTGAAATTAAATGGAGAATTGACTTGCTAGCTACAGGGAGGTGCTGATTTTATTTTCTAGTCAACAAATAATTTTCTCTTCCATTTAAAGTTCAACACGTTAAATTTAATTAAATATCTCACTAGAACATCAATGAAAAATACAACTTGTTGTTCCAAGATGTTAAATTAAATAGCTCAGTGGAAAGTTCAACACATTAAATAAAACTAACTTGTAATCTCATACATATGCATGGATACACTAAAAGATATACAATAAAATGCCTAATATAATTTCTATATATATATATATATCATTTAAATACTATTGATAGTCATTTTTATATTTTGTTAACTCCTTAAAAAATTTTGTAAGACTATTATTAGGTATAAAATGTAAATTGTCCATATTTTTTTTAATTACTGTGAAGCATTTTTTTTATTTATTTTTTATTCATTTTTTATTTTTTATTTACGATTCATTTATTCTAGTTAGACAAAGAGATACAAAAGTCAAAACACAGAAATCAGTATGTAAAAAGATTCCAAAAGATAGACAAAACACATAAATGCGTATGGAGGAAGAGAGAAAAATCAAATGAGTCACTGACTCACTGGCCAGAGAGTTAGGCGTTGCAAAATGCAAAAGAAGAAATACTTGCAATGATAATGGAGATCTGACTAGCAACGGTGAATGAGCGAAGTGTAAATGCATGGCTGCTGGCGATGGCGATGAGGCATCAGCCTGCAGATTCTCTTTGAGGCTTAAATGGTTTTTATTTTGTTATCACAGTCTAAAAATGGGCTTACCTATTTTGTTAAAATTTTTAATATTGTTTAGGCTGAAATGGATTTTATTTGAGCTAATTTATGCTGTTGTTTGGGCCATTTTTGGGTGTAGGGTGCAAGAGTTTGAGGCTGATCTTTGTTATTGTTTGAGCATTTTTTTGGTTTAAACAGCCAAGATTTTGGAGGGGGCCAGGTTTAAATTTTTTTGGGCCTAACTTATAAATCAAGCTCATTGAGCGCGTGCTCAGAGGTTTTTTTTTTTTTTTTTTTTTAGGTAAAGCGTGTGCTCAGAGACTCTTCTTTTTTTTTGGTAAGGGTTAATTTAGAGCATCCATTATAATTTTGGATAACTACATTTTCCAATAACAAAAAACACTTAGGAGTGTGATGAGTATTATGTGTGGTGAAATAATTTTTTATCACACCCCTAGTTTTTTTTTTTTTTTTATCATCACACATAATAGTCATCACACTCCTAAGTGTTTTTTGTAATTGAAAAATGTAGTGATCTAAAATTATAATGGATGCTCTAAATTAACCCTTACCCAAAAAAAAGAAGAGCCTCTGAGCACGTGCGTGAGCGCGTGCTCAGAGGCTAGATGTTTTTTTTTTTTTTTTTTTTCTTTTTCTTTTTCTTTTTTTAAATCCTAAAAGGTAGCCACTTAGTCATAATATGTAGCAATTAAGTTTGCATCCATAAGAAAAGTTTCAAATGTCTAAAAAAAATTAAATAGTTTTAATTTAAATAATTTAATAAGATTGTGATTCTGGGAAGTCTCTCACGCGAGCAATAATTTCATTTAATTTTTAAAATGTATTTCTTGAAAAAAATGAAAAGAAGTTGTAGTGAAAGGCACGAAAATTGTTAGGGATAATTAATTAATTTCATATGGAAGAGATGTGATTGAGAAAAATAAAGCTAAACTCTACATTAATATTTCAAAAAACAATAAATTGAATCCAACATATAATTACACAAATTGGTAAATATAGGCATAGGTAGGATAAATAGTTTTTCTTATATACAAAAAGGAGTCATTAACAACCACTTGATAGATGTCCACCACTTTATGTGAGCTTGGAATCATACAATAATTTTTGTAAAGTGTCTCACCCAAACTCATCCAATGTGCCCACTATGCAATTCAACAAAATTGTTGATATGTCACCTTAAAAAAAGACCAAAAAAAAAAAAAAAAAAAATTTAAAGTAAGGATTAAATATAACTACTTTCTCTAAGGAATCTATAAACATATTAATTATATTGCAATCTTATCCAAATTGAATAGTTTGTCAAATTTAATACTATTTTTTTCATTGATTAAGATTGCAATATAATTAATATGTTCATCTTTTTTGGCTAATAGTAGAGTAACACAGTTTAATACTTATCCAAATTGCACAGTTATTAATAATAATAAAAAAAAAAAAAAGTTTTATGTGAGGTAATATTGTAATCAAAGTTCTACATACTGCAATATTGTATTCAAAGAAAAGCAATAAATGTTTCATATGTTCATCTTTTTTGGTTAATAGTAGAGTAACACAGTTTAATACTTATCCAAATTGCACAGTTATTTATTAAAAACAAAGTTTTACTTATGGTAATATTGTAATCAAAGTTTTTTTTTTTTTTAATAAACAAAGTACTACATACTGCAGCATTGTATTCAAAGAAAAGCAATAAATATTCCATTTCTTCAAGGTAACGAGTAAGCTTTAACGAACAAACGCATATCATAAAGAAAAAAGAAAAAAGAAAAAAAAAAGATAATGATAAGGAAATATGAAAATAAAGAAAAACACTTCAAAGTCATTATAATTAGAATAAGGATTAACAAAAGTAACCTTGAATAAGGATTAACAAAAGTAACCTACCCAAATTCAACAAAAACCATCTACAAAATGCGTAATCCTCATCAAATTTTACAAATGGTCAATGATGGTGATTAAAAAAAAAGTGTTAGAAGACTGTTTATTTCTTCCTCAAAAAAAAAAAGAAAAAAGAAATGAGCCATGTACATTAAGATACTGTTGAGATAGAAAAGCTTTTTTTTTTTTTTTTTTGTTTGAGCAGGAACAATTAGAAAAAATCTTTTGTTTTTGTAAGTAGAGTTTCTCTTTCCTGTACCTATTTCTATAGCGACTGTAAAACTTTAGTGACCCTGATCAAGAAAAATAGAAATTATCACAAACAATAAAAGAATACATATCAGGGGTAAATATTTATGTAAAATTCAAATATTAGTTATATTCATTGAAAAACACATACCTTCTACGCAGTACCCCTCTTCACACTTTCAAGGTGCTTTCTATAACTGTAAAAATCAATTTTATTTGTAATCTGGAGGTGCAGTACGCCTCTTCAACATTGAAGGCACCTTCCACAATCGAGGAAAAAAAAAAAAAAAAACACGAAAGAATTTTATATGTGATCTAGAGGTAGGGGTAAGTATTATGATTTTGGTTAACTGCTTTTGTAGTGGGTTGATTGAATAACCAATCAAGTAATGGCTGTAGCTGATAGTGGGGAGAAATTAGTGGAATGGTAAAATTTGTAGCTAAAATTGAGGAGTTTTAATTTGGATGATAACTTAGAAACTTGAAATATATGTTTAACTGGCTTCTAAAAAAAAGAAAAAGAAATATATGGTTAGCCAAAAAACAAAAGCAACGTGATCTTAACTGCTTAATGATAATGCTTCCCTAAAAACAAAGAAAAAAAAAAAACAGGTTAATGATAAGGGGGGAATTTAAAACTGTTGGGTAGAAATATGGAGTTTGTGTCTCAAATTTGTGTACGACATTTTTTTTAAATCTTTTTTTTATTATCAGTAAGGCATATGTGTTTCTACAAAGAAAATTGTGTTTTTTTTATTCAAACGTTTTTTTTTTTTAGATGGAATCAAATGTTTTATTTTGAAAATTGAAAAAAGAAAAAGAAAAAGAAAAAGAAAAGACAGTTATCCAAAGTAGTGACAAAGATAGGAAAATAAGGATAATTTTTGTTTATATCCAATACCCTAAAACGTGGGATTAAAATTTAAAAAAAAAAAAAAAAAACGGTGCTTAATAATTGCTTAATGACAAAGGGGATATTTAAAATTGCTGGGTAGAAGTTTAGAATTATGTGTGACTAAAATGTGGGTATACAGTTTTTTTTTTTTTTGTTTTTTTGTTTATCAGTACATTAAATTTGTGTTTGTTTTAATTTTAATTTTTTTTATAAATGAATAAAGCAATTTGAAAATCATTAGGAGAGCGGTCCTCTTTTGTAGGCAATGTTTTAATGGGAGTTAAAAAAGTATTTTTACCAAGTTTTGCCCCTACTAAAACATGGGTTGTAAGGGTATTTTGAAAAAAAAAAAAAAAAAACCGATCCAAACAGGTGCAATCCTTTAAATAGTTGTATAAATATGATATATATATATATATATATATAATATATATATTTTTTCAAAACATCAGAGGGGGGGGGGGGGGGGGGGGGGGGGCCATTACCCCCCAATGTCAAACTGTAGTTCCGTCCCGAAGCAACGGTTGACCCAAGTCTATAAATTTTCACCCAGCCAAATAATACTTAATTGCCTGGAAATAGGTGAGGATTCCATAATAATCCATATAGTCTCTAAGTTAGTTTAGAATCTGTGAGAAGCTCCAGACCACAGATATGGATATTTCCCTTAGAATAGTTATTCCATCCTTACTGTTGTTTGTGCTTTTCATCGTAGAGCCTGGAGAAGGCCACAATAGTTGTCCCGAATCACAGTGTGGAGATGATGGCCCGCCCATACGATTTCCTTTCCGACTCAAAGACAGGCAGCCAGACCAGTACTGTGGCTATCCTGGCTTTGATCTCTACTGCTCTCATAATAATGATACGGTGCTTGAGCTGCCTACTTCAGTAAAAGTCTTTGTCAAACAAATTGATTACAAATCTCAGTTAATGAAAGTAACTGACTCAGATAATTGCTTTCCATGGAAAATTCTGGGACTCCATTTATCTTCCCCTCCTTTCCAATTCATCAAAAATTCCTTTTATAACTATTACCTTTTCAATTGTACGCCATATACAGATTCTTCATATCTGGTCCCTTGTCTTAGTAGCTCTTCAATCTCAGTTTATGCATTTCCTTTGGATTATGACATCAACTACATGCCCATATTCTCATGTACAAAGATGTATAGCGTTTCATCAGTTCGAGCTATTATATGGAATTATCCTTCTCTTGAATTGACATGGTCCGAACCGGAAAAGTGCGGACACTGTGAAAGGAAAGGCAAGAAATGTAGATTCCAGAATAATAGCATTGATTTGAAAACCGAGTGCTTCCCCAACAAAGGTGTTGTATTATTTCTACCCAATTTCCACTTCTATAATCACACAAGTTCTGTTTCATGCCAACATATATTGATTTTATCAAAGCTTGGTTTATAAGTGCTCTGCAACGGTAATTTCCTGTAACTAGTCATGAAATTGTTTGTTTTTTATTTTGTTTTTGTTTTGTTTTGTTTTGTTTTTTTTTTTCAACCAAAGGAAATTAACGGAGCTAGAATTCTTAGTTAAGGGGGGCTGAAGTTTAAACTCAAAAAAAAAAAAAAAAAAAAAAAAAAATCATAAAAATCCAAATAAGTATCTATTTAGTGTTCTTAACAAATAAAACTATTGTTTCTTATATATTATATTTCAGTCATCTATGAAAAGGTAACTAGACATTTCTTTTAAATCTAAAAAAATCATCAATGATTGTCATAGAAGGAATAATTATTATTACAAAGTAAACATGAATATAAGCACTATGCATAATTCATTAAGTATAAATTTTTTTACTTTTCTAAAGGTAAGTTCATTACTTATCAATTTATAATTAATCAGTTTGCAATTTATGAATTTTATATTATCAATTTATTAGCTAGTTATATTAGTATGAGTCACAAAATGTGGGTAAGAGTCACAATTTTATTTAGTTAAGTTGGTGTGACATTTTATGCAATTGTTTTATCTTTGTTTTTGTTTAATTATTCAGTCACACTTGCCCATTGCCCCACATCAACTGTTACCCCCCACTACCAATAGTGTTATCCAATCAACTGCTTCTACCAACTTCCCACAGTCCCACTATTGACAGCACACAATTTTACAGCATATCTCAATAGAAAAGTATAGTCACACATAAAAGACAGTCTCTTAGACAAAGAGATACAAAAAAGAGATACAAAAGTCAAAACACATAAATCAGTATGTAAAAAGATTCCAAAAGATAGACAAAACACATAAATGCGTATGGAGGAAGAGAGAAAAATCAAATGAGTCACTGACTCACTGGCCAGAGAGTCAGGCGTTGCAAAATGCAAAGAGAGAAGAAATACTTGCAATGATAATGGAGATCTGACTAGCAACGGTGAATGAGTGAAGTGTACATGTGTGGCTGCTGGCGATGGCGATGAGGCATTAGCCTGCAGATTCTCTTCGAGGCTTAAATGGTTTTTATTTTGTTATCGTAGTCTAAAAATGGGCTTACTTATTTTGTTAAAGTTTTTAATATTGTTTAGGCTGAAATGGATTTTATTTGAGCTAATTTATGGTGTTGTTTGGGCCATTTTTTGGTTTAGCGTGCAAGAGTTTGGGGCTAATCTGTGTTATTGTTTGAGCATTTTTTTGATTTAAACAGCCAAGATTTTGGAGGGGGCTAGGTTTAAATTTTTTTGGGCCTAACTTTTAAATCAAGCTCATTATATAATATATATATATATATATATATATATATTTATTTATTTATTTTTTCAAAATATCAGGGGGCCCATTGCCTCCCAATGTCAAACTGTAGTTCCGTCCTAGGGAACATTATTTTAGAACTAGGCTTGTGGTGTCTGTATCCATTCTTGAAGTAATATTTTTTCTTCCATTCAAAAAAACATTATTTTGGAAGTGGGCTTGTGTCATAAGAAAAATTATTAGGTATCGTTAGAGTAGAGCATAAAGCAAGTTAGGGCTTCATTCTTTTACATAAATTATGAATTTTATCATGAATTTAATTAGTAGAACTCATTATTATATGATAGAAGAGAGTTTAAATTGTACTTTCGTAATACTAAATAATTATGCATGTGTCAAAAGCCCTTGAATAGGTGGGTAGCTCATTAGTTGAAACTAAACCTTGCAATATCAATATAAAATTTACCTAAAAAGTTTAGCACAAGTGTGGTAATTGATTAATTGAGGAAAACTCATTGCTTACCTCATTAAAAAAGAACACAATTTCTGAATGCAACAGTACCTTGCTAATAAAATTAATTATTCAACATCTTAGGAGTACAATAACTTGATACTTCCTCATCACATAATAACTTATTCTACTAAATAAAGACACAGTGGAATCTACTATTTATGTAAGAGAAGGGACTATCATGTTTATGTACACATGAATTGCCAAAATATTGTTCGGCTAATAGCGATCAACTTTTACACAATTATCTTTTGTTTATTGATTAGTGTAATTAGAAGCTGATCATGTTAAAATATTTTACAGGTAAATCAAGACAAATAGTGACCACTGGTGAGTTGTCCGTTGGCCATTTGAAAATTTAGTGTAAATTACTTTTTGTTTTCTTGACTCGTGAATATTTAACATGCAGGTTCCATCTTGGGTTCATTTCTTTTGGTACTAGTAGTCTATGCACTCTACCGTGTCTATCGCTATGACAAAGCAGAAAAAGAAAATCAAGCTAGGATTGAAAAGTTTTTGGAGGATTACAAAGCTTTCAAGCCCACAAGGTACTCATATAATGATGTTAAAAGAATTACAAATCAATTTACTGAGAAGTTAGGGCAAGGAGCCTATGGAACAGTGTTCAAAGGAAAGTTTTCTAATGAAATCCATGTAGCCGTGAAGATCCTAAACAGTTCCAAGGGCAATGGAGAAGAATTCATAAATGAAGTGGGAACAATGGGTAGAATCCACCATGTTAATGTGCTTCGAATGGTTGGCTTCTGTGCTGATGGATTTAGAAGAGCTCTAGTTTATGAGTTCTTACCAAATGATTCACTAGAGAAGTTCATTTCCTCAGTAGATTCTAAACATTTCCTTGGTTGGGAAAAGCTACAAGACATTGCTCTCGGCATAGCAAAAGGAATTGAATATCTTCATCAAGGATGTGATCAACGAATCCTCCATTTTGATATTAAACCTCATAATATTTTGCTAGACCAAAATTTCAATCCAAAAATTTCTGATTTTGGATTGGCCAAGTTGTGTGCAAAAGATCAAAGTGCAGTGTCCATGACCACAGCTAGGGGGACCATGGGTTACATTGCACCCGAAGTGTTCTCTAGGAACTTTGGGAGCGTGTCTTACAAATCAGATGTTTACAGTTTTGGAATATTGTTGCTTGAAATGGTTGGAGGTAGGAAAAATGTTGACATAACTACGGAGAACACAAGCCAAATATATTTCCCAGAATGGATCTACAATTTGTTAGAGCAAAAGGAAGACTTACGAGTCTATGTTGAGGATAATGAAGATGCTCAAATTGCAAAGAAACTCGCAATTGTGGGACTCTGGTGCATCCAGTGGCACCCAGTAGATCGTCCTTCAATGAAAGTTGTGGTCCAAATGTTGGAAAGAGAAGGAAATAAGTTAACCATGCCTCCTAATCCCTTTGCATCTACAGGCCCTACAAAAATCAATGTAAGTATGCTTGCAAGGCGCCTGAACCAGGAGTTAGAAGTCATCCTAGAATCAGAGTAGGAGTCCTCGACAACAATAAAAGTTGCAATCATTTTGTATTCAAGGATTGAAATTATTAACTTTGTGGTCAATGTAGGGACTTCAAGTTTTCTTATATCAAGTTTAAGCAAAATTATACTTATAAAAATGTATTGCTTAATTCCTATTGAGATAGTAAAGAATATACAGTTAAATTTTTGTTGGTTATATATGTTTTTATATTTATTTTTATAAAATTTCATAGTTTCATAGACTAAGGCTTTATTTCCTTATTTTAGATAGGTTTTAAGAGAATTTGAGTCAAACTTGAGCCCCTTATAAGATTTGTTTAAGAATATATATATTTTTGCTAAATTTTTATTTTTAGCTTAATTCGGTGCTTAACCTAAATGAAGTTTCCTGAACAAGGACTTCCTCGGTGCTTTCCAATATAAATTGGCGGTTGTAGCCTTACGGCATTTATACTCTTCTCTAAATAAAAAAAAAATTAAAGTGTCAATGAGTTGAGGTTTTTTCATTTAGTTAAAAATATTTTTATAAAAAATAACAAATAGATAATGACAATGGCATAAAAATAAAATATTATACAAATTTAATAAAATAAAATAATCTCACATACTCACATTGACAATAGAAAATGACAACTGATAATGAAATAATATATAACGAGTTCAAGATATAAAAACTCGTAAAAGAAATTATAAAATTTCATTTATTTCCAAGGGTTTTTTTTTTTTTTTTAATTTTTTATCAACAACTCAATATATTGAAGTTTTTCTTTTATTAAATTTTGTTCACCTTAAGTTTCATTACCACCTTCTTGAAAAATTCCTAGAGCCACCCCACAACATGAGAAAAACGCGTAACTCAGAGTTGGACAAATGACCTATGCAAACTGCGAAGATGACAAGAAGTTTCACTTGAAAGTTGACTGAAGAAGGTATGGTCCTTTATTCACGGCAATGATAATCCTATCTTATAAGCAATCATGTATCCAATAATTAAGCTACATACACACACAAAAGACTGATTGATTAGGAAGGACCGAAGGACCACTGTCCAAATGGGGAAGAATGATTATTTGTTGAGTAAAAAAATCAGTACTGATCGACCACTTTGTCAAGTTCAATCAATTTTATACCAGCTTTTTTTCAAGATGAATTTGTTGACTACTTGAAAAGTTAGTATGACAAAGTGGGCACTGTGCTATTCCACTAATGTCCAATTGCAATAGTTGGATTTCAAAGAAGATAAGAAGTATATAGGAAAGAAGATTTATACATGTTCTAGTTGACCAAGACGGGTAAAATGTTCAAAATCAAGATACAAAATTTGGCATCTCATTCGCACTAAAAACCAAAACAAAATGGTAGGAAATTAAAACACGTAACTAAGAGTAGGACAAATGATCTGTGTAAACTACGAAGATTATGAGAAGTTTCACTAGCTAGTTGACTGAAGAAGAAGAAGATAAGGTCCTTTGTGACGGCAATGACAAAAAAAAAAAAAAAAAAAAAAAATCCTGTCTTATGAACAATCTTGTATCCAAAATTGATTTGCGCAAATCAGTACTGAACACTTTTTTCATGTTCAATCAACTTCTTACAAGCTTTTTTTGAACAAGAATTTGTTGATTATTTGAAAAGTTCTATTTGTATGATAAAGTGAGCACTCTGCTATTCCCCTCAAATTGCGCTAAAAAAGCCTCACCAATATTTGTATGATGTTCCATGCATACACTTTCATATCAAATTGAAGCCATGAGTCAACAAATAGCTTCCATTAATCTATGGTTTCATACAAATTTGAATACGACTCTTGCAAGTTGTGTCATTCCTATTTTTGCTTTTTTTCACATTTGAGATTCTATTCCTATTTTTCTAACATTTGAATACAACTTTTGCATTTGAGATTCTATTCACATTGAATACGACTGATATTTTGTACTTGGCATTTTTCTTAAGTTAATTTTCTTTTACATTTTTATAGTTTTTTTTTTTTTGTGGATAATTTCGATAGTTACAATAGAGAAGAGGATATCTCTTAATTTTATTTATTTATAGTCTCTATATATATATATATATATATAACCGAAACTTTTAAAACTCTCACAATTTTCCACATTAGCACAATATTTAAATAAATTATCATTTTATTTAAATAAAATTATTTTTGTTTAGTCCAAGCTTAACAAGGAGTGAAACTCTATCTCTTTAACAAGTCCAACTTAAACTTAAACTTAAACTCATCACTATCATTTTTTTTATCACATCATTATCATTTTTTTAAAACAAAATTTTTTTTACTACATCATTATCATTTTTTAAAACAAAATTATTATTTTTTAAAATAATTTTATATTGAAGTCGGTCTCTCTTTTTTTCCTTTTTTTTTTTTCCTACTTCACTAACATGATATTTTATGATAGGGTGCAAACTATTCGGACTTATCAACTTACGTAATCCTCTAAAATCGGAAGATATGATCTAATTGTATTAGTTTTATCAAAGGATTATGAGTTTAGTGTTTACCCAATAAATCCGAAGGTGGTGTCCTGTGCTCACAAAGATACTTGAAAATAGAGTCTGAAACGGAGTGGACTTCTTTACTAAGTCCAGTATAAAAGGGGAGAGAGAGAGTAGAGTATAGAGTATCATCAGCAAACACAAGCCGATTATGATGTCTAATCATAATCAGCAAAACGACATGTTGAGTCACATGGTTCCTGGTATCACAAACCAAGTCATGATTTCCATTAATAATATAGTAGGTTGTTTTGTGTCACTACAAGCCCTGAACGTACCAAGAAGCAACACAAGTCCATATTCATCACCACCAAGTGTGGTTATTGATCCTCCTAAACCTGATCTTGACGATGAAGAGCAAGAGGAAGAACCTAACCAACAATATGAAGAGGTGGATGAAGAGCAAGAAGAAGAACCTAACCAACAATCTGAAGAAGAGGTGGATGAGTTGTATTTAGTGAGAATACTCAGTAGCCAAAGTCCAAACTTAATAAGGAGTGAAACTTTATCTCTCTAACAATTTCAACTTAAACTCAAACTCAAATGTTGATAATCATGAACACTATAAAAGTAGTGCAAACCCCAATTTTTTTTTTTTTTTTAAATCAAGAAGAGGTATGAACTATTCTTCTGTTATTTTTTTTTTCATCGTTGAAAGTTTAAACCCGTTATAAGTTTTAAAATTTAAAACTTATTGATTTATGGGTTCGTGTACTTTTTTTCTTTTTCTTATATTTCTCTTTTAAATAGTCATATATTTTTTGAATTGTTTCAATAACTTATTCTTTAATTATATATCTCTTTTTTTTTTTTGTTGTTGTTGGTATTTTAGAAGTTTTAACATCTGAATTTGTGTTAGTTTTTACAATATTTGAACATGTTTAGCAAATTTTAATATTTTTTAAGGTAATCAAATTTTCTTTTATATTTCTCTATTGTGTAATCGTATACATTTTGTTTTGTTTAAAAAATTCATAGAAAGTAAATCTTATAATTCTTTAATATTTTTTGGCCTTTCAAAAGTTTTAACATCTGAATTATTCTTTTGATGGTAACACATATTTCTCTTATATTTTTTTGTTATGTAGTTACATATATATATATATATATATATATATGTATATAATCTATAATTTGTAGGCTCTGAATCTTTTGATTCCTTTTAATAGTTATAGCCATGGATTATTCTTTTGAATGTAATACATCTTTCTCTTATATTTCTCTATTATTTAGTCATATATATATTTTGTTTTGTTTCAATAATTTATAAGTAGTGAATCATCTGATTCTTTAATATTTTTTGACCTTTCAAAAGTTTTAATATCTGAATTCTTGAGTTATTTTTTTGTAAGCTATTATACGTTCAAGCAATGCTTCTTTATCAAATTGTAACATAAATTGAAATTTTAATCAATTTAAGATTTTATAAAATTATTTAAGTTTACCTAGGTTCCCGTGCATAGCACGGGTTAGCGACTAATTATATTAATTAGGCATAGCGCACTTGTTATTAATCTCCTAAGTTTTAGTGGTGATAAAAAAAAGGTGAGTGAGGACATGATCTTAAAGGTTACAAATTCTACATGTAGCGGTAAGAAATAAATGATGGAGGCAAATATAACTGAATTCTCACGCAAAATTTGTAAAACAAAGTATTAACTTTTTAAATTGATATGTTGTTTTGAAGTTATTTATGGATGTAGTATTTTCTTTAAAATTGTGTTTGGGAATCATGATTTTAGTATTTAAAGTTGTGATTTCAAAACACCATTTATGCCAACTTGGTTGAAATTTAAGTGAGATCTTGTTTTGAATACATAATTTAAATATTTAAAATCATATTTTTAAAAGATGATTTTAGAATACATTCCAAATCATTTCAAAATAGTGCCAATTTAAAAAATAAGAAAACAATTTGTTTGCATACAAGAAATTTGGATCCTGAATGTCATGAACATTCTTAGAGGTGTCAATTAGTTGGGTAGAGCATTCATAGCAGTGGAGCTAAAAATTTAGTTATTTAGCTCCACTAAAAATTACTTTATCTATTTTACCTACACATATGCTACAGCAGTGGATCTATTTTAACTTTCAATACAATAAAATAATATATCTGCTACAATAAAATAATCCATCTCACTACAATAAAATAATATATTCACTACACCCATACATCACAGACACACACAATCACAACCACCACAACCACAACCACAACCACCACCACCACCACCACCACCACCACCACCACAGCCCACAACAAAAGAAAAAAAAATCAACCAACCACCTACCACACCACCATCACACTCACAACCACAACCACCACCACACCACAGCCCACAGCAGGAAAAAAAAAAAAAAGTGCTGATCGGCTCCCACAGCCCAGCCACCCACCGATGAACCCAACCACCTATCCACGCTGATCTACCCACACAACCACAACCACCACCACACCATGAAATCCAGCCAAACCGCCAACACGAAACCCAGAGATGGGGCGACGATGAAGATCGGCAATGAAGGACTGGACGATGAAGGATCGACGATGAAGATCAGCGATGAAGGATCGGCGATGAAGATCGGCGATGATGGACTGGGCGATGAAGGATCGGCGATGAAGATCGGCAATGAAGGACTGGACGATGAAGATGAACCCAGAACAGTCGGGAGAGTAGATGAGGGAGAGAAAAAAAAATGAGAAGGAAAAAGGAAGAAGGAAGAGAAGCCGGAGAGAGAAACAGTGAAAAAGAAAGAAAGAGAAAATATTTTTTAAATGAAAGAGGAGAGAGAAATTTATTAAAATATTATTATTTTTTTTTAGCTTTCATGAATAGTGCACATCTATGTGCACTGTAACAAATCAGCTAAAAAAAATAAGTATAACTCTGGAGCTTATTTTTTGTGTTTGAGGAGCTAAATTTTAGCAATATAGTAATATGCCTCCACTGCTGTGAATGCTCACAAGCTATTGAAAAGCTATTTAAGGATAGAAAAAATTTTCCCCAAAATTATGGTAAAAGACCGCTTGTTTGAATGTAAGAGGCTCACCAACAATATATGGACAAGTTTTGGATGCTTCCTTGTACCTTCATATCCAATTGAAGCCATGAGTCATGAGTCAACAAAAGCTTCCTTGAAGTTGCGGTTCCATTCTATACAAACTTGAAACAAACTTTTTCAAGTAGTGTCATCCCTATCTCTGTTCCTTTTTCACTGCAACATCAATTAAAAATACAAACTTGTCGTCCCAACAGTTAAATTAAATAGATCTATATACTCATACCGCGTTTGATCAAATTCTTCGTTCATCACCACAGGTCAGGAAACAGTAGCACAAATTAATGCAACGGGTGATTGTCAATTTCTTCTTTTTTTTTTTTTTTTTTTGTAACTAAATAAATCGAGAAGAAGTGAGTTCATAAAAGACAGAAAAACGTGCGTTCCAATTTGTTCAACCAGTTCATTCAACCAATAAAGTTTTTAATAAAAGAATTGGGGTTATCTTTGCTTTTACCAAAAACAATTAATTTGAGCCCTTATATGGAAACGTATAAATTAATTTTTTTTAAGAATTTTTTTTAGTGAATTTTTTTTTTTTTTTTTTGGTCTAATTCTGTTAATAACACGAATGAAGTTTCCTAGTCACACTAGGACTTCCTTGGTGCTTTCCAATATAATTGAGAAGTAGTGTTACAGATACTATAAGTTTTACTATATTAAGCTTATAAACTGATGTGTTACCAATCATAGATAAACCATTCAAATATTCATTTGAGAGGTGGTTTAAGTCCATCAATTATATTCATTGCCACATCAAATAAATTGCACATGTGATGTAGAAGGAAATGATGAAGGCAAACTGAATCGAATTCACTCAAATTCATACTTTTTTATTATTATTTTTAGAGAGAGTTTCAATTTATGGCATCCGCTTTTGATGATAGCTCTATCATCAGACCAAGACACCAATCAGTATTTTGTGTAGACGGGAATTAAGCCCCAAATCTCTTATTCAGCTATCAAATACTTTACCAGTTAAGCTGAATGGAACCCATAAACTCAATTTCATACTTAGCAAATAACTCTCATTGTAACTATCAAATTATCAACCAAAAAAATCTTAAATTTACACAACCTAACATTTTTTTCAATACAATGATAGTTTGGGGTGGTGGAATTTAAATCTGATGCTTCCGTTAAAAAACACTAGGAGTTGCTAGTTTAGTTACAAAGTTGCTGGCAATCCAAGTCAAATAACACAAATATAATTAAAATTATATAATTCAAAGTTGTTGAATAATCTTATCATCACCACAAAAGAACCAAAAAAACAAAAACTAGATGTGGAGCATCTAATGTTATCAATCTCAATAGCCACACATGTGCAAGTAAAATATATATTAAGTTGGTTTACCTACAAAAGATAACTAACTATTTAAATTTTCAAAAAAAAAAAAACATAGTATATTAGGTAAAGAAAAATAAGTAAATAATTATTATGAATTGCATTTTAATTTACTTAATATTAGTTGTAGATCTAATAATGAAAAAAATTTATACTTGAGAATTACACATTAAGTTAGTGAATAATTTTTTTAGTATTTTCAATTACAATATAAATTTTTAATATACAATTATAATGGGTGAATAAAGAACTAAAATTTTATAACTACAACTATTCTTTTAATGGCTTAAATATTACTTTCAAACTCATGGAACTAAAATCAAATGATAATGTTTATATTAAATAAGAATTTTACCTCCAATACTAAAGTGGAAAGAAACAGAAGAAAAAGGCCTAAAAATTAATTAAAAAAGGTTCATGTGTTAGAAAGGGAGTCAAAGGAAGGGAGCACGGTCACTTTAGTGACGGCATTGACAAAAAAGAAAAGAAAAAAAAAAAAAGCTTATCTTATAAGCAATCATGTATCCAGTAATTTTACGCACACGCCCAAAGGGCCAATTGATTAGAAAGGACATGTACAGTCCAAATGGGGGAAAATGATTTTTTGTGGAGGAAAAAAAAAAAAAAATCAGTACTGGTCCCTTTGTCATGTTCAATCAATTTCAAGATGAAATTTGATGATATTATTATCTATATGATAAAGTGGGCACTATCCTGTCCACTAAAATAGATGAATTTGATGATATTATTCATTTATTTGTACGATAAAGTGGGCATTGTGCTCTTCCACTCAAATTGCGCTAAAAAAATCTCACCGATATTTGTATGAGAAAGTGTGGCTGATGTGCATGATGTATCCAAATAAAGCCACAAGTCAACAAATAGCTTCCATGAAGTTATACAAAATTTAATTCGACTTTAGTAAGCAAGCTGTGTCATTCCTGTTTTTGTTTTTGTTTTTTTTTAATCAAATGAAAAATAAAGAAAAAAAAATGCTACATTTACAATATTTTTACAATAAATCATAAATGATAAGTTATTACTGACTGTTATTGGTGGGCAAAAAAAAAAAAAAAAATTCAATGATGGGTTCAAATTAGAACCAACGACAACTTTATACCTAGAATTTGTTGTAAAAATATTTTGAATATAACATGTATGTGCAAGTTTAGATTTTGGAGATTATGTTGTAAAGATCTCTACAACCTTAACAGTGGAGTCGCCAAAAATGTACATGCAAGTTAGATTTGAGCTTATATAGAGGAATAAAATAAGTTATCTAATAATACATCTACATGAAAAATCTTCTAAGTGACAAAGATTCTAGCTTTAACATGACACATGTTAGGGAAGAAGAAAGTGATAGTGAGAAAGAGAAAATGACACAAGATGTACATGGAAAACCCTAGTAAAGGGATGAAAAACCACGGTTTGAACTAGAACGAAACGTTCTTGCTCTGCCCAGATTTGTATTATGTGAGGAAAAGAGGTATCTCTTGTACAAAAAGGGTGTTCTTCCTTAAAGAGAGACCTTATCTTCTATTTTATCAACTTTCTACTCTCTTCTCTCCAATATCTCCTTGGGTTCTTCATTTTCTTACAAACATAAAGACACCATTTTTGACAAAGATGATGTCTAAATGTACTGTGAAGTTTATAATACAACCACATGGCCCTTCAAGACCATAAAATATTACACCTTGAAAATCAAATAATGTTTGTGAGAGAACTAATGTTTTCAAAAGAGAAGTTTGGATCGCTTAGAGTTCCTAGCTCACCTTCCAACTTCTCATTCTCTTTCTTCAAAGAGTTACGTTCTGCGGTGATACCTTCTAATTAAGTCTGAAGGGCAGACCTTGCTTCTTACTGGGATGTTAATTCTACTTGAAGTCTATTGATAGATTCTTGGAGCTGGGTGATTGAAGTGCTGCATACCTGTAAGGCTGATTCTGTTTCCTTTGCTTTATTGAAATAAGAGTTTTCTTTAACTCTCAATTCGCGTAGTGAGGACAAAGAAGCATGAACAGAGGGTCCCGCCTTCTTTAAGTCCCTCAATGCAGTGACACGACTCTTTTACCGGTCGACGTTGACACTTAGGCCTTCACCTTCACTCAGTGTGGAAAGGAAATCATCAAGGGGAAGAGCCAAACAATCCTCTTTGCCCTTTAACTGCAGCTGGGATATGATAAACCCAATTTGCTGTAAGAGAAAGCTCCTAAGTGACAAGGTCCATTTGCTAGTATCCTTCATGGTTTCGGGATATTTTGAGAGCAATTAAGAATAGGTTGCTCTTAAATTAGGAGAAATCAACGAGAGCAATGGATCAAATTTTGTCTAGGAAGCTTTTAAAGCATAGCAGAAAGCTTCATTGCACAGCAGACAGTCTTACTACGTGGTAGACAGTTTTGCTGCATAGTAGAAAAGTCAAACCTGTGGCAGAAACTGGCAGCGGCAGAGACAAAAAAGTCAATCCTGCGACAGAAACTGGAGAAAAGTCTTCTACGGCAGAAACAGAGGATAAGCCCACTTTGCTGCGTCTTCTCTTGGACTTGGACTCAACGTTTGCGCACAAGCCGGACCAAATTGAGTTGCAGTTGGACCGATCTTAACTCCCTTACTCAGAATACTTGGGTCTACTACCGCGGGAGGCAGCCCAGCCCAACGCACAACGAAAAGGCCCCTACACTCTTATCTTTTGCTTGCTCTCACTCACGCAGTTCTTTAAGACTGCACTAGTCCTCGCACTCTGGGACTTCACTTCTTTTTTCCCCATTTTCACTGGCCAATAGGCCTGTTCAGCCATCGACCACCACCGATATTACCGTACCTCACCGACTGACTCAGAGCTCCACCGCAGGTGCCCATCGTGGTGGATGGCAGCGTTTTTCGAGTACCGAAGCTAACAGTTGCAATGAGCGGTGGTGAGTTTTGCCCACTGATGAGAACCGCACCGCACCGCACCACCTATATATATATATATATTTATTTATTTATGTTTCAGTGGGATAGAGAGAGACTTAAAGAAGAAGATGATGGAGGAGACTAAGTGAGAGACTGAGAGAGATAGAGAGGCACCGTTGAATCTGAAGGAGGAAGAAGAACACGTTAAATAGGGTTAGGTAATGTGATATAAAACGATGCCGTTTTTGTATTTTATTTTTTAAAATTTCTAATTCTAAAATGACGTTGTTTTGGACTTAAAAAAAAAATCAAAATTATGGAACGATGTCGTTTTATCCTAGGTTAAAATTTTAATTTCTCATTTATATCACTCTCCCTCTCTCTCGTCTTCTCTCTCACCATAGCCCACAGCAACTCGTTGCCGCCGTCCTCCTTTGCTCAATGCCACCATTCTCCAAGTGTCTTCCTCTCCTCTTTCTTCTTTGTCCTAGCTATTCTTTGGAAGTTCATAGAGAATGTTTTAATGGTCAATGCTTAGAACTACTATGCTTCTCATTCTTCTACTAGGTATGTGAATTCATTTGATGCTCAGTATCTAGGCTACTAACTATGCTTTGTCTTGCTATACTTTTTAGAATGATTGTGAATTTCTTTGAGATATCTTTTTATGGGTATTAGAGAAATATAGTGAACATGTTTGTTTGTTTGTTTTTTTAATGAATATTTAGGTTGTTTGATGATTTTGTATGGGTTGTTTGCTGTGGTTTGATTTTTTTTTTTTTTTAAACCGAACGCATCGCTCCGCACCAAACTGGCATGGTGCACTGCACCCTGTGTAGACCGATTCAATTTCCACTTCTCCATATGTAAGGTACGGTCAAGGATAAGGGGAAACCGCCCCTGTAGGGTGCGGTGCAAAAAGCCTCCTAAAACTGGCCACACTGCACTGTGTACAACCTTACTAGTCGAATGGCCTCTTTATTTATTTCTTCATCTTTTCCTTCTTTTCTCCCTTTCACACTCTTCACATCAAGTCACAATAAATGCAAGCCAACTTATCTTGACTTTGCTTCAACCAATTTCTTTTCTTCAGCTGTCCCTTAGCCGAATGACCCTTGCCTTCTGCTTCTTTCTTTTCTTTCTTCCTTCCATTCTCACAAGTTTAACATCACATATTTATTTATGTGGCTTGACTTTTGCACATCCCTTCATAAATGTTGATGAACTTTTGTACGTAATTATAGAGGAAAAGATGAACCCAATTCTTCTCTTTCGAACAAGCTACTCCAGCAAACCCATTTCACTTTGCTGACTTCTCAACACTTGTCCAACAAGCTCATTTAATGAGCAAAGACAAAGTGTGGGCTGGATCATGGTGTAGCGCACCCAACATTTTCTTCTAAAAAAAAAAAAAATTTATACCAGCTTTTTGAAGAGCTATTTGAGGACAAAAGACTGATATTTCGTATTTGATGATAAGATGCTCGCAGACACTACGTAAAAGTTTGGTTTGGGTGTTATGCATATATTCCATGCACCTTCGTATTAAATTGAAGCCATGACTCAAGACTCATGAGTTTTGAGTCAACAACTAGCTTCCATGAATTTGTGGTTCCATATACAAACTTGAAAATGACTTTCACAAGTAGAGTCATCCATATTATCAAAAAAAAAAAAAAAAAAAAAGAAGAAGAAGAAATTAGAGTCATCCCTTTTTTTGATTCTTTGCTGCTTTCTCACTAGAACATCAATGAAAAATACAACTTGTTGTCCCAACTTCCAACCTCCAAGTTTGAAATATATAAGTTTGAAATTATTGTATGTATCTTAAAATATAGAATTAAAAGATAATTTTATTAACTATAAATATTTTTGGACATGGCTTAGGTCCATTGCAGCATTAATACACTGGACCCAACATGACTCAGAGACGTCTAAATTGTGTCGAGTCCATTGCACTAATGGATTGGACTTAACCTTAACCTACTTTTTAAATAATAAATACCGTGGGTTCATAAAAAGGACACCAATTTATTTGGGTAAGAAGTATTTTTTATTTTTTGAGGAAGGGTAAGCAGTATTTGAATTTGTCCTTTATATGAGAATATATATTCCCAACTAAGCTAACAAAAACTCATGAATGTATAAACCTTTTTTTTTTTTCTTTTGATTTGATAGGGGAGGGTAGGGGATTTAAACCTCATATGTTTGAACAAAAAGTGTGATTTAAAAAAAAAAATTATAAATATAATAGAATCTTGACTTATGTTATTTGCTTCATGATAATTACTCAAATCAGGGTAAAAGACGGTGATATTTGATAGTAGAGGCTCATTAACGTTATGGATAAGTTTGGGGTGGGTGTTGTTCATGATGTTCCATGCATCTTCATGTCTAATTGAATTGAAGGCACAACTCATGAGTGAACTTTTCATAAAGCTGTGGTTCCTTCCCGTAGTCCATGACAAACTTTGAAAATGACTTATGCAAGTTGTATATATCTTCCCTATATTTATTGCTTTCTCACATAAACGTCAATGGAAAATACAACTTGTCCATGACAAACTTTGAAAATGACTTTGGCAAGTGGTATGTATCTTTCCTATATTTATTGCTTTCTCATATAAATGTCAATGAAAAGTACGACTTGTCCTCCCAACTTTCAACACGTTAAATTAAATAGCTTTGTATTGATCAATTTGTCCTTGTCTGTCAACCACAGCTCAAGAATGCCACGAAATATTTGCACAAATTAATGCCCAATTGAATTGAAGGCACAACTCATGAGTCAACTTTCCATAAAGCTGTGGTTCCTTCCTGTAGTCCATGACAAACTTTGAAAATGGCTTATGCAAGTGGTATGTATCTTCCCTATATTTAATTTATTGCTGTCTCACATAAACGTCACTTGTCCATGACAAACTTTGAAAATGACTTTTGCAAGTGGTATGCATCTTCCCTATATTTATTGCTTTCTCACATAAACGTCAATGAAAAGTACGACTTGTCCTCCCAACTGTCAACACGTTAAATTAAATAACTTTGTCATACCGTGTAAGAAAATGAAAAAGTATAGTGCCAAAAAAAGAAAGGCATAATTTATGTGCCAAATGGCTTTGGCGAGTTGTGGTTGGTAAGGGGGTGATATAAAAATATTTTTTCACTAATCATAACTTACCATGTAACAAGTTGTATCATAAATTATGCCTTTTTTTGTGGCACTAGAACTACTCAAGAAAAATTGATCAATTTGTCATTGTCCGTCAACCACAGCTCAAGAATGTCAGGAAATAGTTGCTCAAATTAATGCACCAAGTGATTGTCGTTTCTTTATTTATTATTTCTTATAAATGTTATTATTATTAAATAAAATAATTCAAGAAGAAAGGGAGCTTGATGGCCTAATCACTATTTTTTTTTTCCTGTCCTAAAAGCCATCAAGCTTACAGAATCAGCCCATTGGACTTACAAAAGTAGCCCATGACAAGATTGTGACTTTGTGAGCAATGAAAGTTTACATTCCGATGTAATAAAAGAAAATCAAAACTCAAAAAAACTTTTAAGCATGAGCTTTACATCTTCTATAATGGGCTGTAAGGCCCAGTTGATCAATTTGTCATTGTCCGTCAACCACATCTCAAGAATGTCAGGAAATAGTTGCTCAAATTAATGCACCAAGTGATTGTCGTTTATTTATTTATTATTTCTTATATATGTTATTATTATTAAATAAAATAATTCAAGAAGAAAGGGAGCTTGATGGCCTAATCACTATTTTTTTTTTTCCTGTCCTAAAAGCCATCAAGCTTACAGAATCAGCCCATTGGACTTACAAAAGTAGCCCATGACAAGATTGTGACTTTGTGAGCAATGAAAGTTTACATTCCGATGTAATAAAAGAAAATCAAAACTCAAAAAAACTTTTAAGCATGAGCTTTACATCTTCTATAATGGGCTGTAAGGCCCAGTTGATCAATTTGTCATTGTCCGTCAACCACATCTCAAGAATGTCAGGAAATAGTTGCTCAAATTAATGCACCAAGTGATTGTCGTTTATTTATTTATTATTTCTTATATATGTTATTATTATTAAATAAAATAATTCAAGAAGAAAGGGAGCTTGATGGCCTAATCACTATTTTTTTTTTCCTGTCCTAAAAGCCATCAAGCTTACAGAATCAGCCCATTGGACTTACAAAAGTAGCCCATGACAAGATTGTGACTTTATGAGCAATGAAAGTTTACATTCCGATGTAATAAAAGAAAATCAAAACTCAAAAAAACTTTTAAGCATGAGCTTTACATCTTCTATAATGGGTTGTAAGGCCCAGTTGATATCGGAGGAGTTCTGTAGACCACTGACTTGGAAAATAGTTATACACTCTTCCTATGAATGAGCCTATTTCTAGTTCTAGTTCTAGCAAATTAAAAACTCAGATGAACAACAGAAGTTGAGTGCAACAATATTTGTTTCATCCACAGGTATTGAAACTCATTTGTATTAATTCTGTAATAAATTTCACTATAATCTCTCTTTAAATGTAACCTCTCAACAATATATATATATATATATATTGATGGAATTAAAGATGAATGCAGCGGAAAAGTAAGTTTTGAAACGGATCTATTTCATTCGATATTGATAACATGCATAAAGTAAATTTCAGAATTTGAGAACAAGAGATCGTACCTTGAAGCGGTGAATTCTAAAAACCGAAGATTGAAGCACTTGGGAATACTTTTAATCTTCACTCCAATTCCACTAACGCCCAAGATGTGTGATCTCTCAATTGGTAACAAAGGGATTATTAGAGAGTGACTTTTTCTCACTTCCACACCATTACAATGATGTTTTTCTTACCAATAAAATTCTGTACGTTTTTCCCTTTGTATCTAACCAATATATCTAATTGGGCTGGCCTTTTGGGCCTTACCAATTGGGCTTAAGTGTGTGGCTTGGAGTAGGACCAAAATGGACCAATAAGACACTAGCTCCAATGGGCCTTGGGCTTTTCTGTCAACTCTTGACAAGTCCAAAGTTACCATTAACTATATTTAATACAACTATATAAATATAGTTGCACTCTAGGTCTTATCTATATATTATATCCCAAGACTTTATTATACATGCAACCCCTTCATAAAATATTCGTAGTAATACAAAGTCATTAATATAGACTGCCACTTTGTAAATTACTACATCTTGATCCTTGAGTACCCGATTTAATCCTTTTAAGTTATTCATCATATATTTATGAAAACTAATTTCATAAATATATACTTTAGTAACTACTTACTAAAGTGGTTAGGCCTAACTCTCTGAATAACAAAACCATTAAACTTATCTCAAGGGAATACTTTATATCTCCGTTAAGAGACTATGAATTCCATCTTGAGAATACATGTTCCATCAACACTTAATGTGGCTGCCCAACATACTAAGGTTTTGACCATTACTTTAGATCTCACTCCTAATATATCAAAGCAACCTACACCTCATGATCAGGTTCATTATTCTCTCAGGATTAAGAGTTCATGCAAATACAAGTCATGAGATTTATTATTCATTTGACAGTCTTTAGGCAAATAATAAATCTCATAGCGGTCCAGTTCAATATGTCTTAACTCTTAAAACATATTAACACATCAACTAGAAGTCTCCACTTCCATGATCAAGATAAATCATCATAGTTGATATGTTATAGTCTTCGCAGATGAAATGCCCAATTTCATCACCGACTACGAACTATAATTCTGAGTTTACAAAGAACTTGTGATTTATATCTTCTGTGACTCTTCACATAAATCACATACTATGCATCTCATGGACTATATGATAATGTCCGAATATTCATATTACCATTATTTCAGATAATAATAAAACAAATTTATTAAACATAATATTAAGTCATACATAATGTCAAACACAATGTCACACTTAATATTATACATAGTATCATTCAATAGGATTTAAGGGCACTAATCCTAACATATATATATATATATATATATTTCGGAAATGATGGTACAATTTACCCTTTTTATAATATATGTCAAAGAAAGAAATTGACCTACATAAAGAGAGCTATCATAAATCAAAGGAACGAATAATTATTTGTTACACAGAGATATGAAGCATCATTTCACTATCAATTTAAGAAGACTAAAATTGCTCCAATTCAACAAAAATGCTAGCTTTCCTATGTAAATCAACCGCATATCACCTGGTTTGCATTTAAAACTGAGGTTTTTTTTTTTTTTTTTTTTTTTTTGAGAAAAGCATTTAAAATTGAGTTGAATGACTTGATTCACCTAAATGAATCGATGAACAAGTTGGATTTAAGTTGTCTCCTACATTCCCTATCAATCTCTTTGATGAAGTTAGGAAAGTCTTGGTAGGCATTTTTAAGCGTTTAATTTCTCCCTCAAGCATTTCCACAACTTTTTTCATTGAAGGACAATCACTAGGCTCTATTTGTGTACACCATAATGCAACAATGATCATGTGTAAGGTTGAATTTAATCAACCATTGTATTGGTTTTATTCCGTGCCAAATTTGCTTGTAATTTAGCAATTTGTAACCCTGTATTTAGGTGGGATTCATGTAAGAGTAACGAGTGAGAGAGTGTGAAGAAATGCTCAAGATTGTGCAAAGATGCAGGGACGTGCAGTTGGGACTCGTGGGTGACTCGCGACTGGCAAGCCGCCAACTGCAGCACACGAGTGAAGCGTGCAGGAAGATGAACAGTCATGACAGCTGGAGCACTACAGGACAAAAAGTCCAGCCTGGCCGTTCTGTTAGCTCGCAACTGGAACTCGTGACTCAGTCAAGTCGTGAGATCAAGTCGCCAGCCAGCCCTGTTTTGAAAAACCTGACTCTTCTTATTCCATTCTCACCCCAGTATAAATACCCCTTATACCCACGAAATGTAGAGAGCTTCCAGAGAGAATTTTGAGAGAGAAATCTTAGAGAAAAACAATATTGATTCATCCCCAATCTTCACATAGAGACTCTTCAAATTCCTCTACTCTCTTCCTCTCCATTGTTACATCCTTGAGAGGTACATTACCAAAACCTTTTCTCACCATACCCATATCTGTGAGAAAGCTGTTTGGTGCTTTGGGAAGCAGTTAGGAAGGGACCAATTCATATTGGTTGATGCTATGGGCTATAGCAGAATTCAGTAAGCTAAAGAAGAAATAGGTTCGGCGTAACCTCAATGGAGTAAAAAGCTTGGAGGGCTTAGGTACATTGGGTAGATTAGGCCTGGAGGGTCTATTGCTGTTCATGTATCCCAACTACATTCTTTAGTGGATTATTTACCGCTTGGAGGGCGGCAGAGAGGTTTTACGCCGAGGGCTTCGGTTTCCTCTTCGATAACACATCGTGTGTTGTCCTTGTGTTTGCATCTCTCTTCCCTTAATCTTTACCTTTTAATTTCTACTGTGGATGTGATTTTAATTGGTTTAGATTGTTTATCAATTCTGTTATTAGCTTGTGTTCATTTTTCGCACATATATTGTTTGACATTTAGCTTGAATTGATAATATTGTTTTTGGGGGTCTAAATGTTCATAGTGTTTTACACACTTATTGAATTTTCATCATGTTATAGCAATTTTCTTCTCCTCTTCAATGGCATTTTCCATTTCTATGTCATTTCTTTCACTAAATTGGTCATAGACCTAAGTTGGAAAGTAAATTTGGCTTGAATGGTCTGCAAATGCATTTGCGTTCTTTCTTCTGTTTGTCAAAAGTTAATTTGGTAACTTTTATATTAAATGTTTGACAAAAAAAAAAGATGATTTCTAATAAAACTTATTATTTGCAACAAAAAAAAAAATTTTTGAGACAAAAGGTAAAATTTTTTAGCAAATAAGCAAAAGCCAGATGCAAGTGTTTGGCAAAAACAGGGGAGAGAGAAGGGAAATAAAAGGGAGGAGAGGAAAGAGGAAGGGAAAGAGAAATGATAATATTTTTCCTTTCACTTGTTTGGTTTGCACAAAAATGGAAAAAAGAAAAGAAAAGAGGGTAAACTACGTAATTGGTCCCTATCCTATACACTATATTTCAATTTGATCCCTAACCTTTCAATTGTGTCAATTTGGTCCCTAAACTTTTAGTATTGTGTCAATTTAGTCCCTACTGTTATCTTTTGGATGAAAATTTATGATGTGTCTAATGGTCAAAACAAAAAATTAGCTTACGTTGATGAGACAATAAACTTAAATTTTATTTTGGCTGTTTGTCATGTTAGTAATTTCCATCTAAGATATAACATTAAGGACTAAATTGACACGACATTGAAAGGTTAGGGATCAAATTGACACAGTTGAAAGGTTAGGGACTAAATTGAAATATGGTGTAAAGGTTAGGGACCAAATATGTAGTTTACCCAATATATATATATATATATATATAATACTTTATTGATTAATCCGACCATAAGAACTTTTTCTTCCCTCTCTCTCTTTCCTCCCAATTTAGAAGGAAATAATATGGTGGGCCATGAAGGAAAATGAGTCTCTTCATTTTCTATTTCTTCACCCCAATACATTAAATATAGTGGCAAAAATGGCAAAATACCCCTTTCGCAAAAAAGTTCCAGCAAAATGCCCCTGTTTTGAAACTCAATTTTCTAAAAATCGAGTTTCAATGTAAAACTCCATTTGTAGAAAATCAAGTTATAGGCAATCAAACTTTAAAATATATATATATATATATATATATATTGTGGGTAAGAAAGCCCAGAGTCGTATGTTGAGCCAGAGGCCCAATCCGGACAAGGCTCTCTGTCCGAAGAGGATAAAAAACATCAATGTTTTGCCATCCTGGTATGAGTACAGCCCATGAGGGACAAATGGTCCGCCCGAAGACAACCTTTTCGGGCCGAAGAGACCATCTCCAACGGGCCTGCCCAGAACTTGACCAAGGAGCTATGCTGAAGATCTTCCTGCGAAAGCTGAGCCCCGGGCATGCCTAACTGCGGAGCTATCATGAAATATCCTGCTACTAAAGCTGCCACCGCCACATTTAATGCACTGCAGCAACTTTCCTGGCCGCATTTATGTGGAGAAGACACCTGAACAGTGAATCTTCACCTACCACCACTCACTGCAGGTTAAAGCAAACGGCTGATGTGACCAGTACTCAAGTAGGCGCCTAGATGAGGGACAAGTGTGCGGTGAGGATAAGTAAAGGGGGTCTATATAAGGATAGGAGGCCTCACAAAGAGGGGGGATTCTTTTCTTTTTACAAGTAAAAAGCTTTCAAATAGAAAGCCTCTTCGGACCAAGGAGATCATATATAAAACACCGGTTTACCATTGTTTTTATGGTTTCAGCTAGCATGAATCGTTGCTAAATCATAACCCAGCCCAGCTGTTTAACCCATTCTCTATAAATTTATTGTTGGGCATTTGTTGGGCTCACAACACAGAGTTGGTACCAGGCCCAACAAATTCATACCCTACAATTGGCGCCGTCTGTGGGAGCAGCTCGAGCAAAGGTGGAAGCAACACCTCAAAAGATGGCTGAACCAAGGCAACGACCAGCTGAGTCCAGGTCATCTAAGCACACCGATCCGTTTCTTCATTTGGAACGTAGGCAGGACCGTGAGGGAAGTGTGCACACCGCACACGACGATCAAAACCATTCACATGGAGAGAGCCACATGTCCCATGCAGAGAAAAACAAGGACATGCAGAAGGAGATCGACAGGTTAAAGAGGGAGTTGCGGCATGCGAAGAGGAAGCGCAGTCCCTCGTACTCTCAGGAAGATTCTGGCGACGAACGGGATATCAGCTACAGACGGAAACATCGGACGCCAATCAGCGAGCCCTTTACCTACGAAGAAATGTGTTATGGCGAGAGGAACCCTCAGAGTCCCTTACCGAGGGGGGCAGGGAAAGATGCTATGAGTAAAGCTCTGGATCAAATCTCCAGATCTCCCTTTACCCGTAATATCGAAAACGCCAGACTCCCTCGATGCTTCCACCAGCCCACATTCACCATCTATAATGGCCGGACCGACCCAGTGGAACATGTGAGTCATTTTAACCAGCGAATGGCAGTTCACTCCAGGGACGAGGCCCTCATATGCAAAGTTTTCCCATCCAGCTTGGGACCAATAGCCATGAGATGGTTTGATGGTCTGAAGCCCAACACTAACAGTTCTTTCCAAGAGCTAACCTAGGTTTTTGGGTCCCGTTTCGTCACCTGCCGAAGGGTACCTCAATCCGTGGCGTCTCTACTGTCCGTTATCATGAAAGGAGGTGAGACCTTGAAGTCGTACTCAGATAGGTTCTGGGAAACGTATAACGAGGTGGAGGAGGATTGTGAATCGGTGGCCATCAGCTCTTTCAAACTGGGCCTCCCCACTGAACACCTCTTGAGGACTTCTTTGACGCGCAAGCCTGTCACCAGTATACGCCAGCTGATGGACAGGATCGATAAGTACAAAAGAGTTGAGGAGGACCAACAGCAAAGCAAGGGCAAGGAGAAGGTTATCCCTCAGGAAGGGAGGGATTTCAGGTCAGACAGGCAGAATCACAACAGGCCGAGGAAAGACTGGGCCGGACAAAACACGGCGAACTTCCAGGCGGTCAATGCGGTTTTCCGCGAACCAGTGCACCAGGTCCTCGATAAAATAAAGAACAAGCCATTCTTCAAGAGGCCGAACAAGATGGTAGGAAACCCCGAAAGGCGCAACCACAATCTTTACTGTCAGTACCACTTAGACCATGGGCACACTACCGAAGATTGCAGGAGCCTGTGGGATCATTTGGATCAGCTGGTCAGCGAAGGAAGGTTGAAGCACCTCCTGCACCACTCATGCGGTCAGGGGAATCAAACGAGCACAGGGCCCAGGAGAGGCGACTTTACAAAACCCCCCTTGGGAACAATCAATGTCATTTTCGCTGCGCCAGGAAGGATGGGGTCTTGCCCAACCAGGGTATTGTCAGTTGCTCGGGCGCCCTTGGGCAAGGTTAACGAAGAGCCGAAGAGATCTAAGACGATTGTCCCAGTTTTGGGCTTCTCGGAAGAAGACAAAATAGGGACTACGCAGCCGCACGATGATGCCCTGGTAGTGACTCTGAGAATAGGTGGATATGACGTGAGGAGAGTACTAGTAGATCAAGGCAGCGCTGCAGAAATTATGTACCCGGACCTATATAAGGGGCTGAATTTGTCCCCCGAAGACTTGACTCCGTACAGTTCCCCATTAGTCAGTTTTGATGGAAAAGTGATCCTTCCGAGGGGCCAGATCAGACTGCCTGTGCAAGCCGGTGCTGAGGTTGTGGAGGTAAACTTCATAGTGGTCGACGCTTACTCACCGTACACTGCTATAGTAGGCAGACCTTGGCTCCATACCCTCGGGGCTGTACCCTCCACTCTGCATCAGAAGATTAAGTATCCATCCGAGGGGATTGTCGAGGAGATCCGAGGGGATCAGGCCATGTCCAGGCAATGCCTAGTGGCAGCAGTCCGACACGAGCAGCATGCCGAACCCTCCCACTGTCATAAGGAAGGCTTATAGCAATTAAAACCTTCGGCGCTGGATGCCGAAGCCCCTGCCGAAGAAGTAGAGTGCGAAAGCCTGACAAGAGTAGTCGTTGGCGACGATCCAGAGAAGTTTTTTCGAATCGGATCCATGTTGCCTCCCTAGGAGCAGGGAGAGTTGATAGAATTCCTCAGGGCAAACGTTGATGTTTTTGCGTGGGACCCTGCGGAAGCCCCGGGGGTAAGCCCAGATTTCATTTGCCACCACCTAAATGTAGATCCCACCATAGTCCCCAAGAAGCAACCCCTCCGGCGTCCATCGAGGGAGCACGCAGATGCAGTCAGGGAGGAGGTAACTAGGCTCAAGCAAGCAGGGGCTATTAAGGAAATTTTTTACCCCGAATGGCTAGCTAACACAGTGGTGGTAAAGAAGAAAAGTGGGAAATGGCGGGTGTGCGTGGACTTCACTGATCTTAATAGAGCTTGTCCGAAGGATCCGTTTCCTATGCCGAAGATAGATCAGCTAGTTGACGCTACTGTTGGGCATCCTCGGATGAATTTCTTAGACGCGTTTCAAGGTTATCATCAGATACCATTGGCTCTCGCCGACCAGAACAAAACGGCTTTCGTGACTCCTGTAGGAAACTACCATTATAAGGTAATGCCATTCGGCTTGAAGAACGCAGGGGCTACCTATCAGAGAATGATGACCCGGATGTTTGAGCCACAGCTGGGCAAAAGCATGGAGGTTTATATCGACGACATGGTGGTTAAAAGCAAAGTTGTTGCGAGACACATTGGGGACCTTAGGGACATCTTCGAAATTTTGAGGGGACACAGATTGCGCTTGAATGCCTCCAAGTGTTCATTCGGGGTTGGCTCGGGCAAGTTCCTGGGATATATGGTCACTCACAGGGGAATCGAAGTTAACCCCGATCAGATAAGGGCCATCAACGACTTGCGAGCCCCTCGGAACCCCAAAGAAATCCAAAAGCTGACTGGGATGACTGCTGCCCTTAATAGGTTCATTTCCAGATCCGCAGACAGGTGTCGGCCTTTCTTCTCGTTAATCAATAAGTGGAAGGATTTTGAATGGACGAAGGAATGTGCTATCGCTTTCCAGCAACTTAAGGACTACCTGGCTAGACCTCCCATCATGTCCAGTCCCCTGCCTGACGAAGTGTTGTTTGCGTACATTGCCGTCGCAGCTAATGCTGTAAGCTTGGTACTGATCCGAACAGACTGTGGTGTGCAAAAGCCAGTTTATTATGTGAGCAAGTCGCTGCAAGAAGCTGAGACCCGCTATTTGCCACTAGAAAAGGCCATTCTGGCAGTTGTGCTGGGAACCAAGAAGCTGCCCCATTATTTTCAAGCTCACACGGTCATAGTGCTTACCCAACTCCCCCTTAGGGCGGTACTCCGAAGCGCTGACTACACAGGAAGAATTGCCAAATGGGGGACGATGCTAGGGGCTTTTGATATCAAGTACATGCCGCGCACGTCAGTGAAGGGCCAGATCCTGTCAGACCTGGTCGCCGAATTCACAGAGCCCCATTTAGAGGAAGCAGCCCAAACTCTAGGCACAGAGGGGAGGCAAGTCAGCACAGTTTCGTCACAAAACACCTCGCCCTGGGAGGTATATGTAGACGGCGCATCAAATCAGAGGGGCTCAGGCATAGGGCTAGTGCTGATATCCCCTGAGAAAATTACCATTGAAAAAGCCTTAAGGCTAGACTTCTCGGCAACGAACAATGAGGCAGAGTATGAGGCTCTATTGATGGGGATGAAAATGGTGCGAAGGATGGGAGGAAAGTCCGCCGAGATATCCTCAGACTCAAATTTGATCGTCGGCCAAGTGCTGGGGGAGTTCGAGGCAAAAGACGAGAGGATGCAGGAGTACTTGGACCTGGTCAAGTCCCTACAGTCAGAGTTTGAATATTTTTCCCTTCGGCACGTCCCTAGAAGCGGCAACACACATGCCGATTCTCTGGCTACACTCGCCACCTCTTCGGCGCAAGAGTTGCCAAGGGTCATCCTGGTTGAAGACGTATGGAGGCCCACGAAGTTAAAAAAAAAGGTACTCCAAGTTCACAGCGTCGGAACCAACCCATGCTGGATGGACCCCATCATCAAGTTCTTGAGGGACGATGTGTTACCCGAAGAAAGAGTGGAAGCAGACAAAATACGGAGAAAAGCTACAAGGTTCTGGCTGTCCGAAGACCATAAACTGTACAAACGATCCTATTCTGGCCCATACCTGTTGTGCATGGCCCCCGAGGCGGCTGAATCGATGTTAGAAGAACTGCATGAAAGAATCTGTGGGAGCCATACTGGAGGGAGATCTTTAGCTCACCGAGCCATTACCCAAGGCTATTGGTGGCCAAATATGCAAAGAGAGGCGCATGAGTACGCTAAAAAGTGTGACCAATGCCAACGCTTCGCGCCAAGCATACATCAACCTGGTGGAACCCTTAATCCGCTATCCAGCCCGTGGCCTTTTGCTCAGTGGGGGCTGGACATCGTTGGCCCTTTCCTTAAGGCAGCAGGAAACAGGAAGTTCTTGCTGGTCGGAACGGACTACTTCACCAAGTGGGTAGAAGCTGAGCCTCTAGCAAATATCAGGGACGTAGACGTGAAAAAGTTCATTTGGAAAAACATCGTCACCAGATTTGGAGTCCCACACACCCTCATCTCGGACAACGGGCTTCAGTTCGATAGCAAAGCTTTTAGAGGAACTATCCCACGTATTGTGGGCATATAGAACCACGCCTCGTAGGTCCACTGGGGAGACCCCATTTTCAATGACCTATGGAGCTGAAGCCGTCATACCTCTCGAGACTGGGTTCCCGACGCACAGGATTAGCTCCTTTGACCCAACCAATAATGACAGGCAGCTGGAAAAGAGTCTAGATCTGATTGAAGAACGAAGGGAAAGCGCGATGGTCCGATTGGCACACTACCAGCAGAAACTCAAACAGGGCTACGACATTAATGTAAGGTTGAGACCCCTCGAGCCTGGTGATCTTGTCCTAAGGAAGGTGGTAGGGAATGCAAAGAATCCAGCATGGGGAAAACTGGGGCCGAATTGGGAAGGTCCGTATCGTATCACTTCGAGGGCCGGCATTGGAGCATACTTCCTGGAAGACCTGGATAATCGCGTAGTGCCCCGGCCATGGAATGTAAATAACCTCAAAAGGTACTACTATTAAAAGAATTCTTCTTTCAGTCATGATTGTTCTTTTGTTATACTAGTGTTTCTCAAGTATTTAAACTTAAATCCCATCATGCCTGTAGTCCTCGGACCAGATGATGTGGGTTAGTTAACACTCCTTTACGTTCCTTATAAGTGTTTAAACTTAAATCCCATCATGCCTGTAGTCCTCGGACCAGATGATGTGGGTTAGTTAACACTCCTTTACGTTCCTTATAAGTGTTCAAACTTAAATCCCATCATGCCTGTAGTCCTCGGACCAGATGATGTGGGTTAGTTAACACTCCTTTACGTTCCTCTCAAGTGTTTAAACTTAAATCCAAGCATGCCTGTAGTCCTCGGACCAGATGACTTGGGTTAGTTAACACTCCCTCACGATTCTTACAAGTGTTTAAACTTAAATCTCATCATGCCTGTAGTCCTCGGACTAGATGATGTGGATTAGTTAACACTCCTTTACGTTCCTCACAAGTGTTTGAACTTAAATCCCATCATGCCTGTAGCCCTCGGACCAGATGATGTGGGTTAATTAACCCTCATTTATAATCCTTACAAGTGTTTAACCTCGATTTCGATTACACCGGTAGTCCTCGGATCAGAGTCTTTGGTTTGGTGGGCGCACTCAGGTTACCAGTCTAATTTAGCGGAATATGTGGACTTAGGCAAAACTACGTCAGTGGTTATTCCCACAATTCTTTGTCTTAGCCATACATGGAAGATTACCGCATTTATTATTCATTCTTAATCACTAAACTGTCATTATTAGCCGCAATAATGCAATATGATAAGTACTCCACAAACAACAAATAACGAAAATAAGCCGTTTCATTCATTTAAATGATAATTTCAATACAAAAAAGGTCAAGAAATACACTAGCAACTACACAAGATGGAGGCTCTAGGCTTTATCTTGAGAATCTGGGTGGACCTTTGGCAAATTGCCCGCATCTCCGATCTGAAGAGGGGCCTGGCTCGTCTCAGCGGGCGCTGGAGGGTTCTGATCTGCCGAGGATGCTTCCAAGGCCTCGGGAGCATCACATAAATCCGGATCGTAATAGATGCTCCCAGGCTGCCTTAAAGCTGACTCTGCAGGGACTCCGGCTGCATTGAGGCACTTGCTCCATGTGATGTCGCAGTAGTCCCTGCAGACCTTGGCGAACTCCTCGGTCAGCCTTACTTGGGTCTCCTGCACCCCCAGCATGTAGGCGGCTTTCTTCTCAGCCTCAACTGCTTCCCTGGCCAATTGCGCGTCCTCCTTGGCCAACTTAGCAGCGTCCTTGGCTTTTTCCAGCTCAAGCCGAAGCTCTTTTACCATCACCCTCTCCGTCTCCAGATTGGTTTCAGCCGCGAGCAGCTTCTAGCGCTGGTCTTCGGCTTGCTTCTCTGCATTTTTAAGGCCAGCCTCTACATTTTTTCTCGCTTTCACCTCCTCTTTCAGCTGATCGGAGATGCGGGCGCTTTCATCCTTTGCCTTGCCCAGTGCCTTCTCAACGTCCTCCTTGGACCGGATCTCAGCTTGCACGTCAACTTCCTTCCTCTGAACCCACTCTTCAGCCACGTAGATTTGTTGAGCAAGCTGCATGACGACCAAAAGACGGTTACATAAAAGTATACATGCACGAGGGCTTCAAGATAGTTGCGAAAGAGCATCAGTTGTCTTACCATGCCTAGATCCCGTTTGAGGGACAAAAAGAGTTCTTTCTCGCTGAAACGCCGATAAGACTCCATATCCCTCGGAAGGAGGAGGGGCTTCTCCAGCGCTTCAGCAACGTACCCGGCCTTCCCCCCAGCATAGTTTCTGAGGAAGGCGTCAAAAGGGATGGCCGCACCATCCAAAGTAAGCTTTGGGGACCACACCTGGACCCCCCGCCGCACGTCAGCAGCCACGTTCTCCTCCCTGCTCTCAGTAGAAGAAGCCCGTTTATTTCTTGTATCGTGGGTCTTCTTCTGCTGCTTGTGGCCCTTCGGAGGGACCATTTCCCCCTCCTCGACGTCAGTTACGTCCGTCACCACCCTTTTCTTCTTCAAGTCGGGTAGCACTTTCAGACTTAAATCTTTTGGGGCTTGAGGAGGGGGAGGCGGCGGTGGGAGGTTCACTTGGGGCTGGGATGTGCCAGTACCCTTGGCCGAGGTCGTTGTTTTCCTGTTCTTCATTAGCTGGCCTAGGGGCAGCATGTCTTCCTCCGCGGAGTCTTCCGGCAAAGCCAAGTTCAGAACTGGGGCAGCTGACTGCCTGTCAGGAGCCTCTTCGGAAGATAAGATCTGAACTTCCTCCGAGGTATCCTCTTCGAACTTGAACCGATCGATCTGGGCGTCAAGCGAAGGGGTAGAGGAGGCGACCCTTTCCTCGGCTGCTGGTTCAAATGGCGCTCTTCGGACTGGCTGAACTAATACTGGGATGCCCTGCGGATTGGGATGGGGCGCTGGGGCGAGGTCAAAAGGGGCCAGAAAGGTCTTCCGTGCCACGTCGATGCGGTTTATGCGGCGATCTCCCGCTGTGATTGCGTTCCCTCTCGGCTGAAGTTCAGTCTTCGGAGTGTAACCGAGGATGAGAGGAACAGACCTAAGCTGTCCGTCCTCGCTCACGAAAATCTCCGACCGAAGAAGGTAATTCAAAGCCGCAGTATTCGTCAGACTCAGCCGAGGAGTCACGTACCTTTTGTCTGAAAACATGACGAAAGAGCTGTCAGTGGGTTGCAATATGACGAAGAGGGGGACCGAACAGCTAAAAGTAAATAAAGAAGTAAAGCTCGAGGGGGAATGTCCCACCTGGCGTTCCTGGCGTGGTTGGGCAATGAACCCCATCATGCCAGGCACCCGAGACGATCAGATAATCGTCCTTCATCCCTTTGTTGGACTTGGGGAGGCCGGACAGGAGTCTGACGACATCGGATTGGGACTTTAAATAATATCCCGCCCCTTTTTTGGTATGACACTCGTACATATGTACCACGTCGTGCCAGGTTAACCCCAAGCCTAAGTGACGGTTTAGGTCGTCGACTGCACCTAAGATTCTAAAGGTATTGGGTGCACACTGGTCAGGACTAAGCCTATGGGCGGTAAGGTAACTTCTGGTGACTGGACCCATGGGAATGGTCATTCCCCCCTCCAAGAAGGCGATAATGGGGATAATGACTTCGCCCTCTTCCCTGTCCAGTAGCAGCCCCTCTGTGGAGCAATACCTTAAGCCCACTTCCTGAGGAATGCGATATGTCGCCCTAAAATCTTCTATCTGGGAGGGGCTGTTCACTAGATACTCAAATCTACCCATGGTTGACAAAGTCAGAGGAAGGGAAACGCGAAACGGCGACTGGGATAAGCTACCACGGGCCGAAGAGGCAATCTCAATGTAATACGAAAATCTCGGGGAGAGAGCTTACGAAGAATGAAATCGGCGGATGAGCTTTGGTCTCGCAGGGAGATCGTAGCGGATTCTGGAACTGGTTGAAGCGGATTACAGGAAGGGCTTGGAGAGTCAGAGCGCTTGAGTTCGCCGGAAGTCTGTAGTTTGCAAAATGAGAAGACAATCCCATCTGGGACCTTATATAGTGGTAGATGAAGTGGTGAAACTTAGCCCGCCCAAAAAATTTCGAGGAGAATCTCGTCCGTTGATTCGAAATGGACCGCTAGATTTCAGGGACAGGACGCCGCCTGGAGTAATTAATGACGCCTCGGAAACGGCGCGGCAGCAGCGGTTATAAAGAAGGCGCCCAAACTCACGCGTGCACACGCGCGGAGTCAAAGTTCTGTGCCCACATTTGTCAAAAGGTCAAAACCTCACTTTTTTCTCTTCGGAAGCGAGGTAAAAAGTGAAATTTTGAGGGGCTATTGTGGGTAAGAAAGCCCAGAGTCGTATGTTGAGCCAGAGGCCCAATCCGGACAAGGCTCTCTGTCCGAAGAGGATAAAAAACATCAATGTTTTGCCATCCTGGTATGAGTACAGCCCATGAGGGACAAATGGTCCGCCCGAAGACAACCTTTTCGGGCCGAAGAGACCATCTCCAACGGGCCTGCCCAGAACTTGACCAAGGAGCTATGCTGAAGATCTTCCTGCGAAAGCTGAGCCCCGGGCATGCCTAACTGCGGAGCTATCATGAAATATCCTGCTACTAAAGCTGCCACCGCCACATTTAATGCACTGCAGCAACTTTCCTGGCCGCATTTATGTGGAGAAGACACCTGAACAGTGAATCTTCACCTACCATCACTCACTGCAGGTTAAAGCAAACGGCTGATGTGACCAGTACTCAAGTAGGCGCCTAGATAAGGGACAAGTGTGCGGTGAGGATAAGTAAAGGGGGTCTATATAAGGATAGGAGGCCTCACAAAGAGGGGGGATTCTTTTCTTTTTACAAGTAAAAAGCTTTCAAATAGAAAGCCTCTTCGGACCAAGGAGATCATATATAAAACACCGGTTTACCATTGTTTTTATGGTTTCAGCTAGCATGAATCGTTGCTAAATCATAACCCAGCCCAGCTGTTTAACCCATTCTCTATAAATTTATTGTTGGGCATTTGTTGGGCTCACAACACAGAGTTGGTACCAGGCCCAACAAATTCATACCCTACATATATATATATATATATATATGGAACTCGAGTTTTCCATTTGAAAATTTTCAAGGAACTCGAGTTCCTTACTGAAATTCGATTTTTAGAAAATCAAATTTCAAAACAATGGCATTTTACTAGATAGTTTCAGAACATGAGCATTTTACTGGAACTTTTGGGCGAAAGGGGTATTTTGCCATTTTGGCCTAAATATAATGCTTATATATATATATATATATATTTTTTTTTTTTTCAATCATTTTGATCCTTAAGTTTTGAAACTATTTTCATTTTAGTACTTGTCATCTCCCTTGACACAAAAATAGCTAATAAAAATAATTAATTGCAATTAAAAAACCACATCAGTATCTAAATAAAAAAAAATCCACATCAAAAAAGAAAAATGATATAATTATTTTCTAAAGAAAAAAAAAATAAAATGAATGAAAAAACACTCAAGTTTCCTTTTATATATTGTCTTTCATTTCTTGCGAAAGTTAGCATTGCCTGTGATCAAACCATTCCAATTCTTGGAACAAAATTCATTGACATTGTTGTCATAGGTAACTAGAAGACGATTTGAGGTTTGGATTTTGTAGCTTTCACTGACAGTTATTGTTAAGGACATATTTTTATGTAGTTGGCTAATCCTTTGACAAAACGCACTTTACTTGTAATTGGGTAGATCTAGGATGTGTTTAATACTTCAAGAAACCATGTTTCAAGATCAAGTGTTGAAGTCATCAAGTCTGTTCAAGAAAAACAAGCTGAAGTGCAATTTCATTAAATCTCGACACCTTCTCGATAGCTCCTCGACACCTAGCTATCTGTCGAGATCTTCAGCTGATTCTTATCGCAATCTCGATAGCTTCTCGATAGCTGGTCGATCGATCGAGAAAGTTTCTGTCCCCTCGACACCTTCTCGACACCTCCTCGATAGCTGTCTATTGAGATTCATTAAACCTCGACACCTTCTCGACACCTCCTCGACACTTAGCTATCTATCGAGGTTACGGGAAATCAGAATTTTCAGCTTTTTAATTTTTGGGCCAGGCTTATGTATTTGAGTAGGGTTTCTTTTCCCACAACCCTAGACCTATATAAAGCTTATTTTGGAGGCCGTATCAAGAGAATAAGAGAATACAAGGAGAACATATGCAAAAGATTATTCTCTCTGAAAAAGAAGCTACTGCGTTTTTGCGCCTTAGGGTTTTGTAACCAAGTGCTTCTTGATCTTCATTCTTGATGAAGTGAAGAACTTTGCAGCCAACATCTTCTTCTAGTTGGTGATTGAAGTCGTGTACTGGGATCCGCGCAATTGGTTAGTCACGTACTTGGGATTCGTGCATCAAAAGGTAGCGTTCATATATTGAAGAGTTCAGAGGTTCTGAAGCGGTAGAAGGTTTCTGCTGTGAGTTCATCTACGGGGATTGTAGAGTCTAGGGACAAAGGTTTTGTACTAGATCTGAAACTTCTCTTTTCTATAGTGGATTGCTTTTCGGGAAGGTTTCCCCCCAGGTTTTTTACTGTGAAACTGGTTGGTTTCATTGGTTTTCCTGGGTCATCATATCTTGTCTTATTTATTTTTCCGCTGCATTCATTGTTGACATGATATTGATGTTTGTTTGTTTTAACAAGTTCATTCATAATAAATCTAATTAACAACTTGGATTTAAAACTTGTTAATTTTATCAACCGGGGTCATAAATTTCCCAACAAGTGGTATCAGAGCGGGTTCACTCTGATTGGATTAATTTCCTGAGTGTGATCCATTGACCCCTGTTGTCATGGATAGAGGAAAATCTTTATATATACCTCCTTTATTTGATGGCACTAATTATGCGTACTGGAAGGTTCGTATGAAAGTGTTTTTGCAGGCTTTAGGTGAACAAGTATGGCAAGCTGTTGAAGTTGGCTGGACTAAGCCAAAGGAAGCGCCTATGGATTGGGATGATGCAACAACCATAGCTGCAAATTTCAATAGTAGGGCCCTGAATGCTCTGTTTTGTGGGGTGACCAATGAGGAATTCAAGAAAATATCATCCACAGAAGTTGCCAAAGAAGCTTGGATGATTCTTGAGACCACCTACGAAGGTACCAAGGCAGTAAAGACTGTGAAGCTTCAACAACTCACTAGTAGTTTTGAAGAAATAAGGATGGAGGAGGATGAGACCTTTGATGAGTTTTATGCCAAACTCAAGGATATTGTGAATTCTGCTTTCAACCTTGGAGAATTTATAGCAGAATCCAAAATTGTTAGGAAAATCCTTAGGTCCTTACCTAAAAGATTCCATGCCAAGATCACTGCCATTGAAGAAGCAAAGGACATTGATCAAATTCCTTTGACTGAGCTTGTAGGGAACCTTCAAACCTATGAGATGGGATTAGGCTCAATGGGAAAAGGTGGAAAGAGTAAAAACTTGGCTCTTAAGGGTATAGAGGAAGAGATTGAGGACTCTGAAGATGAAGATGAAAGTGAAGATGAGGATGAAGATCTAACCTTCATAACTGATGAGATTATCAAGCTTCTTCAGTTTAAGAAAAAGGATAAGGGCAAACCTCCTAGGAAATCTCAATCCTCTAGGAAGGGCAAGAATGAGAAACCCCTCATCCAATGCCATGAGTGCAAAGGTTTTGGTCATATGAGGATAGAGTGTCCAAACTACCTCATGAAGGAAAAGACCAATGAGTCAAAAGATAAAGGGTTGGTTGCTACTTGGAGTGACACTGAGGATGACTCTTCTGATGAGTATGTAGATGAATGTCGTCACGTTATGGCCTTTGCTGCCACAACCGATAAAGTGATTGTGGAGAGTGCTAGTGACAGTGAGGATTCTTCTGATAAAGTATCCAAGAAGTTGAACCTTCAGGAAGCCTATGAAAAGCTATGCACTGAGTTTATAAAGTCTGAAAAGACTTCTCATCTTTGTAGAAAAGAGCTTAATGAGGTAAAAATTGAAAAAGCTGATCTGTTAGTCAAACTTGATGAGACTACAAGGTTAGTTGAGACTCTTGTTGTGGAGAACACCTCATTAGAAGAGAAGGTCAAGAATCTTGAGGTTGAGCTTAGTCAAGCTAGAACTCAAATAGAGAGGATGTCTAGTGCAAAGCTTGATGAGGTATTGAGTGCTCAAAAGCCTAGTTCTGACAAGACTGGCTTAGGATATGCTGTTTCCTCCAGCCCCTCCTCATCCACAGCTTCTGGATCAAGGACTGTCTTTGTGCCCCAATTTGAGAAAGGTAATAAAGGTATGAAATCTAAATCCTTTGTTAAACCTCATGTTTGTCACCATTGTGGTGTTTCTGGACATATTCGTCCTAATTGCTTTAGGTTGTATCCTCATAAGCAATTATCCAAACGGTCACAGGTTTCCTCTCAAGGACCTACACCTTTGTTTAGAGAGTTATTAAAAGTTTTGAGCTTTTTAACTCAATTTCAGGAGAATTCTAATTCTTCTATGTCCTTTAGTAGACATACTAGGACACGTGCCTTTTCATCTTCACAGCCAAAGACTCGTGCTGTGTGGGTGAGAAAGGAGCCTAAGACTTAATTGTCTTTTCTGTTTGTCCTCTGCTTTAATTCTTTCTATCTAAAGTAGGACTTTCTTTGCTTGATTTCTTATCTGTTTTTGAAATCATGCTTTCATGCATCTGCATTTTTCTATCATGCCTTCATGCATATGCATCTTTCTTTCATGCTCTCATGTTGTTTGTCTGTTTTTGTTTGGTTGTTTAGTCTTTATTTTGTTGTTTTTCAAAATAAAAATTGAAAAATCAGAAATACAAAAACAGTATGTGTTTGTGTACATTGGTACTTGTGTACCTTAGATGGCCAATGAAACAAAGTTTTCTAAACTTTGTATATCTTGTAGCTTAGATGAGCATCTTTATGCACAACTAAGCAAGTGAGCTTTGTGGCTCGTGTTTGTGATGAGTAAGATTAGGTTATTTCTTAGACTTAACACTCATATCACTCTTTTTGACGGGTAGGACTAGAAAATCCTAAGAGAAAGGCATAAATAACCATCTCACCACTGTTGCCCGCCAATCATTAATGACATCTGTATGCTTCGGCGTAGCAAAAGTGTGATGTCAATGACATTTGTGTGCTTAGGCATAGCAAAATTGAAATGTCAAAATATCAATGGGTATTTCTTTTCTTTCTCATAAGCCCATGTATGATATGTTCAAAAAGAAAATATGCAAAGAAATAAAAGCAAAAAGATTAAAAATGCTTTAAAATGGTTGCAAGCGTGTATTCTAGGAGATGTGGGAGTTATAGGATGTACCTCAAAGGTGATAGTCCCCATCAAACAGTTATGATTGTGTGTGAGTTAAAGTTATTTTCTCATATCTCAGATCGTCATAACATGTATACACATATGCAATCTTGCGATGTTTTTCACACACAACACACAATATTCTTTGCTACTTTTGATACATGTGCAGGTACAATGTGATTTGGCCATCACAAAGGTTTTACATGTGCTTTTGTATGCTCACTAAACTGTCATGACTTGTTTTTGAAATATAAAATCGGTTAGACTTGTTTAGTGTGTGAGTATGTTTTGCATCTTTCTTTTGTCATCCATAGCATCTTGTTTCATTACATTCATGCATTTATATGGATTTCTTGTGCCCCGATGATCATCCTTGATCATCTTTATGTTTCTCCGGTGAAGCTTTCTAGCTTCTTGTACCCTTTGTCAATCATGACAAAAAGGGGGAGAATTTGTGGAGTTTGAGATTCTACAAGTTAGGGGGAGACTTACATTCCTTTGTAAGGGGGAGTTGTGTTTCATCTTGTTAGGGGGAGTGCTTACTTCCTTCTTCTTGTACCTTGGGTCTTGTGACCATGTTTACATACATTGTGCTTATCTTCTTTATATGCTGATGTATGTTTCTTTCACCTATCTCTACATGTGTTGGTTCTTTTCTATCTTTATACACATGTTTCTTATTATTTGTATGCAATCTATTATTTCTGTTTCACACTAAGATGCCTTGATGAGTTTTGTTTAAAGTGTTTCAGAAATACAGGTTGTCAAAGTCTACTTGTCATAAACTCTCTTCTTGTAAAGTTTTTCAAGAGTTTGTGTTAGGATAGATTTTATTGTATTCAACAAGTGAGTATGAGTTGAGTGATTTATGACTTTTCTCATATGTTCATTTGTTTGTTGTGGTTTTGTCACGGATTGCCAAAGGGGGAGATTGTTAAGGACATATTTTTATGTAGTTGGCTAATCCTTTGACAAAACGCACTTTACTTGTAATTGGGTAGATCTAGGATGTGTTTAATACTTCAAGAAACCATGTTTCAAGATCAAGTGTTGAAGTCATCAAGTCTGTTCAAGAAAAACAAGCTGAAGTGCAATTTCATTAAATCTCGACACCTTCTCGATAGCTCCTCGACACCTAGCTATCTGTCGAGATCTTCAGCTGATTCTTATCGCAATCTCGATAGCTTCTCGATAGCTGGTCGATCGATCGAGAAAGTTTCTGTCCCCTCGACACCTTCTCGACACCTCCTCGACACCTAGCTATCTATCGAGGTTACGGGAAATCAGAATTTTCAGCTTTTTGATTTTTGGGCCAGGCTTATGTATTTGAGTAGGGTTTCTTTTCCCACAACCCTAGACCTATATAAAGCTTATTTTGGAGGCCGTATCAAGAGAATAAGAGAATACAAGGAGAACATATGCAAAAGATTATTCTCTCTGAAAAAGAAGCTACTGCGTTTTTGCGCCTTAGGGTTTTGTAACCAAGTGCTTCTTGATCTTCATTCTTGATGAAGTGAAGAACTTTGCAGCCAACATCTTCTTCTAGTTGGTGATTGAAGTCGCGTACTGGGATCCGCGCAATTGGTTAGTCACGTACTTGGGATTCGTGCATCAAAGGGTAGCGTTCATATATTGAAGAGTTCAGAGGTTCTGAAGCGGTAGAAGGTTTCTGCTGTGAGTTCATCTACGGGGATTGTAGAGTCTAGGGACAAAGGTTTTGTACTAGATCTGAAACTTCTTTTTTCTATAGTGGATTGCTTTTCGGGAAGGTTTCCCCCCAGGTTTTTTACTGTGAAACTGGTTGGTTTCATTGGTTTTCCTGGGTCATCATATCTTGTCTTATTTATTTTTCCGCTGCATTCATTATTGACATGATATTGATGTTTGTTTGTTTTAACAAGTTCATTCATAATAAATCTAATTAACAACTTGGATTTAAAACTTGTTAATTTTATCAACCGGGGTCATAAATTTCCCAACAGTTATAATAAATATAATAAAACAATGTTACAACATCAACATAGCTTATTAGAGCAACCACATCAGTTAGTGTATTTTACACATCTATTTTTACACTAAAAACCTATTTTTTCTATTTTACACATCCATTTTTACAAAATACCCACATCAATTTATCTATTTTATCACCTCTTTTATTTAAATAATCAATTTTCTCAATTTTTTTTTTATTATTTCTCTCAACTACCTCTTCTACATATGTACGCTCTTTCTCTCTCTCTACCCATTTTTTCTGATTTGTTGCTCTCTCTCTATACCCATCTCTCTACCCATCTCTATATCCATTTCTGAACACAGATCAACTCTCCCTCTCGGTCTAATCCACACCATCTTGGTCACAAGCACCGATCCATAGCTCCGATTAAGCAAGACTCGATCAAGCATTGATCCACAAGCACCGATCTCCCTAGCTCCAATCCATAAGCATCGATCAGATCCGACCAGATCAGATCTGATCGAGATCTCCCTAGCTTTAATCCACAAGCATCGACCAAATCTCCCTAGCTTCGATCCACAAGCACATATTAGATCCGAGTTTGTTTGTGTGTGGGTGTGTTTATGTATCTCTGTTTTTTTTTTTTTTTTTTTTTTTTTGAGCAAGTGTATTGCTGTGTTGATTTGTCTGTGTAGATGTGTTTGTGCGTGGGTGTGTTTATGTGCATTTGAGGAAAAAGAAGAAGATGAGGATAGGAGAAGTTACTGAGTTTGTTGAGCACGGAGAAGAGAGAGAAAAAAAAGGAGCGAACGTGAAATTAATAAAATAATAAATTGACGAGCTACAGTAATCGCGTATATTTACATGGTTACTGTAGCTCGTGTAGAGATATACACATTTATTTTTACACACTTTTAGAAGCACTGATATGGAGCATTTTTGAAGCAAAATATGTAAAAGTGCTGTCTTTTTCTATTTTAGTGGATGCTCTTTAAAACATCAACATAGCTTTGCTCAAGAACACAAGCAAAACATGATGGAGAATGTAATATGTATTTTCATTGAATTGATTAATTATGTTACAACTTACAAGTTACAACATAGCTCTGAGATTTATACACAAAGACAAAGCATGATGAGGGAAAACATGATGTTCCTAATTCCTATCTGATCAACAAAGTTACAAAATTACTATCTCCTCTACAAACCAGATGCACCAATCAACTAATGACACCAGCATGCAGTGTTAACCAAATATCCATACGGTGACGTTTTTTTATCAAAGCCAAAACGGTGTCACTTGAATTAGTTGAACGACACAGTTTTGGTCTGTGACTTAAAATGTGAACTTATAATCCTTACACGTGAAGAGCTGGTCTTTCACTCAAGCACACGTGCCGAAGTCTGTTTCCAGTTTTTTTTTTTTTTTTTTTTTTTTTTTTTTTTTTTTTTTTTTTTTTTGAGAAGCCTCCCTACTCAGGAGGAAAAAACAAACTACTACATATCTTTTACAACAAAATGGAAAATGTTTGGAGGCACTTCCTCCATCCAAACTCTTAACGGAAATGAAAACCTAGCATCCCTAGCTAGAGCATGAGCAACATTATTGCCCTGCCGCCTTACATGGATGATAGAGGAGAATTGAAAGAAACCCCTTATAGACATAAAGTCTTTTACTAAGTGACCTGTCAACGCATTTGAAGTCGACCCCGCCTGCAAGCTTTTCACCACTAATTCCGCATCTCCTTCAAAACAGACCCGGCTAAACCCAAGCTCCCTTGCAAACGACGCCGCCCTTCGTGCAGCCAACATCTCGAGTACCTCCACTGTTGCTGGCAGCCTAACCTTCTCTGACAAAGCCGCTAGAACCTGCCCTTCATTGTCGCGCAGCACCACACCGATACCGGCTTCCTGCACTTCCCCAAAAACCGCACCATCAAAATTAGCTTTAACGAGGTTCTCAGCTGGAGGCTGCCACCGCACCAGGCCACCTCTGGTCTCTGTAACCCGCCCCTCTTTTCCTTGCTGAAACTCAGCCAACAAGGCTGAGGCTGACTGAGCAATCTTCGAGCATGGCTGAGTTACTTCTTTAGTTCGCAGCTTGTTTCTCCGCATCCAGACAAGCCACGCCATCATCACAAACATTTCCATGTTTTTGCCTTCATCCCTCATGATGCTCACGAGGTCCCACATATTTGCAACGTTCCAGAACTTGCTTCTCACATCAGCACCGAAATGCTCCCACACTTCACGAACCTGCACACAGTCCCATATGGCGTGGACTTCATCTTCATTCAAGCAGCCACACTGGTCACACACAGAGGTATCAACAACTTTTCTTTTTTTCAAATTTACCTTTGTTGGTAATGCTCTTGAGCAAGCACGCCAAGTGAATACCTTCACCTTGTTGGGAACCTTCAAGCGCCAAATTAACTTCCAGAAACTTTTTACCCCAGTAGAGTCGGAACAAGAAGGCAGCGAGTTCGATTCATTTTCGCACAGCAACTGGTATCCTGTTTTGACTGAATAAGAACCCGACCTGCACCTAGGCCAAGATAAGCAATCATCCTGGTCCGTAACACACAAAGGGATGTTCTTTATTCTTTGGGCTTCAAAAGGCAGGAAGAGGGCATCCACAAGCTGTTCATTCCAACCTCCTCCTCCTGGTTCTATCAACCTTGCAACGACCCAATTTGACGCCTCCTCAATTTTTGGTGAAACAACACAGGCAGAGGCCTCCCCAGGCAGCCACCTATCATTGTATATATTGATCTTTGAGCCATTTCCAACTCGCCATAGCAAGCCCGATTGGATAAGCTTACTCGCCTTTACAATGCTTTTCCACGCATAGGACCCCGAGGCTACTTTTGCATCAAAAATTGATCCACTTGGGAAATACTTGGCACTAAAGACCCGGTAAAAGAGAGAAGAGTGATCAACTAATAGTCTCCACACTTGCTTAGCGAGCATAGCCTCATTAAATTTTTCCAAATCCTTAAAACCCATACCTCCTAACGCCTTAGGTTTGCACAAAGTTTCCCAATTCTTCCAGTGAATTTTACGTTGATTTCCCCTTTGACCCCACCAAAATTTCCTTATCATCATCTCAATATCGTTTAGTAGCCCGGATGGGAGTTTGAAGCAACCCATCGCAAAGGTGGGTATAGCTTGAACTACCGCTTTTAAAAGCACCTCCCTACCCGCTTGAGAAAGGAGTTTTTCCTTCCAACCTTGGAGCTTATTCCACACTCTCTCTTTGATGAAATTGAGACTCGCTTTTTTATTTCTCCCAACAACCGCCGGAAGACCAAGATACTTCTCATATTCCTTCACTTCGCTTACCCCCAAAGCATCCATTATCCCAAGCTTCCTCTCCTCCGATGTTGCCTTGCTAAAGAACACAGTGGTTTTTTCTCTATTTAGCTTTTGACCGGAGGCTTTCTCATACGACCCCAAAATACCTTGAATAGCATCCAAATCGCCTTTCTTTGCCCGGCAAAATAGGAGAGTATCGTCGGCAAAGAATAAATGAGAGATCCTCGGACCATTTTTGCATAGTGAGAATCCCCTAATGGCTTCAGACCTAGCTGCCTGTTGCAATTGGCAATTAAGAGCTTCAGAGCAAATTAAGAATAAATAAGGAGATAGAGGGTCTCCTTGCCTAATGCCCCTGGTCGGCCGGATATCACCCTTAGGAACGCCATTCACTAGGATTGAGTAGGAAGCCGAGTTTATGCAACTCATTATCAAAGCCACCCATCTCGCATTAAAGCCCATCTTCAACATTGTTGTCTCCAAGAAACTCCACTCCACCCTATCATAAGCCTTACTCATGTCGAGCTTCAAGGCCATAAAACCCCTTTTTTTGAAGTTTGATTCTTCATGTGATGTAAAGTCTCAAAAGCAACAAGTATGTTATCGGATATTGCCTTGTCCGATTGGAAGGCACTTTGAGACTCCGAAATAATCGATGGAAGCACCCCTTTAAGCCTGTTTGCTATCACTTTTGATACAAGCTTATAAATTATATTACATAAGGAAATAGGACGATATTCAGAGACTTTTGTAGGACATTTTACCTTTGGGATAAGGGTGATGTATGTCCTGTTTATGGATGGAGGGATGACACCCGAAGTGAGGCAACTCAACACCGCTTCAGTCACATCTTCACCCACTGACGACCAGTAGTGCTGGAAAAAAAGAGGAGGGAGTCCATCCGGACCCGGAGCCTTTAAGGGATCCATCTGATTCAGGGCCGTGACCACCTCTTCCTTGGAGTACTCACCCAAGAGCCCATTATTCATCTCCTCCGATACAGAACAAGGTACCCCCGCCACAACTTCCTCCATCCTACTCGGATTAGAGGTGGTAAAGAGGTATTGGTAAGAAGTTACCAATAAATGAGAGATCCCCTCCTCATCCGTGCATAATTCCCCATTCGAATCCTCAATAGCATCAATTCGGTTTCTTCTATACCGATGAGAGGCTCTACTATTGAAGTACTTCGTGTTGTTGTCCCCCTCTTGCAGCCAAAGGGCTCGAGATCTTTGCTTCCACATTTGCTCTTCCTTCACCAAGAGCTTTGAAATCTCTTTCTTCAACCTTTGAACACGAGCAAAACTTCCACCCCTTATTGCCTCATCCTCGGCTAGTCTTAGTAACTCCTTTCTCTCCCTAAGACTTCGGGACACATTACCAAAAGCCACTTTGCTCCACCACTTCAAATTTTTGCGACACCTTTCCACTTTTCCTTCCACTCTACTCATAGGATTGCCATGATAAACATGGGACCATGCATCCTCAATTGCCTCTCTACAACCTTCATCCTTCATCCACATTTGTTCGAACCTCCAAGGTTTATTAATTCGCTTTGGAATCCCCATTAAGTGAATCAAAATCGGCTTGTGATCCGATGTACCACACTCTAAATGAACCACTTTTGTGGCCGGGAACATAAAGAGCCACTCCGCCGTACCAACCGCTCTATCAATTCTTTCCCACACCGTATGCCCTTCCCCATGCCCATTGCACCAAGTGAATTTATTACCACAATAACCCAAGTCTTGGAACCCACATTCATCCAACACTTCTCTAAATTCCTCCATTTGCCTAATTGGTCTATGCCGCCCCCCCAATTTCTCATGAGCTCGAGTAATTTCATTGAAATCACCCGCACAAATCCAAGGTAATGAAAATTTAGATTTAAGTCTTCTCAAAGTATCCCAAGAGATAACATGGTTGTTTGTTTCGGGTTCACCATAGAAGCCTGTGAATCTCCACTCACCCTCCTTCCCTTTGTTGATAATCCCATCAATGTGATTTGGCGAGTAAGAATCCACCGAGAAATCCACTTCTTTTTTCCAAAAAACCACTACACCTCCACCCCGCCCCTCTCTAGAAAATTCAATCATCCCATCAAACTTCCACTTGTCACGTAAGTAAATTAGCCTAGCTTTTTTCAACCATGTTTCAGCCACAAACACGATTGAGGGAGAATGAGCTCGAATAAAATCACCAAGCTCCTGCTCTGTCTGAGGGTTCCCAAGTCCTCGACAGTTCCAACTTAAGATATTCATTGCTGTTGGCGGGGCTGCACCACAGCCTCCACCATTAAATAATCATGTTCTTGACCATAATGTGAAACCATCCTTTTTTTATTAGGTAACTCACTGTGGTCCCCTTCGGATGCTAACCTCTTAGCATTTTTTTTTACTATCACAGGCATGACATTCTCCATCAACCGAGCACTATCTTTTTTCCTTATTTTTTTGACTTTTACCATCCTACCACTACTTTTCCTAGAGCCAATAACATTAGAGATATCACATAAAGCTGATTGGGTGATAGGTACACTTACCAAATTGCCCTCCTCTTCACGTGCTTGTGAGGTCCCCATCTCATCCACAACTTTAGCTTCTGCACTTTCCACTGCCCTTAGTGAAAACTCAGCCCTCCTCTCTGTACTACCTTCCTTATTTCCCTCAAACTTTCCTTCTAAAGAAACTCCTTCAGCCACGCTACTGCCCTTGTCATACCGAGCCAGCTCCTTGTCAATTTCACCTAGCCTGTCCTCAAAGCTTTTCCCTGAATCACGGCTTTTCATCCCTCCAACATCAGAGATCAAGTCTTCCCCTCCTGACACAAAGGTTTTCGCAGTTAATGCTCCCTGAAAAGTACCTCCTTCCTCTGCTTGCACCAGCACCGCCACAGAAGGCTGATCATCAACCTGAACAAACATCGGCACCACCACACTGTCATCACTTGCAGCCTGTTTCTTCTGAGCTTTCATTGCAGCATAGAAGCCCGGCACTTTTAGGACTGAGTTTCTTCCCTTCCCCACCGATGTTGCACGAATCCATGCACCGTAGGCTTGGTTCTCCTTAGTCAGCTTCCCCTCACTTTCTATCCACAAGTCACAGTCTCTATCACCGTGGTTCAGACACCCACACCAGTAACAGATGTTGGGAAGTCTTTCATATTTGAACGACACCCAACTCTGCTCACCTTGTGACAGAGATATCTTTCTACCCCTGCACAGGGGTTTGCCAATATCTATAATGACCTTCACTCTTAAAAAACTCCCTCCATCTGACTCACCCTCCTCAGCTTCCTTCCACACCTCCCCTACAACTTCACAGAGCTTCTCGGCCACTGTTTTATTCATGAATCTAATCGGGACATCGTGAATCTGAACCCAAATCGGAACCTTGTTGAACTCTAGGAGCCGGAGAGGCACTTCCTTATCATACCACTGAAGCACAACAATATGCTTGTCGAAACTCCACGGGGCGTTGCTCATTATCCTCTCCACTTCCTCCTTCTTCTCAAACGTGAATAGCAGAACATGATCACTTATTTTTCGAACCTCAAACCCCTTAGCCGATCGCCACAGCGGACTGAAAGTTTTAGTCACTGCCTCCACATTTAGTGCCCTTTTAGTCAGAAATTTAGCTGCCATTGTGAAGTTTTTGGTTGAGAGCTCATCGTCCAACGCCAGTTCTTCTTCTTCCCCGGCATTCAGTGACAGACTTTGCCAATGTTTTGTAAGGTTTTCCATATTCTGAGACCCTCAAAGAAAACTCTCGTATCACCCAACCAGGAAAACTAAGGTATAAAAGTAAAAAAACTAGCAACAGAGTGCCAACGTCCGACCACCTCCAAGCAAAGAAAAACTTAACTTGAGATACAGAGACTCCTCCCAACAGGAACAAACGGTTCTACAGTCAAAAAGGAGTTTTCCTGGGACCCCAGGGAAGCTTCCTACGAGACAGAGAAACTTTTTTACCAAATTCAAAAGCTGTCTGTTTCCAGTTAGTTACACAGTTTCAGTCTCAACGCATACGGTGACGTTTTTTTATCAAAGCCAAAACGGTGTCACTTGAATTAGTTGAACGACACAGTTTTGGTCTGTGACTTAAAATGTGAACTTATAATCCTTACACGTGAAGAGCTGGTCTTTCACTCAAGCACACGTGCCGAAGTCTGTTTCCAGTTAGTTACACAGTTTCAGTCTCAACGCATAATGTGGAGGATAATGTGGACTTAATTTTTCTTTTATTAATTAATCAGGGCCATTAGTGCTCACTTGTATACTATATAAAGTTTTCTTTGCTCTCAGTTATTCATTAAGCAAAATAATATGAATCACAGATTTTTCTCTCAATCTCTCTCTGTTTCCTCTCCTTTCCATTGTATAGAAATTCATCAAACTCTTTCAACCAGGCCACTAAACATTTATTAAGAAATGAGAAAGACTGCAAGTCGTATAATTCTAATTAAAGAGAGCTATAATAAATCAAGGGAACAATTATTTGTTACACAGAAATATGAAGCATCTTTGTAAATCACAAATTGCAATCATTTAGTGGAGACGTTTGCTTTCCCAATTAAAATCAATAGTTTGAAACATCAACTAGTTTGCATTTAAATTTTAGCCGATTGACTTGATTCACCTTATTGAAATGATGAACTAGTTGAATTTAAGTTGTCTCTTACATCCCCTGTCGGTCTCCCTGGTGATGATGATAGGAAAGGCTTGGAAGACATTTGTAAGCTTTCAACTTCTCCTTCAAGCATTTTTACAACTTTGTTCATTGAAGGACGATTACTAGGCTTCATTTGTATACACCATAATGCAACTATGATCATCTTCTTAGTAATTTTCTTCTCCTCCTCTGTGGCATCTTCCATTTCTATGTCATTTCCTTCGCTAAATTGGCCATAGACCCAAGTTGGGAAGTAAATTTGGCTTGAATGGTCTACAAATTGATTAAAGTTCTTTCTTCTGCTTGCAATTTCCAACAATAACATGCCAAAACTATAAACATCAGCTTTATAGGAGACCCTCCTATATTTTTATAGAACAACTCTGGAGCTATATATTCTAGTGTTCCCCTTGCAGCAGTCAAAGACACTATGCTATCATCTATTGGATAAAGTTTTGCAAGTCCAAAATCAGAAACTTTTGGGGAGAAGTTCTCATCAAGAGGAATGTTATGAGGCTTGATATCAAAATGTAAAATTTGCATGTCACATTCTCGATGCATATATTCAATTCCACGAGCCACTCCAAGAGAAATATTGTATGTTTTCTCAATACTTAAGGTGAATTCATATATAAGGGCACGCTTTAGTCCCTCAACACAGTAGCCAATAAGTTGCACCACATTCCCATGGTGAATCCTTCCAATTGTTGCAACTTCATTGATAAAGTCTTGCCTGTTAGCTTTGGAACCTCCCAACATCTTTATAGTTACAAGAAGACCACTTTGAAGCTTTCCTTTATATACAGAGCCATAGCCTCCTTCACCCAATTTGTCCTCAAAACCTTTAGACATCTTTCTAATTTCTAAGTATGAGTACCTAATTGGCATGAGGTTAATTTGGCTTTGTAGAATTTCTTCAACATTATCATACATTGATAAATGCCTCTTACGCCACTTACATATCAAAACGGCCACCACACAAGGCGTCCCCAAGACAATTTTTGCTGCAAGGTGTAAGAATACTGTGCAGGAACATCACATAAACAACTATTAGAAAACAAATTTGTTGAAGCATTACTATCAATTTTTTTTTTTTTTTTAATTTTCACAAAAATAACTTTTTTATTTTTATATTTTGGGTTGTTTTCTTTTTGATCCTTACGTATTGAATTTTTTGAATTTGGTTATTAATCGCAGTGATGGAAACTACTTGTGTAGTCAAATGTTTACACAGCTTTCATGCTTAAAAGATAACAAGATTAATAAAATAAAATAAAATATTAATTGGCATTAAAAATAGCTAAGATCCACGTAAAAAATAAAAAATAATTATTATAATTCCTCAATTTTAAGAAAATACAAAAAAGAATAAAATGATTAAAAAAAAAAAAAGAGGCCATGCTCCTGGAGGAGCAGAGGAGATGGTTAGGATAGTGAACTTGAAACATGGAGCAGGAGTAGCTAGCTGGTGAGCAAAGCCAAATGGTATTGTTTTAGTAGAGGTTAACTCATTTTTAGGTGTTGTACATTCTAGAGGAGACTTAACTTATTCTTTTGCATTTCATTTGGTGATTACTTTTATTCACTTTAGGACAAGTTATTGACATGTAGTTATTATGTAGACTTCCATTCTTTTGTGGTAAGTGATCATTGTAATTATTCATAGAAGCCTGACTTACTTTAGGAGTATCTTTAATGAAATTGTTATGAAAATTTCTTGATGTTGGTGAGAATTCTTTGGAATGAATTGTTAAAAAAAAAAATTATAAGTACTTTTGGGTTGTAGTTTTCTCATGTTTGGGACCATTTTTTAGTTTAGGGGGTGTCAAAAGGGAAGCATAACATATGTTATTTCCATGTTAATGCAACTAATAATTATCTCTTGTTTGCATGTGTAACTATTTTTAAGCACATCCATTAAATAAAAAATAAAAAAGATAAAAAAAAAAACTATTTTTAAGAACAATGTTAATGATCATTATAAAGGTAAAATTACTTTTTGTTAACGAAAGATGAATTGCTAATTAGTGAAATAAGTGACATGAATAACTTGAAAATTCTACGGCTTAATAAAATTGCATTAACAAGCCTTGTTGGGCCATGCTTAACAGTCAATATAAACAAAAAAAACTAGTTGACTTTATTGAGTAGTATTACAAGTACTATAACTTTTACTACATTAAACTAACAAACTAATGTATCATCAATCACAAAGAAATAATTTAAATATTCATTTATGAGTTGTTGAAACTTACTAATTACATTTATTGTTACATCAATTTGTAGGTAAAATTTGTAATACTTGTAGCATTTTCTGACTTTGTGTGTGTGTGTATATATATATATATATATATATCAGAATGGTGGCAAGAAGAAGTGTTCAGCCAAAGAAACAGAAACAGAGGACAAAATGAACTGCAAAGTAGAAGAAGAAGAAAAGCACTGTGAAATAGAAGAAGGAGATAAACGACTGCAGTTTCTTAAAATAGTTACTAAACGACTTGTAGCTTAGATTAGTTGTAGATAAACTGTTAGTGGACACACACTTAGCATGTGAAAGAGTTAGGTAGAGGATTAGTTAGCTGGTTAGTATGGTTTATTCTGTTATTTCCTTATATCAGATAGTATATAAAGCTTGTAATCCTTTTGACAATATATATATATATATATATATTCTTTAAAATTAGGACGTCACTTTCATTGAGAGGAGCTTGATTAGAATTTGCACCAGATTAGCCGTTAGTCAAAATTTAGATCCAAACAATAGACTTATTGAATGAACCGTTAATCAACAAACTACAAATATTATTGTTTTCTTATTCATGTCTGACTCTCTCCCCGAACCACTGAGATTGAGTCTCTCTCTCTCTACACCATGGCTTTGCGTCTTAAAAATCAGATGCTGAAACTGTAACCGCCATCAACAACGGCTTTGCAGCAAGCTTGCGTAACGGAGAAAGCTGAGTTGAGTTTGATCGACGACCATGACCCAATCCAATCGGCTTCTCTCTCTGCTCGGGTACGTCACAGAAAGCTCCGATTCTGTTCTCTCTCACGATTATCGCCTTCTCTCTCTCTAATTACGATCTCTCTCATGACCATTGATTTGGGTTGTTTGAAATTTTTTTTGTTTGAATGGGCTTGATTTGATAGTGTTTGTGTGTTTGATCTGAATGAGTTGTGTTTGAAAGAAATAATAAGGACCTGATTTCTAAATGGGTTGATCTGAAATTGAGGAAGAACAGGGGAGAAAAGAAACAATGTAACACCAAAAAAGTGGTTTGCAATTGGGGACCTTTGGATAGGAGTTATTGGTGTGTGACTGAGTTTTTTTGTGAAGGACTGGGATGCACGGACGTGGCTCTAGAGCCATCGCACCCGCGTCTGACGCGCGACGTAGGAGGGACGCCGCTGACCGCGCATCGATGCCGCGTCGGGCCGCGCCCTGCCACGTATTTTTTTTTTCCACGACTCGCACCGACTCGCGCCGACGCGGCTCAGACTCGGGCTGATTCGCGTTGATTCGCGCTAACTCGGGCCATATCGGCCGAAACTGCCAAAATGACCGATTCAAGCCGAAATTCAAAAGAAGAAAAAAAAAAAAAAAAAAAAAAAAAAGGTGCAAAACACATCGTTTGAACTTACTAACAAACCCTAACGCACTTACCCAAAATCACCGGCCTTAACCCCTTTTTTCGTCTTCTTCTTCCCTTTGAGCCCAGCTTGTTCTGTTTTTGTTTTTTTATAAGTTTTGTTTTTTTTTTTTTTTTTTATAATAATTTTTGTTAAATGCCTTCCACTTAAAAGGCTTTATTTTGGTTTTTGTGATCTGACCAAACATGTGGCTCCCGTGTTTTATTATTTGTGCTCTCTGACCAAACATGTGGCTCTCTGACCACTAGCCACATTTATTTATTGAAAGTCCCACTATTTTAATACCTCTATCAATAATTCAAGTGTAAAAAATTTTTGTGTACTTATTACTATTTATTTATTTATTATTATTATTATATGAGTTTTCTATTATTATTATATATAAAAACATGCTTAGCAATATTAAAAATATAAATAAAAATATTTTTAATAATTTTTTAATTGCCGAGTCCCGCCACACCCGCACCCATCTTTTTAAAAAATTATCGAGTCCTGCACCCGCACCCGCACCCGCACCCGAGTCCCGAAACGCACCCGTGCTTCATAGATGAAGGATCGATGAAAATGGTGAAAGAGCTTGGAGAGGAAATTTGATCATCAGACCTTTTGATCTGATATCATATTAAATTACCGAATCTTCCAAAATCTTAAGCTATCGGAACATAATAAATTTAATCATTTAACAAAATACTTCTAATATCATCAATAGTGCAATTACTCATGCAATTCTATTTCCTTTTCCATTCTATATTAATTACTATACTTCAAACAATTTTTTTGAGATAGAAACCTCACCTACTACTCCTAAATCAAGTCCGTCATAAAACCATCCTCTATTTTGGACTGAGTAATACCACCACTGGCCCTAACCACCAGTATGCATTATAGTTTACATAGCTATAGCTCCATTCTGCATTTTTGACAAATAAAAGAACAACATCAGTGTTGAGAACTACAAAATTAAATTTGGTCATTATACGGAAACTACAATACATATTCCCTAACATGTCAATTACGCACTAGAATTGATGGCGTAAGCAGCACGAAGCTATCTTCTAAAGAAATTCGATAATTTTTACTTTTCACTTCCTCAAGCATAAAAGTTTGAGATCAACCAATTACCCAAGTACATGGTTATTCCTCCACTTGTGTCATCTTCACATCAGACACAATTACTCATACAATTCTATTTTATTGTCCACTTTATCTGACCCTTCAAACAAGTTTTTTAGATAGACCTCACCTAGGAGTTGATATAGGATACGTTTAAGCAATCCCGCTTTGACAAAAAAAAGAATAACATCAGCTTTTGGAGAACTTAAAATCTTTTAAAATCAAATCTAGCCATTATACCGAGACTTGAATAAAAATATCCTAGGATATCTATTATGGATTGTGTATGCACCAAGAAGTTTGGTCTTATAGAAGTTTAATAGAAACAATATATACACGAAATGGTTAGTGAATGGTGACAGTGGAAAAATGCAAGAATCATGCAAAGGGAAACTAATGGTCAACATGTAAATGGAAAGTGTTATGGCCTTTCTCGCTTTATTTACCCACCAGTACTGTCGTCGTTGCATTGAACACGGTTCGAATCATTGAGGTAGCAATAATGGCTGTCACTTGCGCAATAACTTTCACAATTTCTTTCGAGCCATGAAAGCTCAAAACCATATACCAATTCATTGTGGACGTCTTTACAGGAAATATTTGAATCATCACTTCTTGGCCACGATGTCCGAAACATCTTCTCTACTTTGCACGACTCCTCCACTTGGGATGCGTTGGTTATACCAACTTTAAGATATCTATACCTCTTGGAATCAGATATAGAAGAAGAGTTGTCATTATGATTGCAAGTAGAAATGTCCAAATACAATGGAGAATTCACTGGTTTTTCACAGCTCATCAAAACCACACTCCGAGATAGTTCGAGATCCCGGTAATTCACCTTTGTCCCGTTTCGTAGATAAGTGTAATATGGAGTGTAAAAATTGAGATAATATCGAGATGAAGGATAAGTCGGGGTGGAGAAGGAGAAGTAATTGTCCTTGTGTATACCTGAGTCCACAATACGGATTGTGTAGCTGTTGTAACTGATTTCCTGGACGTAGTATTTTCCTCTAGATATGTATAGCACCGTACGATTGTTCTCACACAAAAGTTCAAACTGAAGTCCCCGCAGTTTTCTGGGTCGGTCTTCAATCGAAAAGGAAAGCTTATGTTGTGGATATTTCCACAAGAAGAAGCGGAACAGGTATGATTAACCATAGCAGTAGGAGCACAGCAAGTTGGATGGACTAATACAAGAACAATAAGGACAGTGAGTCATACAGTAGTGAACGTCAATCCTCTTGCCATTGAGGTAGGTAGAGATAGAGAGAGAGAGAGGAATATTTCCACTAGCACATACTAGAAAACTCCCACATACAACTGTAGACAAACACAAAAAAAAAAATCTTTCTGTGGTCTTCACTCTTCAGAGCATCTTCAACATTAATAAAGTAAAGAGTAGAGTTTCCAGCTGAAGAAAGATGAAGCGCAAGTTCGTGGTAGTGGAACAGTATCAACATTAATATATAGAGCAATGCAACAACAATATTTGGCGTCAGCACACATACGTCATCTTGATATATTATTTGACAGTTATTAAGTTTTTTTTTAATTATTATTTTTTTAGAAGATTTTTTTAATTATTATAAACATTTAGTCAAATTACTAACAAATTGCACACATGGCGGTAAGAAAGAAATTATGAAGGCAAATGTAACAAAATTCTCTCCCAAAATTTGTAAAATAATATATTTTAAGTATGTAGCATTTTCTTTAAAATCGTGCTTTAAAAACATTATTGTAGTACTTAATAGTTAATACCCTAACTTAACTGAAATTTAAGTGAAATTTATCGAATTTTGAAAACATAATTTTAATATTTAAAATTGTATTTTCAAAAACAATTTTAGAAAAAAAATAATACATTTTCAAATAGTATCAATTTAAATAATTATTAATAAAAAAATTATTTTGCAAAATTCTATTATGGAGCATTTGTTAAGTTCTACCGTGCACATCATACATAGCCTCCCAAGTTCCCAACGGTGTATTACATATTTGAAGTTGATCATCAGCACATAGCCCAAGTTGTTGGAAAATGATCTTTCCCATGTATTGTGAGGTTTCCGCTGCATGTAGCGGAAACATGAGATACCACCTAGTGTGTGTTGGCTTTTATTGGTGGCCACACCATATATAACACTGTATTGACTCTTCCTTTTTGCTATTTTGACAATTACAAATGTGATGCCCCAAATTTGATTAGATAATGATTAAGTGTGTGTTGTGTGTATGATGAATCTCACATTACGCATATATTGGGTTGATCTGAATTTTATTAATAACTATCATAGTTTTGAAACCTGAACCATTCAAAGAACCGGAAAAGAGAGAGGTTCAACCTTTTTGAGCTTAGATTGGGGTTCTACTAAGGTCCAACCATGATGTGTCATTAAATTTAATTCATAAATTGTGTTTATATTTTTTATTAAATTTACTACATAAATTTTGTTTATATATAATAATTTTCTATATCTTACTAGCTTAATGGTTGACATGCTAGACATGCATATATCATCCTAGAGAACCCAAGTTCAAATCCTGGTGCTGACTAATTTCAACAAACATCACATGGGCAGAAACGCAACAAAAAAAAATCAACCTTTGGGCTGGTTTTCGGTTAATCGGGCTAGACTGCCCAATTTAGTCTGGGTATGACAACTACAATGAACCTCAATTTCAAATGTTCTTTTTAATGTATATAGTAAATGTGGCTAGCGATTTTTCGAGGATCGTTACAATGAATTAAATAATATTTAAAATTTAAGAACATCCTAGAACTTTTTTATTTTTTATTTTTTACAATCATAATAATGGGGTAGGGAAATTTAAACTATGATTCTCCTAATTAAGAAGATGAATTGTGTCACTAAGATACAAGGCTTTTGACAAAACACCCCGTTTTTTAATATCATACAATGCTTTTGTACCAACGATTGGTAACATACCATTAACTTTATTCGCCCTATACGAATATAATCCTGCTTACAACAAATCAAGTCATACTTTGGCACAAGAGGAGGTTTTATTTTGCTGCAGGTTGCTCGAATTTCGATCAATCCTTCAACTGATTGGGAATCAAATAGCTTTAATCAATTAATTCTTGAAACATGCATGATGAAAATGGAAACAAAAAGGGCGTTAAAGATTGAATGTATTATTAGGATGGAAGAGCCGGTGTTAGCACTTGGAACAATCCACGTTAGGTGAAACAGTGAATGGTAGGTTGATTAATTCCAGAAAAGCCCTGGCACTTGAGCATTTGGATTTATTCTCTTGGCTGTTCACTTGATGCAGGTACAGACAGCCTTCTTATTAGCAAAGGATGATGCAGGATGTTGATTATTGGCTTGAATTTGGTGGCAAAGTCATAAATTTTTTTTTCAAAGGGAGACCAAGTTAAATTGATCAATAATTTTCAAATACACAAAATAATATGCATATACTTTTCTTTAAAAAAACACATTTACGCATAGTTTATACTTAAAACATGTCTTTAACATAATTTATTTTGGGGACCAAAAAGAATGAATATAAGAAAATAATAAATAATTTATTATTTAGAGAGCACCATAATTCTTTTTTTTTTTTTTTTTTTTTTTTGAGGGGAAGAGCACCATAATTCAAGATAAGTATTTTCTTTCATTAAGTCATGTATAATTATCTTGTAAATTATATTAATCACAATTAATATTTTTTTAAAATATTTTTTTTATAGACACAATAAGATTTGAAACCTATAGTATCCTCTCCCTAATAATTACCCTTTATTATTAGGCCAATACACTAATTGATTTCTTCTTCTTTTTTTTGTTTTTTGTTTGTTTGTTTTTGTTTTTTGTTTGTTTGTTTTTTTTTTTTTTTTTTTTTTTTTTTTTGTTTTGGTTTTGTTTAGGTTAGCTTTGAATCTAAGTCTTTTATTTGACCACAAGAAAACTTTTTCCGTTAAACTAACAAGAACTCATATTCTTTAAACATGTAGTGAGACAGAGAGGTGAGAGTTCAGAGGGAGTTGAGACACGGGTTGGAGAGTTCAGAGGGAGTTGAGAGTGAAAGTGAGAGTGAGTCACAGTTGGATAAAAAGAATAGAAAAAAAAATCAACAAACAAATATATATATATATATATAATAACTAATAGCCGAAACTTTTGGTGGGATTAATTAAATTATATTATATTAAGATATTTGTCTTCTTGAATCTTTGTTTGACTGAGCATTGGTCTATATATTTGCTGGTCTGTGCGTATTGTGCCTGCGCTGCATTGTTTGGTTTTGAAATATAGTTGGCTTATAATCTGTGCATATTGTGCCTGTGCTGCATTGTTTGGTTTTGAAATATAGTTGGCTTATAATATATTATATGATATTAAGCCTTTTTGTCTCTTACGGTTTCTTACGGTTTATTGCTTGGCTGGGCATACTCTGTAGTGTGTTCGTACTATGCTGCTCTTTTTCTGCAATTCGATGATGAAGTCAAAGCAAATGTTTTATTTGCATCTCTTAGTAAGTGGTGATTGGTCATTGTAGTACATACACGATAGTATATGGTAAGGCAATGAATAACTGCCTTAAGATTTTATGTTTCATACATTTTATGGATAGTTGAGGATATTTAAGATTTAATTCTTCATTTTATTTTAAACTTAATTAAGCTTGATTTCTATTTTTCATTAAGTAATTTAATGTTTCATCTTTATACAAAATAGTTTTCCCGTGCATCGCACGGGTAGTATATATATATACAACCGAAACTTTTGAAACTCCTACAATTTTTCACATCATCATTTTAATTTATAAAAAATTTAATTTTTTAAACTAATAGTGAGAGAGTCCTAACAGGAGTCTCTCTCGTGTATATATATATATATATATATTAAGTAATAATAGGTGTCCTAACAAGAATTTCCTTTGATTTTCCTTCTGAGTGTGACAAAATTTTTTAAAACCCTAAAGCAGCTTCCTCTGTCCGTCTCCACTAAGAGAGAAAACCCTACGCTTCAATTTCTTTGGTACACTTGCTCTTGCTTTTTCTCTTTTTTGTGAATAAGTTTTTTTTTTTTTGCTTTTGTTTTGTGTCTGGTGGAAGCGATCTTGCGACTATTTGTTCTTCCATGCCCCATGAGATTTTACTTGACTTTCATTGGTGATGGAGTAGTACTTTACATTATATAGTATAACTACAAGTATTGCAGTAAGTTTGCTAACTTTTTGTATGGTTCAAAGATGCTATATTCTATGTTATTTTAGATTATATAACCTTAAGCTTTACATTATGGAGACGTATGTTAGGTTGTCTCACATCAGAGGTAGCTTATTGCATTTGTTGTACAAGTTTTCAATTCCTTTTGTGTGGATATTTTTTCACAGGTGTGGAGTAAGGTCTATGCACTATATGTTATCTTATGTTTTCTCTTATGGTGTCATGCTTCTTTGTTTATTAATTAAAGATTATGTTGGAAGCCTATATTATTTGCACCTTTAAAGTGTTTGACAATGTTTGAACCAAATTTTTCATCAATTAGGAAGAATTGGATAATAAAAACTTAAAAAAGCTTTCCATCCTTACTAAAATTGTCTCACAATAATGACTATATTTTTTTGTTTTTTTGTTTTTTTATAATTTGTAAGTTCTGAATCTTTTGATTTTTAATTTTATTGTCTTTCAAAAGTTTGACCATCTGAATTTTTGGGTTCAATTTTTTGCAATATCTGAAACTGTTTGGCAAATTTCAACTGTTATAACTATGGATTATTCTCTTGAAGGTAACCTATCTTTCTCTTATATTTCTCTATTTGGTAGTCATATATATTTTGTTTTGTTTCAATAATTTCTAGATAGTGCCAGTGAATTTTCTGATTTTTTTTTTCCTTTCAGAAGTTTTAACATCAGAATTTTTTAGTTTTTTTTTGGCTATATCTAAATTTGTTAGTTAGATTTTTTGCAACCCATTGCATATTCAAGCAATGGCTTATTCATCAAATTGTAACTCAAAAATATAGGAGCAATTCACACAATAGTATAGTTTCATAATCAATTTAAAATTTTATAAAATTATTTTAGTCTATTATAAATAGGTAAGTTTCCATTCGTTGCACGAGTTTCTGACTAGTTGTATTTTAATTGGGTGGAGAATAAAAAAGTTTTTTTTTTTTTTTAGCTCTCAGCTACAGTGCACAACTATATATGGCTATGCACTGTAGCAAGATAGGTAAAAAATATACCTATACCTTCACTGCTGCAACACTTTTTTTAATATATAGTGGTGCTAAAAATAGTTTTTTAGCACTACTATTGCTAGTGCTCTTACAACTTTTTAAAATTCTTTTTATTTTTAAATATCAAGATAAAAAAATCCAGCCGCACTTCCCCCACTCCCTCCGCGTGGGATTAAAAAACTCAGAATTGCTTTTGCGGCACTTTTGCTTTTCAGTCAACTTTGAATTGCTTTTTTTGTACTTTTGCTTTGCCGACTTTGACCTGTAATCAAAATCAATTATGAATTTTCATCCCAAAAAAAAAAAAAAAAAAAAAAAAAAAAATCAGTTATGAATTACTAGCCTCATCACATGCATGCAATAAGAATCTCTTTCGGTAGGTTTTTATTTTTATTTTTATTTTTATTTTTATTATTTTTTTTTTTTAAGAACATGGGGCAGTTTTTTTTTTATAGGAACATGGGGTAATTTTGGTTGTGTACATGGGGTAATGGGAAGTTTTATAGAACATGGGTAGGTTTTTTTATAATTTTTTTTTATCGATTTACAATTTTTACTTTATTTTTATGTTTTAGGAATAAGGATAAGTTAATTAAATTTGGGATATTTTTGAAATTAAAAAAAAAAAAAAAGAATAACTAACTTTCTGAATCCTCTTAATATATAGAGATTATGTGTGCGGAACAAAAAGATTTGTTAGGCTTATTAACCAACGTTAGACATGATAACATTTCATGTATCATAGACTATAAGTTGGATTTTAGAGGTTGTGATTACCCCGAATGGACGTCCTTTTTAATTATCATATGGTTTTGTCAAATAACAGTAATTTTTGTAGATAGAAACAACTACTTAATTGTTTTTATCAATTATTTGAATAAAAACAAAAGCTTAATATGTATAGGAAACTTGAAACTTTCATTAAACTGAAGAAAACATTACATCCTGATGAAAAACTTATTCCAAGAAACAATGATTCTCTTCCATCCAAATAGAAAAATCAACAATACTGACAGCATGTTTTACTAAAAGATGGACAGGTTTATTTCCCTACCTACATACATAGGAAAACACAACACATTCCTAATTAACATCATGACATGTAGCTTGAATCCCATAAATTATAGGCATCACCGAAGATGAAGGAGGAGACAGGCTTGCAAGTGCACGAAAGACATTCAGAGAATTGCCTTCTAAAATGAATTCCTGTAATCCCACATCTTTGGTAAACTGTGCTTTGGCCTCCACCTCCAAAGGACTCCAAGGAGCTTGAAATTTCTTACTCAATGCAGCCACCACTAGACCATTGGCATCACGAATTATTACCCCCACCCCCGATTCTTTTTATGCTTTAAAAACAGTTCCATTCACATTAACATTATACATGTGACCAAAAGTAGGAATCCAACATTGTACCAACGAATCTGAGTGCTTTGGTACATCAGCAGTAGCTTCCTGATACTCCAGCAACAGCGATGATGCTCAACAAAGCAACTCCAACTCACCAATCCTTTTTCCTCCCTTTTGAATTTCATTTCGGTTACCCCACAACCTCCAAGCAATCGTCCCCACCAACGCAATGACACCTTCATCGCAATGATCATTCATCATCATCTTCCAAAATAGCTCTAGAAAACTATTGAATTGACCATCATAATTGGGTTTAAAAATCCCATAAGAGCCCCAAATTCTTTTAGCTCTCGGACATGACCAAAATAAATGGCCTGAAGTCTCGGACACGAACACGGACACAGATGTGGTATGATATGGGTATGGGAGGTATGACATTTTTTGAAAAATTAAGGTACGACAAGTTTGGGGTATGACTATTAATTAATTAATTAAAATTTATTTATGTATATTTTAAATATTTTTGGACATAATTTATATTTATTTTAAGTTTTAAAATTAGTAAAACCTATCAATCAAATTTTCAGTACTTATTTTGCCTACAATGTTTCAATTTAATAAATAACAAAAATTATATCACAGCAATAATACATTAACCAAATAAATTATTTTACCTAATGATATTTCAACTTAATAAATACTAAATAGAAAAATTGCTGACAGCCAGCAGGCAAGTCACAACAAATTAAACTAAGTAGACTCATTTCTATCTTTGTTGCATGCATCTTCATATCCAATTGAAGTCATGAGTCAACAAATAGCTTCCTATAAGTTGTGTTTCTGTACAAATTTGAATACCCACTTTTGCAAGTAAAGTCATCCCTATCTTTATTGCTTTCTCACGGAAACATCCATGAAAAATACAACTTATCGTCTCAATACATTAAATTAACAATATAATAATAAGAATAAGAATAATAATAATAATAATAGCTCAGTGAAAAGTTTAACACATTAAACAAAATTAAAGTTCAGTATGGTCATACGGCATAAGAAAAGTTGATCAAAATTCTTCCTTCGTTAGCAGCAGGTATGTCATGAAAACAACTAGCTCAAATTAATGCGTGATTGTATTTTTTTTTTTTTAATGTATTAAATAAATCAAGAAGAAAGGGAAATCACTATTCTTTTTCTGTCCTAAAAGCCATCAGCCTTACAAATTCGGCCCATCGGACTTATAAAAAGTAGCCCATGAGAAGATTGTGATTTGTGAGCAATGGAATTGTACATGTAATAAAGAAAACACAAAACAAAAAGCTTTCAGACTTTCATCATGAGCTTTATATATTCTATAATGGGCCAGCCCAGTTGATATCTGAGGAGTTCTGAATCTTCCGATGTGTAGACCGACCTGGCAAAAAGTCACACGCGTGAGAATATTTTAGAGGATAACAGCCCTCATTGAATCAATGAATCCAGGCAAAAAAGTAAAAAACAAATGCACTTATGAAGTCCACCCGAAGCAACGGTTGACCCAAGTCTATAAATTTTCGCCCACCCAAATAATACTTGATTGCTTAGAAATAGGTGAGGATTCCATAATAATCCATATTGTCTCCATCTAAGTTAGTCTTAGAATCTGTGAGAAGCTCCAGACCACAGATATGGATATTTCCCTAAGAATAGTTATCCCAGCCTTACTGTTGTTCGTGCTTTTCATCGTAGACATTGGAGAAGGCCACAATAGTTGTCCCGGATTACAGTATGGAAACGGTCCACCCATCCGATTTCCATTCCGACTCAAAGACAGGCAGCCAGACCAGCACTCTGGCTATCCTGGCTTTGATCTCTACTGCTCTCATAATAATGATACGGTGCTTGAGCTGCCTACTTCAGTAAAAGCCTTTGTTAAAAACATTGATTACAAATCTCAGTTAATTGAAGTAACTGACTCAGATAATTGCTTTCCACGGAAAATTCTGGGACTCAATTTAATCTTCCCTTCCTTTCCAATTCCCAAATCCTCTTTCTAACTATTCCCTTTTCAGTTGTACGCCAGATACAGAATATTCATATCAGGTCCCTTGTCTTAATAGCGCTTCAACCTCAGTTCTTGCTTTTCCTTCGGATTATGACATCGACAACTTGCCCATATTATCGTGTACGAAGATGTATACCGTTTCATCAGTTCCATATGATATATGGAGTTCTCCTTCTCTTGAATTGACATGGTCCGGACCGAAGTGCGGACACTGTGAAGGGAAAGGCAAGAAATGTAGATTCGAGAATAATAGCACTGATTTGAAAACAGAGTGCTTCGACCCCGACAAAGACAAAGGTATTGTATTATTTCTACCCAATTTCCACTTCTATAATCACACAAGTTCTGTTTCATGCCAACATATATTGATTTTATCAAAGCTTAGTTTATAAGTGTTCTGCGACGGTAATTTCCTGTAACAAGTCAAGAATTTTTTTTTTCAACCGAAGGAACATATTGGGGAGATAAACACCTTGGGGAGCTTCCTTGAGTAATTAATATAACATATAGAAACACACTTTAACCCAAAAGGCCTAAGCCCCAATGGGTATGTGCTCAATTATGTTATATTAATTACTCAAGGAAGCTCCCCAAGGTGTTTATCTCCCCAATAAGTGGTATCAGAGCCTATGGTGGTGTGCGGCAAAGGTGGTGAAGTGTTCATGGTCCCTACCCAGCAAGGACAGAGAAAGCCTAAACGGCCCACACACAAAGATCCTGGAATATTGCTAATGGTGCTAAATAATGGTGTGATGCGAGATTCCCATGGACATGAACGTGCGGGGTTCCCATGGATGTGCGTGCAGGATTGACACGTGGTTCCCATGGATGACGTACGAGAGACCCATGGATGACGCGCTGATGAAGAGAAAAGTCCATTAGAATATTGCTAATGGTGTTAAATAATGGTGTAATGCGAGGTTCCCATGGACATGGACGTGCAGAGTTCCCATGGATGTGCGTGCAGGGTTGACACATGGTTCCCATGGATGGCGTACGAGAGACTCATGGATGACGCATTGATGAAGTGAAAAGCCCATTAGTCAAGGGGGAGTGAGTAGGACTTGTTCAAAGATCACAGAGAGGCAGAGACTCACGTGGTGCTAAATAATGGTATGGTGCGAGGTTCTCATGGACATGAACGTGCGGGGTTCCCATGGATGTGCGCGCAGGGTTGACACGTGGTTCCCATGGATGACGTACGAGAGACCCATGGATGACGCGCTGATAAAGAGAAAAGTCCATTAGGCAAAGGGGAGCGAGTAGGACTTATTCATGGCCCACAGAGAAGTCTTGAATCCCATAGAGTGGTAGAGACTCACACGTGAGGGGGAGATTGTTGGGTTACACATGTGAGTAAAGTCCCACATTGAATAAAGATGAGAAGAATGAGTAGTTAATATAACATAATTGAAAAGGCGTCTGGAATAGAAAAGTTCAATGGCACAGACTTTGCGTATTGGTTCCTAAAGTGACCTATTTTCCCACAATTCCAACATTGTACTTGTTGGCCTGATCTAGATTTACTTCTATTCCGATTAGAATTTCTAGATTTTGATCTGCCCCGATTTGAATTTCTGTTATTACCTCTGCCTATTGTCTCAAGGTTTAAGGCAGAACTAGATCCTGAGGTTTCACCTGCATCTCTTCTGCGAATCTCCTCAGCCAGAATTAAATCTCGTATATCATTGTACTTGAGCTTTTCCTTTCCTGTAGAATTGCTTACTGCCATCCTCATTGCCTCCCAACTGTTTGGCAAAGAAGCCAAAACAATCAGAGCACGAATCTCATCATCAAAATCAATTTCTACAGATGACAATTGATTTGTGATAGTGTTAAATTCGTTCAGATGTTGTGCTACTGATGCATTCTCTGCCATCTTCAAATTAAACAGTTTCTTCATCAGATGCACCTTTTTCACTCATGTGACCAAGCCTGCGATGCCATAAGCTTGTATCAGTACTTGCATCAGCAACTGCAATTGTGTCTCTTGGACTTGAGGTCATATATAGAGTACCAGTCTTCTTTCCACGAACCTAACCCTAGGCTCTGATACCAGTTGAAGGGAATTCAACCCGATTCCCAACCTGTGAGAAACAAAAAATAGAGAAAACACACGTCAAAGAAGATAATCACACGCACAAGACAGTATTTACGTGGTTCGGCAATTTGCCTACGTCCACGGAGTTGCAGGGATTTCACTATTATCAGGGAAAAATACAAAATGCGGCTACAGTGTTTCTCTCACTCTCTCTGAAACACAACAACAAGACTAAACAAACCCTAATTATAAAAGCGGCTTTTATATCATGCTTACAGGGTTACAATAGGCTACAAAACGGGCCAAAAAATAAACTAGGCTCCACAAAGCCCAACAAATCTCCCACTTGGAGACTAGTTCAATCACCAACATCAGCCGCTATCCTCCAAAAGCAATCCCTCATCCCTGCAACTCATCCTCCTGTCCTCAAGCTAGAAGGCCAACTGAAGCTACACACAGCTTCAGCTTCTCAATAGTGACACATTTAGTCAACATATCTGCCGGGTTCTTAGATCCACAAATCTTCTCAAGTATTACCAGTTTATATCTTCAACAAGGTACCGGATAAAGTGGTATTTTGTCTGTATATGTTTCGACTTTGAATGAAAAGCCGAATTTTTGGCAAGAAAGATTGCACTCTGACTGTCACTGTGTAGAATGTCCATCTCCTGTTTCTTACCCAGTTCATCTAAGAAACCATGTAGCCAAATCATCTCCTTTCCAGCTTCAGTTGCTGCAACATACTCAGCTTCTGTAGTAGACAAAGTAACAATCTTTTGCAGATTTGAAACCCATGATATAGCTGTACCACCCAGAGTAAATACAAACCCAGTAGTACTCTTTCTACTATCAATATCACCAGCAAAATCAGCATCTACATAACCTTGCAGTTTCAAACTTACACCTGTGAAGCAAAGACATGTATCTGATGAACCCTTCAGATATCTCAGAATCCACTTAACTGCCTCCCAATGCTGCTTTCCAGGCCTACTCATGAATCTGCTCACAACTCCCACTGCATGTGCAATATCTGGCCTTGTACACACCATAGCATACATCAAGCTGCCAATAGCTGAGGCATAGGGCACCTTGTTGTTTGCCGACGGCTTTTCATACATTCCAGACAAAGCCTTCATCAGATCTGCTGTGGTCTTCTCCTTCACAACATTGTGTGCAACAGACCTAGACAGAGTTAACCTGATAACTCCTAATACCTGTCTGTCAAGAAGAGCCCATTCCTCAGCCTTCATCGCCTCAGGTTTTGTCCCCAAAAGAGGCAGATACAATTTCCTCCCATATAGATAATCTTCAATCTGCATCCTCCAATACGCAAAGTCTGTGCCATCGAACTTTTCTATTCCAGACGCCTTTCCTGCTTCCTCTGCCATTGCTCCCACTCAAACCTAACCCTAGGCTCTGATACTAGTTGAAGGGAATTCAACCCGATTCCCAACCTGTGAGAAACAAAAAATAGAGAAAACACACGTCAAAGAAGATAATCACACGCACAAGACAGTATTTACGTGGTTCGGCAATTTGCCTACGTCCACGGAGTTGCAGGAATTTCACTATTATTAGGGAAAAATACAAAATGCGGCTACAGTGTTTCTCTCACTCTCTCTGAAACACAACAACAAGACTAAACAAACCCTAATTATAAAAGCGGCTTTTATATCATGCTTACAGGGTTACAATAGGCTACAAAACGGGCCAAAAATAAACTAGGCTCCACAAAGCCCAACAGAACATTGTTTTAGATCTAGGCTTGTAAGTTGTGTCCGTATCCATTCTTGAAGTAGTAATATTTTTCCTTCCATTCAAAAGAACATTATTTTAGAAGTGGGCTTGTCTCAGAAGAAAAATTATTGGATACTGTTAAAGCGTAACGCAATCGAGTGCTTCATTCTTATACAAAAATTGTGGATTTTATCATAAATTTAATTAGTAAAACATGATATAGAAGAGAGTTTAAATTGTATTTTCATAATAATAGTACTAAATAATTATGCATGTGTGTGTCTGTTTCCCAAAAAAATAATAATAATAAGGCTAAAATCCAAAACTGACCCTTTAAGTTTCAAATTTTGTCATTTCAATATTCTAAATTTCAATTTTGTCATTTCAGTATTTTAAGTTTCAAATTTTATCAATTTAGTCATTTGTTATCCTTCAGTTAAGTGATGCCGTTAACTAAACCAAAACGACGTCGTTTTGTTTGTTTGTTTGTTTGTTTGTTTGTTTTTTTGTTTTTTTTTTTGTTTTTTGTTTTTTGTTTTTTGTTTTTTGTTTTTTTTTTTACTAAAATACTTTAATTTTTTTTATAAAAAAAATCTAAACGGAATGACGTCATTCCCCTGCCTCTGAAAATCAAAAACATCACCGATACCCTATCCCTAACAATTCGACTAGCTAATAAATTTTGGGGGAGAGAAAAAGGGGGAAAGAGAGAGAGTTAGAGATTGTTGGGGGAGAGAGAGAGACTGCGAGATCGAGACCGAGAGAGAAATAGAAATCGAGACCGAGGGGGGAAGAGATATTGGCTGGGGAAGAGATACCGAGAATGAGAAGCGGTTTCGTGGCGGGCTAGGGTCTTCTCCGGCAGCTCCGGCTCCGGCCAAGTGTATCTACATAACTAAGTTCTGGAGCTACATAACAAAGCTACACACATCACCATGAATTTGACGAGGACGAGTAACCACTGTAGCTGCTACCATTACATCTCCATAAGAATTCCTGCAATAGAAGTTGATACAATCATCATTAGTTGAATACAATGGCTTGCTTGAATGGAACTATACAACGTAAGGAGTAGAGAGATGGAGTGATACCAAGTAAAATAATTTGTAAGGTATATCACAATCACGTCATAAGTGTAAGGAATAGGATCATGTCCTCCAATGTGCTCCCAAAAGTTACGCATGACCTTGAATTGATACTCTAGCTTGGATTCAAAATCTTCCCAAAAGACACAATACGTGAAGTTGACGACTTTGATTTTAGCGTCCTTAGATATTTCCCCAACAAAATTGTACTGACACTTAACATATATATTTCTCTCTCTTTCCCCCTCTTTCTTTCTCCCCCAAAATTTCTTAGCTAGTTGAGTTGTTAGGGATAGGGTATCGGTGATGTTTTTGGTTTTCAGAGGCATTATATATATATATTTTTGTAATTAAATTATTTTAGTAAAATTAAAAAGTAAAAAAAAAAAAAAAAAACACCAAACGACGTAATTTTGGTTTAGTTAATGGCAACACTTAATTGAAGAGTAACGGATGACTGAATTGACAAAATTTAAAACTTAAAAAGCTGAAATGACAAAACTGAAACTTAGAAGACTGAAATAACAAAAGTTGAAACTTAGAATGTTAGTTTTAGATTTAGCCTAATAATAATTACGCATGTCTCAAAAGCCCTTGAATAGGCAGGAGCTCATTAGTTGAAACTAAACCTTGCAATATCAATATAAACTTTACCTAATAAGATTAGCATAAGTGTGGTAATTGATTAATTGAGGAAAACCATTGCTCAGCACATTAAACATCTTAAAACTCTAAAACAGTACAAAAATTTTGAATGCAACACTACCTTGCTAATAAGAGTAATTATTCAACATCTTAGGGGTAAATGACTTGTATCTTAGGAGTACAATGACTTGATAATTCCCTATCACATAATAACTTATTCTACTAATTAAAGTCATGGTGGAATCTACTATTTATGTAAGAGAAAGAACTATCACGTTTATGTACACATGAATTATCTAATTATTGTTCGGCTAATAGTGATAAACTTTTACATAATTATCTTTTGTTTTCTTATAAGTGTAATTAGAAGCTGATCATGTTAAAATATTTTACAGGTAGATCAAGAAAAATAATGACCATTGGTGAGTTGTCCGTTGGCCAATTAAAAATTCAGTGTAAATTACTTTTTGTTTTCTTGACTCATGAATATTTAATATGCAGTTTCCATCTTGGGATCATTTCTTTTGACACTAGTAGTCTATGCACTCTACCGTGTCTATAGCTATGAAAAAACAGAAAAAGAAAATCAAGCTAGGATTGAAATTTTTTTGGAGGATTACAAAGCTCTCAAGCCCACAAGGTACTCATATAACGATGTTAAAAGAATTACAAATCAATTTACTGAGAAGTTAGGACAAGGAGCCTACGGAACAGTGTTCAAAGGAAAATTTTCGAATGAAATCCATGTAGCCGTGAAGATCTTGAACAGTTCCAAGGGAAATGGGGAAGAATTTATAAATGAAGTGGGAACAATGGGTAGAATCCACCATGTTAATGTGGTTTGCTTGGTTGGCTTTTGTGCTGATGGATTTAGAAGAGCTCTAGTTTACGAGTTCTTACCAAATGATTCACTAGAGAAGTTCATTTCCTCAATAGATTCTAACCGTTTCCTTGGTTGGGAAAAGTTACAAGAAATTGCTCTCGGCATAGCAAAAGGAATTGAATATCTTCACCAAGGATGTGATCAACGAATCCTCCATTTTGATATTAAACCCCATAATATTTTGTTAGACCAAAATTTCAATCTAAAGATTTCTGATTTTGGTTTGGCCAAGTTGTGTGCTAAGGATCAAAGTGCAGTGTCCATGACCACAGCTAGGGGGACCATGGGTTACATTGCACCCGAAGTGTTCTCTAGGAACTTTGAGAGTGTGTCTTGCAAATCAGATGTTTACAGTTTTGGAATATTGTTGCTTGAAATGGTTGGAGGAAGGAAAAATGTTGATGTAACTGTGGAGAACACTAGCCAAATATATTTCCCAAAATGGATCAACAATTTGTTAGAGCAAAAAGAAGACCTACGAGTCTATGTTGAGGGTAATGGAGATGCTAAAATTGCAAAGAATCTCGCAATTGTGGGACTTTGGTGCATCCAGTGGCACCCAGTGGATCATCCTTCTATGAAAGTTGTGGTCCAAATGTTGGAGGGAGAAGGAGATAAGTTAACCATGCCCCCTAATCCATTTGCATCTACAAACCCCACAAGAATCAATGTGAGTATGCCTGCAAGGTGTCTAAACCAAGAGTTAGAAGTCATCCTAGAATCAGAGTAAGTATATAAAGTAGGAGTCCTTGACAATCATAAAAGTTGCAATCATGTTGTACGCAAGGATTGAAATTGTTAATCTTGTGGTCAATGTAGGGACTTTAAATTTTTTTATGTGAAGTATGTGGAAGATAATGCTCATAAAAATCTCTTAATTTCTTGTTTAGGTAGGAAAGAATATAAGGTTTATTTTTTATGTTTATTAAATTTTTATATTTTATTTTTATAATTTTCACAATTTTTTTAGAATAAGGCTTTATTTCCTTATTTTAGAGACTTTTTAAGAGTATTTTAGTTAAAATTGAGCCCTTATATGGAATGGTATAAATTAAGATTTGTTTTAGAAAAAACAAATTGGGCAAAAATTCTTATTTTTAGCCTAATTTTGTGCAATGAAGTATCCTAGATGCTCTAGGACTTCCTTGGTGATTTCTGATTTAATTTAGTGGTTGTAGCCTTCAGGCATTCATACTATTTAGTAGTAAAAATTTTCAAAGAGTGTTTATTGTTTTTTTTCTGATGGATGCTAGAGGACTTTTTGCTCACTCCATGAAATTTGCTTGTAATCAAATTAAATTCTTAAAGCATATTATTTGATGTAAAATGAGTTAAATTTTTTTAAGAAGGAGCCTACTCAAACCCTATGCCAAACAACACATGTCACCTTCACAAAGTGGCCACGTTTATGTATAGCACCCACTAAAAATGGTATTTTTCAAGGGTCAAAACCCTTGAAAATTGTATGAAAAACTCTCGAAAAAAAACTTTTTTTTAGAGCCCGGACAAACCTTGATGACCTTTAAAATATACACCATCGAAAACAAAATTTCGAAAGCCTTCACGAACCTCAAAACAAGTGTTTTATCTTTATTGATGATCGCCAACCCCTGAAAAAGGTAAAAATAACTAAAGGTCCAAAGTTTTGAAATTACAACCCTACATAAATGAGGTTGTTAAAGGGTCTCTCAACCCTCAAAATAAGGTTTTTCCTCTTTTTTTCCTTAAATTTTTTTTTTTTTTTTAAAAGAACCACAACCATGCACATATACTTTAAAGAACTACATATTACAAAATCTATATTATATCAAAACACAATATTATGGGCCCGTTCTGTAAGGAAACTTGAAAACTGTTTTGGGTGGATTAAATGCCAAATATATGGGCCCTACTTTTAAGTTATGTGTTTGGCAAGGGTATTCAAATGAGGTTTTTGAGATAACAGTTCTCAGTTTAGGTGATTGAAAACAGGTATTTTAGGTGTTTGAAAACATGTATTTTGAGAACTCTTGAAGAGTAGTTTTTAGTATACAAATATAACCGGGTCCAAATCTACTTCAATGTGCGCTGCAAGTCTTCAACCACACATACATCAAATTAAAAGACCACATATTACAAACTCCACAATAGTTCTAAAATTATAACAGGATAACCGGAATACAACAAAAGTTCACATATCCTTGCATGCCTCAAGGTATTACCTGCCATTAAAGAGGGAAAAAATCAATAACTTTACCATTATGATATCTCCTATTTTTGAAAAGCCACATCAAAAAGTTATTTATTTAAGTAACTTTGCAATTAGCAAACATTTTTTTTAATATATATATATATATATATTACAAGCGTGTTTTAACTTATTCCAAGGGAATTAATAACATTTGAGATAAAATTGAGTAATATAACCACGCAACTTTGTAGTTTACTAGCTAATTGCTACGTTAATATTGAATTGAGTTATCCAACGTGATCCAACCCACAACCTAAACTGCAAATTAGATCAGTTTGATCTAGAGCACGAAATGAACCAAACTGGATAGTTCAATGACCAAGAGTTGATTTTGATCATTTACCTTGACGTCAAGGGTTGATTTTTTCAATTCAATTAATTTTTACACAATTATTTGTGTTGATTCTATTTTTATAGTCTATTAGTTCATATTTTGTGTCTAAATGCTTCATAATAAGATTTCTCGCTCTATCCATGTTACCTTAGATTGCAGCAACGATTCAAGTACTAATGTCGAATTGCAATATTTGGATTTCAAAGAAGATAAGATGCATAGGAAAGAAGATTTATGTTCTAGTTGACCAAGACAAGTAAATGTTCAAAATCAAGATATACAATCTGGCATCTCATTCACACTAATAACCAAAACAAAATGGTAGGAAAACGCGTAACTAAGGTTGAGTTTGGATTGCACTGACAAATGAAAGAGTTTGCGTTTGGCGTTTTTTATGTAGATCTCGTGCACTGTTTACGGGACTTGCAAGTATAGAAAAATACAAATGTTAAGTTAAAACTGGGTCTTACAGTACTATTCACATATTTAAAAATTACTTTACTACAGTGTTTTCAGTTTTCAGTAATAAGCGATATCCAAACAGATCCGTAGTCTAATATATATATATATATATATGCCCATGGGCCATGGACTTTTTTTTTTTTTTTTTTCTTATACAAGTTGGGTGGAGGATATATAGAGGGCTATCTGGATTGACATATACAACTCAATAAAGCCCATTATTGGGTGTAAAATGTTTTTTTTTTTTTTTTTGGGGGGGGGGGGGGGGGGGGGTGGGGGGGGGGGGGGATTGAACGGATGCAACACTATTTTAATAAAGTGAAGTGAGAATATCTACATCTATCCTCTATATAAAAAAGGACATTTAAGCTGCTTGTATTTGACAAAACGACATTGTAAGGGTTAAAATAGCAAAAGTGGAGGTTTCCTTTTGGGTTTGTTTGTCGTGTACAAATAAATTTACGCTTCTATCGTTAAAAACTTTTAATTTGAAGAGTGAAAAAGCGTGGGATAGTTTTGTCATTTGACTCTATCTTTCTTTATCTTATCTCTTTGTCTGATGTGTTTGACCACCAAGTACTCTACTAATAGACACATACCCAAGACACAACACGGTAAGGGAGAGAAACAGAGAGAGATAAGAACAAAGAAAAACAAAAAAAAGAGTGAGCTATGAGTCAATTGCTTCCATCACAATAGAGAAAAAGAGAAGAAAGAAGGAAAAGAAGGTTGGAGAGAAAGAAGGATGGAGATTTTGTTTTGGTTTAGCTCATTCATGAACACCTCTATATTTATCATTATTTAAAGTATATTTATCTCATTTAGATATAGCTTCTCAACATGGGTTCATCTTGCATGTGGATTATTACTTTCTTTCTTTCTGGTTTGTTTTAATTTGTTATATGTAGGCATGTTGTTTCTCTTGCTCATGTTATTGTTATTTTAATCTAACTTGAAAGTCAATTGCACTAAGATATCATGACACTCACTTATAAAAGAATGAGAAGTTATGATGATAAAGATTTAGGGTTCGATTTTGGGATGATTCCTTCGGGTTTTGATACAGGCGGGCAAGTTTTGGTGATATTAAAGGAATTGATTGGGTTTTATGTTTTTGATTGTATTTTGATTGTGGGTTGTTTTCATGCTTTCTTGACTGTTGGCAGGTCTAAGACCTTTACAAGAGAAGGCTTGGTCATAGGCGATGAGGATGGTTTTGTAAAATTAGTGTTTCATTTTGTTATTTAATGTATTCAGTGTAATTTGATTGAAATGTTATATGTACTAAAAGAACTATATAAATGTTTTGCATTTTGGTGAATCTTAGATATTTTTGGAAAGCTGATAAATTTCATTGTAATTAGTGTTTAGTGATGTTAATCAAATTAAACCATCAAATAAACCAAGCACGTGCCACTAACACTAGTTTTACCAAAAATAAGAGTAAGAATTATGTTACTTTGTAGAGGATGAAGTTATGAATTCAGGATGATAGGACCTATTGAGTACTTTTGTAATTTACTAATAAATAAATAAATAACACTGGCACTGCAAAAATTTTCAAGCTAATGATGGTTGCGCTGTTGTTTGGACTGTGATCTATTTTGTAAGCAACAAGCTATAGAACTTGAGGGCCGAGGCTACAAGATTTGACTGTTAGCAAGATTCTGAAAAGAGATCTATAAATTGTGATAGAAATCAGTCGAGTAATGTCCAACATATAATTTAAGCTTGAACCCACTTCCGGCCCAAACTAGCAAAGAGTACCACGCTTGTAACTCATCCAGCCCAAGAGAGCTCTTGATAGGTGCTGGTAATGGTCTTTAAAACTTAAAACGAAAAAAAAAAAAAAAAAAGTTGTAGACAAGCTGCCACAAGAATTACACAGCATAGCCCATTTCCCCAAACTGTGGGCTACACTATTGGCCTCTCTACCAAAAACAAAATCCCACGAAATAGAATCACGACCTAACACTAAAGTATCAACAAATAGCTTTGAATCCTCTTAGGTTTGAGAGGACCTTTTGTAGGTGCCAATCTCTAATTCTCTTGCAAGATGAAGTGCCTAGAAGAATGCTTTAGCCAAAGCAACTTTTGGGGTTGCATCTAGGGATTTGTTTTGCCCACTCCTTGATAAGTTACCATTCCAATCATGCAACACAACTAAAATACCATCCCTTACGAAGGGTTCATAGTAGGGATTATAACAAGATGAGATGGAGTTAGGATTACAAATGTCTCATTTCCGTCTTGTCCCAAAGAGCAGCCAAAACTCATGTAAAACGAGAGCATGGTAGGTGATCAAAGAGGGGCATAGGGTTGAGGCATTTTGTGACCAGGGTAGATTGTTGTTTAGGAGTAATGTTACTATTTGTGCTCTAACATTCTAGAGTGTAAATAGATTGAAAATATTTAATTTATTGGTAAGTTACACACGTGATCATAGATCTTGAGTCTCTCAACTCTTAAATGAGCGGGCTCATGCTATAGTTTATTGGCTAAAAGATTGAAAATATGCTCTTCTCATGGAGAAAGTATTACATGTATTGAAGGAGTTTTATGACTAAATTGGATTTTGGAGCTGACTAGCATGGTTTTATCAAGTGGGTTAGTAAGTTCTCATTCGTTAGGGCATTGTGCCTCTATAAATTGCACATAAATATTTTTTAAAGATTAGGATATTCCATTTGCTCTCAACCAAGGTTTATGGCATTAATTTCAGGCAGTGTTATTGGTGAGATTTGGCGTATATCCTATTCAGCATTAATGCTAGACTAAAGTTGACACTGTTAGTTCATCTTATTTTGTGTTTCATTAACTTATTCCCAACTTAAGGAGTGGATTAAAGAGTCACCAATAAAAAAATAGAGAGAGAAATCTTGGGCAAAAAGATGTACATAACTTTGAGTACCTGCGTACCAGTTCCCACATGTTATCATTTGAGACAGTTAGACCAGATGGAGAAAAAAACAACCTTATATTGTATAATGCGAACCAGGAAAGGAAGCACTAGTAACAGTACCAAAATAATAAAAATTGTAATCAAGCCCAAACTCACTTTCAAGTTTTAACCAAGCCTAAGGATACAGATGGCCTTATTATAAGTTATAACAAAGCTTTTAGCTCAAATTCCAGCCTAACCAAAATAATATAACATTTTTTTTTCCTGAAAAATAATATAAAATTGCAATCAAGCCCAAACTCACTTTTATAACCAAGCCCCAGGGATAAACCCTTTAGCTCATTTGCTAAATAAATAAACGTTAAACAAACATTTTTTTTTTTGAACGGAGTGAGTTCAAACTCCATTCATTTACAGCTGAGAAGAGAGAGCAAATGAGGGTGACAGAGAGGCAAGAAATGGTGTCACCAAAGTTTAGCCCGTGCTGCCTTCATTGTTTTTTTTCCTCCCAAGCATCTTTTGCAGACAAAACTAAATACGGTGCAAGAAGTGCGATAAACAATAAGGTAGTATGAAGAGGTATATGATCTGGCAGCACAGCCCAGACTGAAGCACTGTAGGTGGCTGCCATGAAAATTAGGGCAACCCGCACCAATAATTTAAAGTTTCCTGATACTTCAAAGTTTCCTGATACTTCGACCTGAGGTCCACTCCTGTTTCCTGATACTTTGAGCAGAGATCCAATCATGTAAACCGACGTAGAAAACGCTGCAGTGTTGCAGATAATATAAACGAGATAGGATATCCTATTATTAGCCAAAATGGACTTTCCAGGTTTATGTGGATCCTTAGGAGGGGTGAGAAAAGGGTTCGTGTTGATAGTAGTAGCAGGAGGAGGAGGAGCAAGATCGGGGGATGGGTTTTCTTGCCAAACCCCACCAGGAGGGTTGACTCCTGCTTGGAAGGTCACGGAAGCAATTAAAGTAACCACAACTAAAAGAGCATCTCTTGTATTACTGCCTTGGTTGGGCTGGTCTTGAGCCATTTCGTAAGAGCAGTAATTAATTTAAGGCTATCTAGCTACGGGAGGGACTGAGAGGGTGAGGCTCTATAAGATTTGCATGCTCCCTGTAAAGCTTTAAATAGGGATTAGGGACCTAACTAGGGGGTGGGACCTTAATTTGTAAGATGTTACTACGCGAGCTGCCAAGAAAGCAGTGGATGGAAAATGGAAAATCAATACGATATTATTATTCACACAACATTTATGGTCGGTGTTGGTTTGTGTAAAATTTCTTCAATCTTCTAGAATAAGAGTAGGACAAATGATCTGTTTAAACTGGCCTTAGTTTATGTCCAAGTCCAACTACGAAGATGATGAAACGTTTCACTAGCTAGTTGACTGAAGAAGATATTATCTTTAGTGACAGCAATGATAAAAAGAAAAAAAAATCCTGTCCAATAATTAATTTATGCACACCCACACAAGAGTCAACATGAGTCAACAAATACGACTTTTGCAAGCAGTGTAATTCTTATCTTTCTTGTTTTCACATTTGAGATTCTATTCATATATATATTTTTTATAATGTAATTGTCTAATGGAGATTCGTGTTTTGCTTTACCTCCAAAACCGAGAGGCGATAATTACTTGATTATTTTGACACAGTACTATTGCTTTTGCGAAAAGTTTCCCTACGTTACAATATAGAATCCAAAGAAAAATAATAATGAAACTTCTATGAACTTATTAAATTGAGGGGCACTTGCACGTCAACATGACCCACCGTCACCAACCAAAACTAAACACAGTTATGGTCCATGGAAATTTCATGGAAGTCTCTTTATAATTATGTGGCAGCTCTTCACTTGGTTTAGCTTGCATGTTATGCACACAAAAACAGGACACAAGCGGTGTCTCTGTTTAGTAGCAAAATTCCACGTAGCTACACTTGCATCACAAATTCACATTAATCCATTAACATTTTGTTTGAAAGTTCTTAAAAGAGTGAAATAAAATAGAATGAGTAAACCATAAAAGAACGAAAGAGAAAGGAATAAAATGGAACGTATTTAAGTAATGGAATCTAATGAGAAATAATAAGAAAACTTGTACCAAAATCGTTTTTTAAAGGAAATGCTTCCAAATTAATCCTACAATGATAAACCTATGCTCTAATACCAATTGAAAAATCACGTTATAGGAGATGCTTCCATATTAATCTGAAACAATGAACCTATGCTTTGATACCAATTGAAAAATTGCTATTTAGACCCCTAATTTGTCATCAATCTTGGCACTTGATACTTTTTTCAATTTGGCATTACATTCAACTAGTTCTTCTTCCAAGCTCTTGACCTTAAACCCATGGAAGAAATTCTCACACTTCATCTATTACATTCAACTATTTGTAATCTTGGCAATAGTTCTTTTTACATTCAACTATTTGTAATGTTGGCAAATTTCCATGTCAAAAATCAAAATGGTTTCAGTGTAATTGTAAGTTTCCATATATTTTAATTTATTTAAATTGTAATTGCATTGAGTCATTGAAGTTCAAGTTCAGAAGAAAGAGTACAAGTGCTGCAGAAGGATTCTTGATTGAGCAAGATTCATCATGTTAGGCGAAAATATGCGTGAGACAACAAAATTTGGGTTTTAATTACACAAAACAGTTTCCTTGAAATCCATTTAACACTCGATCGGGCAAGTTTTGCCTAAGAAAATCAGTTTTTTTTTTTGGACTTATAATTGAATAACAAACTCCTTTGAGTAGGACAGTTATCAATTTTAATTTTTATGAAATAGTTTTTAACATGCCTCAAAGTTACATTATTTTTCATATAATTATCAATTTTATTAAGAATCACACATAGAAAGCTTTGAGAGAGAATCTCTATATGCAATTGTATATCAAAAACTGAATGTAAAATACATAGCCTCTGGTGTTTATATATAGAATCAGAGGAGAGCGAGAAAATAGGAAAAGACCTAACTGACTATTACACGTGTGCTAACTCCACATTATAAGCTTAAGTAAAACACATGTTGTTTAGCTACTACAATCATAAACTACAAGTAGCTTAGCCAGTTGAATAAATACTGCTACTCTATCAACTGTAGCTCTGCTATTCCATCCATCTGCAACAAATTTCCTTGAAAATACTGTGAGCTATATTCCCAGTTATACGAATTTGCAAAGAAAAACTCGCTTTGGACTAGAACCACAAATACATTGTAACTTGAAATGTTACGAAATCCCATGATGTGCACAACATTGACTAGAACTTTACGGAGTCCATGATAATTTATTTGCATAGTATTATTTAGCAATATATATATATATATATATATTTGCATAGTGTTTATTAAAATATATAAATTTTGGTAACTTTTATATTAAATGTGTGACAATTTTTTTTTTTTGTATAAAAAAATTAGCTTCTTTCTAATAAAAGTTATTATTTACCAAAGAAATGCTTAAAACAAAAAGCTTTTAGCAAATAAGCAAGAGCCAATTCCACATGTAATGAAAAAAAAAAAAAAAAAAAAAAAAAAAAAACTTTATTAGTGAGTCCCACCATAAGAACTCTCTCCTCTCTCCCTTGAGGGGAAAGAATATGGTTGGTTTATGAAGGAAAATGGATCCTTCAATTTTCTATTCTTTCACCCCTTACCTGTTGAGCTAAATAGAACTCATAAACTCAATTTAATACTTAGTAAGTAACTCTCATTGTAACTATCAAATTATCAACCAAAAAAAAAATCTTAAATTTACACAACCTAACATTTTTTTTCAATACAATGATAGTCTGGGGTGGTGGAATTTAAATCTGATGTCCCCATTAAAAAACACTATGAGTTGCTAGTTTAGCTACAAAGTTCCTGGCAATCCAAGTCAAATAATATAAAATAATTAAAATTATGTAGTTCGAAGTTGTTCACTAATTTTATCATCACCACAAAAGAACCAAAAAAAACAAAAACTAGATGTTGAGCATCTAATGTTATCAATCTCGATAGCTGCACATGTGCAAGTAAAATATAAATAAAGTTGGTTTATCTACAAAAGATAACTAATTATTTAAAGTTTTAAAAATAAAACATAGTATATTAGGTAGAGAAAAATAAGTAAATAATTATTATGAATTGCATTTTAATTTACTTAATATTAGTTGTAGATCTAATAAAGAAAAAAAATTAATACTTGAGAATTACACATTAAGTGTCTGTTTGGCATGATTAATTTTTCCAACTTATTTTACTATTCAGCTTATTTTTGCTACTATTCATGGGTCCCACTACACTTTTTGGTACTGTTCATGGATTTCACTGTACTATTTCAGTTAATTTTTACATTTATCTACAGTACTTTCAGTAAAAAGTTTTCAACTTCAGCAAAATAAGCGGATCCCAAACAAACCTTAAATTAGTGAATAATTTTTTCAGTATTTTCAATTACAATATAAATTTTTAATATACAATAATAATGGGTGAATTAAGAACTAAAATTTTATAACTACAACTATTCTTTTAATGGATTAAATATTACCTTCAAACTCATGGAACTAAAATCAAATGATAATATTTATATTAAATAAGAATTTTACCTCCAATACTAAAGTGAAAAGAAACAGAAGAAAAAGGCCCAAAAATTAATAAAAAAAGTTTCATGTGTTAGAAAGGGAGTGAAAGGAATGAGAAATTATAGAGTCCTCTAGTGGACCACGTCATTTGTTCACCATTCTACCAAAAAATTTCTACTTGTTTAAAATTGCTGAGTCATTAATTAATTTCTGTTTAAAAAAATGTTTCTAACTAATAATTTTAGACAAGTGGCAGTTTTTTAGTAGAATGGTGGACCATATCACTTATCTACTATATGAATATTATAATTTCTCCAAAGGAAGGAGCTCGGTCACTATAGAATATGGTCCTTTAGTGACGGCAATGACAAAAAGAAAAAAAGGAAAAAAAAAAAAATCTTATCTTATAAGCAATCATGTATCCAGTAATTTTACGCACACGCACAATACAAAGGGCCCGTTGATTAGGAAGGACCTGTACAGTCCAAACGGGGGAAAATTATTTTTTGTAGAGGAAAAAAAAAATCAGTACTGGTCCCTTTGTCATGTTCAATCAATTTCAAGATGAATTTGATGATATTATCTGTATGATAAGGTGGGCACTGTGCTGTCCACTAAAATAGATGAATTTGATGATATTATTCATTTATTTGTGATAAAGTGGGCACTGTTCCACTCAAATTGCGCTAAAAAATTTCACCGATATTTGTATGAGAAAGTGGGCACTGTCCCGTCCGCTAAAATAGATGAATTTGATGATATTATTCATTTATTTGTATGAGAAAGTGGACACTCTGCTGTTCCACTCAAATTATGCTAAAAAATCTCACGGATATTTGTATGAGAAAATGGTTGGCTTCTGTGCATGATGTATCCAAATAAAGCCACAAGTCAACAAAGAGCTTCCATGAAGTTATACAAATTTTAATTCGACTTCTGTAAGCAAGCTGTGTCATTCCTTTTTTTTTTTTTTTTTTTTTTTTTTTTTTTTATCAAATGAAAAATAAAGGAAAAGAGAAAAGAGAAAAATGCTATATTTATAATATTTTTATAATAAATTATAAATGATAAGTTATTACTGACTATTAGTGGTAGGTAAAAATAATAATTTCAATGGTGGGTTCAAATTAAAACCAATGACAACTTTACACTTAAGAGTTGTTGTAAAAATATTTTGAATATAACACTTCTAAAAAAAACATACACCAAAAAAAAAATTTCACAATATATTTCACATCAGTTGAGTTAGTAAACTTTTACTAGTTCTCATCTAAGTCAACCACACAATCACTTTTTTACTTACCACTAAGAATTTGTCACATATCAACATATGTGTAAAGTTTTGTCAATTTTTTTTGTCTATAAACTTTCTCAAAAAAAGAAAAAAAAAAATCGGCATGATTCTACAAGTTTTTTGAGAAGATGATTCTACAAGTTTAGTAGAACAAAAATGCAAAATTTTAATTAGTCATTTTGCATCTAAAAAATAAAAAATAATAGATTTTATATAATATTTAAATATATTTTTTTAAAATATCATATTTAAATATATAAAATATCCCAATTTAGTTTGCTTTACGCCCAAGGCATGGAGTTGCACAAACGAATGTAGATCCCATGCCAGGCAAGTAGGCAACTGGAAAAGGCCAAATAGAAACTGTACATAAACAGTGACACTTTTACTATTATCAGTTGTGCCATGATTTTTTTTTTTTTTTTTATTTTATTATTATTTTATTAGTATTTTAGAGTTGGCACATAAATGTGGTTTCGGACAAAAACATCTTTTGGGCCAGGTTCTAGCCCAAGGATTTCTTCGGAGATCCATTAGGCTTGGGCACCAAGAATCCATTGGTTCAGGATTCGGCTCAGAACTCAAGGGCTCCACTTTATCCCCTCTACTGCTACGCAAAAGAAAACATATAGGAGAAATAGAATGAATCTTACGTGGAGCAGCAATCTATTGTGGCACTATTTGGAAGATAAGGAAAAAACATCTTTTTCTTTTTGGTAAAAATCGTCAACATTCAACGCATCTTATTATCACACTGAGACTTACATGGATATCTGAAATAAAACTAGTGTAAACAAAAATTTTGTAAGATTAAATTATAAAATGGTCATTCGATTGGAAAATAAAGTTGCCAATCTAATTTTAGAAATTATTTAATATATTTTTGTTTTTAGAGCTTTAACCATCTAGAGACTGTTGCTAGAAATTTCTTGAAAATGTGTTGATTGTAATGTGCAAAGGTTATTGGATTTGCAGGCACCTATAGAATTCAGTTCCTGTTCAAATCAAATGACGTGACCATGATCTAGATACAATGGCTCAAACAAGAGAAGAAAAGCTAAATACAATTTGTAACAATTTTTTGTCCACGATGTAGAATTTGAAAGGAAAATATTATAGCATATATCCCAAAGGATCATGAAATATCCACCGATTGTAATTGTTGAGGAGTATTCTGACAAATAGGGCATGTAGCACACAAGCAAAGCCATTCATCAATGCATTCAGCATAGAAGCAACGCTAGCATTCAGGTATAATCTTTAGAGTCTCCTTAGCCTGGTATTCAAATAGACAGTATATTGGGCAAGTGTTGTCATTGAGCTTGGGCAACTGCCAGCCTTGAATTTCCTAAACATACCACATTCATTTTTACTAAGGCATCAAATTATACTTTGTTTTTTAGAGAAACGACCAAAGACTACAAAGAGTCACGACTACAAGAGAAGCAATATCCTCAGGTACATATTCCATCCATACCTGAAGATCCTCAATAATTAAATTTAGCCTTCTTGGCTAGACAATCAGTAACAGAGTTGCCAAGTCTTTTTACATGGGAAAAAGAAGGAAAACGAAAATCAGATGCTAGCAGTAGATTATCATCCAACGCATGACCATATGCAGAGTTAAACGTGTCTTCTTAAAGAAGTCCTCGGATAATGAGCTTAGCATCACCCTCAAAGATATCTTCAAAAATGCTAATTTCCTTAACAAATAGGACTGCTCTCCGACTCGCTAAAGCTTCCACTTCCTCCACAGAGAAAGGTAATGAGATTCATGGAGACAAAACACTAATGACAGTACCATTATAGTCTAGGATAACCACCCCAAAGCCCGATACATTGATGTAACTAAAATTAGCCCCATCAAAGTTAACATTGTAGATCGGATTGTTTGGAGGGTGCCACCCGATTGCACTCTGCATGGGAATAGAAAAGAAGGGGGGGGGGGGGGGGTGGTGTTGGGGTTGTGGTGGCGCGGTGTTCTTGATCTTTAAATATCAATAAGTTATGGAGTAATTTTGATTTTGATTTTTTTTTTTTTTTAAAGCATTGTCGATAAGAAAAGTATTGGAAGTTGTTCAATTATGAGGCACATTAAGAGTTTTCTTTGTGGTAAACTAAATATAGTCATACACATATAATAAAAATAAATAAATCATATTATTTACACCTCTCTTTCATTATTTTTAGTATCTCCTATTTTATTTTTGTAGCTTCATATTTGACTTCTTTATATATATATATATATATATATATATATATCATACGATAACTCATTGAAAGAAAATCTAGAATATTTTTAGTTTCCAAATTTATACTACAAACAAAAAAGTATATATTATAACTTTCTATACCACAAATTTTTACTACTTATTTTTTGACATCTTGATTTTTCTCAACCAAAAAGACTTGTACAATAGCAACTTTCATTAGACTTCATCCTTGATTACATGAAATGTTTACAAATGACATTGAAAATAATTACATTGAAACTTTTGTAGAAATTACATGGAATTAGCAATACCTAACATACCTTTCACTTCTCCATGTAAATCAACCAACTAACATATCACTTGGTTTGCATTCAAAATTGAGTTGATTCACTTGATTGAATTGACGAGCAAGTTGGATTTAAGTTGTCTCCTATAATTGCTAGTGATGATAGGAAAGGCTTAGAAGGCAATTGTAAGCAATCAACTTCTCCTGCAAGCATTTCTACAACTTTGTTCATTGAACAACGATCACTAGGCTTCATCTGTATGCACCACAATGCGACAATGATCAACTTTTTAACTGTTTTCTTCTCCTCCTCTGTGGCATCTTCTATTGTTATGTCATTTCCTTCGCTAACATGTTCATAGACCCAAGTTAGAAAGTAAATTTGGCTTGAATGATCTGCTAATGCATTAAAGTTCTTTCTTTTGCTTGCCATTTCCAACAATAACATGCCAAAACTATAAATATCAACTTTATAGGAAACACCCCCAATGTTTTTATAGAATAGCTCTGGAGCCATATATCCTAGTGTTCCTCTTGCAATAGTCAAAGATATTATACTATCATCTGCAAGATAAAGTTTCACAAGCCCGAAATCAGAAAATTTTTGAAGTGAATTTCTCATAAAGAAGAATGTTATGGGGCTTGTAAGGACTCAAATTGGATTGGACCCAAAAGAGGGATGGGTCTTCAGCCCAGCAAGCCCAAACAATAAAATTTCTAGAGAATGGGGTGTAAGAGCTAATTCCAGTAGGGGCAAAAAGACATGATTATTGTGTAGCAAAAGAAGCTTCAACTTAAATAAACGATATCCACTCTCCTCGGCTAGGTTTCAGTGTATATATTTCTAGATTCTCTCTTCCTTCTTCTTTTCCTTTTTTCTCTTCCAAAAGTCCCCTCTAATGTCCTCTGATTTCCCATTATATACTACATTCTTCACCTTGTTTTCACCATACACGTGCAAGTTCCATTCTGGGAACTTCTTTCTGTCCCATCCAGCACTTCCTGGAACCTTCGTTCAGTGGCCATAAGGCTGCTTGGTTACTGTTCAGGTATCACCTCCACATTAATGCGGCCAGAGAGTTAGCTGTGAAGCATTTAATGTGGAGGTAGTAGCTTTTAGGAGATATTTGCTACCTTTCCCGGTTCCTTCTTTGTTCAATATTCATTCTTCAATTCATATGCAATTTTGTGAAGTTCCTTGACTACTAAAATAGTTACATCCACCTCGGACGTTGGTATCAGTGGTAAATCTTATCCTCGGACGTGGTTTAGGCCACTATACACGACTTACGTCTCTTTGTCTTGTGTTATTCTCAAAATGCCCTTTGTTAACCATCCTCGGATAAGTGGATGTCCTCGGACTGGGCCGCTGGGTCATAAGCCCATTTCCATGATTTTTATGTCACCTTCTTGGACAGCTGGCCCCACAAGGCTTTATATCAAAATGCAAAATTTGCATGTCACATCCTCGATGCAGGTATTCAATCCCACGAGCCACTCCAAGAGAAATCTCATATATTTTCTTAATACTTAATGGGATTCTTCCTTCTAAAGAAAAACTGTATTTTTCAAGAGAACCATTAGGCATTAATTCATATATAAGGGCACGCTTTGGTCCCTTGGTACAGAAGCCAATGAGTTGCACCACATTCATGTGGTGAATCCTTCCAATTGTGACAACTTCACTGATAAAATCTTGCCCATTCGCTTTGGACTTATCTAACATCTTTATAGCTACAAGACGGCCACTTTAAAGCTTCCCTTTATATATAGAGCCATAGCCTCCTTCTCCTAGTTTGTCCTTAAAACCTTTGGTCATCTTCCAAATTTCTGAGGAAGAATAACTAATTGGCATGAAGTTATTTTGGCTTTGTAGAAATTCCTCAATAGTGTCATCTGTTGATAAATGCCTCATATACCACTTATTTATCAAAAAGGCAACCACCGATGGAGTACCCACACCCACTTTTGCTAGATGGTATAAAAATACTGTACATGGACAACATAAAAAACTATGAGAACACAAATTTCTTGTTGCATTGCTTTTAGCTATTTTAATTTTTAGTTGAAAATATGGTTGAACTAACAACCAAGTGACTTCCTAATCCAAGTAATTAAGAATAATATATGTTGCTTCCATTTAAATGTCACTAAAATTTAATTACATCTTGTTTTTATGGTAAACTATACTCATGCACAGTTTTTAGGAATGATTTGCTACAAAAAAAGTTAAAGATCAAAGGAGATTCAGGTTCTTACCGATGTTTGGTAGTATGTACAAATGATAATATCCTGCAACCAAAAAGAAAGGTTGAAATTACATTTTGCTAATTAAAGATAAATTACTAATTAGGACCATCACACACCATTGGTGCGTTAGTTACTCCAAAAGTATAAGTGTTTATAGGTTATGGGGAACAACAGTTGAGATTCAAGTTTTCAGGAGGGAGCTTCACACACATATACACTTAAATTAAACTAGGGTAGAATTTATATTCAGTATATAAAACAAAAACAAAAATAATAATAAATAAAATAAAATAAAAGATAAATTACTAATTACGGAAACAAGTGACTTGAAAAACTTGAGAAGTCTAGGCATAATAAGAAACCTCTTAAGTTGTTAACAGCGGCAACCACGGGCCCAAGACCAAACAACGTTGACCCACAAAGCAAACCCACCCCCATCAAGAAAGCCACAGACCCACAATAATCTAATTAACTCGTGCCCACAAAACCTAGACCAGTCCAAATTTCGTGTAGATCTCAAGAAATTCGATTATCTTACTTTTCATTTTCTTAAGCTTAAAAAATCAACCAATCGATTGCCCAAAGTACATGGTTATTCATTTACTAGTGTCATCTTCACATCAGGCCCAATTACTCAATGCAATTCTACGTCATTTTTCAATTCTATATTATCTTTACCCTTTCAAACAACTTTTTTGAGATAGAAAACTCACCTTGCGGGAATAATATACACATAGGCATTCAAGATACCGCCTTTCTGCATTTCACAAAGAAGAGAATAATTATAACATCAGCGTTTGGAGCTTTACAATTAATTTTGTCATTATACAAAAACTACAACAAATATATATAGCATGTCTATAGTACATTGGAATGGATGGAGAATGCAACAAAAAGCTATCTTCTAATTAAAAATTCAATAATTTTTACTTTTCATTTCCTCAAACCTAAACGATTGAAATCAGCCAATTGTCCAAGTACATGGTTATTCCTTTACTCATGTCACCATCATAATATTTCATTTTGAGATAGAAACCTCACCTGTTAAAAGGTAACATAGACTTATAATCCATCCTGCAGTTTTGACAAAGAAAAGAATAACATCAGTACTGTTTCGAACTTTAAAATTAGTTTAGTCATTATGCTGAAACTACCCTAGCATGTCTTTTACATTGTAATGGATTTGGTATGATGCATCAAGAAGCTTTCTTCTTCAGAAATTAGATAATTTTTACTTTCATTCCCTCAAGCCTAATAAAAGATTGCGATCATCCAATTGCCCAAATAAATAAGTTATTCCTCACGTACAAGTACTTGTGCAATTCTATATCATAGTCGATTCTATATATATTATCCTTCAAAGTTCAAACTACTTTTTTGAGATAGAAACCTCACCCCAGAAGAAAATATATAGTTTTTCACCCAATCCTGCATTTTTGACAAAGAAAAGAATAACATCAGCATTTGGAACCTTGAAATTAAATCTATTAAATTTCAATAACATCCCCAAGAAGTTTCTTCTTATAGCTAGAAGTTCGATATTGCGAGAGGAAGATAATGGTCAACATGTAAGGTATTTAATTAGAGAATGGAAAGTGTTATGCCCTTTCTCGCTGTATTTACCCACCAATCTTGCTACTGTAGCATTGGACAAGGTTCAAGTGATCAAAGTAGCAACTGCGCCCTCTTCCGCAATGACTTTCACAAAAAAAATCGGATCCATGAAAGCTCAAAACCATATACCAATTTATTGTGGACTTCTGTACAGGAAATATCTGGATTATCACTTCCTGATCACGATGTCATAACCATCTGCTCTAATTTGCATGAGTCCTCCACATCCTTGGCTCTTATTGTACCAATTGTAACATATTTATACCTCTTGGAATGAGAAATTGAAGAGTTGGAAGAATACTCTTCATTGTCATTCCAAGTAGAAGTATCCAAATAGAATGGAGTATTAATATTCACTGGTTTTTCACAGCTCAAGAAAACCACAATCTGTGCATTGTAGTTTTGCCGGTCATAGTCATACGACAGAGAACTCCATTGAGAACTGAAATTATATCGATATAAAGAATAACTCGGTGTGGAGAAGTAATTGTCCTTCTGTATACCTGAGTCCACCACCCGGATTGTGTAGTTATTGTAATTGATTTCCTGTACGTAGTATTTTCCTTCAAATAAGTATAACACCGTTCGATTGTTCTCACAAGACAGTTCATACCTTAGGTCGCCACAGGCTTCTGGATTGCTCGTCAATCGAAATGGATTGCTTATGTTCTGGATATTGCCACAGGAAGTGGGGCAAACTGATGAATATTATTCTTAGTAATGCAAGTTTTATGGACAAATACAAGAACAATAAGGGCCGTGAGTCCTGCTGTGAAAGATAATTCTCTCACCATTATGAGAGTGTGAAAATTTTCATCTAGTACAACTAGCACAGTGGTTTGTTGACAAAGATGACTTATTTTTTAGGTCTTTCAAAGTATCATCAATAAAATAGTAGTAAAATAGAATTGAGGAAAGTGATTAAAGAAAAAAATATATAGAGTTTTGTCGTTTTCACATAGAGAAACCAAAAATATGTAGAGTTTTCTCGTTTCACATAAGAGTTTTCAGGTCTTTGGATTCTATTCTTTGTCTTGTTTGTTTAGTAAGTTCTACTACATTCCTTTCATCAAAAAATGAAGGAAAAATAAATAAATAAATAAATAAATAAAGCTCAACTACATTCCTTGTTGGGCATGAGAGACGAACAGGATGTGGACTCCAATGCCATGTTTTGAGTATTATACCCCCAAGAAATGAAAGATCCTTTTTTTAATCAATGAAAAACAAATGGTAAATATATTCAACCATGTTTCCACTATGACCTGCATCAGATAGCCATGACAGTTGAAACAACAGACAGCTTTAACAAAAAAAAAATACTCATCCCACTATGTGTGTATTGAAAAAAAAAAATAGAAATGTTAATCACTAGCATCCAATAACTGTGGTCCTTGTACAAGCAATAAACAAGCTTTGACCAAAAAAAAAACATTTTTTGAATTTAAAATTCTAATGAAGGTCCCTCCATAATTGATGGTCATGAGGCTACTAGCAATTTTATAACCAAATTCTTCTTCTTCTTCTTTTTCTTTAACTTCCTGATAAAAGACTTAGAATGAGTTTTTCATTCGGCTCCATTATGCAAGATGAATAAATTTTTTTTCTTTATGTCAGATGTGAACTAAATTACAAAAACAAAATAAAATAAAATATATTTCTGCCCATAACATCTTGTATCGATTGAGTATAGATTATAATTGTATAGCAATATCTGAAAACATATTTGGGGTACCCTAAAGTGCTCCCATTATTTATAAATATACAAGCCAAAATTGTGAAAATCTAAAAATATACTTACCCAATTGATGTGGATATATGAAAGCATTCTAAATTGGTTCCTACTCTATATTTTTTTACTTTTCTAAGTAATTATGGAGTATGGAAAATATGGATGAGGATCTTATAACTTTGTGTAAAACCTCAGTCCACTACATAAGGAGTCCATAGTTAGTTCTCTACATTTTCTTCTCTCTCTCTTTCTTTTTTTTTTTTATAGAAATTCAAATTCTCTTGTCCAATCTGGTGCAGGCTTTCAGCCGGGCTGAGCCTTTTGTAACTCCTATGGGCCCGATCTCACCTCCCCACCCTCTTTTATGCAGGTCCCCCTAGTTCCTTCTCTTTCTTCAACAAATTTTATCTCTACTTAGCCCCAAAAAAAAAAAAAAAAAAAAATTTGTTGATGGATAGAGTCAAGACAATCTATAGGTACTTTAGACTAGTGGTAATATTTGTGGGTTATTGAGTTATAGTAAAGTTTTTGTCATTGAATAAGAGATTCAGGATTCGAATCCTGCCTTACATTAAAAACTAATTAGTATCTTAACTTGATGACAAAATGCAATCAAATTGCATCTAAAATAAAGGGACTAGTGGTAATCTATATTCTCATTATGGAGTGTATCCTGATCTGCATTCACAATAAAACAAATTTAATGCATGCATGTAAAGCAAAGGTGATATATACAAACTTAGAAAATTTTCAATGGAAACCAAATCAAGAAAATTACATTATTGTTGACTTATCAATATTTTTTTCAGAATTCTTGAGAAGCGTAAATATGTATACAAAATTAGCTTACAACCTTTGTGGTGGGTTCTTTTTTACCTATCAATCATAATTTTAATAATTTGTAAAATTTATTGTCTATAATATTGCTATTTAGAAAAATATAGATTCTAGTACTAAAGCAAAATATTCACTCATATGACTCAACATTTGTGGCCAGAACATTCACTCATTTCTCCTATCACTAACCCAAAATTTTACTTCTATTGAAACTACCAGTAATCTCCACAAGAACATGTACCTTCTCTAAAATGATGGAAACGAATTCAATCTCTAAGAATTATCTCTCTCTTTTCTACTCTCGACAAAAACTTCATCATTGTATGACATTCTTGACAAACTCTCAAGTTCTTCATCACCCTCACTGGTGCTGAGGCTGGCAGACTGAGAATCCTATAAGTCACAGCTAACTTTTCACTTCACTCATATGACTCAACATTTGTGGCCAGAACATTCACTCATTTCTCCTATCACTAACCCAAAATTTTACTTCTATTGAAACTACCAGTAATCTCCACAAGAACATGTACCTTCTCTAAAATGATGGAAACGAATTCAATCTCTAAGAATTATCTCTCTCTTTTCTACTCTCGACAAAAACTTCATCATTGTATGACATTCTTGACAAACTCTCAAGTTCTTCATCACCCTCACTGGTGCTGAGGCTGGCAGACTGAGAATCCCATAAGTCACAGCTAACTTTTCACTGTGGTAGTTCATCACTGTGCTAGCATTGAGTTTTGGTTCAGAGATACTAGAAATAGGCCTCTCTTCTATATAACCTAATTTCTCTATCCTCTTCATCATCTCTTCTAAGCGTGCATATATCACTTGACTCATTGGGTGAGATCGATCCCCCACCACAAAGCAATGAACTTCATTCCCTACCTCGATCCAACTTAGACCAGGTTCCTTCTTAACTCCTCGATCTTTCATCAATTCCCTAATTTTTGTCACAGGTAAATTTATCCCAGTATCATTGTAGATGTTGTAAAGAAGCACATAAGATGCAGATCCCTGAGGTTCAAGCTCAATTACTCTCTCTGCAACATGTTTTCCTGTGACAGCGTCCTTATAAACCGTGCAAGCACTCAATAAGGCAACACACATCACTGGATCTTCCTCAAAGCCTGAGTTCAGAATGAAATTTTCAGCATCAGCCAACTTTCCCACACGACCCAGGAGGTCAACAATGCAGGCACAGTGCCTTACATTAACTGCCATGCAGTAATCTTTCTTCATGCTTTCAAAGAATCTGCCATGGACAAGGATAGTGAAATGATAGTTATACAAGTTAAAAACCAAATGCACACACAACTATTTACAATTTTTTTCTTTAAAAAAAAATGCTTATAAATTTCAAAGATTAACTAATTAAGTTCTGCTTTAGATCAAATTCCAAGGGGGGGGGGGGGGGGGTGGGGGGGTGGGGGAAGCAATTAATTAACAATCACAAATAAACTTCATATTCTATCTAAAATATTATTGACATTGAATAATAAATGGATAAAAAGGAGTACATCTGCATTTTCTTCTCCCTAGTATACAATTTACCCTTATGCACCAATCAAATTCAATTAACAACTTATTAAAATTACTTTCTTCATCTAGTCCTAGTTTTAGAAAACAACTCATGGCAAAATAAATAAATAAAATCTGAGAATGAAGGATACCATACCCCCCCCCCCCCCCCCCCTCCTCTTCCAAAAAAAAAAATCAAAAGAAAAAAATCACACATTTATGAAATGTAAAAAGGCCTTATTAACATACCAGAGTCCTTCTTTAACAAGACCTCCATGACTACAGGCTGTTAAAACTCCAAGGAATGTAATGTGGTTGGGTGCAATTCCATAACCCTTCATCAACTCAAAAAGACTCGATGCTTTTCTTGCACACCCATGTTGCGCATTGCTACTGATCATCACAGACCAGGACACCACATCTGGATTTTCCATCTCTTCAAAGGTTAGATGAGAAGAATCAATGTCTCCAGACTTTGCATACATGCAAATTTGTGAATATTGAATAATAGTAAATTTGCCAATGCCAGTTTTTATTGCATATCCCTGAATCTGCTGTCCAGATCTTGGGGATGCCAAATTAGAACAAGAACCCAACATACTTGATATTATGAACTCATCAAGTTTCATTCCAAATGAGAGAAGTTCATAGAACAAAGCCAATGCACTTCCAAAATGCCCATTTTGAACATAGATGTCCATGAGACGATATCTAGCTTAGGAGTTACAGCTAAACATTTAGCCCCATCCTCAACTGAACTTGACAAAAAGTACAAATCAGTAAGTGCACTTCCAATGAACTCATCCGACTGTAGGTTCCTCTTGCAAATTTAAGTATGAATTTGCTTTCCATAATCAAATGCTTCAATAGTATATCAAGCTTTAAGCATGCTAGAGAACATAAACTTTGAGGGTTTCGTTCCTTTCTTTTGCATCTTAGAGAAAAGATCAAAAGCTTCATTTGCATATTCATCACTAATGGTCTCACCATATAGGAATCCAGAGATCATGGCATTATAGATGAAGATGCTTTGGTCGGACGTCAGTTTGAAAATTTGGATTGCATCAACCAAATCCCCAGTCTTTGCATACATATCAAGCAATGCAGTTGTAACCACATCATCCAAATCCAATCCAAGTTTGACTGAGAAGGCATGAAGTGCGTTCCCCTGTTGATTTGAATCCTTATAATTTGTGCCACATGCCTTCAGTACACTTCCAGTGCATAAGTATTCAACTTCAATCCTAATCTGTGCATTTTTCCAACAAGTTTCACCATTTCCTCATTGGCACCAATTCTAACATAACCATCAATCAAGGAATTCCAAGAAACTTCATCCAAGTCATTAGAACTCTCAAAAAAAAAGTGCCACCCTATTGACCTTACCACATTTTGAGTACATATCAATAAGTGAATTGGTTAAAAAAACTTTATCACCCAACCCACTAACAATAACCAAACCATGAATCAGCTTACCCAACAGAAGATCCCCAGTTTGACCGCACAGATTTAAAGCACCAGCAAAGGTGAACTTATCAAGTTTCAAACCAACAACTCTTGCTTCATTAAACACCTCCATGGCCTTAACAAAAAGACCCATCTGGGAATAACTAGAAAGCAGAGAATTATATGAAATAACATTGTGCTTTGGCATTCTATCAAACATTAGACGAGCGCTATTTATCTCACCACATTTGCAATACATATGGAGAAGATTATTTAGCAAAAACAGGCATGATCTGAAAGCAGTTTTAATCATGTGGCCATGAGTAGCCTTGCCATAAATAAGAGACCCAGATTTGGTAGAGAACTGGACCAGTTTTGTATAAGCTACAAAGTCCAATGAAAAGTTTTGATGACAAGGTTGAGCATGTTGTGGCAAGTTATGTAATCGTATAGTTGGTGGCAATATGGTGGAGGGGATTCTAGGTTGAATGAGCCCAGGAAACTTGGTGCTGTGGGGGAGAAAGTTTGGTTTTGTGGGTTTTGTTTCCTGGAGAAACATGTTTTTATCTGCCTTGTTCCCAAATGGAGTTGGAATCCTCGTCTATTTAACATAGAAGGCCTTTCAAAAGCAAATGAGTAGCAGCCTCTCTAATTTTGCTTTGAATTGTAAATGGGTCAATTTCTTATCCTTCTCATACTGGAAAATAGTAAAACAAAAGAGATACATATCAGGGAGATAAAAATGGAGTACAAAACCAATAATAAAAGGTGCAGAGCTGTCATATTAACCAAGCAAGTAAATGACCATCTCCAATGAACTGGGGAAAATTGCAATATAGTTTTGAACATGTTTTGCAGAAGATTCAAACATCTTTTCATAATGTTGATCGTGCATGTTTGCATTGACATCAGCAATTATAAGTGTATAACATTGAAAAATGTGAAACTTACCAATTTTGATACAGTTGAAAATTGTTCAAAAAAAAAAAGGGCAGAATTCAAATCTTAGAGCATTCTCATCAGCTCTCTCATAAAAAATGCCATTTTGACACATCAAAAACCTACTTTATCATTTTAGCACATCATTTTACAATTCACCATTTATCACATCTTCTATTCTTCCATTCTATATATTAAAATAATATATTTCAATATTAAAATAACATTAAAAAAACCAACAATATATAAAAATACAAAATAAAAAAACCAACCACCCCCACCTCAACCCACAACCCACCCCCACTGCCAGCAACCATCAACGCCCCACCCACATCCCACCCACCACCGTCTCACACCAGAAATAACACAGCAGAACACCAAAAACACCACCACAGAAAAACAAAAACAACAAAAAACACAATCCAACCGCATCCCACACACCCACCCACTGCTGCCGCTAACCCATCCACCGCCGACCCACCCACCCATCCATCAAAACCCCACATCCCACCCCACCACCGTCTCACACTAGAACCACCACAGCAGGACACCAAAACTACCACCACAGAAAAACAAAAACAACAACAAAAAACACAACGATCGGCGTCAGGTGGTGCAGCAAGGCTGAACAGAAGAGAGAAAAGCCACCCACTGCAGAACCCACCCATCAAATCACTGCCAAAAAAAAAAAAAAAAAAAAACCCACAGCAACAGAGATCGGCATCAGGTGGCGCGGCGAGGCTGAACGGAAGAGAGGTCGCCACCACCCTGCCGAACCCACCCATCAAATCACTGCCAAAAAAAAAAAAAAAACCCCACAGCAACAGAGATCGGCATCAGGTGGCGCGGCGAGGCTGAATGGAAGAGAGAAGCCACCCACTGCCGAACCCACCCATCAAATCATTGCAAAAAAAAAAAAAAAAAACCCATAGCAACAGAAATCGGCGAGGCTGAACAGAAGAGAGAAAAGCCACAACAATGAGAAGAAAAAAGAGTGAAAGAAGAGATGGGTTGATAGGAATGTCTGAGGAAGAATGAGAGAGGAGAGAAAAAAAAAAGTAATAAAGTGATGAGAGAGGAGAGAGAAAGATGAATAAAAAAACATTAAACGGAAATGGCATTTGGATCCGTACGCTCTCAAAAATGAGAGCGTACTATAGCATGTTCTATAATTTTAGCACATTTAGCATACTTGATGAGAGTCTGTTTTTGTGTTTGGTGTGCCAAATGTGCCAAATATTTGGCATTTGGCACATTTGAGAGAGCTGATGAGAATGCTCTAACACTTCAAATCAAACTCACAGATTGATGGTGTGTTTGCCTGATTGTGACAAATAATGCACACACTCAAAGATGCTATCAGTCATATAGCTTTACAAGTGATCTTCTGTGACTAACAACCCGAAATTTGAGAGCTTTCACAATGTTATTATTATAACATATAATCAACTCCAGCTTTCCTCCTTTGAAATTTAGCAATTGCCCTTAATGAAAATAAATTCACAATAGACACTTAGCAAAATAAATAACTCTCAATACTGAATGATAGATTGAATTGGTTTTTTTTTTTACAAGTAAACAATTTTGTATTGGTAATTACCACGTACCCTGGTGGTTCTTGAACTTACAATTTGACCTCCCACCTCAATTTTATAAGGGAAAAATGTGTCATTTGAGCTAAAGCTCATCAACTTTAGTAGGATACTTGGTGTTTACAGGAAAGGTAAAAAGGGCGTGAAAAGTATGTTGCTTCATTAGATGATCCAAAGTAATTTAACACAGAAAGCTTATTTAATAGAACTAGAATTTACATAAAATTATCTACAATTGTAAAGGCACAAAAACTATCAGCAATGTACTCCCAAGACTTTGATGAGTGATACGGAAGCAAATGAATGATAAATAAGAAAATCAATATTTAAACACAAAATAGCAACCACTCTAGGTAGTACAATAACTTGACCTATAAAAGCATCAATGTGCATTACTCTAAAATCTGTCGCCGCTGTAGCATTTCGGTAATATAGCATCTCATAATAATTTATATATTAAAAAAAAAATCATAATATGAAATAGCCATCAAACATTTAGGGAGAAAAAATCTATATATTACCTTTGATGCTCTTTCCCAAAACCCCTCCCCCACCCCAATTCCAAAAGTAGGACGAATTGCAAGGTTGGTTGATCCATGTTACCTATGACTTTGGGTCTTCCCAACTGATTTAAAAAACAGAAAAGGAAAAATATATAAATAAGTTGAAAAGCCAAAGAAACAAGCATATAATCCTATACGGCAATCAAAACTGCCTCAACAGCAAGTCAATAGCACCAGGGGCGGAGCCATGTACATGGGTGTGGGGCCAATCTCCCCCCCCCCCCCCCCCCCCCCCCCCAAAAGAATTGAAATTTTCCTCTATATATATACATACACACACACACATATACTAGTCACTAACCCATTACATGGAAAAGTTTTACAAAAGATAAATATTATATTAGGGCAAATCACAACTTACCCACCTATGATTTGGTCAAAATTTAAGTTGCCTACGAGTGATTTGAAATTTAATACTTTACCCACCTGAGGTGTTGTTTTAAAGTAAAAGTGGCAGTAATTTACGTAGTCACATGGCATAATGAGGAGTGATCAACAAAAAGTCAAATGTTTCGTTTTTATATTATACTAGTCACTAACCCAACCATGAGATGCACAGGAAAGTTCTTAGAAAAGCTAAATTTTATTTTATCAAATTAAATGTTTTTTTTCTGTCAATTCAATGAGAAAATGAATGTCACTATTAATGGTGATTTCAGAAAGATCTTATTAAAAGCCAATACAATAATTTAATCTGTATCCAAAAGACTAAATAATGTTTTCAGCTATGAAGCACACGTGCGTTTACGGATTCGGGTGCGGGGTGCGGGACTTGACAATTTTTGAAAAAGTTGGGTGCGGGTGTGGTGATTAAAAAATTATTAAAAATATTTTTATTTATATTTTCTATATATTTTTACTATTAAAATATTCTTAAAAAACACATTACTATGCCTTGATTCACAAAACAAAGAAAGAAGAAGGCAAGAAACACAAAAAAAAAAAAAAAAAAAAAAAAAAAAAAAAAAAACACAAAACACAAAACAAAAAGGAAAACACAAAAGAAGCAACAAATCCTGTTTCGGCCATTTCGGTCGCCAGCCGATACGACCCGATTCGGCCGATACAGCTTGATTCTGGCCAAATCTGCCCAGTTTGGCGCCAATTGAAGCTGAGCCAACGCGAATTGAGCCGAGTCAGCGCAAATCCATGAAAAAAAAAAAAAAAAAAGAAGCTCAGATGCGGCACTGACGAGCGGGCAGCCGTGTCAGGCCATGTCGGACTCCAGTGCGGCACCCTCCCACCCGCGTTCGTGCTTTATAGGTTTTCAAATGGTTGAGAGAAATTTAATTAAGATAAACGAACCTTTTCGCTATGGATTTTAAGGAATAAGTTACATAAATGGTTAACTACAACACTAATATTCAAAGAAATACACATAATTCATTAGAATGAAAAGGATTTGAGCTCAAACATCACCAGCAACCAAATAAATGAAATCCTCACTCAGTGTTAACAGTAAAATTCTCATTAATCTAGTGCAATATAGAACAAATGTAGATTTTATAGAAATATCATATAATACATATAAAATATATCTTACTCTCATATTCATGTGTTAATGCTTTAAAATTCAATCAAGATGCATCCACTACATATTATTCCGATGTTTTGAAAAAACAAGACTTTATATTGATTGAATCAAGATGCAACAACTACATATTATTTCAATGTGTAATGCTATCATTGAGCAATATCTTTGTGAAAAATTCGAATGATGGGTCTGAGTTCGAGGATAATCCGATAATAGCCTAAACGAACTATTTTGTGTGCCTAAAAACAATAAGCACCCACAGACAAATGTTTTCACTTCAAGCACCCACAGTCATAGTTCTTCTAAAATAAGTAACAGCAAATTGAAGATAAGTGCTCCCAGTGAAAAAAATTGTGCCTAACAGAAGAAATTGATTATCAATCATAAGGGATTTATACTTGACAAATGTTTTCACTTCAAGCACCCACAGACATAGTTCTTCTAAAATAAGTAACAGCAAATTGAAGATAAGTGCTCCCTAGTGAAAAAAATTGTGCCTAACAGAAGAAGTTGATTATCAATCGCACTGTAATTTACTCGAAACATCCTCAAATGATCCATTAGCTCACTATCATGACGCTTACAACGTGGACTCAATATAGTTGGTGTCCTAATTAAATTACTAATTTTACAACATGGCGTTGAACTATTTGTCACCTGTAAAGTCACAAAAGGACTTTATTTTTAAATGAAGTCACTAACTTGCAATATATTAGTATTTTATAAAAGGCAAAGAATAGCTTTAAACAAGTTTAGAACTTTCTTTTCCAACTTATTACATGACGATTTATTACACTATCATGTAAATTATTTAAAAAAGTCATGTGATTAAAACTAGACACAGATAATCACTTCAATTTACACATAGTAGATTGGGGCTAAACTTTTTCCTTCTATAAATTAGTGCTGGGATTTTTGTTTTTTGTTTTTTGTTTTTTTTTTCAACTGTCTACTTTTCAATAATGTAGTGTTAATTTTTTTTTAATTACAACAATGGAGTGTGATGCATGATGCTCAAACCGAGTTCTCTTGGTAAAGAATGGCTGGTTAAAATTACCACCACCAGCAACTACAACATATCCATAGGTATTTACAAAATGAAAACTTCAAATAAACCGAAGCGGATGAAAGCAATAAATTGGGTTGTTAATGAAAATGTTTCCTAACAAAATTAAAATTTTAAAATGAGTTTAAAAAATTTGTGTCTTGTCTTGATAATAAAATGTTGATAATAAAATATTAATTATCGTAGGGCGGACACCGAAAATTAAAATTCTATGTGTGTATAGTATATATTAAAAGTTTTCAAAAAATTATTCCTCATTATTAATCAGTTGTTAATGTTCTAGGCTTGCTGAACTGAGAATTTGGTCACTAATCACAATATTGTATTATTAGAACAGTCAATTATTGATGTGCAAGTGCAATTTGGCAATTCCCACTTGGAATAGAATCGAACCTTCTGATTCTGAATCTTTTATACGCACCCATAATCTACGATCTATGGACTATGATACTAGAAATTGAAAAGGCTATTAGCAGCATTGGCAAAAGCGATTCCTCTCTCTCTCTCTCTCGCTTGAAGTCTAAGGCGCTGTTTTGAACAACGTTTTTATATCATATATTCATATAAATCAAGCCAGAAACCGAACCTTCAAATAGCGTTTTTAAAAAATAAAAACCAAGCAAACTAGAAAAAACTAACACCATGAAAAAAAATCAGAGAGACTAAATAGAATGGAGAGTATTTCATTGATTGAGAGTGAACTACAATGAAATGAATTGAATTGAATGAGTAAACATCTACACCTTACTCTGTTTATATACACAGAAAAATAACTATCTCTACTGTTGGCGCCAAAACCGTTATTTGAACTTTCTGAAATCTGTACACGTGGCAAGCCTAAATAACAAACTCCTAGATTTGCGAAACTGACTTCCTCAATGATCCTGAAGGAAGAACTCATGATGTGGCATGGATTTAATCATTTCCAAGACTGCTGAATCAATCATGTCCTTTGATGCAAGCTTGGTGGTTTGATCAGTGCGCACCTCATCAACAAATATTGCATTGACTGCTACTCCTATGGCTGAGCTAATGCATCCTTCATCAGTACCCGCTGCACCACTGGCTAGCTGTGTGGCTTGACGTATGCAACACTTCTTTTCATTCTTAGTACACACTTTGGCGGCAAGACAAGGCAATGACATTGAGATTCAAATATTCAAAAAAGAACCGTACCTTATGATCACGAGACAAGGCCAAAGCCACACCACCACTATACAAGACAGCCCTACAATCCCCACAGTTAGCAACCACAAGCTCCTCCTCTCCCACCACCGCCACAACTGCCGTAGACCCCACCGTCCTCCCCACACCACCACCACCACCCACCACCTCCTCATCCATTTTACCAAAACAACCTTCCATCACTCTCTCCCAATACTCCGATAACCCGTCTAACTCTTCACTGCTACTCTCACCCTCCTCCACCAAAATCCCATGCAACCTTTCACTACAAGCCCTCGCCACGTGGCACCCTCCATGCCCATCGTACACTCCGAAAAAATCGTACTTTCCTCCAACACCACCACCACCGCCACCTTTTTTGTTCATAATTCCTAGTTCAGCTCTCACAGCATCTTCCATCTCTCTCCTCCTCCCTATAACAGAAACCGAACCGTACGACAATACCACCTCGTCTTTCTCCGAAGAAGACACAGACAATGACACCTTCACCGAATCACCAACATCCTCCTCCTCCAATGATGATGATGTTTTCTTCGTCCGACACGTGTACTTCAGCCGCCGGACTTTCATTCTTCTCCTCGTCACCGTGATCTGACTCATCTCCCCGGAATCCGACGTCGTTCTCTGGAGATTCATTCCCACTCGCCCATCAACGTGAGGCTTTGAAGCCTCTATCAACCTCATTTTTTTTTTTATAGCGTAAAGTGGAATGCAAAGGTAGTAACTGGCTAATCTGTGTGTTATATAAAAAAGCATGCAATCTCAGCCGTTGAATTTTTCATAACCCTGTTGGATTTGAAACAGATGGGCTTTGAAATCTTTTGATGGACCAGTGGCTTGGATTTTTCAAAGAGAGACGTGGGTGACTGAGATTGGGTTGGTGGACACGTGTAACATAGATTTTGAGGTTAGTGATTCGGTCCCGTTAAAGACTATCGTGGTTCTGGGTCCCACGTAAAAAAAATAAAAATAAAAAGGTTGTGTTGTGTCTCTAGACAAGTCATTACGTGGCGTCTCGTGTGTCGAGGGCCGATTCTGCTTTTTTTGATGAGTCATTGGAGTCTTCGTTCTCTGACAGTGAAGTGGGTTTTGTTTTTTTCAACTTTTTGGAAAATCAAATCAAGTCGCATTCAGAAGTGGTGGGAGAGTACACGTGTCGTGTTAACCGGGGAGTCGCGTGCCGGAGCTGCACCTCGTACCTTGTGTCTCTGCCGATATTTCGTGTCGAGTTTCTTTTACTATGATTCTATGAATAATGTTTTTTTTTAATCTTGTTTTATTTAATTTAAATATTATTGTGTTGGTTTGGTGTCGAAAAATAGGTATATTATATTGTTTTGGATGGATGAAAATATCCCAAGAGGTATGAGTATGATTGGGTCAACTGTTGCGGACGTGACTCACTCATGAAAGTTGATTGGGTGCTAGTATGGGGTTCTTCTTTTTGTGTGGGTTTTAGACTTTTAGTATGTACTTTTAAAAAAAATAAACTTATTTAAAGGATTTATCTTTTTATTTTTGAGAAAAGGTTAGAAATTAACGTAAACTTTAACAAACACAAAACACCTAAGATAAAAGAATATTGCTACAAACAAAACAATTTTACAATAAATTTCTCTATTATTGAGTTGGTTAGTTATTATTAATTTTCATGTACCTATTATTATTAACTTTTCTTTTACTATTAATAACTTGTCATCTAATAAAATTGTGAATTTTATTGTGCCTCTAAATTTATTGAACTTAAAAAGAATGCTTCATGCTCGTAGGATTGAGTTGGACTTGCTCAACTTAGAGGAATTCTTGAAAAACACAAAATACAAGTAATGGGTTGAAACTTGATCTTTGTGGGTCAAGTGATAAGGTTCTTGTTTAAAAACATAGTTTAACATACTTGTTTGAAACCCTATGTTGTTTCACCTCTTCGCCGCCCTTCACCATTTGAGCTTTTGAGGTAATTTGTCAAATCGGGGAAAAATCTCATTAGATCTTGCTAGATCTCCATCAAATTCAATGAGATATTCATTGGATTAGGCAAGATCTACTCTAGATACAATGGAGATCTCATAATCTTTGCCATGACACTACCATGGACAAGAAGATTGAAGATTTCTATAGATCCAAAACACTGGAATTCCCACAACTTGCTAGTCAACAACTTGTATGCCAAAAATTGGAATTTTTTATGGGGCTTTTGAAACCATCTTTAGCCAAGTCAAGTGATCGATTGGTAGGGAATTCAATTGAACTCAACTTGTGGACACACTAGGATAGATCATCTTACATAACCCTACAACCAATATTTTAAAAACATAATGCAAAAAATCAAAAACAAAAAAAAAAGGTTTGAACTCTAAAGTTTTAAAATTAGAGCAAAGTTCAACCATATATTGAGCCTTTATAATGTCATAAATAATATAATATAAATAATTAAAGGATATATAAGTATCACATTAAAAAAAAAATGAATGAAAAAGTTTTAAAAATAAGTATTACAATTCACACATTCAAAGAATAAAGGAAGATACTATGATCCAAGATAACGGCAGAATTGATGACGGGGTGCAAAGTGTAACATAGGTTATAATTTGAGATGTTAATTATGCATTTTGAAAGTTAATTTAGAGTGAAAAGTGTAATTTAAAATATGGTTTAAGTTGGTAAAGTGTAATTATCCCAAAAATATATGGTCAAACTTAGTTTTGGTTCCTGATTTTGATCGATTTATTTTTACCAAAATTTAAATTTTCTCATTTTTAGCTTGGACAGGACATGTTGATACATTCAGTCTAGTTAGAGTTGTAAAACCATGGTTGCAAATTTGCAATAGATATAGGTAATTCTACTCCCAAAATGGTTATAAAGTTCACTAATATGTAAAAGCATTATTAACTTATACAAAAGATCATCTCTTCATATACACTTTAAAGAGAATGGTTGTCAAAAGTTTTATTGCTCAAATTAGTACATAACTTTTTGTGTTTTCAATATAGACATTCTGAGTTCAAATTCTCATTCCTTATTACCATTATCTAAAAAATTAAAGAGAATTGACAACATAATTATTTATGATAAACAAAAATAACTTTCTAAAAGCAAAAGAGTTAGAAAATTATGTCCTATTATTGTCAAATTCATAATGGACATTCTAATTATTTTTTACAGTATTTTTATTGGGGTTGATCAAGTTCTTAAAAGTCCTCTTCTCAAAAAAGAAAAAAGTTTTTAAAACTTAAAAGCCCAACCCATCCCATCAAAAAAAAAAAAAAAAAAGCCCAACCCACATAACCAATCCAGCATGACCCGAAGGGTTGTAAACAGTTTTGATTGAGTGGGATACTGGGAGTTGACAATGAGTTCGACAATATTAGTAAAAATCGGATGGGTTGACGTTTTGGGTTGATCAAATGGGCTTTTGCAAAAGGGGGTGAGCTAGACTTCGGCTTGTGTGGGTTTTTATAAATTATGGACTTATGGACAAGAGTATGACACGAGACAAGACAACATGGTGGGAATAAAAAATTAATTAGTTAAATAATTTTTATTTTTAAGTATATTTTATTTATTTATCAAAATATTTTATGTTTATTTATAAGTTTTCAATATATATATATATATATGTGTGTGTGTGTGTGGGAACAGGTGATTCGAGCACATTTTTGAGCTACAGGCCTTGTCCGAGGATGATCAAATACATAAGGACGGTTAAAAGATCCATGCATACATAGGCCGGAAGGTCGAGGAGGAAAGGAGAAATTGGCGTGGTAATTGAGGTTCTCGAGGAACAAAGGCACCTTGGGAATGCTTTAGGAAGTCAACCACTTTGGAAAAATGAGCTCTAAGGGAAGTAGCAGAGCCATATCAGCAATGGAAAGAAGAAATATTTGGGAAGGTGACTGCCATCACCACATTAAATGCTCTGCACCAATTGAACTAACCGTATTTATGGAGAAATGACACCTAAACAGTGTCTTCCCAGCTCATGGCCCTTCCTATTACCTCCAAAAGGGCCTTGATGGGACAAGCATCTAAAGGATTTCCTAGAAATTGAACAGGTGGAGGGCTCTGATGTATTGGAGAGACTGTATAAGGAAATTGTCTCCATAAAAACGGTCACGCAATACTAAAAAAGGAGGTAAGAACATTTTGTAAACAGAAAAACTTGATTAATATAAGAGCACTTTGTTCTCGGATTGGTCCAAGGAAAGATATTGTGTTGAATTTGTGCGTCTAATCTTTTTAATTTGAACCCAATCTATCTTGAGCCTAAACTTATGTGGTTTAGTAGTTTGCTTGAAAGACCCACTCTCTGACAAATTTATTGTTTTGGGCTTATTGGGCTAACTTCCACCGTTCTTGGTGGGCCTAGGCTGCAATATCAGTCCTTATATATATATATAATTAAAGGAATTATTTTTCAATAAATTTTTTTTTTCAACCCAACTTAATGTGGACGCACAAGCAGGTGTCCCTGGCCACACAGACTTCAGAATTTGTGGGAGAATTTTAAAGAACAGGCAATATGTGCAAAGGGAGAAAATGCATAAAGTTTTTGTAAATTAAGTGATGTTACAAATTCCTAGTTGTACAAAGAGCTGCAAATATGAACTATACAGATACAAATTACACAAATCTGAAAATATGAATTAGAATAGTTACAGCTAGTAGAACAAGTGATGCATCAAACCTGAAAGAATTAACGATAAATGTGCATGGCAACTTAAGATTATTTGCAGCTGGCAGTTGTGCGTTCTCATTTATAGGATCTGTATCGAAAGCAAGGTTCTGCCAGTCATACCAAAAAAAAAAAAAAAAAAAAAAAGAAAGGACGAAGAAGAAAGAAACAAAGAAAGAAAAGATAAAATTTTCAACATCACCAGTAATCATTGCAAGAACATGTCCCATTTTTGAAGTGATGAAACCGATTTGAGTCTCTCACCACTATTTCTCTACCTCTAGCCATTGAAATAAATTTGATTGCAGTGTGACAGTCTCCACAAACACGAAGATTCTTAAATACTCTAATAGGCTTTGGTTGGGATACGCTTATAAGACCAAATGCCACAGCTATTTTCTCACTGTGCTGAAACAAATATTGCTCCTTTAGTTCATCCTCTACATCATGAAGAACAAAATCTGTATCAGGTACATAGCCCAATTCCTTTATTTTTGAAGCCAATTGGTTCAGTTCATAATAAATATCTTGTGCTAGGGCGTGTGAAGTGTCCCCAACGTGGAACTTGTGCACCATATTTTCCACCTCTATCCAGCTACAACCAGCTTCTTTGATCAAGTTTCTCTCTTTCAAATTTTTTCTAATTATTGCCACATTGTCCCATTGACCTGAGGAAGCATACAAGTTTGATAGTAAGATATATGCTGCTGGATCATATGGGTCTTGCTCAAGAATCATCTTTGCAGCATGTTCCCCAAGTTCTTTGTTGCCATGAACCTGACAGGCAGCAAGAAATGTACGCCAAACTAGTGCATCGGCCTTGAAAGGCATTGAAATAATGAAGTCAAATGCTTCTAAAAGGGATCCTGATCGGCCCAATAAATCAACCATACATGCGTAATGTTCCATTCTCGGAACAATCCCATGTTCTCTGTACATTGAGTTGAAGAGTTTCCAGCCCTCGGAAATTAGCCCCGCATGGCTACAAGCTGATAAAACAGCAATATAGGTGATCTCATTTGGTCTAACACCATCCTCAAGCATTTTGCGGAACATTTCCATAGCTTTAGAGGCGAATCCATGTTTTGCAAAACCAGTAATCATTGAAGTCCAAGATATAACATTTCGACCTCCCATATCATTAAAAACTTGAAATGCAGCTTCTATATTTCCACACCTAGAATACATGGAGATCAAAGCATTACAGATGCTTTGATTTGATGCAAACCCTGATTTTAGTAACCGTGCATGAATTTGCTCACCCTTACCAACTGCACCAATACTAGCAGCTCTACTCAAGAGGCTAGCAAATGTGAAAGCACTAGCCCCAATTCCTATATCCTCGATTTCATGAAAAAGTTCAAAGGCTTTTTCAGAATTCAAATTTTTGGCATACGCATCAACAATCGTGTTGTAAGAAATTAAATTCTTCTCAAACAGCATATCAAAAGCTTTATGAGCATCTTCCATCATGCCAGACCTTGCATACATGCTAATAAGAGAATTTCCCACACAATTAACCGATGCAAGACCAAGTTTCACAGCATGCGTGTAAACTTGCTCTCCCATACGGGGATCAGAAAGATTTGCACATGCCTTAAGGACACTAGAAAAGGTGAAATGATTTGGTGAAACATGACCCTTGATCATTTCACAAAAAAGTTCAACAGCTTCCTTATCACGGCCTCCACTTTGCACGTATCCTGTGATAATTGCTGTCCAAGACATGACATTACGATCTACCATCAGGTCAAAAACTTTCCTTGCATCATCCACCGATCCATCCGCTGCACACTTAGCATACATGTCTACCAAACAGCACGCTACACAAACATCTAAAGCCAACCCAGTCCGTATGACCCAAGAATGCAATTGCTGCCCAAGATTTAACAATTCTAGCTCTGCACAAGCTGAAATAACTCCACCAAAGGTAAATTGATCCGGTACATACTCACTCAAAACCACATCCAAAAACAAATTTACTGCCTCCATTGGGTACCCAAATTGCATAAACCTAGTTATCATCAAAGTCCAAGTAACCGCATTCTTCTCAGGCATTTTCTCAAACACCTTATAAGCTAAATCCACATCACCACCACCCTTCGCCAACATATCAATCAACGCACACCCAACACACACATCAGACTCAAAATATCCACTTTTTATAACAAACCCAAAAATCATTTTCCCAATGGGAACGTTTTCCACATTCGAACACGCCCGAATCACTGCGGAAAAGCAATACTCATTTGGGCAGAGCCCATTTTCAAGCATTTGAAGAAACGTGACAATGGCTTCAGTTCCCATATCATTATTTGCAAAACAAGAAACCATAGCAGTCCATGAAACCAAGTCTCTCAAATCCCCCATATCATCAAAAATGGATTTTGCTTTAGCCCAATCCCCACTTTTTGAGTACAAGCTGATGAGAGAATTGAGAATGAGAGCGTTGAGATGGAGTTGGGAGTGAGTCAAGTAGTGGGTGTGAACGAGTTTGCCGAGTTGGAAGTTCCGGGACCTTAAACAGGACTTGAGGAAGAGAGAGTAGGTGGTGAGGTCTGGGTGGGTACCCTTTTGGGCCATGAGATCAAGGGTGGAGATTGCTTTGTGGAGGTGGCCCACATTGAGGTGGTGGATCAGATGGTGGTTAAGGGGTTCACAGTTTGGATTTTGTGGTGATGATAATTGAAGGTTATGGCGGGACCGATTTGAGGGTTTGATAGAAGGCAATAAAGGTGGTTTGGAGGCAGACGAAACAGAGAGGCCTAGCATGTTTCTTCCAACGGGCTAGAACTATACAAGAGGCCGGGCATGTTGCATTTTATAGGTTTGGGTTTTGGTTTTTTTTTTTTTTTTTTTTTTTTTTTTTTTTTTTTGAGGGTGGGGTTTTGGTTTGTTTGTTTTGTTATTTTATTTGTTATATAATAATTTTTTTTTTGGATTTCGTAGGGAACTTTACTTAAATTAGTTGCATATCACAGAATATACTGTACAACAATCTTCACTATTAATCAAACTCCTATAGACAATTGCCTCCACCCGCCAGAACTAGTAACCAAGTAATCTAGGAGTTTTTCATTCTTAACGGGTTAAGCAGCTTACCTTCATGCCCAAAAGGTTATATAATAAAAAATTGTGAATATCCATATATTTAAGGGACAATAATCGATGCGACCTGCGAACATAACACAGGCATAACACAATGTTTGTAAATTAGGGTTGAGTTTTAGCGGGTTCGTGCTAGATTTAGGTTGATACGAATTGACTCATGTAATAATCTTGTCATTTCGAGTCAAATACACGCGAAACTCGTTTTGACCAATTTAACTGCTTCATCTATAGTGTAGATATATCAACTATAGCGATATCTATGAGTGTTTGGTTTGTACACCATTCACTTTTATAGTGATATCTATGAATATTTAGTTTGTACATCATTCACTTTTATATTATATTGATATCTATGAATGTTTGGAAGTTTTTATAAAACTTTTTTCTTATCAAATTATTTTTTTCTTGTATATAACAATGTATATAGTGTCACATCATTTCAAATTTTTGGCTAAAATCCAAAAGCTATATATTTGAGCAAATTTTTTATTTTTGTATTAAAAGTTTTTTGTTTTTGTTATTGTAGTCCTTATCCTTTTGTCTATTGTCGGCTATAAATTTGATACTACTTGCATATGTGATGGAATGTCATTTTATCATACCCAATGACAATTTTATAGATAGTAAAATAAAATAAAATAATTATTTATGGATGAAAATGATAATTTACTAAAACAAAAGGTTACAATTTGGATTTCGACTTAAAATTTTAGATAACATGATAATAGATCATATATATATATATATATATATATATTATGATTCAATGATTTATAGCATTTAAATCTAAATATTTGGACCTGCTACAATAAGAGCACGTGACTTCCTAGTGCCCTTTATCTACTTCTCTCCTTCTCATTTCTTAGCGGAAAAAAGAAGAAGTTTACAATGCCCTTTACGACACCACGTAGTTTAAACAAGGTCTCATAGTCATATTCTTCACTATATCATAATATAAAATCATTGACTCTGTAATAGTAAAAATGGATATCATGTAACCACCCTCTCGCATGTGTGAGAGAGCGGTTAAATGCGTTTGGGTACATGTTGATGGTATGCATACCAGCTCCATATGTCAGGAACATTTTCATTCAATGGGACAACTCTAATTGAGCAGCCTAGTTGATTAAGGAAGTATTAATTAGCTGCTTGATTTATTCCAGAGCTAAACCTCGAACGATTTTGCACAACAATATTTGGAAGGATTCCTTCTCTGTTGGAGGCAAGGCAGCCACTGAATTATTGTAGACTTTGTAGTTCACATGAATTGATTGCTTAACCATGCATATGAATACTGAAAGCAATTTCTACACTGGGTTATTGCCACTCCAATATATATTGCCTGGTTTTTCAGCATTGACTTAATCAATTACACATTCACAAATCACAATTATAAAATTATAAATTTTTTTTTCCACTTAAAAATACTTTAACAAATAAATATACCACGTACTAAGCAAAAAAAAAAAAAAAAAAATTGCTTTAGGTATGGATAGCTATCATAAATCAAGGGACCAATTAATTATTTGTCACACAAAAATAGGAAGTGTCTTTATGTATGTGAAAACTAATTGCCCTAGTTTTGTGGTGGTGTTAGCTTTTCCTTACATTTAAAGTTTAGCCGATTGACTTGATTCACCTGATTGAAATGATGAACTAGTTGAATTTAAGTTGTCTCCTACATCCCCTGTTGGTCTCGCTGGTGATGATGATAGGAAAGGCTTGGAAGGCATTTGTAAGCATTCAATTTCTCCTTCAAGCATTTCTACAACTTTGTTCATTGAAGGTCGGTCACTAGGCTTCATCTGTATGCACCATAATGCGACTATGATCATCTTCTTAACAATTTTCTTCTCCTCCTCTGTGGCATCTTCTATTTCTATGTCATTTCCTTCGCTAAATTGGCCATACACCCAAGTTGGGAAGTAAATTTGGCTTGAATGGTCTGTAAATGCATTCACGTTCTGTCTTCTGTTAGCCATTTCCAACAATAACATGCCAAAACTATAAACATCAGCTTTATAGGAGACCCCTCCAATATTTTTATAGAACAACTCTGGAGCTATATATCCTAGTGTTCCCCTTGCAGCAGTCAAAGACACTATGCTATCATTTGCTGGATAAAGTTTTGCAAGCCCAAAATCAGAAACTTTGGGAATGAAGTTCTCATCGAGAAGAATGTTATGAGGCTTGATATCAAAATGCAAAATTTGCATGTCACATCCTTGATGTAGATATTCAATCCCACGAGCCACTCCAAGAGAAATCTTATATGTTTTCTCAATACTTAAGGGTATACTTCCTTCTCGAGAAAAAATGTATTTTTCAAGAGAACCATTAGGCATGAATTCATATATAAGACCACGCTTTGATCCCTCAGCATAGAAGCCAATGAGTTGCACCACATTCATGTGGTGAATCCTTCCAATTGTTGCAACTTCGCTAATAAAATCTTGGCCATTGGCTTTGGAGTTACCCAACATCTTTATAGCTACAAGAGGGCCACTTTCAAGCTTTCCTTTAAATACAGAGCCATAGCCTCCTTCGCCCAATTTGTCCTTGAAACCTTTGGACATCTTCCTAATTTCTGAGTAAGAGTACCTAATTGGCATGAGGTTAATTTGGCTTTGCAGAAATTCTTCAATAGCATCATACATTGACAAATGTCTCTTACACCACTTATATATCAAAAACGCCACCACGCATGGAATCCCCAAGACAGTCTTTGTTTCAAGGTGAAATATTACTGTGCAGAAACATCACCAAAATAACTATAAGAAACAAAATTGTTGTTGCACCTGTCACCTTTTTTAATTTTTAGTTGCAATTATAGTTGGACTTACAACTACATACCTTCTTAATCCTAGTAATTAAGCACAATATATTTTGTTTCATGTTAATGTAACTAATATTAATTTACGTCTTGTTTGCATGCATGGTAAACTATTTTTAATCACAAACTTAAGGAATGATATGCTAAAAAAATTAAAGTTGAAGAAGAGATTCAGGTTATTACCAATTTCCAGCAGTATGGCCCAAGCTGCAAGAAACATGAACAAGAGAAGAAGGTGACATTACTTTTTGCTAAACGAAAAGTGAATTGCTAATTAGTAAAACAAGTGGCCCGAATAACTTGAAAAGTCTAAGGCCTAATAAAACTACAGTGAGATCTTACATTGGGCCATGCTCGGCAAGAAATATCAACAACCACAAAAGCCGGTTGACTGCATAATTGGTCTTAAAATTGGGATGTCACTTTAATTGAGTCGAGCCCAATTAAATGCTTTCAGAGTTCCCAATATGCATGAGTTGTTAGAGCTTAGAATTATATGGTTAAATGATTAAATTTATTATTTCTCAACATCTTAAATTTTTGGAAATTTTGGTAATTTAACATTAGTTAGCCTATGGCTAGGGCTGAAGAATTTGCCCACCGAGTCAAGCAAATGATATTTTAATTAGGTTATAATGGAGTAAATGTTTAGACATGCATTTTGCATTAATACTAAGTACTAAACCTTTATTCTCATGGAATAATTAGGAGCCAAGGAAGGTAAATTTTTATTCAAAAGAAGCTAATTTCTTAAGAAAATCTATAATTTTTACTTTTCATATCATCGAGTTCAATTAAAAGAATGAGATTTTTAAAGTTATGATTAAATGATTAAACTTAATATTTCCTATTAACTTAATCTTTTAGGAGAATTAATAATTTATTATGGTAATAGAGCGGGACATCCTAACTTTGATCCCTTGTCAATTTTGCTTTTTATTCCACTAATTACCATGTACGTGTTTGACTTTTCTTATAAAATAACCAAAGTTTAAAATGATAAAAATCAAACACATGACATCCTATTTTTACTAAAAAGTAAAACAAAATATTTGTGTTCATGTATTCGAGATCAACCAATTAATTACCTAAGTACATGGTTATTTCTCTACCCGCGTCATCAGCACACATCAGGCGCTATTACTCAAGTAATTCTGTTTCCTTGTTCATTCTGTGTATTAATTACTATCCTTCAAAAAACCTTTTTTTGAGATAGAAATCTCACCATAGTTTGAATAATATGATATTGCATCCCACCAGTGTGCACTTTCACCGAAGACATATACCAAACCTGCATTTTTGACAAAGAAAAAAAAAAAATCAACGCTAAGAACTTTAAAATTGAATTTAGTCATTATACGACTACAATAACTTTCCCTAACATGTTTATTACATTGGAATGGCTGGGGGTTCGCACGATGAAGCTATCTTCTTAAAAAATTTGATAATTATTACTTTTCATTTCCTAAAGCACAAATGTTTAAGATAGACCAATTGATTGCCCAAGTACTACATGGTTATTCCTCTACTTGTGTCATCATCACATCAGGAACCATTACTCATACAATTCTATTTAATTGTCTATTCTATATTACTCTTCAAACAACTTTTTGAGATAGAAACCTCACCTCCGAGTATATTTCGGATCAGGTTAAGCACTCCTGCAATCACAAATAAAAGAAAAACATATCAGCGATTGGAAACCTTAAAATTAAATCCAGTCATTATACTGAGACTTGAATAAAAATATCCTAGTATGTCTATTACATTGGTATGGAATTATGGATATGGTGTATGCACCAAGAAGTTTGGCCATATAGAAGTTTAATAGAATAAATAGATGAATGGTTAGTGAATAGTGACAGTGCAAAAATGCACGAGTTCAGAAAAGAAACTTGCAAAGGGATAATAATGCACAACATGTAAATTAGAGAATGGAAAGTGTTATGGCCTTTCTCGCTTTATTTACCCACCAGTACTGTCGTCGCATTGAACATGGTTCGCGTCATCGAGGTAGCAACCACTTCTGAGCCATGAAAGCTCAAAACCATATGCCAATTCATGGTGGACGTCTGTACAGGAGATATTTGGGTCATCATTATTTCTTGGCCACGAAGTCAGAAACATCTTCTCTACTTGGCACGAGTCCTCCACTTGGGATGCGTTGGTTATACCAACTGTAACATATCTATACCTCTTGGAATCAGATATAGAAGAAGAGTTGTCATTATAATTGCAAGTAGAAGTGTCCAAATACAATGGAGAATTCACTGGTTTTTCACAGCTCATCCAAACCAAACTCCGTGATAGTTCGGGATACCGCTCCGGCACCGTCCACTTTCGCTGATAATTGTTATATCCATACAAATAAAAATAATATCGCGAACTAAAATTGTATCGATTTAAAGTATAATTGGGAGTGGAGAAGTAATTGTTCTTCTGTATACCTGAGTCCACGATCCGGATTGTGTAGTTGTTGTAACTGATTTCCTCTACGTAGTATTTTTTTCCTCCATCTAAGTGGAGAACCGTACGATTCTTCTCACACGAAAGTTCAAAACTGAAGTCCCCGCAGTTTTCTGGGTCGGTCTTCAATCGAAAAGGAAAGCTTATGTTGTGGATATTCCCACAAGAAGAAGCGGAACAGGTATGATTAACCATAGCAGTAGGAGCACAGCAAGTTGGATGGACTAATACAAGAGCAATGAGGACAGTGAGTCCTACAGCAGTGAACGTCAATCCTCTTGCCATTGAGGTAGGTTGAGAGAGAGGGGAATAAGGTAGGTAGAGAGAAAGAGAGGAATATTTCCAGTAGTAAATAATAAAAACCTTCCACAGCTATAGACAAACACAATTAAAAATAGTCTTCTTTCTGATTCAGCATCTTCAACAAGAAAGTGGAGTTTCCGGTCCAAGAAAGATGAAGCGCAAGTTCGTGGTACTGGTAGTGGAAAATATCAACATCAATATCACATGCGCGTCAGCACATACGTCATCTTGATTAATTATTTGACAGTTATTATTTATTTATTTATTTTTAATTCTTATAAATATTTATTATTAATTTTTTTTTTGGCTGAAGGAAAATTTAGTTAAAGTAATCTTTTTACTACTAAATGTGTCAATAATAATAATAATAATAACCACTCACTCACTCACTAGCACACTTGTTATTAATTACGCCTAAGTTTTATTAGAGAACGGGGATTGGGAGATGTAAAAATCCCCATTGCTATTTTACAACCCAAAAGCATAAAAAGCCCACTATATCCGGGTGGGTATACTCAAATTGTTTTGCAACCTTGCTACAATGGGTTCTTATAAATAAAAACCCACTGTAGCAGGTTGAAAAAATTCTTTATTATAAAAACATCCTCTCGTTTCTCTGATATTTGAGTTAAATTTAAAAACTAAGATGTAGCGTATATTGTAAAGTGAGTTGATACAACAGATAAAGTAGATTTTAAAATGGTAAATATCAATTTTTATCAATACTAGTACTCTTAGTAATAAAAAATGCTAGTAACAAGTAAGAACAAATTAATTGCTCATGTAGCGGTAAGAAAGAAATGTGAAGGCAAATGTAACTGAATTCTCTCCCAAAATCTTCTTAAAAAAAAAAAAAAAAAAGAATTCTCTCCCAAAATTTGTAAAATAAAATATTTAAGTGTGTAGCACATAGCAACTTGTATATATATATATATATATATTTCTAAATTAGTATATGCATAGTTACTAATTTTAGCAATTTTGTTTTATAAAATTATACTTTACTCTTTTAATAATATTGTTGACTTTTTTAAGAGTAACGTTATAAATACAAACTTTCCTACAATATTTTCACAAACTGTTTAGGTAATAAATTCTAATTAGTTTACATTTGAACCCACCACTTATACTAGTTTTTTACTTACCAATGACTAGTAACCATATTATAGATTTGTAAAAAAGTTTGTATTTCAAGCATTTTTCTCATTTTGAAGACCATAAAAAAAATCTATAGATCTAAAATTTAAAACAAGATATACAAACCCAAAAAACTTAGCCCAAAAACAAAAATTATCAATAGTAAAGTTTTTTTTTTTTAAATTTTAAATTAAGCTCAATTAAACAATTTTACCCAAATTAAGCTCAATAAACCAATTTGTCCTTACCCAGTAGCAGACGCATGCATCAAACACACGCACACACCCACACACACCCACACACATATATATAAACCTCAACGATTAAGCAGCAATAGAGCTGGAGGCTAGAGCCACTGCAAACAGCGAGCAACAGAGCCACTCCACTAACTCTTCATTTCTGCTATTTTGACAATTACGAATGTGATGCCTCATATTTAACTGGATATTAACTAATTGTGTGTTGTGTGATAAGTCTCACATCAAGCACATACTAAGTTGATAGTTGATATGGACTTTATTAACAACTACCATGATTTTGAAACCTGAACCGATCAAAGAACTGAAAAGGAGAGGGGTTCAACCTCTTTAATTAAGGTTGGACTGGGGTTCAACTAAGATCAAACCATGATGTGTCCTTTCATTTTTTAATTAAATTTAATTCATAAATTGTATTAATATATAATAGTTTTCTATATCTTACTATTAAATTTAATTCATAAATTGTGTTTAAATATAATAATGTTCTATATCTTACCAAATTAATCATCATTGACATGCTAGACTTGCATATGTCAACCTATAAAAACCAGGTTCAAATCTTGGTGCTGACTAATTTCAACAAACATCATATGGTCTAAATCGTAACCCAAAAAATCGGCCTTTAGGATAGTTCATAGTTAACTGGGTTAGACCACCAATCCAGTCCGGGCTTGGCAACACTAGACAACTATAATGACCCTTAATTTGATTAGTTTTTTTAAGATATAGAGCAAATGTGATTAGCATTTTACTTATGTCCTTCCAAGGAATACATAATATTTAAAATTGAAGAACACCCCAAAACTTTTTTATTTATTATAATCATAATAATGGGGGAGGGGAATTTGAACATTGATTCTCCTAATTAAGAAGATGGATTTTGTCACTAAATTAGACAAAGACAAAACTTATCTACAGTACTTTAGATGCTGTTTCTTAGGTTCACATCTTAAAATTTTGTTATGTGGCTATTTAACTTAAAAAATACAATTCCATTCATGAGAAAATAGCCATATGGCAGAATCTTAAGAGAGAAGCTTAAGAAATAACACCTAAGTATTATACCTAAGTCTTGCTCATTAGACAAAATACCACTAACTTTAGTTTTATAATATCATACAATATTTATGTACCAACTATCAGTAACATAACATTAACTTTATTCGCCATCTAGAAATATATATAATCCTGCTTCAACAAAATAAGTTATATATTGGCAAAAGAGGAGGATTTATTATGCTGCAGGTTGCTCGAATTTCAACCAATCCTTCAAGTGATTCGGTATCAAATAGCTTTAATCAATTAATTCTTGAAACTTTATCCAAAAAAAAAAAAAAATTCTTGAAACATGTATGATGAAAATGGCGTTAAAGATTGAATGTATTAGAGCATTTTCAGTGGTATATGGCATATGTTAGTATTTTTTACAATCAATGCACAAAAAACCCACTCCATTTGGTCTCTCAAACTTGTAAACTTTTTTACAATACTGCTACAGTACCATCTTATATGTAAGATGGCACTGTAGCGGTAATGTGTAATTATTATATTATTTCTCTCTCTCTCTCTCTCTCTCTCTCTCTCTCACTCAGTTATTTCTCTCTCTCTCTCTCTCTCAAGGGTTGAATTCAAGGGTTTTTGAAAAACTTTTCATCTCATATTCATGCATTTCATTCATAAAACAATGTGCTTTGAGGAGTTTCTGCATTAACTTGCTTTGTTTTCAAAAAACTGATTTTTCTAGATTTTTGATCGATCGAACTTGTTGCTTAACCAATCAAAAATGCGATAAAAATTTTGGTTACAATCTACCTGGCTCGATCGGTGCTCGATTGGTGCTGGACCGATCGAATCTAATTTTTGACCGATCGAAAATTGGTCTGAGAGTTTTTTAAAACAAGCTTTTCTCACATGTTCTTCACTTTATTCAAACTTTTCAAATTTTTTTTTGCTCTATCTCTTTGACCGATCCACTTCAAGTCTTTTTTTTTTTTTTTGGTCGTTTTCTTCCTAATTTTTCTCAAGGATTTTTGTCTTCAAGTGCCGGTAAGACCTTTTTACCCCTTCTTTTTCATTTTATTCACATATTTCACGCATTTTAGGTGAAATTTTTGGACCTATAGGAGTTTGGGGTTTTTGATGCTTGAGTTGGTTTCTTTCAAATTTAATCACTGGGTTTTTGTTCTTAGATGATGTAAACATGATTCCCATTCTTTAGTTTAATTAAATTTGTGATTTGGAAAAATTTTGATATTCTAGGTTGGAAACTACATGAAATTGGGGGTTTTGTTCAATTGGCTTAATGTGGTAAAATTGAGTTGTGTAATTGATTAATTATGTCATTATATACTGTTATCTAACTAGTGTAATGATAAATTGATGAATTTGTAGGGATTTTTGAAATTGGATTTTTCAAAGTTTGGGTTTTTGTTCTAAAAACTCTATGTTCAAGTCAATTCTTTGTTTTTAAAGTATAATTGAACCGTTCTCAATGCATTAGAGCTTGCATCATTTGTTCAGTCTATCATGCATCATATAGATTGATATTTTCTATTGTTGTTTTCTTTCTAACCTTGTCTGATGCAGTCTGCTCTTTGTTTTCTTTCTTTGGTTTCTGTTTTGGTCTTTCCTTTCCTTCCCTTAGCATCATGGTTAAGAAGACTAGAGCCACTAAGAAAACCACCTCCACCTCTACCCCTGCCTTTGATAGTGATAGGTTTTGGTTTGAGAAAAACTAAGAAGCCTATGAGAAGTTGAACATATTTAGGTCTGTGTGGGCTAAGAGGAAGGTTGTGTTGGATGAGTTAGATCCGGAAATTAGGAGGAACTTTGAGCGTATGGGCTGGTTATCTTTGTTGGACATTTCTCATCCTCCTCCGGCTGCCTTGATTAGAGAGTTCTACTCGAACCTCTCTATCCACTCCAATGATTCCAGCGAACAGTATGTGATGAGTTGGATAAGGGGTGAAGAGTATACCATTACTCTTTTAGTAGTGGCCTCTGCTCTTGGGGTATCTTTGGTATGACAGCCAGTCTACCCTTATGATGAGACCCCTCCTTTTGATGACATTATGTCATATCTCACCGGTACTTCCATTCAGTGGGGTACTGATCCTCAGATTACCTCCCATGAGCTTACCAAGATTCATTATTTGTTTTTTTTTTTTTTTTTTCGGATTTCTTGTTACTTTATCTGGCCCATCTCTCATTTGCATACCATTCCTATTGAGAGATGTGCATTTTTGTATGCCCTTGTGACTGATGCTCCTATAAGTTTTCCTACTCTTTTCATTAGATCCTTGGTTGAGGTTCATTGGAGTAGTTCTACAATACATGGTCTCTTCTTCCCTATTTTCATACATCGGATTTTGTTACATTTAGGTTTAAAGGATTTTACTGCGTCTGAGCCCGTACATATTATAGCTCCTATAAGTGCCACCTTCCTTAGGCAGAGACAGCTCAGATGAAAGCTAGCTCTAAAAGCCCTCGTGTAGAGTCTTCTTCAGGTGTTGCATCCCATCCTCATTCTTCAGGTGACCCTACAACTGAGGAGTTTGTCAATCCCACTGCCACTGTTGATCCTACACCTTCTACTTCGAGTGATTTTAGCATTCGGAGTATGTTGGATACTGTCATGACCATTTAGGCGGCTCATAGTCAACTTTTGGTGGATGTACTCACGGAGCTTCAGGCATTACGAGCAGATTTGGCGAGCGTTTGGTGGTCTTCTCCACCACCTCCTTTTGATGATGAGTCTTGATTGCCTTTTGGCAATTCGTCACAAAAAAAGGGGAGTACATATGGATGGAGATAGGGGGAAATTTTGTGTTTTTTGGAGCTTTGGAGCTTTAGATTGTATCTAGGTGCTTCATGATGCATTTATTTATTTTTTGGCTCATGATGTATGTATCTTGATGTATTTGTTTTTATGGGATGTATATGTTAGGGGGAGACATTATGTTTTTTTTTATCTCTTTTATTGTTTCTTGTTTCACATATGCTACATTGATTATTGATTTATATTGTGAGGTTATTCATGATATATGTCTTTTATTTTTTGTTTTGTGAAATCAAGAATTTATTTTGTTTTTAATTGTATTTTCCACACATGTGTTTATGTGTTTGTTGAGTGTTATAGGAATATACAAGTTGATTCAGTCGTGCTACTGTCTACACTGGCAATTGATAGATAATAGTTAGGTTGAATTGTTTTTGGGCATTTTGTTGTAATGGGCTGTTTTGTAACTTTGAGCATTTTTGTTTTGGTATGTGTTTTGTCACAAATTGCCAAATGGAGAGTTTGTTAGGTTCTAAGAAATTAGGAATTAATGTATTAGAATTTCAATATGTATATGTTGGCAAACCATGATCAAAACGTTTAGTCTAGATTTAGGCTGCTTAAAATGTGTTTATGTGTAAAGTTGGAATCGAGTAATTGCAAAAAATTACTGTTCAATTTCTACAAGGCTCGATCGATCAAAAATTAGACTCGATCCATCGAAGCTCGTGCATATTATTTTTCTGCAAAATTTTCCAACTCAGCCCAAGCCTATATGACGTGTAGGGTTTTATGTTTTACTCCAAATATAAAAAGAAAAACCCTAACCATATTTTAGAGGTTGTTGATATGCTGTGTGTGTGAATCTCTTGTGAGATCTAGAGGTGTTTGCCTTCATACATACTTAGGGTTATCAAGATCAAGATTGATGTTGAGAGTTTGGTGATCGCTTCAATTGCTGTTTCAAAAAGCTTAAAGAAGTGGGAGTACTTGTGGTTGTTGTGGATCAAGGAAAGAAGTAGTCCGTGGACTCGGAGCTGTCACGTGGTCGTGGTAGTAAGTTTTCTACTTGAGGTAGTAATAGGATGTTAGTGGTCTAAGTTGCTATTGTAAAACTTCAATTCTTTCATAGTAGATCTGTTTTACCTTGAGGATAGCTAGATTAAATCCTCCCTCGGTTTTTTACTGGTTTGGTTTTCCTGGGTTATCATATCGTTGTGTTCTTTATTTTTCGCATTGTTTACTTGATATGATTTACTTGTGTTAACCTAGATTTGAATAATTTATCTAAGTAATCACTTGGCTAAACAATTAGGTTAAACAACTTGTGTTTTAAGGGGTCTAAAAACGTACAACATTGACTATAACTTTACGGCATCCATGATAATTTAAAGTATGTCAAAGTAAAGAGGAACATTTTGGCCACCTTTTCTTGTTCAATTAATTTCATTCCAACTCTTTTTCTTCTCTCTTCTTTTTTTCCTCCTTGTGGAATTTCATACTAGCTCTTGGTTTTCCTTGAAACAACGTTATCATTATTGAATAAATGAAGCTTCCTTATCTTTTTCCATTGTCCCAAACTTGATATGAACCGAATTTAAAGATAAATTTATCAACTATAATTTTTTTTTTCAATGATGGATACTATAATTTCATAAAAAGACACCAATTTGTTTTGGTGTAAGCAAGATTTGAATTTAAGTCTCTTATTTGAGAATGAATTTTTTTTTTTTAAACTATTGAGTCAATTGGAATTCATGAATTTATAAATTGTTTATTTCCTTTGATAATTTGATAATAGGTTTCAAGAGTTATGTAACTCAATTGATACCGCTTGGTGTTTTAAAGTTTTTAATGAAGATGTTTACGATACAGATTCTTCCAACTTGACAATCAAAATATAAAGCCATCTTTATTGGAAACACAAAAAATATCAATTACATTACAAGCTTTTTGTGAATTTATTAACTGTACGGTAAAGAGCTTATTGGATGGTAAGAGGCTCACCAACAATTTGGACAAGTTTGGTGTGGACCAACCTGAAAAATAGCTTCTATTCACAAAAGCTTGAAAACGACTTTTTGCAAGTTATGTCAAGTCATCCCTATCTTTTTTTTTTATTTTTTATTTTATTTTATTTTATATATATATATATATATATATAAACTACAATATATATTAAAAATTAAAAAACAAGAACAGATAAGCAATCACCCTTACCGATAGAGTCTAAAAACTCTTGGAATTAAAGCAAAAAGATTCTTTAAAGACTAGGGATAGTCAATCACCCTATCTTTCTTTGTTGCTTTCTCAAAAGAACATCAATTAAAAATACAACTTGAGGTCCTACATGTTAAATTAAATAGCTTAGTGAAAAGTTCAACACGTTCAATTAAATTAAATATCTCACTGCTAAAAGCGTAAAACATCAATAAAAAATACAATGGGTCATATACCACGTAAGAAAAGTTGATCAAATTCTTCATTATTCAACCATAGGAATATTAGGAAACTTGTAGCTCAAATTAATCCAAGAAGTGACCACTTCCCACCAACTTTACAAAAAGAGGCCCACAACAAGATTGAGAGCAATGAAATTTTACACACTGGGGTAAATAAGAAAATCCCTACACAAAAAACTTTTCGGCATGGGCTTTATATCTTTTATAATGGGTTGTAAGGCTCAGTTTATGTCTAAGAAGTTCTTATGTGTAGACCAACCTAGAAAATAGTATATTTGTGAGTAAGTTTCACTCAATGGCAAAAGACTTCTTGAGCCACCTGTATCTGTGAGTAATTTTCACTTAATGGCAATAGACTTCTAGAGTTAGTTGGTGTTTGAGATTTCTTCTAAAGGAGTAAGTTTAAGTTTGACTATTATTCACTCTTCCTATGGAATGTGTTGGATGTTGGGGATATTATTTAAAGTAATAATGGAAGAACAAGGTTAACACAAAAGGCAAACAATAAATAGATAACTTGGAAGCACAATATCATTTTCCTTAGATAATATTTGCCCCCACACTATTATTGCTAAAGAGTTATTGCAAATTTTCCCTAGGATACAACCAAGATGTTGGGTTCTACAGATAGCAATTCTGGAGAATAACTACATAATTTTCTGAGTTTCTCTCTAAAGGGTTATTTTTCAAGTGAATATAAGCCTCTATTTATACCCATAGGGTTATGTTTCATCAAAAGACATGTATAGAGGGCTAAAATGTTTCATAAAACCGTTTACAGGGCTTGAAACCTCATCAACCTTTCCAAACAGTCACTAGAAAAATTCTGCAGAAAATTCAGCTTTCGAGTTTCGATCTATCGAGAGGTTCTTTCGATTGATTGAACAGGAATCAAACAGCGATCGAGCCATCCAGAAGCTCCAGGGTTTTTTCTTTACCATTTCGATCGATTGAGCCAAAGCTTTGACCGATCGAAAATGCTTAATTCCGAATTTTCACTTTATGAAACAATATTCTCTAAACTCAAACAACATTATTACAAACTATTCTTGTATATACCTATATATTCAACAATCCCCCACTAGGTTGTAATAATATATATCTCACTTGATTGTTATTCTGTCATGCACAATGGAAGGTGTCTTTCAACTTAAACCTTCCCTTAGTGTAATTGTTCAAGAAATCAATGGAGTCAATGGTGGCTTGGTGCTTAAACCAAAACTCTTATGTGTTGAAAACGGAAACAACACACACATGAGAACATCCACAACACATTTAGAAATCCACTATTGTTAGCACAATTATGGCCTTGTGCACTTTCCGGTTTAGTGATCATTTACAAGAGAAAACCCTTTACTCTTGCTAGAAGCGGCACCAATTCTATGTTCACAAAGGTGAAGTTCCTTCTTATATCCCTGTCACACAAACATTTATACTTTATGAAATTCATTAATAGTATAAAACTCATCCTCAATTTCATCGTAACAGTCTGCACTAATTCATCCTGAATGAGATACAAAATTAGTACTCTTACTAACCACGAATCAATAACTTGTTGTTACCCTTTAAACGTCTTTGGAACGTATCAATTTGAGGTTGGGTTCCCACTATTGGTGATTCTCTTAAAAGAAGGGTTTTAGTCCCATTCCAATAGAACCATATCTCGAGACACTACTTTGGTTAAAGGGTCTACTAAATTACTATTTGACCTTACATAGACAATTGAAATGGTACCAGATTCTATTAATTGCCTTATGTAATCATGTCTTAGACCTATATGTCTAGAATTTCCATTATAAATTTTATTGTATACTCTGCCCAAGGTGGTTTCACTATTGCAGTGCATCGAAATGGCTAGTATTGGTTATGGTCACAACTCTATGTCTAACAACATATTTCTTAGCCATTTCGCTTCCTTGCCTGCTGTCACCAAGGCTATAAATTCTAATTCCATGGTGGAGTGAGAAATACATGTTTGTTTCTTTGATGCCTAAGAGATGGCACCCCCACCAAGAGTGAATATCCAACCAGACATGAATTTGTTATCACGCACACTAGTAATCCAACTAGCATCCGAATAACCTTCCAACACAACTAGAAATTCTAAATAAAAGAGTCCTAAACTTATGGTTTTCTTAAATAACCCAGAACTCTACCAATTGCTTTCCAATGATCCACATTTGGATTTCTTGTAAATCTAGAAAGTTTGCCCACTGAAAATGATATGTTTGGTCTTGTACAATGCATAGCATACATCGTGCTACCAATAGCACTAGCATACTCGAGCTGTGCAATTGCTCTTCCAGTGTTTTCACCCAATTTTATGCTCCGATCAAGAGGTGTATTTGCTTTCTTTATATTAAGATGCTCAAATCTTTGAAGCACTTTCTCAACATAATGAGATTAACATAGTGCAAAACCCTTACTATGTCTTTTAATTTTGATTTCCAAAATAGTATCCACTTCGTTTAAATCTTTCATTTTAAACACACAAGATGGATACTTTTTAGTTTCACATACACCTTTCATATTTGTACCAAATATGAGCATATCATCCACATAAAGGCATACAATGACTCCATATTCCTTTGTGAATTTGGACTACATACATTTGTTAGAACTATTGTGCACAAAGCCATCCGACAAAATCACTGAGTCAAACTTCTCATGCCATTGTTTTGGAGTTTGTTTCAAGCCATACAAAGACTTGACTAACTTGCAAACTTTCTTTTCATTTCTAGGAAGTACAAAACCCTCAGGTTGTTTCATGTAAACTTCCTCATCAAGATCACCATTTAGGAAAGCTGTCTTAACATCCATTTGATGTACAATCAACTAGTATATGGATGCAAGAGCTAACAACATATGAATAGACGTGATCCTAGCCACCAGTGCATAGCTATCAAAATAGTCTACTCCTTCCCTTTGTTTAAAGCCTTTTGCCACTAACCTTGCTTTAAAGGTTTGTATTGATCCATTAGCATTATATTTTCTTCTAAATACCCATTCACAACCAATTGTTTTAGAACCAGAAGGTAGATCCACAAGAACCCAAGTATTATTGGATAATATTGTCTTTTTTTTTTTTCTTGACTCACAAATCTTTAACATGCAATTTCCATCTTGGGGTCATTTCTTTTGGCACTAGTAGTTTATGCAATCTATTATGTCTATCGCTATGACAAAACAGAAAAAGAGAATCATGCAAGAATTGAAAATTTTTTAGGTGATTACAAAGCTCTCAAGCCCACTAGGTATATAGTCATACAACGATGTTAAAAGGATTACAAATCAATTTACTAAGAAGTTAGGTCAAGGAGCCTATGGAACAATGTTCAAAGGAAAGCTTTCAAATGAAATCCATGTTGCCGTGAAGATCCTGAATGGTTCCAAGGGCAATGGGGAAGAATTCATAAATGAAGTGGGAATAATGGGTAGAATCCACCATGTTAATGTGGTTCGTTTGGTTGGCTTCTGCACTGATGGATTTAGAAGGGCATTAGTTTATGAGTTCTTACCAAATGATTCACTAGAGAAGTTTATTTCATTCGTAGATTCTAACCATTTCCTTGGTTAGGAAAAACTATGAGACATTGCTCTTGGCATAGCAAAAGGAATTGAATATCTTCACCAAGGATGTGATCAACGAATTCTCCATTTTGATATCAAACCTCATAATATTTTGCTAGACCAAAATTTCAATCCAAAAATTTCTGATTTTGGTCTAGCCAAGTTGTGTGCAAAGGATCAGAGTGTAGTGTCCATGACCACAGCTAGGGGGACCATAGGTTACATTGCTCATGAAGTGTTCTTTAGGAACTTTGCGAACGTGTCTTACAAATCAGATGTTTACAGTTTTGGAATATTGTTGGTTAAGATGGTTGGAGGCAGGAAAAATGTTGGTGTAATTGTGGAGAACACTCGCCAAATATATTTTCTAGAATGGCTGTACAATCTGTTAGAGAAAAAGGAAGACTTACGAGTCTATGTTGAGGATAATGTAGATGCTAAAATTGCAATGAAACTAGCAATTGTGGGACTATGGTGCATCCAATGGCACCCAATGGATCGTCCTTCAATGAAAGTTGTGGTTCAAATGCTGGAGGGTGATGGAGATAACTTAACAATGCCTCCAAATTCCTTTGCCTCTACAGGCCCTACAAGAATCAATGCAAGTATGCCTGCAAGGCGTCTAAATCTAGATTTAGAAGTCATCCCTGAATTAGAGTAAGTATTCTTAAACTAGAGGCCCTCAATGATGATATGGGCTGCAATCATGGTGTACTCAAGGATTATAGTTATTAATCTTGTACTCACTTTAGGGACTTCAAGTTTTCTTATATCAAGTATGACTGTATGAGCAAGGCGATGCTTATAAAAAAGTACCTCTTTATTAATTTATTTTTATAATGTGCAGAATTTTGTAGAATAAAGCTTTATCTCATTATTTTAGAGAGTTTTTAAGAGTATTTTATTCTAAATTGACCCTTTATATGGTATGATATGATTAAGACTTGTTTTAGAAATTTTTTTTTTTGGCAAAATTTCCTTTTTTAGCCTAAATTGAAATTCTATTATAATGAAAAATGCTAAACTCACTGGTTTTTTATGTTGTGAGTTGTGTGATATTAAACTCGGGTTCCCACTCCCCCGTGTGTGCGTTTAGTCCATGTCTTTCTCAAAAAAAAAAAAAAAAAAAAAAAATGATAAACTCACAAATTATTTTACAAACCATTGATGTGATATAAATTAGTGGTTGCAGTCTTAGGGTATTCAGACTATTTAGTGTATAAATATTTCAAAGGGTGTTCATCTTATTTTTCCGGTGGATGCCAGAAAACATTTCCTTGTGGCTTTAACAAGCCCCTTAAGGATTTAAGAGTTCTTTCTTTGGTTTTAAATATTACCAAATTCCATATTACAAATCATGGTTGGTATTGTAACGAAATAAATTTAATTAGATTACATAGTACTGTTTAAGTCCTTTAACGAATCTCCTAAGAAAATTGAAGACATAAAGGTTTGCTGTAGCTAAAAGAAGATTCACTCATCATGCAATCATTAATCAAGAAACATAATAAACTTAAGACACTCGCGAGATGTTCCCATTCACTCGAGCGAGATTTGTAGATTTTGAATTCCTAGTGCAACTTAAAGACATAATAGTACGTACACATCTTGAAGAAAGGTTGTCCTACCCAGAGCTATATATCTATTCACATCTTGAAGCTTTTCATCTTGAGACAAAAACTGGAAAATTCTTCTTGTACCTAGTAAAAGTTGTAATTCAAAAGTTATAATGGATTGGGTGCTTTGAAACCATAGAGATTGTTATTACACTAAGTTCACTGTTGTCAGTTCTTAAGTTCCTTGGAGTACTGGAGTTTCAGGATGCAAATAGGGTTCACTGGTGGAGGAGATTCGTATAGAAAGATTAAAAAAGTTTTGGAGCCACTGCGAAGGCAAATGTGGCATTCATAGAAGTTACCGTAAAGAGTCTAGTTGTGTTAAAGGTTTTTTGAGTTATAACTGCTTTTTCTATAGTGACTTTTACAAGAGGCTGGATCCTTATAATGTTTTTCTATCGAGGGGGGTTTTTATTTCTTTATTTATTTTTGTAATTTGTTTTCCACTTCACTTCATCACTAAAATCCGAGTGGGGTTTTATTGTTTATACTGCTTTTTCTATAGTGACTTTTATAAGAGGCTGGATCCTTGTAATGTTTTTACTATTGAGGACGTTTTTATTTATTTATTTTTATAACATGTTTTCCACTTCACTTCATCACCAAAATCAGTGTGAGTTTTTATTGTTGCTTTTAAGATGATATTTTTGGAGGTTGAAATACCCTTTTGTGCAATTTGTTTGGAGTAAATTATAAATTAATCTTAACCCGTACTATCATGGATAAAGTACAATCCCTCATTGTTTCCCTAGTTTTTAGGGAACAATTATGTATGTTAAAACTTGAAAGGCCCTCATAAAATTATTGGACGAGAGAGTTTGGCTATATGTAGGGAAAGGTTGGACAAATCCAAAAACTAAAAGGGATGAGTGGTGCATACCAATTCATGTTGCCTACTCTGATCCTTTCTAAAATTATAACCAATCAGCCTTTTGTGTGAGCTTATCATAATTATTGCATATTTGATTAAGAATAAGAGGGGAGTTTTATTTATTATATATTATTATTATTATTATTATTTTGTTCTGGTTATATTATCTCAAATGTCAAGGTCACACCTATAGTTATCGAGGACCATATATTCTTTAATAAACTAGCAACTAGCAACTAGTAAGTGAAACTTCTCACCATCTTCATAGTTGGCGTGGGACTAGGGCCAGCTTACACGAATCATATGTTCTACTCTTGACTTACGCGTTGGTACTAATTTAATTTTCTAGTCAACAAATAATTTTACTCTTCCATTTCGGAGGGTGGTCCTTTCTAAATTCTAATCAATAAGTCTCTTGTATGTGTGCCTATCATGATTATTATAAGATAGTTTTTTTTTTTTTTTTGGTTTTGGTTTACATTATCTCAAACTTCAGAGGTCATTGCGGTCACTGAGGACCATATCACCTTCAATCAATTAGCAACTAGCAAGTGAAACATCTCACCATCTTCACAATTGTTATTATTATTAATATTTTTTTTGTTTTGATTTCATTATCTCAAATGTCAAGCTCACACCTGTGGTTATTATCGAAGACCATATCTTCTTCAATCAACTAGCAACTAGTAAGTGAAACTTCTCACCATCTTCGTAGTTGGCGTGGGACAAGGGTTAGTTTACACGGATCATATGTTCTACTCTTGACCTACTCGTTGGTACTGATTTAATTTTCTAGTCAACAAATAATTTTACTCTTCCATTTTGGAGGGTGGTCCTTTCTAAATTCTAATCAATCAGTCTCTTGTATGTGTGCCTATCATGATTATTATAAGATAGTAGGTTTTTTTTTTTAATCTGGTTTACATTATCTCAAACTTCAATGGTCATTGCGGTCACTAAGGACCATATCTCCTTCAATCAATTAGCAACTAGCAAGTGAAACATCTCACCATCTTCATAGTTGTTATTATTATTATTATTATTATTTTGTTCTGGTTTCATTATCTCAAACGTCAAGGTCACACTTGTGGTTATCGAGGACCATATCTTCTTCAATAAACTAGCAACTACCAACTAGTAAGTGAAACTTCTCACCATCTTCATAGTTGGCGTGGGACTAGGGCCAGCTTACACGGATCATATGTTCTACTTTTGACTTACGCGTTGGTACTGATTTAATTTTCTAGTCAACAAATAATTTTACTCTTCCATTTTGGAGGGTGGTCCTTTCTAAATTCTAATCAATCAGTCTCTTGTATGTGTGCCTATCATGATTATTATAAGATAGCTTTTTTTTTTTTTTTTTTTTTTTTGGTTTACATTATCTCAAACTTCAGAGGTCATTGCGGTCACTGAGGACCATATCTCCTTCAATCAATTAGCAACTAGCAAGTGAAACATCTCACCATCTTCACAATTGTTATTATTATTAATATTTTTTTGTTCTGATTTCAGTATCTCAAATGTTAAGCTCACACCTGTGGTTATTATCGAGGACCATATCTTCTTCAATCAACTAGCAACTAGTAAGTGAAACTTCTCACCATCTTCGTAGTTGGCATGGGACAAGGGTTAGTTTACACGGATCATATGTTCTACTCTTGACTTACTCGTTGGTACTGATTTAATTTTCTAGTCAACAAATAATTTTACTCTTCCATTTTGGAGGGTGGTCCTTTCTAAATTCTAATCAATCAATCTCTTGTATGTGTGCCTATCATGATTATTATAAGATAGCTTCTTTTTTTTTTTTTTTTTTTTTTTTTTTTTTTTTTTTTTTTTTTTTTGGTTCTGGTTTACATTATCTCAAACTTCAGAGGTCATTGCGGTCACTGAGGACCATATCTCCTTCAATCAATTAGCAACTAGCAAGTGAAACATCTCACCATCTTCACAATTGTTATTATTATTAATATTTTTTTGTTTTGATTTCATTATCTCAAATGTCAAGCTCACACCTGTGGTTATTATCGAGGACCATATCTTCTTCAATCAACTAGCAACTAGTAAGTGAAACTTCTCACCATCTTCGTAGTTGGCATGGGACAAGGGTTAGTTTACACATATCATATGTTCTACTCTTGACTTACTCGTTGGTACTGATTTAATTTTCTAGTCAACAAATAATTTTACTCTTTCATTTTGGAGGGTGGTCCTTTCTAAATTCTAATCAATCAGTCTCTTGTACGTGTGCCTATCATGATTATTATAAGATAGTAGGTTTTTTTTTTTTTTTTTTTTTTTTTTTTTTTTTTTTTTAATCTGGTTTACATTATCTCAAACTTCAGAGGTCATTGCAGTCACTGAGGACCATATCTCCTTCAATCAATTAGCAACTAGCAAGTGAAACATCTCACCATCTTCACAGTTGTTATTATTATCATTATTTTTTTGTTCTGATTTCATTATCTCAAATGTCAAGGTCACACCTGTGGTTATCAAGGACCATATCTTCTTCAATCAACTAGCAACTAGTAAGTGAAACTTCTCACCATCTTCATAGTTGGCGTGAGACTAGGGTTAGTTTACACGGATCATATGTTCTACTCTTGACTTACGCGTTGGTACTAATTTAATTTTCTAGTAAACAAAAAATTTTACTCTTCCATTTTGGAGGGTGGTCCTTTCTAAATTCTAATCAATCAGTCTCTTGTACATGTGCCTATCATGATTATTATAAGAGTTTTTTATTTTTATTTTTTTTATTTTTATTTATTTATTTATTTTTTTATTCTGGTTTACATTATCTCAAACTTCAAAGGTCATTGCGGTCACTGAGGACCATATCTCCTTCAATCAATTAGCAACTAGCAAGTGAAACATCTCACCATCTTCATAGTTGTTATTATTATTATTATTATTTTGTTATGGTTTTATTATCTCAAACGTCAAGGTCACACCTGTAGTTATCGAGGACCATATCTTCTTCAATCAACTAGCAACTAGTAAGTGAAATTTCTCACCATCTTCGTAGCTGGCGTGGGTCTAGTGCCAGTTTACACAGATCATATGTTCTACTCTTGACTTACGCATTGGTATTGATTTAATTTTCTAGTCAACAAATAATTTTACTCTTCCATTTTGGAGGGTGGTCCTTTCTAAATTCTAATAAATCAGTCTCTTGTATGTGTGCCTATCATAATTATTATAAGATTTTTTTTTTTTTTGGTTCTGTTTATATTATCTCAAACTTCAGAGGTCATTGCGTTCACTGAGGACCATATCTCCTTCAATCAATTAGCAACTAGCAAGTGAAACATCTCACCATCTTCATAGTTGTTATTATTATTATTATTATTATTATTATTTTTTGCTCTGGTTTCATTATCTCAAATGTCAAGGTCACACCCATGGTTATCGAGGACCATATCTTCTTCAATCAACTCGCAACTAGTAAGTGAAATTTCTCACCATCTTCGTAGTTGGCGTGGGACTAGTGCCAGTTTACATGGATCATATGTTCTACTCTTGACTTACGCGTTGGTACTGATTTAATTTTCTAGTCAACAAAATAATTTTACTCTTCCATTTTGGAGGGTGGTCCTTTCTAAATTCTAATCAATCAATCTCTTGTACGTGTGCCTATCATAATTATTATAAGATAGTTTTTATTTTATTTTGTTTTATTTATTTATTTTTTGTTCTGGTTTACATTATCTCCAACTTCAGAGGTCGTTTCAGTCACTGAGGACCATATCTCCTTCAATCAATTAGCAACTAGCAAGTGAAACATCTCACTATCTTTACAGTTGGCGTAGAACTATAGCTAGTTTACACGGATCATAGGTTCTACATACTCTAAGTTTTGCCTTTGTTTACAATTTTGTTTCGCTTATTAGAATAAAAGAAATGCCAACTTGTAAATCTAGTTTTAAAAAAATTTCTAGTCTTGGTAAAGTAGAAAATAAATCTTCTGTCCCATACACCTTAAATATCTTCTTTATACTCTGAATATTGCAATTGGACACTCGTCAGCACTATCAAATTTGTTGTTAATTTTTATGCCCAACTAAACTATAAGTGCTCTGTATATGCCCTAGTTATCTAGGGCAAAATTTCAGCAATTGAAAAAAAGGATATATAGGAGCCATGAAAAGAATGAAAGAATTATCCTATATGTTCTGCTTCAACTGCATTGGCTAATTAAGTTTTTTTATTTTTTATTTTTAAAACAGGTAATAATTGTTAAAATATTTTGTATAGATTGTTTATGTGAGAAGGGGTGTGAATTTGTGTTTTAAGACTGGTTTCATCTTGTAAGTTTACAAAGTCTTCTGAAAATATAAAGTAATTTTGAAAATTTATGGACATATGTTTTCTAGAAAGCTTTTTATTTTAGAAAATTTATGGACATTTTAGAGTACGTTAGCTTGTGTGGTGTACTTGAACATGAGTGTGTGATTTTACAAAAAGAAATATTATTTGGATAGCAAACTCCTTTGACCATGACCATTATCAATTTAAAGAAATGGTTTTTAACAATTGTCAAAGTTACATTCTTTTTCAAATAATTATCAATTTCCTTAACAATACATGGTACTTTAAAATCTCACTAGGTCCCATGATGTGCATAGTATCAACTAGACTTCACAGAGTCCATGATAATTTAAGGTGTGAATCGTATGACAAAGGAATAAGGAACATCTTGGCCCCCTTGTCATGTTCAATCAATTTCATACTAGCGCTTTTTTTCTTTTTCTTTGTCTCTTCCTTTTTTCCTCCTCGTGGAAGAATGGTTTTATTTATTTATTGGTTTTTTCACTTCACTTCTCGTCACCAAATTTAAACCCAAAATCAAATCCGATCAACCCAAAATCCATAGAAAATCAAATCAAAATTAAACCATCAACTAAAAACCCATAACCCAAACCCAAAATCAAAATGAAAACTAAAATCAAAATCAAAATCAAAATCAAACACAAATCCAATGGTGGCAGAGCACTTGAAATCAGATGAGAGACATATTTGACAATGCAAGCTGAGAGAGAGAGAGAGAGTGAGATTTCTTTAGATCCTTAAGATTCGAGGAGTGTGAGAGAGATATGATAGGAGAACTTGAGTTTGGGGTTTAGAGGAGAGAGAAGAGAGATATGTGCTGAGAACTAAGGAGAACACGTCAAAGAGATAAAGACTTCAGATAAAATATTAAAAAAAATGAATTAATATGAATATTTAGATAAAATGGAAGATAGAATAGATATTTTGATGTGGGTATTTTGTAAAAGTGATCTTGTAAAATAGAAAAAGTAGGTTGTTGGTGTAAAATAGATGGAAAAAATTAGCCGGACTAATGCAATTGCTCTAACATTGGCAAATAGCTAGAATCTGGATTTTAACCCTCGATATAAAGAGTATATATTGTAGGAGATTGAGAAGAGCACAAAAAAACCTCAATATAAAGAATTTTTAGATGACACATATGGATATCTAGGAGATTTGAGACCATAGATATGGATATTTCTCATAGAATAGTTATCCTAACCTTACTGTTGTTTGTACTTTTCAATGTAGACCTTGGAGAAGGCCACAATAATTGTCCCCAATTATGGTGTGGAGAAGATGGCCCAGACATCCGATTTCCTTTCCAACTCAAAGACAAGGCAGTGGCAGTTGCTTGGAGAAGAATGCTTGAGGCAGGAGGCCACTATCTCTAGTGGAGGGCAGCAGCGTTGCGGTGGCTGGGCTTGGGCTTGTTCAATCCCTCTCTCTCTCTCTCTCTCTCTCTCTCTCTCTCTCTCTCTCTCTCTCATTTGTGAATCTCACATTAGATTTAAAATTGCAAATTGAGTTTTGTTTTGGAACCGAGTTAGGATTAGAATTTGAAATTTGGAACGGGTTTACTTTGTTTCTTAAGTGTAAATTCAATTTGTAATTTTTTTAATAAAAAGAAATGCCAGGTTATTATTCCATTAGCCAAGTAAGCAAAAGGACTTATATTACTCATTTTGAAAACTTGAGTGACCAATTGTGCTTATAGGGTAAACTTGAGAGACCAATAGTGTAGTTTTGCCTAAAATTAAATATCTCATTGAAACAAAGATTAATTGAATGAGTGCAGCTAGAATAGCAAATATAAAATCCTATTTTCTTCAAAGTTTTACATGCAACCACTCAAAGGTTCTTTGAGCTTGATCTTATGAAGCTGCATTAGTTCATATGACTTTCTGAAAGCGTTCCTATTTTCATGTTACTTGCCGTGGTCTCAATGGCAGTAAATATTCATAATTCCTAGAGTAATTATTATTATTATTATTATTATTATTATTATTATTATTATTATTATAGGAGGTGTGATTCAAATCACCAACATGAAACACCACAAAATATTAATGGACTATCACTTCGACCCGTACTTCTTACAAATCTAGATTTGATGCTAGTAAATCAATGGATGAGATTGAAAATTAAAAATCACTTTTAATTTTAGTCAAGGAATGTTTGGAAACAATAGCTCTAAGGAAAGCTTTTGAATGAAATCCATGTTGCCATGAAGATCCTGAATAATTCCAAATGCAATGGAGAAGAATTCATAAATGAAGTGGGAACAATGGGTAGAATCAACCATGTTAATGTGGTTTGCTTGGTTGGCTTTTGCACTGAAGGATTTAGAAGAGCTTTAGTTTGAGTTCTTACCAAATGATTCACTAGAGAAGTACATTTCTCCTTGGTTGGGAAAAGTTACAAGTTGTTTCTCTCAGCATAGCAAAAGGAATTGAATATCTTCACCAAGAATGTGATCAACGAATCCTTCATTTTGATATTAAACCTCATAATATTTTGCTAGACCAAAATTTCAATTCAAAAATTTTTGATTTTGGTTTGACCAAGTTATGTGTAAAGGATCAGAGTGCAGTGTCTTTTACCACAGCTAGGGGGACCATGGGTTACATTGTACCCGAAGTATTCTCTAGAAACTTTAGGAGCATGCCTTGAAAGTAAGATGTTTACAGTTTTGGAATATTGTTCCTTGAAATGGTTGGAGGTAGGAAAAATGTTGATATTACCGTGGAGAACACTAGCCAAATATATTTCCCATAATGAATCTACAATATGTTAGAACAAAAAGAAGATCTAAGAGTCTATGTTGAGGATAACTGAGATGCTAAAATAGCAAAGAAACTAGCAATTAATTGTGGGACTCTGGTGCATCCAGTGGATACTTCTATGAAAGTTGTGGTTCAAATGTTGGAGGGAGAAGGAGAAAAGTTAACCACACCTCCTAAATTCCTAATCCATTTGCTACTACAGGCCCTACAAGAATCAATACAAGTATGCCTCTAAGGCATCTAAACCAAGAGTTAGAAGTCATCCCAAAATCTAAGTAATTATTTTTAAACTATGAGTCTCCAACGATAATATAGGTCGTAATCAAGTTGTACTTAGGGATTAGAATTTTTAATGTTGCATATATGCTGTCATTGTAGGGACTTCAAGTTTTCTTATATCAAGTATAAGCAAAATGATGCTTATAAAAATGTATCTCTTAATTCCTGTTGAGGTAGTAAAAAATATGCAGTTAATTTTTTGTTGTTTATTAATGTTTTTATATTTATTCTTATAAAATTTCAAAATTTTGTAGAATAAGGCTTTATTTTTCCTTATTTTAGATAGTTTTTAAGAGTATTTAAGTCAAACTTGATCCCCTTAAGATTTGTTTGAGAGTAATTTTTGGCTATGTTTTTTTTCCCAACTTGTAGCCTTAAGGCATTCATACTTTTCTTTAATAAAAATTTTCAAACAGTGTTTAGAACTTTTCGCTCATTCTATAACATTTTCATGTAATCAAATTAAATTCTTAATATATTTTATTTTATGTAAAATTGGTTAAATTATGTTAAGAAGAGCTTGAAGAATTGTTGTTGAAAGAAGCCCACTCAAGCCATGTGTCAATTTCACACAGTGCCACAAACAGCGCTAGTACCACATAATTAATGTGCCACATCATTTGCAAGTTGTAACGTTAGAACATTTGCAACAACATTTGCCAACGCTAGAACATTTTCTCTCATATATTTTTTTTTTACTTTCCCCTTCGAATTACAATACTTGGATTTCAAAGAAGATAACATCTATGGGAAAGAAGATTTATGTTCTAGTTGACCAAGACTAGTAAAAATGTTCAAAAACAAGATATACAATCAGTAACAATCTGGCATCTTATTCGCACTAAAAACCAAAACAAAATGGTAGCTAAACGCGTAACTCATTGTGAAAGGTCGAGTCAGTTAACTCACTATTCCGCCAATTATAACTGAACTATGGCCCACTAATACTGACAATGTTGAGTAAAAATTAGATGCGTGGCTTGTCATTAACTTTAAGTGAGACGACACTGTTTATACATAGCCGTTGGTTCTCTTGTTTAACATTGTGCATGAAGTTCCACGCACCTTTGAATCAAATTGAAGTTGCGGTTCCATACAAATTTCAATACGACTCTTGCGAATGGTGTCATTCATATTTTTGTTGTTTTCACATTTGAGATTCTATTCGTATTTTTAGCTTGAACCGGTCAAGCTAATGCACCCAATCTAGTCAGAGTTGTAAAACCATAGTTCCAGTAGATATAGGTAATACTACTCCAGGAATGATTATAAATTTCACTAATATGTAAAAGTAATGTTCCGTATACCTGTTATATAAAGCACCATCCCTTTGTACACACCTATAACATATAGATGTTATCAAAAGTTTTATCACTCAATTAGTTAGTATTTTTTAGTATTTTCAATAGAGATATCATGAGTTCAAATTTCCGTCCCTTATTATCACTATCGTAAAAATAACTTTCTAAACGGAGAAGAGTTAGAAAATTGTGTCGTATTATTGTCAAATTCATAATGTACATTCATATTATCTCCATATATTAAGAGGATTCGAAAAGTTAGTTATTACTTTTATTATTGTCAAAAATACCCATAATTTAATTAATCTATTCTTATTCCTTAAAAAGAGAAAGTTAAAATGGTAAATAAAGTAAAATTTTCCCACTACCCTCACACTTCCCACTTCCCAGCCCCACATTTCTAACCAAAAATAAGAAAGAAAGGCTGCCCACCCATGGTTCCTATAAAAAAAAAATTATAAAAATAAATAAATAAAAAACAACCAACGGTTCCAATAAAAAAAATTAAAAAAAAAACTTCCATAAAAAAAAAAAAAAAAACAAAACAAAACACTAGCCTCTGAGCAACTACTCACATCACATAAAATTATTTCATCACAAACGCTTAACACTCATCAAACCTTTAGGATTTTTTTTTTTTTTTTTGTGATTGGAAAATATATTAATCCCAAAATATGATTTATGCAAATTATTAACTTTTATAAAAAAAAGAAAAAAAAGAAAAAAGAAGAACCTCTAGCGCGCGCGTGAGCGCGTACTCAGAGGCTGGTCTTTATATTAAGAGGATTTAGAAAGTTAGTTATTGTTTTTTTTTTTTTTTTAATTTCAAAAATACTCCTAATTCAATTAACTTATCCTTATTCTTAAAACATAAAAATAAGGTTAAAATTGTAAACTGATAAAAAAATTTTAAAAAAAATCTACCCATGTTTTATAAAACTTCCCACTACCCCATGTACACAACCAAAACTACACCCATGTTCCTATAAATAAAAAAATTAAAAAAAAAAAAAAAAACACTACCCCATGTTCTTAATAATAATAATAATAAAAATTTTAAAAAAACCCAAAAAAAAAAAAAAAAAGCCTCATTGCACAGACAAAATGCATGTGATGATATTAAGTATCTATATTATTATTTAAGGGGTTGCACCTGTTTGAACCGGATTTTTTTTTAGTTCCAAAACACCCCTCACCCTAGGTGTAGGTAGAGACAAAACTTAGTAAAAATACATCTTTAACTCCCACTAAAACACTACCTACAAAATAGGACCACTCTTCTGGTAGTTTTCAAATTACTTTATTCATTATTAAAAAAAATTAAAATTAAAACAAACACACGGTTTCTTTTTAGAAACACATCTGCCATACTTATGACAAAAAAAAAAAAAAAAAAAAAAAAAAAAAAAAAAAAAAAAAGCACATCTGCTGTTATTAAAGAAAAGAAAAAAAAAAAAAAAAAAAAAGAAGACATACGCCCACATTTTAGTCACGCGCAACTCCAAACTTCTACACAACAATTTTAAATTTCCCCATTATCATTAATCAGTTATTAAGTAGTTATGATGTTATCAAATTACTTCCCATCTCTCTAACATATATCACCACTACAAAAAACGCGGTCTATAGCCGCGTTTACAAAAAACGCGGGTATAGACTTAACCTATAGCTGCATTTTTTTTTTTGGATAGGGCCTATAAAAAATGCAGTTATAGGTCTAGCCGAATAATTTTTTTTTATTTTTTTATTTTAAAGGATGACCTACAGCTGCATTTTTAATTTGCATAAATTATAATTTGATGACTTCAATGGATTTGATGTCAAGGACACATTTGACGGTGTCTGGAATTGAGATTGACAAATGTAATCAAGACTCAAACTATTTGTGGTGTAAACATGTATCTTCCTAAATTCTTGGTAGAAACAATTCAGTAAGGAATTTACATTTGCACTATGTACAATGCCTCATTGATTATGCTATTGCTACTTTTGATTATATTGATCACTCAAAATAATTCATATTCTTAATTCAATGATTGCGTAATTGTTTTCCTTCGGAGATCAATTAAAAATATTGGAATCCATTTTGTTATTTCCTAATGCATCTTCTGATTTTTTTTTTTTTTTGGTTGGCAAGAAGATTTGGGGTTCACTATCTTTTGAACATGTCACAATTTTCTTTTCTGAAATGCAAAAGAATGATTTCTAACAAAATTTGTTTGGTCATGCTCATAGTTTAAGGCATGAACTTTCGAAAATTTGAAGTTTTTTTTTTTTAATATACGTGCTTACTTCTAATTTTTGTATTAACTTGGTTATGGAAGTCATTTAATCTGCAAAATATTGAATGCTTCATAGTTTCCAAAAAAAGAGCTTAAATTCTTATCTAAATCAAAATAACTTCTATTTCTACTAGCCCTAGGTTCCCATTGTAGGTGTTATTTGCAACACTATACCTTAGTTATAGGACCTAAAAATCTACAGCCTCATAGTAAACAAATTTATTTTGTTAAAGATTTATGGAGTTCTCATGAAGTTAATATTTTTGTCTGTATAACACATAGGATTAAATAAATAAAAAATTATGACAAAATCCAAGATTGAATTGTGATTTATTGTTTCTTTCTCCTTTCAATGTTATTATTATTATTATTATTATTATTATTATTATTATAAATCTTTCATATATTGAGGACAGGTTTTACATTTATGTGATTGTGCTGATAAGGTGTGAAAATTCCCATATTAATGGAAGACATAGAATTAGTTATGTTTATTTTATTTTATAAACACATAGAGTTAAATATGCAAGAGAAGAGGAAGATGTTATCATTACATCAGATCCTGCAAATTTTTTATGCTATTTTCTACTTATTGGTGTATGGAAACTGTGGAGGGTGAGCTCTCTTTGAAGGTACTGTCCGCTTTGGGTTTAGGTATGACCCTCACGGTTTTGTCCCACATCGGGGAATTACGCCTCCCACCTTCAACTTATAAGCACTAGGCCTAAGTGAAGGTGTACCATCATGTAGGAGACCTCATGATCCAATTTGTGTTTGAGTAGGAGTTTGTGTGCTACAAGGATGGTGTGGCGGCAAGGTATATATATGAATAAGGTTTATTACGTATTAGGGTGTCGCATAGTGAAAAAAAAAAAAAAAAAGTAGAGAAAAAGGATTGCTGCCTTTAAGAAAGATAATTTGTGTGTGTGAGAGCAAAAAAAAAAAATAAAATAAGAGAGATTTTTTTTCTTTAGCCGTGAGGCATACACAAGAACTATTGTAATTGATTTGATAATAGTGAAATTATTTGGAGTTTGTCCCGTGGTTTTTCCCTTCAAAGAGAAAATGTTTTCCACGTAAATATTTGTTTTCTTCTGTGTGATTGCTATTTTGGATTGCTAATATTTGTGATAATATTATTTGGAACCCAACAAGCATAGTGAAAAAAAAAAGAGTAGAGAAAAAGGATTGCTGCCTTTAAGAAAGATAATTTGTGTGTGTGAGAGCAAAAAAATAAAAATAAATAAGAGAGATTTTTTTCTTTAGCCATGAGGCGTACACAAGAACTATTGTAATTGATTTGATAATAGTGAAATTATTTAGAGTTTGTCCCATGATTTTTACCTTCAAAGAGAAAGGGTTTTCCACGTAAATATTTATGTTCTTATGTGTAATTACTATTTTGGATTGCTAATATTTGTGATAATATTATTTGGGACCTAACAAGTGGTATTAGAGCTAAGGTTAGAGTGGAAGCGATGGCCGGAGAAGAAGGCAAGGGTTCAAGAATTGAGAAATTTGATGGAACAAACTTTGCGTATTGGAGGATGCAGATTGAAGATTATCTCTATGAGAAGAAATTGCATCTACCTTTTTTGGGGATGAAACCTGAAACTATGAAGGATAAAGACTAGAACCTTTTTCATAAACTGGTATTGAGAGTTATTCAATTAACTCTGTCAAGATCAATTGCGCACAATGTTGTGAAAGAAAAAACCACAATGGATTTAATGAAAGCTTTGTCTTGCATGTATGAAAAGCCGTCGGCTAACAACAAGGTGTATCTAATGAAGAAGTTATCTAATCTGAAGAAAATAGAAGGCACTCCTGTAGTGCAGCATCTAAATGAGTTCAATACAATCACAAATCAATTATCCATGGTGGGACTTGAATTTGATGATGAGGTTTGTGCATTGATACTTTTGGCTTCTTTACCAAACAATTGGGAAGCCATGAGAATGGCGGTGAGTAATTTTGCAAGGAAAAGCAAACTCAAATATGATGACATTCAAGATTTGATTTTTGATGATGTGCTAAATCAGTTAGTTGAACACTTCGGCTTCGGTGGGCTATGGTGGTAGCGAAGGCCTGAAAAGAAGAAACAGTGAGAGGATGACCGGGGTGGACCGGCCAAATATCCTCCGATGATAAAGTTAGTTTTCTTAACAAGGAAAAATGTAGTTCCAACTTTTCGGGAGTGATATCTCAGAGTTTCATCATACCTTTGCATGGTTCAGACCAGTCCTTATATAGGGTACTTCGAAGCGGTTATTGGTTTGGATAACTTCCCCCAGATTCTTGGAATTCAGACCTCAAACTGCTATCGAAACCACAACCGTCGCTGGAAGTTACATACTTGGGAGGGATTGGCGGCGATGAACACGGACTGGTTACCCGCTCCAAATTTTGCTAAGTATCGTGGGGTCGTCCATGTGCAATGCCTATGGACGACCCTCTGTCATGCCGTTATTTGGTCGTCCATGCGCTTCGCATGTGGGCGACCCCTTCGACTTGATTATGGGGTTTATTCAATTGGTCAATTTCCCAAGGACGAGAGTTCTGGACGAATAGGAGATGGTCTTGGATGTTTGGCTAACCATTCCAGATGGACGACCCATCTGGACGAGCTATAGATGTAATTTTTATGTTATCCCATCAGTTGCCCCCTTGTCCAGGGTGTCGTCTAGGGACATTATAGGGATTTTCTCCCCTTTATACAGCCACGTGTCACTGTTTGATACGTTGAGCAGTTAAATCGATTGCATTTCCCCATGCGATTGCCACGTGTCATTTCCTTAGTGGATGATGTCACTTCGCTGACCTTACTCCTGGGCCCTATAAATAAGCACATTCTCTTTCTTGCCCTTCACCTCATCATAGACTTCCTTCTGCTATCTCGTCCAAGATTCTCGTCTAGCATTCGTCCTAGTTCTCAGGTACTTCCTCTTCTCTTTAGGTTTTCGTTTTGATCTTTCCTTTAGTTATGTCTTCGTCTAGTAGTATAGAGAGAGAAATAGACGAGTATCAGGACGTCTCATCTGGAAGTTATGACAGTGATGAGGGTAGCACTAGTTTTAGTAGTTCCTCGGACGAGCAATATTCGTCTGGAGTGCCTGGCATTTCCTTAGAAGAATTTCAAGAAATGAAACGTAGGATGGCCTCTGGAACTGGGGCTAGCTCGTCTAGAGCGCCACCCAGCCCTTCTCAGGACGAGGAGGAGGAAGAAGAAAACATCATATATAGTTGTGCGCCTGAGGTTGCATCCACCTTAGACGCTCCTAAGTTAAAAACCTTAGTAGATAGATACCAAATTCTTGCTGAGCTTGAACCTCGTCTACCCAGGGAAGGAGAGTGGTGTTGTTCGCCTTCCTCTGGTTTAGGAGTATACTCATCTTATCTCTTAGCTGGTCTTAGGTTTCCCTTAAATTCATTTTGTAGAGGTCTTCTTCATAGGTTAGGTATTGGTCCTAACCAACTTAATCCCAATGGTTGGAGGACGATAGTTGCCATGCAAGTGTTATAGCGTGAGGCATTGGAAGGGAACTATCCTTTAACAGTGGACGAGTTCCTTTACTGTTATAAGCCCTCAGAGATAAAAAAATCTGCTGGTTTTTACCAGTTCTCGTCCAGAGGCTCTCATTATAGTTTAATAACGGGCCGTAGCTCATCTGATAGGCTCTGGAAACAAGAGTTTTTTATTATTTCTGGAAACTGGGCTGGGGACCCAACAGACGTTAGTAATGCCCCCTTCCCTCCTTTTACCAGCCCCATAGGTCACCTTCGTCCTGAGGGTATGTTCTCCTTCCATGTTATTCATTTTGTTCCTTACACTTTTTCTAACTTTCCATCGTCTAACCATCTTTCTTTTATTGGTGCAGCTGTTGTTCGTCCACGTTTGGACAGATTTTATTTAGATCAAATAGATAAAGTTCGTGCCTTCCCTAGAAGGTCTTTTCCCGAACTGGTGACCTTTAGCAGTTTGGCTACCTGGGGACTTGGTCCAGAACCTACTGCTGAGAATCTAAGTCACGAGGAAACAACTCGACGAAGTAAGTGTCGTCCACCCTTCTTTACTTCTTTCTGTTCTTTCTCCTTTCCTTTTTTTTTTTTAACTGATTTTTCTCGTCTATATGAATAATTACAATGAGGGAGAATAAAGACAAAACAGTACTTAGTGGGGACGAGGGAGCTTCTGTGCCTCCTGTCGTCCAGAAAGGGGCCGTCCAGGCTGGGAAGAGGAAGTCTAAAAAAATTTCAAGTGCTGTGGACCTGGACGACCTTCCTAGTTGTCGAGGTCCTAAGAAACCAAAAACCACTCAGACCTCCCTTCTCAAGGTCCCTAAGTTCACTCCTCCGACGGTGAATCTGGACGAGCCTTCTGTTAATGTGGAGCCCGTCCAAATAATACACCTTGTTTCAGCTGATCCTATTCCCCTTCCAACTAAGACTCCTCGAAAACCTCATTCGTCAGAGCCTTCTGATCGTCCTTCCAACTTGGTGCTGGACGAGAACTATGCATGGAGGACATTCAAAGGAATCGTCACTGACAACGAGATTAATGAATGCTATAACATGTCAGTGAAGGAGTTTGAACGCTCTGGCATCCATGATCTCTTCAAGGTATGAATTTCATTCGTCTTTGAGTGTTTTTAAAGATTTTTCAAAAAGGTAGAATTTTCTAACTTTCTTTCGTCCATGTACAAGCTATGTCAAAGTTTTACACAGCCACATGCCAAGCGAAGGAGCTTGCCGAGGAGGCTAAGACGGCGAAGGAGAAAACTGAAGAGCTGAACAAGGAAGTCTTGTTGAGGAAGGGGGAAGTGATCAGGCTGAAGGACGACTTCAACCGTTTGCTAGCAAGTGAGACGAAGCTGAAGAACGATGTGGAAGAGCTCAAGGCAGATGCTGTTGAGAAAGATACTCGTATTGCTTATCTGGAAGGACAAGCTTCAGAATTTGCCTCGTCCTTGGAGAAAGCTCGTGAAGAAGCTATAGCAGCTTTCAAGAAGTCTGACGAATATAAGAATCGTCTAGACAGCCACTATGCTGCTGGCTATGAAGACTTCCGTGCTGACGCTAAGGAGGCCTTCCCTGAGTTAAATTTTGATTCCTTCAAGCTTCCTCTTGCTACAGAAAGTTCTGTGCTAGCAACGAGTTCTGGAGATGTCAATGTAGAGGGCGACTCTAATGAGGTGACCCAGGACGATCCGAAGACGAATCCAGCAGAATGACTTCATCTTTCAGAAAGTTTATATTTTTGTTAAAAAGTGCCCTAATGTTTTGGGCTTTTATCCTTCTCTCTTTTTTTTTTTTTTTTTTTAGAAAAATTCATTTGAGTACAATTTCCTCGTCCAAATCTATGGACGAGTTTTATGAACAAGCAATACTCAAGGGTTTTTGGACGGTGGTCGTCTACCCTTTAAATTTTTATGAATGTATGAATGCTTTTCCTTTTCACTGTTCATTGTGTTTGAATATTATTTAAGCTTTTGTGAACAAGCTTTATTAATGTCGTCCATACCATTTTTATGGTTCTGGGATTTTCCCTCTTATTAAGGCTTTAGCTCGTCTTGAATATATGGACGAGCTCCTTCATGTATAACATTATGAGATGTTTATTCCTTGTAATGTTCGTCCATGAATGACATCTTTTCACCAGATTCAATTGTTCAAATTTTTGGACGACTGTTTACTCGTCCTTAAAAATTTCCCAACTAATGCTCATCCATGGGCTGGATTGTTAAGTTGGTTAGATTTGTCTATGGGGCTGTGGTGTTTTTACACGCACATTTTTCGTCCATGGCGTAGACGATTACAATTCAGGTTTGTCTCGTCTTGAGCTTAGACGGACATACCCTGTTTATTTTTCTTGCTTTATCTTTATCTGAAGGAAAGCTTTTGGACGATACTTCCTTGCGTCCAAGGATTTTACTCGTCCTTAGCTTTTTCGCCTTCCGTGGATGATTTTGAATCATACAAAATGAAGGATTCCCATACAATCATACATATTTAAAACACACCATATGTATATTTAGAAATCCATACTATGTAATCATTCGTCCACAATCATGGCACATGCTTAAGAGCTTGTGCTTTTAGGGAATTAAAAACACATAATACAACATAACTTCGTCCACGAGTAGCATAACATACTTACACACTTAAAACAAAATAGTAATAAGCAAATAATGAAAGGTAACATTAAGCATTACTTCAAACGTCCAAGGTTCTCGTCCATGTCAAGGCTCGTCCCTGACCACCCTTCATTGATAGTATCTCCTTAAGTGTTCAACATTCCACGGGTGCTCTAACTTTCGTCCATCCATGGCTTCCAAATAGTAGGATCCTTGTCTCTTGGAGTTGATAACTCTGTAAGGTCCTTCCCAGTTTGGTCCCAGCTTCCCATGGGCCGAGTTTTTGGTTGCCAAAGAGACCCTTTTAAGGACGAGATCTCCAATGCTGAAGCGCCTGGGTTTCACCATGGCATCGTATTGTCTTGCCATGAGATTTTTGTACCTTGCAGTTCTTTGCTCCGCGTCCATCCTTACCTCGTCTATAAGATCAAGGTTAAGACGAAGCTGCTCGTTGTTTTCCTCGTCTTGGTACTTCATCACCCTATGGCTGGCCATATGTACCTCTGCTGGTATGACTGTTTCACTCCCATAAGCCAGTTTGAAAGGAGTCTCTCCTGTGGAAGTTCTTGCTGTTATTCTGTAAGCCCACAAAACACCTGGTAATTCATCCGGCCATACTCCCTTTGCCCCTTCAAGCCGAGTCTTGATGATTTTCAACAAGGATCGGTTTGCTACTTCTGCTTGTCCATTAGCTTGTGGTGGGAGGGTGAGGAATAATGATTCCTGATACCAAGTTGTTCACAGAATTCTCTGAAGGGGGTGTTGTTAAATTGTCGTCCATTGTCAGATATTAGAACTCTTGGTACTCCAAATCTGCATACAATATTCTTCCAGACAAAACTTTTGATATTTTGTTGTGTAATTTTCACTAAGGGTTCAGCTTCCACCCATTTAGTGAAATAGTCTATACCCACCACCAAGAACTTCATCTGTCTGGTTCCAGTTGGAAAGTGGCCCAAAATATCCAAACCCCACTGTGCAAAAGGCCAAGGGGCCATCATTGGGGTGAGGTATTCTAAAGGCTGTCTAGGAATATTACTGAAACGTTGACATTGGTCACATACCTTAACATATGCCTTAGCATCAGCTTGGACGGTTGGCCAGTAGTACCCTGCACGAATGACCTTGTGGACGAGTGATCTAGCTCCTGAGTGGTTTCCACATGCTCCTTCATGAACTTCTCTCAGCATGTAATTCGCCTCGTCTGGAGCTAAACACCTCAGGTATGGCTGTGAAAAACCTCTTTTGTACAACACTTCGTCCATAAGGATGTATCTAGCTGATTTAACTCTAAGCTTTCTGGCTTCGTCCTTCCCTTCTGGAAGCCTTCCGTCCTTCAGGTATGAGACTATTGGAGTCATCCAATTCTCCTCTCCTTCTATCTGCAACATTTCTGGAAGGTCTATGCTGGGCATGTATCGTATTTCATCTAACTCGTTCATGGCTTCATTGGCGGAGGCTTCCTTCGCTAGAGTGTCTGCTTCCGTGTTCTCTTCCCTCAGGATTTGAACGAAATTAGCTTCCCTGAATTTCTTCATAAGACGTAACACCTTTCTCAAATATTTCTTCATTCTGTCTTCCTTGGCTTCACATGTTCCATTTACTTGGCCTATGACCAACTGTGAATCTCCCAGGACGAGTACTGAGCTTGCTTCTACAGATCTAGCCAACTCCAACCCTTTAAGAAGGGCTTTGTACTCCACCTCATTGTTAGTTGTCTGGTACTGCAAGCGAGCTTTGTACTTCAGTTTATCTCCTTCTGGTGACTACAAAACAACTCCTATACCTCCTGTATACAGTGTAGATGATCCGTCTACATGGACGACCCATTTTTTACTGTCTTCTTTCTCATCCAAGTCCTCATAACTTGGAGTGAATTCTGCAATGAAATCTGCCAGGGCTTGAGCTTTTATTGCATTCCTCGGTTGGTACCGAATATCAAATTCACTGAGTTCAACTGCCCATTGGATCAATCGTCCCGCAGCTTCAAGTTTGTTCATTGCCCTCTTGAGTGGATGATCAGTCATGACTATGACGACATGACCTTGGAAGTAGTATCTTAACTTCCTAGAAGCCGTTATTAGCGCGAAGGCTAACTTCTCTATCAATGGGTACCTTCCTTCCGCTCCTCTTAATGCCCGGCTAGTATAATACATAGGCTTTTGCACCTTTTCTTCCTCCCTGATCAACGCTGAGCTTATGGCATGTGGAGACACTGCTAAGTACAGATATAATTCTTCTCCTGGCACGGAAGGACTTAGCAATGGAGCCATAGTAAGGTAATGCTTTAGGTCTTGGAAGGCTCTTTGACATTCGTCCGTCCACTCAAATGTCTTCCTGAGAATCTTAAAAAAGGGTAAACACTTATCAGTAGCTTTTGAGACAAACCTGTTCAGAGCTGCAACTCGTCCATTTAGGGATTGGACTTCCTTGATGTTCTTCGGTGGTTCCATGTTCAATATGGCTTGGATCTTGTCTGGATTTGCCTCAATTCCTCTCTCCGAAACCATGAATCCTAAAAACTTTCCTGATGATACTCCGAATGCGCATTTACTTGGGTTTAGCTTCATCTTGTACCGCCTAAGTGTTTCAAAAGTTTCTTGAAGATCATCTAAGTGGCTTCCCTCATCTAAGCTCTTCACAAGCATGTCATCCACATATACCTCTACATTCCGTCCTATCTGTGGACGAAACATATGATTCACCAACCTTTGGTAAGTTGCCCCTGCATTCTTCAGACCGAAGGGCATCACCTTGTAATAAAACAAACCTTGACTTGTAATAAAAGATGTATTTTCCTGATCTGCCTCGTCCATCTTTATTTGATTATATCCTGAGAAGGCGTCCATGAAGCTCAACAGTTGATGGCCAGCCGTAGAATCAACCAATTGGTCAATACGAGGCAAGGGATAACTATCCTTAGGACAAGCTTTGTTCAAGTTAGTGAAGTTAACGCACATCCTCCACTTGCCATTTGCTTTTTTTACCATCACTACATTTGCCAACCAATCCGGGTAATAGACTTCCCGGATGAACTGTGCTGTGGTTAGTTTTTGAACCTCTTCCTTGATAGCCTTCTCTCGCTCAGGGGCGAACACCCTCTTCTTTTGACGAATAGGCTTTGATGAGGGGGACACATTCAGTCGATGAGTGATTACACTTGGATCAATGCCAGGCATGTCGTCATGACTCCATGCAAAAACATCGGCATTCTTTTTTAGAAATTGAACGAGGTCTTCTTTCGCTTTCTCCTTCATACTTGCTCCAATTCTAGTGAATTTCTCTGAATCATTTTCTTGTAATAAAACATCTTCCAATACTTCAGTCGGTTCTGCAACAATTTTTCTTTCTTCTATACTCATAGTCTGCATCTGCTCATCCATAGCTAACATGGCTAGATAACACTCCCTGGCTGCCAACTGATCTCCTTGTGCTTGTCCAATTCCGCACTCCGTAGGGAATTTGACTGATAGATGGTAGGTAGATGTTACCGCCTTCCAACTGTTCAAGGTTGGCCTTCCAATGATGGCATTATATGAGGATGAACAATCCACCACAAGGAAATTTACTTCCTTAGTTATTTGCTGCGGGTATGACCCTACCACTACAGGTAAGGTTATGGTACCTACAGGCTGCACCTTCATTCCTCCAAATCCTATCAGTGGCGAACATGCTGGACGAAGCTGATCTCGTCCAAGCCTAATCTGCTGGAAGGCAGGATAATACAATATATCTGTTGAACTTCCATTATCCACCAACACCCTCCTGGTTCTGTAATCTGCTATAAGTAGGGTAATGACTATGGCATCGTCATGTGGATGATGAATTCTTTCAGCTTCTTCATCTGTGAAAGAAATAGTTGGCTCGTCTGTCCCCCTCGTCCCTGGGGATCATCCAGAGAGTTGGACATTTTGCACTGCTTTGAGATACGTCTTCTTTGCCTTGGAAGATTGTCCTGTCGATGTCCCACCGATGATAACCCTTATTTCTCCGAGCGGGGGCCGTGATGACTCTTCCATCTTTGCTTTCAATTTTTCATCTTTATGATCCCTTCCAACAAAATGCCTCAACTTTTCTTGTCTAATGAGATTCTCAATCTGCTGTTTCAAGTCATAATACTCGTCCGTGTCATGGCCATGATCCCTATGGAAGAGACAATATTTATTCTTATTGCGCTTGTTAGGATCTCCCTTCATCTTTTCTGGCCACTTCAAGGAAGGATCATCCTTGATCTGCATGAGCACTTGATCGAGTGGGGCATTCAAGGGTGTGTAATTCTGATTCCTTGCTGATGGGCCTACCTTCCTGTTATCCCTGTCTCGATCCTTCTTATGTTCCGTTCGTCCCTTCTTTGGACGAGGCCCTTGATCAGAGTGACGCGGGGGATTGACTTCCATTCTTTCAGCTCTCTTCCTCTTCTTAGCTATGATGGCGTCTTCTGCATTCATAAAGTTTTGGGCTGAATGGACGAGTTCAGTCATGGATTGGGGCTCTTTCTCATACAACTTGTGAATGAATAAGTCCGAGTTAACCCCATTGTGGAAGGCTACTAATAGTAGTTTGTCGTCCACCTCGTCTACTGTCAGGGCTTCCCTGTTGAAACGTGTGATGAAGGAACGCAGACTTTCATTCTCTCCTTGCTCTATGGTCAGCAAACTGGACGAGGAACGTTTGTGCCTCTGTCCTCCGATGAAATTATTGACAAATAATTTACTTAACTCCTCGAAAGAACTTACAGAATTTGGGGGTATTTTGCTGAACTATACTCGCGCTGGTCCCTTGAGAGTGGTAGGGAAGGCTCTGCACATAATCTCGTCTGGAACTCCTTGGAGATGCATTGTAGTCTTGAAAGTAGCAATATGATCAAAAGGATCACGCGCTCCATCATATGAATCTAGGGAAGGCATTTTGAACTTCGGCGGCAAGGGATGCCCATTGATGGAAGCCGTGAAAGGGGAATCTGTTCGGTGAACCAAATCCTCGACGGGATTCGCCCTTCTCATGTTTTCCTTCATCTCGTCCATAACCTTCCTCATCTGATCCATTTCCTTCTCCAAATGTGGCACCCTTCGCGAAGTAGTGCCTCTTGACTGAGCCTCGGGCTCAGCATTTCCTGCTCTATCTTCTTGACTTTGGGACTGTCTCTCAGCGTGTCCTTCACGGCGTTGCCTTTCCATCTCCCTAGTCAATTCTTGATTCTGGCGAGTTAACTCCGCCATTGCGGCCGCCATGGATTGTATGTGTTGGATGGAAGGCGACTGCATGACAGGCGCTGATTGGCGATCGCGATGGGGGTTGCTTGAAGCATCTTTGCTTCCCTGATGGCCTGGGCTTGTAGCCCTCGACCTAGTTCGAACCATTCAACCTTTTGTTGCAGAAAACCAAATCATAAAACGACTTACGCTTTCCCACAGACGGCGCCAACTGATGATGTGCTAAATCAGTTAGTTGAACACTTCGGCTTCGGTGGGCTACGGCGGTAGCGAAGGCCTGAAAAGAAGAAACAGTGAGAGGATGACCGGGGTGGACCGGCCAAATATCCTCCGATGATAAAGTTAGTTTTCTTAACAAGGAAAAATGTAGTTCCAACTTTTCGGGAGTGATATCTCAGAGTTTCATCATACCTTTGCATGGTTCAGACCAGTCCTTATATAGGGTACTTCGAAGCGGTTATTGGTTTGGATAACTTCCCCCAGATTCTTGGAATTCAGACCTCAAACTGCTATTGAAACCACAACCGTCGCTGGAAGTTACATACTTGGGAGGGATTGGCGGCGATGAACACGGACTGGTTACCTGCTCCAGATTTTGCTAAGTATCGTGGGGTCGTCCATGTGCAATGCCTATGGACGACCCTCTGTCATGCCGTTGTTTGGTCGTCCATGCGCTTCGCATGTGGGCGACCCCTTCGACTTGATTATGGGGTTTATTCAATTGGTCAATTTCCCAAGGACGAGAGTTCTGGACGAATAGGAGATGGTCTTGGATGTTTGGCTAACCATTCCAGATGGACGACCCATCTGGACGAGCTATAGATGTAATTTTTTTGTTATCCCATCAATTTTAAGTGAAGAGGTTCACAAGAGAGATGCAAATATAGACAATGCACAAGATCAAGCTTTTGTCACGGAGAATAAGAGTAGAGGTAGAAGCAGAGGACCTAATAATTGGAAATTCAATGGTAGGTTACAATCAAGAGATAGATCTCAGTTCAAGGAAACTAAAGAATGCTTCCATTGTAGGAAAAAGGGTCACTTAAGAAGAGATTTTTGGCATTGGAATAAGGAACAAAATAAAAGAAAATATGAAAAGAATGATGGTGAGAAAGATACTACAGCTGCTGTGATTGATAAGGATGTTGTGGTGCTCTCTATTGAAGAGCAAAAGTGTGAGCATATTACTAATAATGATGTTGAATGGGTTGTTGTTTCTACAGCCCTCCACCAAATTATCCCTACGAATGGGTTATTTACCACGTACAAAGTAGGAGACTTTGATACAATGAAAATGGGTAATTCTAGTTACTCAAAAATTGTGGGAATTGGTGATGTGTGCATTGAAACCAATGTTGGTAGCACTATGATGTTGAAGGATGTGCACCATGTTCCAGATTTAAGGATGAATGTGTTTTCTACATTGGCTATGGATTGAGCGGGTTATTGTAACTACCTTGGTAATGGAAGATGGAAACTTTCTAAGGGGCCATTGGTTGTTACAAGAGGACATGCATGTTGCGGTTTGTACAGGATTCATGTGAAGACCTGAAAGAAGAAGTTCAATGAGATTAAAAATTTTGAGAAGATCCCAAAGATGATTGTTGGGATTAGTGGTGTTGAAACAAAGAGGGTGAAATTCTTATTGCCTAATAGTGCTTCAGAAGAGGAAGTGGTAGGTGATGAAGAATATGAAGATGCTAAGGCTACATGGGATGATGATGAAGTGAAAGATCCTAGAGGTCTTGAGTAGGGGGAGCAATATCCTTCACTAGAGATTGTTGAACCTCATGAAAAGAGGACTGTTGGAGAACATCGAACTATTAACTTCAAGAATAATTGGGCTTCTGATGAGGGGGAGCCAAGGGATTGCATTAAAGAAATCCAAGATGAGATTAATTATTTGAGAATGAAAGGGATTGATGTTGATGAGGTGTTCTCAGTATTGGTGAAGACAACGAAGAAGGTCAAGCCTTGTGTTGGCTTGACTGACATAAAGTTGAATTGAAGAGATGGAATGAAGATCTTCTCCTATTGGTTGGCTGGAGGGGGAGATTGTTATGGGTCCAGCCCGATTTTGTGGCAAGAAATCCATGTAGTGAAAGAATTCTATTAGAAATAGGAGACCTCATGATCCAATTTGTGTTTAAGTAGGAGTTTGTGTGCTACAAGGATGGTGTGGCGGCAAGGTATATATATATAAATAAGGTTTATTAGGTATTAGAGTGCCACATAAGAAGAAGACAGGGGTGCCTCATAGTGAAAAGAAAAAAAAAAGGATTGCTGCCTTTGAGAAAGATAATTTGTGTGTGTGAGAGCAAAAAAAAATAAAAGAGATTTTTTTTTTCTTTAGTTATGAGGCATACACAAGAATTATTGTAATTGATTTGACAATAGTGAAATCATTCGGAGTTTGTCCCGTGGTTTTACCCTTCAAAGAGAAAGAGTTTTCCACGTAAATATTTGTGTTTTTGTGTATGATTACTATTTTGGATTGCTAATATTTGTGATAATATTATTTGGGACCCAACAAGTTAACACACGATGGTACACCTTCACTTAGGCCCAACGCTTATAAGTTGAAGGTGGGAGGCGTAGTTCTTCGATGTAGGACAAAACTGTGAGGGTCACACCTGAACCCAAAGCGGACAGTACCTTCTAAGGAAGCTCACCCTCCACAGAAACATTTCTTTAAAAAATTACTAGCCACTAAGCACTCACTTATGCGCGTGCTCAGGGGCTCTTTTATTTTTTATTTTTTAAAAAAGTTAATAATTTGCATCCATTATAATTTGAGATTAATATATTTTCCAATCACAAAAAAACCTAGGGGTGTGATAAGTGTTAAGCGTTTGTGGGTAAAATTTTTTTTTCATCACACTCCTAGGCTTTTTTGTGATTGGAAAATATAGTAATTCCAAATTATAATGGATGCAAATTATTAACTTTTTCCCAAAAAAATAAAAAAGCCTCTAAACAGATGTCCTGATTAATTTTTTCCCCTTTTTTCCAGTAGCCAAATAGATGGTTAGAGTTCTCAATTTATTTTTATGTTTACTCTGCTTTGCAATCAATTTGGCTTATTTGTTTTTGTGCGATTTTACTATTCAGTCTAGCTCAATGATTACATTGTGTTGGTTTTGAGGGATTTGAGTTTCTACTAGTGATGATTATGTAATCATTCATTTGAGTTTCGAACCAGGTTTTATATTTGGTTTGTGGACTCTATAGCATTTAGTCTTTTTAGGTGTTTGTGGGTTTTGGTGTTTAGATTTCATGGAAGAACAACTCCAGTACTCTGCTATTTACTAATTTGTTAACTATATTTATCATTTGATGACTTTATAATTTACTTTTGTTTGTGCTGGGATTAGAAACAAATAAATATGAAAGTCAATTAAAAAGCACTAGCATATGCATAACTTGCATTTATTTATTTATTTTTCCATGTTATATGCTTTGTAACCAGTGTTGTTTGCTAATTTTGCTTATCAGGGATTGGTTTTTTGCTTTGCTATCCAAATGGGTTTTCTTTATTGTTGCTTATGCCCTTTTTTGTTGTATAATTATTTTGCATATTTTAGTTTTTTTTTTTTTTTCTCAAGTATTTGGATTCAATTGACCTGCAAAATTGTTATATTTCTTTAATCTTTTCCCAAATTTTTCGAGGAACTAAACAGATTGGTAGAGTTTTTTTTTTTTTTTTTTTTTTTTTTTTTTTTTTTTTTTTTTTTTTTTTTTTTTTTTTTCTTTGCAATCAATTTGGCTTATTTATGTTTGCATAGATTTACATTTCAGTCCGCCTCAAAGATTACTTTGTCTTAGTTTAGCGGAATTTTATATTTCGTAATGGTTAATTTCAAGGCCAACTGAGTTATATATTGTTAGGTTTTAGACCCCTTACAAATAACCAGATTGCGTAGCCTAGTTAATTAGCCAAGTTGTTACTTAGTCAAATTAAGCAATTCTAGGTTAAAACAATCAAATAATCATATCAAGTATATAAAACATATAAAGCAGCGGAAATAATAAAGAACACAAGATATGATCACCCAGGAAACCACACAGAAAAACCTAGGGAGGATTTGACCCACCGATCCTCAAGGCAAAATGGAATCCACTAAGAAAGAATTAAAGTTCTTACAAAAGGACTTACAAGCTCCCCGCTCGACTTCCTAATGCTACCTACCAGTAAAACTTCCTGATACGACCACGTGCAGGCTCTGAATCCATAGACTACTTCTTTCTTGAATTCCTCAATCAGCTACAAGCTCCCCGCTTGTGTTTCTTTAAGCTCCAGTGGCAGCAACCTTGTTGATCATCAAGATGTAGATAGTATTTCTACCTTGAAAGCCCTAAGTTTATGTGAAGGAAAGCTCCTCAAAGATCTCACAAGAGATTCACATAAACAGCAAATATGAGCAACAAAGACTTAGAGAGGTTTGGGTACAAAACCCTAATAAAAGGAAGCACAAGAGGTACTCTAATCTCTCTCTACCAAGTCTCAAAAACGTTCTAGGGTTTTCCTTATATATAGGAGTGTTTTACTTGAACCTCAAGACGTTTAAATAGAGTTTGGGCTGAGCTGGAATTCTGCAGAAAAACGGTCTGGCCGACTTTTGATCGATTGAGTCTAATTTTCGATCGATCGAGCCAGGCCGAAAGTAACTAATACTTCTGCAGCCACTCGATTCCAACTTTACAATAATTAATCAACTTTGAGTAAGCCTAAACAAGACTAAATACATTGTTTTGATCATGGTTTGCCAACATTACAAATTAGAGTTCTAAATACATAAAATCCTAAGACCTTAGAACCTAACAAACTCCCCCTTTGGCAATCCGTGACAAAACACAAATTAAAAGCTCAAAGTTTACAAGTAAAAAGCCCTTTACAAAAAAAGTGCTCATAAACCAAATTCAATCCTAACTACTATCCATCAGTTGCAAGTGTAGACAGCAGCCAAGTTGAATGCACTTGTATATTCCTGAAACACTCAACAAACGCATAAATGCATGTGTGACAGAAAAACAGTAAACCAACAAAAATAAATTCTTGATTTCACATAGTACAAAATAAAGACATATACCAATGAAGAACTCATAAGTATAAATCAATAAGAAGTGAAACAAGAAACATAAATAAAAACATAAGTAACCTAACTCTCCCCCTAAGTTAGATACAACAAAAGGTTTTTATTTTCTTTCCTTTCAAAAATAATTTCAACTCCCTATAAACAAGACAAACAAGATTCCCATAAATCAACAATTTCTCCCCCTTTTTGTCACGTATTGACAAAGACAACTCATACAAAGAGTAAACAGTCAACATACGCAATAAAGGATAAGAGAAAACAGAGAATCAAAGGGACAAAAAATTCAGCTCTATAGAAAATAGAGATAACTCCCCCTATGAAGAGCAACAATTCCCCCTAAGAGCCACAAAGGTTAAAAAAAAAATCCCTCCTATAAAAATAGGAAAAACAAAATATGTTTTAGGAAAGCAGATTTGGGGAAAAATAAAGTGGGTGGGGAACAGCAGCAGCAGGATCAAAGTTAAAAACACAGAAACCAAAGTTAAAAACTAAGGTGAGGATACACATGAAGAAAAAATATTCTCTCTTTCAATAAAATGCAAACATGGCATTATGTGACCCATAAACAGTTGCATGAGTAGAGAAAATATTTGCACATTGATTATCCATCATATTTCTTAAGAAAAATATTTTCTACAGTTCACACATAAAAAAGGCATATACTAGAAAGTACATAGTTCAAATATTAATCAATCAATTTTTTGATCAAGTTGAGTATCCAATGTAGCAAAGTGTATGCATGCTATGTGTGAAAACAATGAGAGATATGACTGCAAAATTGCAAGATGGATACAGAAATCAATGCAATGCATGTGAATCCTAAACATAAAAGATGCATGAAAAAATATGTCATGATGCATGCTCTAATGCAGTAAAACTTAGTTCAATTTAAGTTCAAATTAACAAAATTGGCTTGAGCATAGAGTTTCTAACAAAAACCCCAAAATTGAAAACCACTTGTTGAATTTTTTAAACAAATTGATGAATTAAGTATCACATAATACAACACACATAGTATAATGCTTAATTACATCAAAACAACAAGCCCATTTCATCAATTTACTCTAATTGAACAAAATCCCCAATTCGGGTACATTCAAGCTCTAGAATTTCCAATTTCTCAAACTTGAAACACATTTTGCATTAAAATCAATGAACTTTTAATCTTGGATGGCCACAACAAAATCACACACAATATAATGTACCAAGTTTAACAAAGAGTAACTTGTGTAGTGTGTGCAACTAGCAAAAGCTTGAGATACATGTGAGGTGATATGTGAATAGAAATCAAACACAAAGTCTACAAAATTCATCACATAGAATTTGAAAGAGATTATCACCAAAAGAGTTATATCATATAACTCTTACATCTCCTAGAACAAAAGCTTGCAATCATGTAAGTTTCTTGAATTTTTGCCTCTTATTTATGTGAATTGGCATCAAGCCTAATAGTACACACCGGTTTGAATTAAGTGAATTGGCATCAAGCCTAATAGTACACACCAGTTTTAATTTAATTGAGCCTACACCTTATGTTCTTTTTGTGCATGTGCTACACTTTCTCGAGCACAAAATCTTATATGCACTAAAGTGTTCATGATTGGCTAGTGAACAGTGGTGAGATGGTTATTTATGCCTTTCTCAAAAGGATCAAGTCCGACAGTCAAATAACATATGACTTCAAGATCAAGACAAAGTGATTAATAACCACAAACATCTTTCCCACACAACATGCACTACACAGCTCAAACTAGTAAAGTGCAATAAAATAAGCTCATCCAAGCTAAACAGGGTACATAAACAAGTTATGTAAAGATAAAATGGCCAATCCTTGATTATAAATCCAAGATCTACAATACAAAACACAAAAATCTTTTTGGTTTTAACACACGTTATAACCACTTGTTGGGATTTTGAAAAAAAAAATTTATGACCAAAAACAAAAAAAACACACATTGTGCTAAATGATCAATGCAAATGCAATGCATGACAGTGCTTAACTAAGCTATAGAGGGTACACAAACAAGAAATATCAATTTCTTAATTAACCCATGAGTACATGTACAAACTAGTACATCCTCACACAAAATCAAAAATAGCTTAGCACAGACTATTCAAGTTTCTCCACAATGTCAAGCATGTTCTAAATCATGAGAGATATTAAAACTCATGTAATCCTCAAGAAAAATAAAACAAGACACAAAATAAAATATTTTTGTCTTTTTGAAAATTTTCAATGTTTTTGGATTTTTTTTTAATAAAAAAAACTAGAAAAAAAAAAAAAAAACAAAACTGCCAAAAACAGAAACAAGACATGTCCACAAACAATAGAAAGAATTAAAACAGGGACAAGTCAGCAACACTCACTTTAAAGGATCTTTTCTCACCCATATAGCACGAGTCTTCGGCTTTGTAGGTGAAAATCCATGAGAAGCAGAGTGTATTTGAGGAATTACACCAATCTTCTGAGACAGACTAAAATCCTGCAAATTCCTTTCACAAGCCAACAAGCTTAAATTTTTCAAAAGCATATGAAACAATTTATATGGATTTATGGCAGGAGAAATATCATCACATATCCTAGATTGACGTACAGAATGCTTAAATTTCAACTTATGACAATTAGGACGAATGTGACCAGAAACACCACAAAAGTGACAAACAGGAACAAATTTAGGAACATCAGTATTCCTAACAACAAGTCTAGTCTTAGATTTTGGTTTTTGCCTCAACAAAGAACAATTTGGTCTAATATGACCAACAATACCACAAAGGTGACAGGTAGGCACAAAAACAGATTTATTATACTCTCTAACAGTAGGTTTAGACTTAAGTTTAGAAATTTTAGTGTCTACATCAGAACTTTTATCTTTGTCTAACCTAGCACAATAAGCCTTTTCTTTATTATTCCTCTTAAAAGGAGGGATATAAACTTTTTCAGTTTTAGGCTTAAGAGAAACAGAAACAATTCTATTATCATCAACAGGCTTGGTACTAATCAAATTTTCAAGTTTAGTTTTAGACTCAGCTAACTCTTGTTCCAAGCTTTTCATCTTCTCATCTTGAGAGGAAATTTGATTTCTCAAAAATTCATTCTTTTTATTAGATTCATCTAATCTAACAATCAATTCATCTTTTTCAAGATTAGCCAATTTTAACTCTTTTTTAAATTTCTTAGCAATTTTCAAAGATTTAGATAATTCCTTACGAAGAGTTTCAAAAGCATCAAAAAAATCAGCAAGAGCAATAGTGTCATTTTTATTCAAAACATCACAGGTATCAATAAAATCAGTAGAAGCATGAGTAGAAACATGATTAGAAAGACACTTCAAATTATCCATGACAACAGGGGTCAAGGATCAGCTCAGAGATCAAAAGATCTACAACAGAAGAGCTACCCGCTCTAATACCACTTGTTGGAAATTTAGACCTCTTAAAAACAACCAGATTGCGTAGCCTAGTTAATTAGCCAAGTTGTTACTTAGTCAAATTAAGCAATTCTAGGTTAAAACAATCAAATAATCATATCAAGCATATAAAACATATAAAGCAGCGGAAATAATAAAGAATACAAGATATGATCACCCAGGAAACCACACGGAAAAACCTGGGGAGGATTTGACCCACTGATCCTCAAGGCAAAACGGAATCCACTAATAAAGAATTGAAGTTCTTACAAAAGGACTTACAAGCTCCCCGCTCGACTTCCTAATGCTACCCACCAGTAAAACTTCCTGACACGACCACGCGCAGGCTCCGAATCCACGGACTACTTCTTTCTTGAATTCCTCAATCAGCTACAAGCTCCCCGCTTGTGTTTCTTTAAGCTCCAATGGCAGCAACCTTGTTGATCATCAAGATGTAGATAATATTTCTACATTGAAAACCCTAAGTTTATGTGAAGGAAAGCTCCTCAAAGATCTCACAAGAGATTCACATAAACAGCAAATATGAGCAACAAAGAGTTAGAGAGGTTTGGGTACAAAACCTTAATAAAATGAGGCACAAGAGGCACTCTAATCTCTCTCTACCAAGTCTCAAAAATGTTCTAGGGTTTTCCTTATATATAGGAGTGTTTTACTTGAATCCCAAGACGTTTAAATAGAGTTTGGGCTGAGCTGGAATTCTGCAGAAAAACGGTCTAGCCGACTTTCGATCGATCGAGCTAGGCCGAAAGTAACTAATACTTCTGCAGCCACTCGATTCCAACTTTACAATAATTAATCAACTTTGAGCAAGCCTAAACAAGACTAAATACATTGTTTTGATCAAGGTTTGCCAACATTACAAATTAAAGTTCTAAATACATAAAATCCTAAGACCTTAGAACCTAACATATATATGTGTGTGTGTGTGTGTGTGTGTGTGTGTGGGGTTTGTGGTCTCTAGCACTTATTCCTACTAGTGTTTGCGGGGTTTGGTGTTTAAATGTAAAATTTCTTGAGACACTTTGGCAATCACATTGAAGTACAATCTAATCTACTCTTTCCAACATATGTAGAAGTATTATGTTTGTCATATTTGCTAACTTCAAAAGAAGCAAATGCTATAACCCATTAAATTCATTTACTTTGGGAGTTATAGCTTAGACAACCTTTACATTCTCCATTATTGAGTAATTTTGCAGATTCTAAATGTTTCTATTTTTAATGTAATTAAAATAAAAATAAAAAATCTGTTTTATACATTTTCTTACAGAATATTATCTTGGGTGTTTATAGGAAGAAGAGCATGAACGTTGAACCCTACTGAATTGTGATAGCAGTGTTTTGAATAGTAAATCGTGTGTATTGAACACGTACATAATCATAAGATATCAATGGATCAAACAGCATGATAACTAATGTTTGTCTGATTTAATCTATAGTCTGTAACTTCACATTTTTCCTCTATTGTTCATTCTCCTTTGTCTTGGTATCTATAATGTTTATATGTTTTTGTTAAAAATAAAAGGCTATGTTTCAAAAAAAACAAAAACAAAAACAAAAGTTGTTCATGAAAGAGAAATTAGTTTGCCCAAAACATATTAATTTTTTGTACTATTTATTCAATGGGATTGTGGGTTTGAATTCAATGTGGAAGCTGCTCCTAATTGATATATAGTCTCTCTTTGATTCCAATTTGTTCAATTAAATTCCCAAAACAATATTTGTTACTTGCTAAAATATGCAAATTAACCCAATGCGATTTCTTAAGATATATGGATGAGATATGCCAATTGAAGAGTGTTTAATAGTATTGGTATCATAGAAGTGATAAGATTACCAATTGAAAATCAGTCCTTTTAAAGAAAGATTGACTATGAGAATGAGGAATTTTGGTACTTTATTAATTTGTTTTAGATATGATCAGACATGCTTGGAGATTGGGTCAGCTTTGTTTACATTATGATTCCATTGGAGAAACCGTATGTGGTATCTTCTGATTTTGTTACATATATTGTGGTTGTGTTAAAAAAGTCATTAAAATTACTTTTGGTCCTTCATTATATTATAATAGGAAAAAAAAAGAAAAAGAAAAAGAAAAAGAGTATAATGCAGGAGTAGCATGACAAAGAAAGGGACGATAAAGTTTAAGAGGCGAACCAAAAGAAAATGGCGTGGAAGACAAAATGCTTTACAAATTATGGGTGCTAGAAATGGTCCAACCAAAGCTAGGAAATACGGGAAAATGGTCCTATCAAAGCTAGAAATGGTCCTCACCTGCCAATGTGAACTATGGCCCTACCCAAGCTAGAAATGGTCCTATGTGCTAATGTGTATTGGAACACAATCATCTTCCATTTTTCATGAACCCTATCATGATCAACAATTGATAACTTATGACTACTCTTTATTGCATTTACTTGATCTAACTATCTAAGTGTGAACATATTACTAAGTTCTTTATGATTTAATTTTTGTGTTAAGTTGATTTCATTCTAATTATAGACAGCATATATACCCACAAATATAACATGCTCTGGGTAAATTTTAATGTATTTTATTGTATTATTTTATTAAGTTAATTGTATTCAAATTCATAAAATGATCCGGCGCGTTGTACGGGTTTAACGATAGTATTCTATAATGGGCCAGCCCAGTTGATATCTGAGGAGTTCTGATGTGTAGACTGACCTGGAAAAAAAAGTTATACGCGTGAGAAAAATTTTGAGGATAACAGCCCTTACTGAATCAATGAATCCTAGTAAAAGTAAAAAACAAATGGACTTATGAAGTCCACCCGAAGCAACGGTTGACCAAGTCTATAAATTTTCACCCACCCAAATAATACTTAATTGCTTAGAAATAGGTGAGGATTCCATAATAATCCATATAGGATGGGTTTGCATAGCACAACTTTCCGCGTTGCGTTTTCTGCCTTTCGCCTTTTTTTTTTTTTTTTTTTTTTTTTTTTTTTTTTTTTTTTTTTTGCATTTGTTTTCGCTTTTAGAAACAAAATTTACTGTTCATGAACAGTATGAATACTGTTTACGCACTGTAGCACACTATTCACGTACTGTTTATCACCGTTTATCGCACTGTTTACGCACTAAAAAATATTAAAAATGAGTTCCATGGTACTATTCATATATTTAAAAATTATTTTATTACAGTGTTTTCAGTTTTAGCAACTTTCAGTAACAATAAATTATATTCAAATAGACCCATAATTTCACTGGTGTGAATACTCTTAACAAGAGACAAGATTTGTATCTCTCTCCTTTTAGATTTAGTAGCTAACTTCCACGAAGCTGCACTTGCATCACAATCAGATGATGGAACGCCACTTTGCCAGTGCTGAGAAAATTGATCACATCACTTTGTACTGGTGCTATCACTAGCATCGTTGCTTTCTCAATGTGGACAGACTACCATAGACCACACGATCATACCGCGTAATACGACAGACTACCGTAGACAACACGGTCATACCGCGTAATACTTACAGAAAGGAACACGGCTTTACGAGTGCTGAACGGCATCATTTCAATCCCATGAAAGGTTTATTCTTTCATAGGCATGGTACGCGTAGTCTTTGAGTTGAAGTTGAGCTATAGAAGAATTTTAATCATTTCACTGTTTATTTGTGGCATAGTTGTGGTCCTTGTGGACTTCTGGTGTTCCCCCGTTAGCATTTTCCTAGCAATCAGGTGGCAAGTGTAATTTAGTTTCCAAGGGAAAAAGTTGTGACTAAATGTTCGTGTAACTTCTCTTTGGAATTAGATATCTAGATGATGTACCAATTCTTTTCTTCAAAAAGTAATTCTTGACAAACTTCATTGGCAAATATCAAGATATGTTGTTAAAAGAAAGGAAGCAAAGGCAAACATGCGATCAAAATATGATTACGTTTTTGACATGGGATCATCCAAGCTGATTTTCTTATGCAAATTTTGTAAGATGCATTTGTAAAATAAGAAATGATCATTCAATTCGAAAATAAATAAAAGTTGTCACCATCATAATATTAGTTATAAATATATTAATCTATATTTTTTTTAGCTTTAACCATCTGGATACTATTGCGGAGAATTGTCCTGAAAGTGTGATGTTGTAGTATGCAAAGTGTAGGGTAAGAATTTGTTGGGCCTGGTACCAACTCTGTGTTGTGAGCCCAACAAATGCCCAACAATAAATTTGTAGAGAATGGGTTAAACAGCTGGGCTGGGTTATGATTTAGCAACGATTCATGCAGGCTGAAACAATAAAAACGATGGTAAACCTGTGTTTTATAGATGATCTCTTTGGTCCGAAGAGGCTTTATATTTGAAAGCTTTCACTTGTACAAAAAATCCCCCATTTCTTTGTGAGGCCTGCTATCCTTATATAGATCCCCTTTTCTCATCCTCACCGCCCACTTGTCCCTCATCTAGGCGCCTACTTTAGTACTGGTCACATCAGCCGTTTGCTTTAACCTGCAGTGAGTGGTGGTAGGTGAAGATTCACTGTTCAGGTGTTTTCTCCACATAAATGCGGCCAGAAAAGTTGCTGCAGTGCATTAAATGTGGCGGTGGCAGCTTTATTGGCAGGATATTTCATGATAGCTCCGCAGTTAGGCAAGCTCGGGGCTCGGCTTTCGCAGGAAGATCTTCAGCATAGCTCCTTGGTCAAGTTCTGGGCAGGCCCGTTGGAGATGGTCTCTTCGGCCCAAAAAGGTTGTCTTCGGACGGACCATTTATCCCTCATGGGCTGTATTCTTACCAGGATGGCAACACATTGATGTTTTTATCCTCTTCGGACAGAGAGCCTTGTCTGGATTGGGCCTCTGTCCCAACATATGACACTGGGCTTTCTTACCCACACAAAGGTTATTGGATTTTTTAATACCTATATTGTTGAAATAGTCAAGCCGATTGTGAGTGGTGATATTGGTTAGGTAGTGAAAACCCGCATTAGTGCTAATGATAAAAATGAGTGGTTAATATAATATAATTGGAGCCAAAGTCATAGTTTTAAGTGTGCATTTGGAAAAAATTAAAAAGTCAACTTATTTTACTATTTAACTTATTTTTGTTACAATAACTACAATAAGATCACCATCATAAATATTTATCAAAATTAGGTTTTACAACAAAAAGAAAGATGTCCTAAAGGACTCTTTGATTCTATATATTGAAAGGGAAATTAATGTCAGTTTACTCAAAATTAGGGTTTTTTTGTTTTTTTTGTTTGTGTGTGTGTGGTTATCTATGAGATTTTTCAATTCCTCCCCACCAACTTTCAAATGAGAGAGAGAGAGAGAGAGAGAGAGAGTATTCATCCGCACAACAATTGATTAGTTAGTACAAGGAGTCAATACCGTACCAAAAGTCATTTCAGTTTAGTCAAGGAAACAAAATATTTTGATATCAACTAATACCGGTATACCGTTTTGAGATTATCACTAATTTGATATATTTATATATATACATAGATCAATAGATATAGAGATTTATTTATATGTTAATTAGTCAATGGTTATATAATTTGTAAGAAATATTTAAAATTATAAATCTAGAATTCACCTAATACGTTAACCTTTAGTTAAAGTGTGAGCTAAATGATAATATTAGGTCATTGATGTATTTACTATTTAGTTAAAAATAATAATAATAATACAAGGAAAAAAAGAAGTTTTATACATGGGACTGATAGGAGCTCCTATGAGTCCCATGTGTAAAACTTCTTTTTTTCCTTGAAACTTCAGGTTTTAAAATTTTTTTAATTAAAAAAAAAGTGTTTAATTTGAAACTTTGAATGACCAGGTCATGTGGTATATAATAACATTATTTTATTATTCATGTGCATATTTAACATTTTTTTTTCCGAGGATAACATCCCTTATTTAAGAAAAAAAAAAAAACAATTGGACATATGAGGTCCCCCCGAAACAACGGTTGACCCAAATCTATAAGTTTTCACACACCCAAATAATACTTGGTTGCTCAGGAATAGGTGAGGATTCCATAATAATCCATATAGTCTAGTGTGAGAAGCCTTTCCAGTTCACAGATATGGACATGTCCCCTAGAATAGTTATCCCAACCTTACTGTTGTTTGTGCTTTTCATTGGAGAAGGCCACAATGGTTGTCCCGAATTACAGTGTGGAAACGGTCCACGCATCCGATTTCCTTTCCGACTCAAAGACAGGCAGCCAGACCAGCACTGTGGCTATCCTGGCTTTGATCTCTACTGCTCTCATAATAATGATACGGTGCTCGAGCTTGCATCTTCAGTAAAAGCCTTTGTCAATTCCATTGATTACGAATCTCAGTTTATTAACGTAACTGTCTCAGATAATTGCTTTCCACAGAAAATTCCGGGACTCCATTTATCTTCCCCTCGTTTCCAATTCAAAAATTCTCTTTATAACTATTCCCTTTTCAATTGTCCAGATACATATACTCATTATCCGATGATTCTGATCCCTTGTTTTAGTAGCAGTCTCCAACCAGTTTATGCTATTCGTTCGGATAAAGACATCAACGACTTGCCCATAATATCATGTACAAAGATGTATAGCGTTCCATCAGTTCCAGATGATATATGGGATTCTTTTCTTGAATTGACATGGTCCGAACCGGCCAAATGCGGACGCTGTGAAAGGAGAGGCAAGAAATGTAGATTCCAGAATAATAGCACTAATTTGAAAACTGAGTGCATCCCCAGCAAAGGTGTTGTATTATTTCTACCCAATTTCCACTTCTATAATCACACAAGTTCTGTTTCAGGACAACATATGTTGTTTTATCAAAGCTTAGTTTATTAGTGCTCTGCAACGGTAATTAACTGTAACCAGTCATGAAATTTTTTGATTCTCAAAAAAAAAAAAAAAAAAAAAAAAAAAAAAAAAGAAGTCATGAAATTTTTTTATTTATTATTATTATTTTTATTTTTATAACCAAAGGAACATTATTTTAGAACTAGGCTTGTAGTTTCTGTATCCATTCTAGAAGTAATATTTTCCCTTTCATTCAAAACAACATTATTTTAGAAGTGGAAATTGGGTATTGTTAGAGTAGAGCATAAAGCAAGCTAGTGCTTCATTCTTTTACATAAATTATGGAATTTATTAAAAATATAATTAGTAAGACTCATTATTACATGATAGAAGAGAGTTTAAATTGTACTTTTGTAGTACTAAATAATTATGAATGTGTCAAAAGCCCTTGAATAGGCGGTAGCTCATTAGTTGAAGCTAAACCTTGCAATATCAATATTAAATTTACCTAAAAAGTTTAGCACAAGTGTGGTAATTGATTAATTGAGGAAAACTCGTTGCATATCACATTAAAAAAGAACACAATTTCTGAATGCAACACTGCTTTGCTAATAAGATTAATTATTCAACACCTTAGGAGTACAATGACTTGATACTTCATCACATAATAACTTATTCTACTAATTAAAGTCATAGTGGAATCCACTATTTATGTAAGAGAAGGGACTATCATGTTTATGTACACATGAATTGCCTAAATATTATTGGGTTAATAGTGATCAACTTTTACACAATTATCTTTTGTTTATTGATTAGTGTAATTAGAAGCTGATCATGTTAAAATATTTGACAGGCAAATCAAGAAAAATAGTGACCACTGGTGAGTTGTCTGTTGGCCATTTGAAAATTCAGAGTAAATTACCTTTTGTTTTCTTGACTCATGAATATTTAACATGCAGGTTCCATCTTGGGTTCATTTCTTTTGGTACTAGTAGTCTATGCACTCTACCGTGTCTATTGCTATGACAAAGCAGAAAAAGAAAATCAAGCTAGGATTGAAAAGTTTTTGGAGGATTACAAAGCTTTCAAGCCCGCAAGGTACTCATATAACGATGTTAAAAGAATTACAAATCAATTTACTGAGAAGTTAGGGCAAGGAGCCTATGGAACAGTGTTCAAAGGAAAGTTTTCGAATGAAATCTATGTAGCTGTGAAGATCCTAAACAGTTCCAAGGGCAATGGAGAAGAATTCATAAATGAAGTGGGAACAATGGGTAGAATCCACCACGTTAATGTGGTTCGCTTGGTTGGCTTCTGTGCTGATGGATTTAGAAGAGCTCTAGTTTATGAGTTCTTACCAAATGATTCACTAGAGAAGTTCATTTCCTCAGTAGATTCTAAACGTTTCCTCGGTTGGGAAAAGTTACAAGGCATTGCTCTTGGCATAGCAAAAGGAATTGAATATCTTCACCAAGGATGTGATCAACGAATCCTCCATTTTGATATTAAACCTCATAATATTTTGCTAGACCAAAATTTCAATCCAAAAATTTCTGATTTTGGTTTGGCCAAGTTGTGTGCAAAGGATCAAAGTGCAGTGTCCATGACCACAGCTAGGGGGACGATGGGTTACATTGCACCCGAAGTGTTCTCTAGGAACTTTGGGAGTGTGTCTTACAAATCAGATGTTTACAGTTTTGGAATATTGTTGCTTGAAATGGTTGGAGGTAGGAAAAATGTTGATGTAACCGTGGAGAACACTAGCCAAATATATTTCCCAGAATGGATCTACAATTTGTTAGAGCAAAAAGAAGACCTACGAGCCTATGTTGAGGATAATGGAGATGCCAAAATTGCAAAGAAACTCGCAATTGTGGGACTCTGGTGCATCCAGTGGCACCCAATGGATCGTCCTTCTATGAAAGTCGTGGTCCAAATGTTGGAGGGAGAAGGAGATAAGTTAACCATGCCTCCTAATCCATTTGCGTCTACAAACCCTACAATAATCAATGTAAGTATGCCTGCAAGGCGTCTAAACCAAGAGTTAGAAGTCATCCTAGAATTGGAGTAAGTATATAATGTAGGAGTCCTCGACAATTATAAAAGTTGCAATCATGTTGTACTTGAGGATTGAAATTATTAATCTTGTGGTCAATGTAGGGACTCAGAATTTTTTATATGAAGTATGAGGAAGATAATGCTTATAAACAATCTCTTCATTTCATGTTGAGGTAGGAAAGAAAAAATTTTTTAAAAAAAATTAAATTTTTATATTTTATTATTATAATTTTCACAACTTTTTAGAATAAGGCTTTATTTCCTTATTTTAGAGACTTTTTAAGAGTATTTTAGTTAAATTGAGCCCTTATATGGAATGGTATAAATCAAGATTTGTTTTAGAAAAATGTTTTTGGGGCAAAATTTCTTATTTTTAGCCTAATTTGTTGAATGAAGTATCCTAGTTGCATTACGACTTGATGATTTCCGATATAAATTAGTGGTTGCAGCCTTTAGGCATTCATACTATTTACTATAAAAAAATTTCAAATAGTGTATATTGTTTCTTTTTCGGTGGATGCTAGAGGACTCTTTGCTCATTCCATGAAATTTGCTTGTAATTAAATTAAATTCTTAATGTAATTATTTGATGTAAAATGAGTTAAATTTTGTTAAAAAGAGCTTGAAAAATTGCAATTGGAAGAAGCCTACTTAAACCGCGTTCTGAACAACACATGTCACCTTCACAAAGTGCCCACGTTGATGTGCAACATCCACTACAAAAAAGAAAAAAAAAAGAAAAAGAAAGAAAAAAAAAAAGAGGTTTTTTTCGTTGGTCAAAATGTATGAAAAGCGTATGAAAAACTCTCTAAAAAAAACTATTTTTAAGAGTTTGGATGACTATTGATGACCTTTGAAACATACACCGTTGAAAATGAAATTTTGATAGCCTTTGCAAACCTCAAAACAAGTGTTTAATCTTTATTGAAGATTGCCACCCCTTTATTAGGTAAAAAAAACTAACGGTCAAAAGATTTTAAATTATAACCCTAGATAAATAAGGTTGTTGAAGGGTCTCCCAATCCTCAAAATAAGATATTTATCTTTTTTCTTAAAAAAAAAAAAAAAAAAAAAAAACCACAACCATGCAAATATACTTTGAAAAAAATATATATTATAAAATCTATATTATATTTATACACAATATTACATAACCGGGTTCAAATCTCCTTCAATGTGAACTGCAACCACACATACATCAAAAGACCACATTTTACAAACTCCACAATAGTTCTAAAATTATAATAGGATAACCAGAATACATCAAAATGAAATAACAAAAGTTCACATATCCTTGCATGCCTCAAGGTAATACCTGACATCAAAGAGGGAAAAAATCAATAACTTTACCATTATGAATCTATGATATCTCATAGTTTTGAAAAGCCACATCAAAAAGTTATATATTTCAAGTGTGTTTTAACTTATTCCAAGGAAATTAATAACATTCGAGATACAATTGAGTAATATAACCACACAAATTTGTAGTTAACTAGCTAATTGTATTGACAGATTTAAGTGAACCCTCGAGAAAGTGGATCGAAACAAGAAAAGTTTTTATTTATTTATTTATTTATTTTATATGTAGGAATCATTTGCAACATTAGCATATCTGCCAAGTCAAAAACTTCTTGCTACGTTAGTTTTGAATTGGGTTATCCAGCTTGATCCAACCCACAACCTAAACTGCAAATTAGATCAGTCTGATCTAGAGCACGAAATGAACCAAACTGGATTGTTCATCAATGTCCAGGAGTTGATTTTGATCATTTACCTTGACTTCAAGGTTGATTTTTACAATTCAACTAATTTTTACACAATATTTTGTGTTGATTCTATGTTTATAGTCTATTAGTTCATATTTTGTGTCTAAATGGTTCATACTAAGATTTCTCACTCTATCCATGTTGCCTTAGATTGCAGCAACTATTAAAGTACTAATTAAAGTCAAATTGCAATATTTGGATTTTAAAGATAAGAAGTATGAGAAAGAAGATTTATGTTCTACTTGACCAAGATTAGTAATGTTCAAAAACAAGACATAAAATTTGGCATCTCATTCACACTAATAACCAAAGCAAAATGGTAGGAAAACGCGTAACTAAGAGTAGGACAAATGATCCGTGTAAACTAGCCTTTTAGGTACTGTTTGGATCATGTCCATGTTTTATGTTTGGACGTTTCATTTTTTTTTTTTTTTTTTTTTTAAACCAGTGCCTATTGCATTGTTCATGGGACATGAACATTGCAAATAGGCAAATGAACACTATTTTTGGTGTGAACAGTAATTTAAAAATTATTTTTTTATTGTTTTCAGTTTTCAGCAAAATAAATGGTATTCAAACGCACCCTTAATTTTATGTCCAAATGCAAAGATGGTGAGAAGTTTACTAAAGAAGAAATCGTCTTTATTGGTGGCAATAATAAAAAGAAAAAATCATATCTTTTTTTTTTTTGAGAAGCCAGCCCACAAAAGAGGCCGAAATTTATTCATGTATGAAACTAAGATCATGGTTGTAAACATCTACAATGTCAGGGGGAACTTCCTCCATCCAAACTAATAGAGGATTACAAAATGATCTACGAGCTAAGCGGTGAGCAACACAATTACCCAAACGCTGAATGTGCTGAAAAGAAATGCTGCGAAAAGAACATGACAAAGCATGAATGTCTTCCAAAATTTGTCCCAGGTCCGAGGAAAGGAGAGATTTCTCCCTGATGGCATTGATGATAATTTCAGAATCTCCTTCAACCAAAACTCTCTCAAATCCGAGCTCTTTGGCAAATAACAGAGCCCTATGTGCTGCTATCACTTCCACTGTCTCTACCGAAGTAGGCAGGGGAATCTTTTGTGAAAGGGTAGCCAAAACCAATCCAGCCTGGTCCCGAACAATCATGCCAAGGCCTGCTGAAGATTGGGTCGAGAATAAAGCACCGTCAAAGTTAACTTTCACCATACCTAGAGGGGGGGGGGGGGCTTCCAGCGAACCGAGCGGGCAGTTCTGGGAATTTTTGAGTGGACAGGACGAAGTTGGTTGAACTCGTGTACCAACGACCGAGCTTGGTCTAGGATTTTTCCAAGGGTCAACCTCGCATCCCCGAATGCAGCTCTGTTTCGACTCATCCAAACCAGAAACACTGAGTTAGCGAATATCTCGATACAGCCGGGGTCCTTTAAGGCTAAGTGCATTAGCTCCAAAAAGGACATGTGGGGCAAAGAAGCATCCTTGAGCTTAGCAAACTGAGGAAACCAAACCGAATCGAGCTTAGGACACGACCAAAGAGCATGGTATATGGTCTCGGGTTCAAGGTTGCAGTTGGTACAGGTAGCAACTTGAAGAATCTTTCTACGCACCAAGCCTACCTTTGAGGGGAGGGCATTGCAGCAAGCATGCCAGAGAAGGGTGCGAATGCGATTAGGTACATGGAGCTTCCAGATTTTTTTCCACACTTCCTTGTTTTCAGTATGGTCTGACGGACCCGAAGCCGCCGAATCATCACTCTCTTTAAGAAGTTTATATCCAGATTTGACAGAGTAGGCACCACTTCTGTTCTTTGGCCAAAACAACCAATCCGGAGTGTCAACAAGGCTCAATGGGATAGCTAATATTGCTCTTGTCTCAAAAGGGAGGAAGATATCTTCCACAAGGCTTGAATTCCAGCAATGCAGCTCATGGTTAATTAAGTCTGCCACCTTTAGGTTTGGGTCATGATCAAGGGGGGGAGACAGAACTCTACCCGAGCCCTCGCCAGGCAGCCATTGATCCTTGAACACATTAATAGACCGACCGTTGCCAACCCGCCACTTTAAACCCTGTTGGATGGTGTCTCTACCCTTTAGGATGCTCTTCCAAGCAAAGGAACCCATGCCATTCTTAGCCTCAAAGATTGAACTGTGAGGGAAGAATTTGGCTTTGTAAAATCTATAAAACAGTGAGTCACGATTAGTGGCTAACCTCCACACTTGTTTTGCCAGTAAGGCATCATTGAACTTTTGGAGCTCTCTAAAACCCATGCCACCTTCCAGCTTTGAGCGACACAAAGTATGCCATTTCACCCAATGCACTTTTCGCCAGCCACCTCTTTGGCCCCACCAAAATTTACGGACCATGACCTCAATATCATGGTAGAGAGAAGAGGGTAATTTAAAGCAACTCATAGCAAAAGACGGAAGGGCTTGGATAACTGCTTTTATGAGGATTTCCCGGCCAGCCTGGGAAATGAGCTTTTCCTTCCAACCCTTCAATTTGGACCACACCCTCTCTTTTATGTAAGCAAAACTCGCCTTTTTCCCCCTTCCTACAAAAGAGGGAAGACCCAGGTACTTCTCGTACTGCTTTATCTCAGGAACCCCAAGCAGGTTAATGATGTTTGCTTGAGACTCCGAGGAGGTAGCCTTACTGAAAAACAGGGTAGTTTTGTCCCTATTAAGCTTTTGGCCAGAGGCAGCCTCGTATTCTGCAAGGATGGCCTGAATGTGATTGCATTCCTGGATTGAGGCCCTGCAAAAGAGGAGACTATCATCTGCAAAAAACAAATGAGTTAGTCTAGGGCCATTTCTGCATAATGATATGCCCCTGATAAGACCAACACCAGCTGCTTTCTCTATTTGAGCATGTAAACCTTCGGCGCAAAGCAGGAATAGATAGGGTGAGATTGGGTCGCCTTGCCTGATTCCTCTTGAAGGCACTATTTTTTCAGCTGGCTCCCCATTGATCAAAAGGGAGTAGGAGACTGTTGTAATGCACATCGTCATCAAATCCACCCATTTCTCATTGCAACTTAATCGAAGCATCATCTGCTTTAGGAAAGACCACTCCACCCTATCGTAAGCTTTGCTCATATCTAGTTTAAGAGCCATAAACCCTACTTTTCCTGGTTGGTGCTTCATAAAATGGAGAGTTTCGTAAGCCATCAAAATATTATCTGTAATAAGCCTCCCTGATTGGAAAGCACTTTGGTTTTCGGAGATTATACTAGGAAGTACCCCCTGGAGTCTATTGGCTAGCACTTTAGACACCAATTTGTATATAACATTACACAGACTAATAGGTCTAAATTCAGATATTTTTTCTAGACTCTTAACTTTAGGAATAAGGGTTATAAAAGTATGATTGATATCAGCAGGCAAAGAGCAATTATTAAGGCAGTTTAATACAGCAGAGAAGACATCATCACCAACAATAGACCAGTAAGATTGGAAGAAAGTAGGGGGCATACCATCCAGGCCGGGGGCCGAGAGCGGTTCCATAGACCTGAGAGCAGCTTCCACCTCATCTCTTGAAAAGCAATGAATTAAATCTCTGTTCATATCCACAGTCACCACTGGCTGAATCGACTCAAAAATGGAATGGTTCATATCGGGATTGCTAGTGGTGAAGAGGTCCTGATAGAAGGAAGTAGCAATCCCCCAAATTTGATGCTTAGAAGTGCACCAGGAATTTTGGTCATTCCTTAACCCACGGATCCGATTTCTCTTATATCTTTGTGAGGCTCTACTATGAAAGTAACGGGTGTTACTATCTCCCGACTGCAAGTAAAGGGTTCGAGCCCTCTGGGTCCACATCATGCTTTCCTTATCAAGCAGCTCGTTAATGTTCATCTTCAAAATTCGGACCTGATCATAAGAAGCACCCTTGGCTGCTGCCTCCTCAGCTAACCCCAGCATTTTTGAAGCCTCAACTAATTGCTTTTTAATGCTCCCAAAAGAGGACCGGCTCCACTCAACCAGTTTCTTGCCACAATTCATAATTTTTTAGGAAGCCAGAACCATGTTACTCACAAAGGAGGGAACACCCCAAGCATCAATTATTGTATTCCTACAACCGACTTCTCTCATCCACATGCACTCAAAGCGAAAAGGTTTGTTGGAACAGTACACAATACCTTCGGGTTTGATGCATATAGGGTTGTGGTCGGAAGCATTGGAGTGTAAGTGTTGCACCCTTGTTGCTGGGAAAAGCTCTAACCATGAGGGAGTAGCAAAGGCATGGTCTAACCTCTCCAAAATCAATGTTTCACCCCTTTTACCTCTCCAAGTAAATTTCCTACCCGTAAAACCAAGATCAACAAAACCTAGCTCATCCACAACTTCCCTAAAAGCTTCCATCTCAACCTCCCTCCTTGGTGATCCACCAAGTTTCTCATGGCCTTTAAGAATCTCGTTAAAGTCCCCTGCACAAACCCAGGGGATATTGTATTTATTGTTAAGATTACGTAAAAGTTGCCAAGTTTCCTCTTTCCTCCTTGTTTCCTAAAAACCATATATGCCAGTGAACCTCCATGAGTCATCCTGACCATCATTAACAATGGCATCAATAAAATTAAGAGAAGAATCAACCACTTTGATACTTACCGAGCTTTTCCAGAGAAGAGCCAAGCCACCAGCTCTAGTAATTCTGTCCACAACCCACTTCTCATCAAAATTTAGTTCATCACACAATTTATCTAGCCTAGCTTTTTTTGCCCAGGTCTCGGCTAGGAATAGGACAAAGGGGTCTTGTGCTCGCACAATGTTAGCAAGCTCTCGAATCGTACGGTAGTTCCCAAGCCCCCGCACATTCCAACATATGCAACTCATTGCTTTTGGTGGGGTTGGGAACCAACCTCCGCCGTTGGGAAAAGGTTTTCTTTCTGAGCATCAACATAAGTTATTCTGCGTTTTGGTGGTTTTGCGTCGCTGTGAGGGAGGTGAGTAGTTCTTTTACCTAGTGTGACGTTGAGAGCTTCAGAATCATCATTTAAGCTCACTTGTCTTTTAATCCGAGTCCATTTAGGAGAAGTTATGGGCACTGGGTTATCATGGGACGGGCTTAAGTTAGAAATATTGGCAGGTGGGCTTTTTGGATTAGGTAGGGGAATAGAGGTTGTTGGGCCAGAGTTGGGAGAGCCTAAGGGGTTTAATAACTCACCACATCTTACAGGTGCAACGTCAAACGTTGCAATTTCCTTATCCAACTCCTCTAACGTCACTTCAAACTTCTTTCCCGCCCCGGTTGCAGCTTCCAACACCACTAAACTAGCGTACACGTTACCTCCTTCTGTCTTATCATCCTGACTCACCCCTGGATCCGCTGAACTTGTCTGTTAAAAATCCGGTTCCATCATGGCAGTTGGGTTTGAAAAATCCACCTGCTTTTTAGGCCATACCACCTCCGGCGAAGGTTTGTCCGTTCGGAGCACCACCACTGGCCTAATGCAGCCTTGGGTATGGCTTGATGGAGGATTAATTTTCTTTCTTGTTTCATGGATTCCTGGTACTGTGACCACCTTGTTCCTTGATGGCACAAAAGGTGAAGCTTTAATCTAGGGACCATATTGTTGCCTTTCCATATTCAAATTACTCTCTCTTTCCATCCCTACATTGCAGCTCCGATCATCATGAGTTAGGCATCCACACCAAAAACAAAGGTTTAGGAGCCGTTCGTACTTGAACTGAGTCCATAAATCCCTCCCATCGTCTAGTGTAATCACCCTCCCTCTACACAAAGGTTTTGATATATCAAATCATATCTTAAAAGCAATCATGTATCTAATAATTAATTTGCACAAAAGACTGATTGATTAGAAATGACCACAGTCCACATGGGGAAAAATGATTATTTGTTGAGTAAAAAAATCAGTACTGGCCACTTTATAATGTTCATTCAATTTCATGCGAGCTCTTTTTGAACATGACTTTGTTGACCATTTGGAAAGCTTTATTTTTATGATAAAGTGGCACTGTGCTATTCCCCTAAAATTGCGCTAAAAAGTCTCTCTCATATTTATGTGATGTTTCATGCACCTTCCTATCAAATTGAAGCCTTTTGCAAGCAGTGTCATTTTTATCTTTATTCTTTTCACATTTGGGATTCTATTTGTATTTTTTTTTTTTTTTTGTAAATTGCAAATTATACCCTTGAAGTTTGGGGTTAACTGGATTTTAAACCCCAAAGTTTCAAAATTTTGATTTTACACCCTAAAGTTTGATTCTGTTAGCAATTCACCCCCTATAGTTAATTTTTACTATTAAGTGACACATCATCATGTTGATGTGTTTTATTTTTGCCAAATCAACCCCAAAACTATGTCGTTTTAAGCCTAAACTTAAAACGAAATTCTCTAGCCTAAACGACATAGTTTAAGCCAAATTCCTAAAATCTAGAAACAAAAACCACGAACAAGGTTGAGACCCACAAATTGTTAAACCTCATCAACCCAAAACGATCATCTTGTGTGATCCTAGGCAGCAGTGGCGGCCTTGCCCAAATTCATCTGTTCGCTCTATGCAAATCTCCTTTTTAAAATCAGCCAGAGCAGATGAACGAGGCTCCTTTGGTTCGTCATCATCTACAATACTCATGAGTTTGCTCTTCTTCTTGTCCATGTTTTTTGCCACCCCACTCGATGCTTTCTTTTAGTGTTCCTTGCTCTTTAAGCAGCTTTAGCACATTTGATAACCCTTTCCCAACTGTAGCTTCATGGATAGTTTCATCTGGCATAATCTCCTCCTTGTCCTCATCAGTAGTGTGCTCAATCTTACTGACATCTATAACTTTGGTCCATCCACCAGCCTCATCTTTTACTTCTTCATCGGAAGCTCTTGGCTCTTCATCTTCTTGCATAAAAACTTCTTCATTTTCAGGCCTATAGGCTTCTGAAAGAGCACATAAATACAAGTTATTTAATAAAACCATTGGAGGAATTGAAAACCTGTAGCAAACTAAGACATGAAATTGTATTTTAATGGGGTACAAATGGAAGTTCAAGGAAATTAATAGGTACAAGATCAGGACAACTTCCAAAGAAAAATGATCATAATTAAACTTGAATTTGACCAGATAAAAGGATGGATATCAACTGACCATAAGATATTGAATGTCCAGAAATAGTAAAGTAGTCAAAAATATTAAATATGAAGAAATCTCAATTCAACCAAGGCGGGGGCAGTTCAAATTTAAATTCTATGCAAACACATGAACAAGCGTAAAAAGAAAAATATCATCATCAAGCTGGAGAACCCAAACAAACTCCTCCATCTCTGTAAAGACAACCTTGTTTTCTTGCGACTCTCTAGTTGTGGGGTTTAGACAAACTTGGCTTGGGTTCGAGCTGGTGTAAAATAACATGAGCAGTCGGAGCTGGGGAAGTGGCCACCGCTGCTGCTTGGGATCATGCGAGATGATCGTTTTGGGTTCATGAGGTTTGGCCGTTTGTGGGTCTCAACTAAGGCTGTCCACAGGTCAGGCCGGGTTGGTTTTGGACCTAACCTGAACTCGACTTGCCGACGTCGGGTGGAGGAACGCGAAACCGACCGATGGAACAATTGGTCAGTTTGGTTTCGGGTGATAATTAGCGTCAGTTAGGCCGGGTAGGCTGCCGGAACTAAAAAAGGCATCAAAATCTGGAAAAAAAAAAAAAAAAATAGTCTCTGGAATCTAAAATTTTTGTCGGAAACTAGAAAATATCGCGGGAAAATGGAAAATTCTCGCTGGAAACTTGTTTTTTTTTTTTAATGAAATCTGCATTTTTTTTTTGGCTAGAAATTGTTGGAATTTGGCCGAATCTAGCTAAATCCCACCAAATCTAGCCAGATCTGGTCGAGATCTCACTGGATCTGGCTTGTTTTTGCAGGATTTTTTTGTAGCTCCAGTCGGGTTCGAGTTGCTTGGGTTTTAGAGATGCAAACCCATCACTCAATTCGCCGGTGTTGGTTTTTGAGAATGAAAACCCACTGTCGATTGACTAGACCTTCGATTCGGGCCGGAATCGGGTCGGTGGTGGGCGGTTTGGCCGGGTTGTCGGGCTCCAGTCAGGTCTGGATAGCCTTAGTGTCAACCTTGTTCGTGGTTTTTGTTTTTCTATTTTAGGAACTTGGCTTAAACTGTGTCGTTTCCGCTAGAGAATTTTGTTTTAAGTTTAGGCCTAAAACGACGTTGTTTTGGGCTAATTTGGTAACAATAAAACACATTAGCATGATGATGTGTCACTTAATAGCAGAAATTAACCATGGGGCATGAATTGCTAACGAAACCAAACTTTAGGGTGTAAAATCAAGTTTTTAAAACTTTGGGGTGTAAAATCCTGTCAACCCCAAACTTCAGGGGTGTAATTTGCTATTTACCCTATTTTTTTAATGTATTCATGTGATGGAGATTCATGCTGTACTTTACCTCCTAAATCGAGAATTACTTTTTGCAAAAAAGCTTCTCTGCATTACAATATAGAATCCAAGGAGAAATAATAATGAAACTTCTATGAACTTGTTAAATTAAGGGGGCACTCATGGATTAACATGACCCACCACCACCAACCAAAACGAAACACAATTATGTTGGCGGACCGTGTGCCTTACCAATCCATCCAACAACCAATTGGTGAAGGATGAGGGGGCACAAATCTTTTATAGCATTTGATCGCAGACCAAGCCCATTGGTATTGATGCAAATTGTGAAATCCCTCACAATCCCTCCCTCACAATGCGGCTACAATGACTTGAACCTATGACCTTGGCTTTGATACCACTTGTCAGACTGTGTGCCTTACCGATTCATCCAACGACCAATTGGTGAAGGATGAGAGGGCACAATCTTTTATAGCATTCGATCGCAGACCAAGCCCATTGGTATTTGAGTGAATTGTGAAATCCCTCACAATGGTCTATGAAATTTTGATGGAAGTCTCTTTATAAATATGTGGCAGCTTTTCACCTGGTTTAGCTTGTGTGTTATGCACACAAAAACAGGACACAAGCGGTGTCTCTCTTTAGTGGCTAAGTCATTGAAGTTCAAGTTCAGAAGAAAGAGTACAAGTGTTGCAGAAGGAATCTCGATTGAGCAAGATTCATTGTGTTAGGCAAAATTATGAGTGAGACAACAAAATTTGGGTTTCAGTTAGACAAAACAGTTTACTTGAAATTCGTCTAGCACTCAATCGAGCAAGTTTGCCTAAGAAAATCAGTTTTTTTTTTTTTTTTTTTTTATTTATTTTTTATTTTTTATAATAACGAACTCCTTTGAGTGGGACAGTTATCAATTTTAATTTTTAAGAAATAGTTTTTAACATGCCTCAAAGTTATATCATTTTTCGTATAATTGACGATTTTATTTAGAATCACACATTAGAAAGCTTTGAGAGAGAATCTCTATATGCAATTGTATATCAAAAACTGAATGTAAACTATATAGCCTCTATGTTTATATACAGAACCAGAGGAGAGCGGGAAAATAGGAAAAGAACTAATTGACTATTACACAGGTGCTAACCAACTCCACATTATAAGCTTAAGTAAAACACATGTCATTTAGCTACTTCAATCATAAACTACAAGTAGCTTAGACAGTAGACTAAATACTGCAACTCTATCAATTGTAGCTTTGCTATTCTGTCATCTCAACAAATTTTCTTAACAATACTTTGAGCTATATTACCAGTTACACTAATTTGCAAAGAAAAAACTCGCTTTGGACTAGAACCACAAATACGCTGTAAATTAAAATGTCACTAAATCCCATTATGTGCATGGCATTTGTTAGGTTCTAAGAAATTAGGAACTAATGTATTAGAACTTCAATATGTATATGTTGGCAAACTATGATCAAAACGTTTAATCTAGATTTAGGCTGCTCAAAGTGTATTTATGTGTAAAGTTAGAATCGAGTAATTGTAGAAAATTACTGTTCAATTTCTGCAAGGCTCGATCGATCGAAAATTAGACTCGATCGATCGAAGCTCATGTAGATTGTTTTTTTGCAAAATTTTCCTACTCAGCTCAAGCCCATATGACGTGCAGGGTTTTATGTTTTACTCCAATTATAAAAAGAAAAACCCTAGCCACGTTTTAGAGGTTGTTGATATGCTGTGTGTGTGAATCTCTTGTGAGATCTAGAGGTGTTTGCCTTTATACATACTTAGGGTTATCAAGATCAAGATTGATGTTGAGAGCTTGGTGATCGCTTCAGTTGCTGTTTTAAAGAGCTTAAAGAAAACACAAGTAGGAGTACTTATGGTTGCTGTGGATCAAGGAAAGAAGTAGTCACGTGGTCGTTGTAGTAAGTTTTCTACTCGAGGTAGCAATAGGATGTTAGTGGTCTAAGTCGCTATTGTAAAATTTCAATTCTTTTATAGTGGATCTGTTTTACCTTGAGAATAGCTAGGTTAAATGCTCCCCAGGTTTTTTACCGGTTTGGTTTTCATGGGTTATCATATCGTTGTGTCCTTTATTTTCTGCATTGTTTACTTGATATGATTTACTTGTGTTAACCTAGATTTGAATAATTTATCTAAGTAATCACTTGGCTAAACAAATAGGTTAAACAACTTGTGTTTTAAGAGGTCTAAAAACGTACAAGTGGTATCAGAGTGAGTTAGCTCTAGCATTTAGATTTTTTGATCTAAGAGTTGATCCTCGACCCCTGTTGTCATGGAACACAGTCACTCTCTTGTGATCCCACCTCACTTTGATGGGAACAACTATGCCTACTAGAAAATAAGGATGAAAGTACTCCTGAAATCTATTGATGAGAGAGTTTGGAATTCCGTTGAATATGGATGGGAGAAGCCAACTACTCCTGTAAGTGAGTGGCAAACTTCTCAAAAAGAAGCAGCCGCTTTTAATAAAAAAAGTCATCAATGTTATTTTTAATACTATTTCTATGGAGAAATTCAAGAGGATCTCCAATGTTGAGGTTGCTTATACTGCATGGAATATTCTTCTAACTATGCATGAAGGCACAAAGGCAGTTAAGATCAATAAGCTACAGCAATTAACAATTAGATTTGAAAGTATTAGAATGTTTGATGATGAAAGTTTTGATGAATTCTATGCTAAACTTAATGATATTGTTAATTCTGCTTATAATTTGGGTGAAATATATGATCAACCTAAGATTGTTAGAAAGATACTTAGATCCTTGATTGAGGACTTTAGACCCAAAGTGACTGCCATTACTAAAAGAAAGGATGTGGACTCCATCTATGTTGATAAACTTATAGAATCTCTCCAGTCCTATGAGTTAGACCTACTCAAGACAAACAAATCCAAATCAATGGTCTTAAATCAGTTGATGGTGTTGATGAGAATGGATTTGGTGATGAACTCTCTGCTACAAAAATTGCATATCTTGCCAAGAATTTTATAAATTTTCTTAGGAACAATAATAAAAGGGCAATAGGTAAAAACAATGCTGAACCTAGGAAGTTTAGAAGGAGTGAACTCGCTAAAGTGAATAATGTTGATAAACCTAAAGAGAAAGTAGGTCAAACCTCTAATAATTCTATGGGTCAACAATGTTTTGGTTATCAAGGGTATGGTCGTGTGAAATCAGAATGTCCTACATTCTTGAGATCAAAGGGTAAAACTATAGCTGTAACCCTTAGTGATGATGAAGTTTCTAATCATGAGTCTGGTAGCGATGAGGATGGAAACTTCATTGCTTTCATAGCTACTGCTATAGTTGATGAAAGTGTTGTGGTTGATGAGAATCCTCTTGATGGGGAACTCTCTGAGAATGCTGATTTGCAAGAAGCCTATAATAAGCTTTGCAAGGTTATTATAAAGGATGCTATGAATGTTGATTTAGGTTTACAGAAAATTGCTTCTCTTGAACTTGATAAGAAAAATTTGCTCTTGAAATTGTTTGATGCTAATGAATTGCTTGATAAGGTGAAGACTAAGAACATGTTGTTGCTTGATAAAGTTAAGAATTTGGAACTTGAATTATCCGTTGCTAGAGGACAAACAAAGAGGTCTGCTAGTTCTAAACTTGAACACATGTTGAGTATTTAGAAATCTCCCTTAGACAAAACTGGTCTAGGTTTTAAAGATAACATCTCTATGCCTAAAACTCAATCCACAAACTTTGTTTCTTCTTCTGAGCCTCCCGTGAGTGAGATTGTCAAACTAGTAGAAGTTACTCCTCCTAGGAAGACTAGGGTTGATTTTAAAGAGTCTAACCCTAAGAATCTTATCATTTCTAAGGATAAGGAGAATGATAGACCTTTATAGGTTTGTCATTTTTGTGGAAAGATTGGATACATTCGTCCAAACTGTTTCAAGTTGCAAGCTGCTAAGCAAGCAAATAAGGCAAAAGTACCTGTGCCTCAAGCACAAGATCCCATGGTACTTATTGATGAGTTGGTAAAGACTTTAAATCTTTATTCCAATCCTGGAGTTGCTCATCATTCTAATATGAATAATAACTCCAATGCAAGAGTTGTATCTAAAAAGTTTTGGATGCAAAAGGCTCGATCTAATTGATTTTTTTTGATATGGTCCTTGTGCTTCATCTCTCTACTCTTTGTGACCATTCTTCTTTGTTTTTGTTGTTTCTTTTTGTATTTAGGATTTGCATTGCATAACATTCATGCATTCATGATAGGGTGTTTTGTTTTTTTCAAAAATTAAAAAAAAAAGGAGGAAAAGGAAGGAAAAATGTGTTTTGGTTTATTTTTCTTGGATTTGAAATCAAGGTTGGTCATATTATCTTTACATAACATGTTTATTTACCTTGTTTAGCTTGGATGAGCTTATTTTATTGCACCTTGCTAGTTTTAGTTTTGTAGTGCATGTTGTGTGGGAGTTGTTTATAGTTTTTGATCACATGATCTTGATCATGAAGTCACATGCTTTTGATTGTAAGGACTAAAAAATCTTAAGAGAAAGATATAAATTACCATCTCACCACTGTTTACTAGCCAATTGTGAACACCTTAATGCATATCATATGATTTTGTGCTCGAGAAAGTGTAGCACATTCATAAAAAGAACATAAGATGTAGCCTCAATTTAAATAATAAAATTGGTGTGTACATTATTGGGTTATAATAAATTCAAAATTAAATAAAATTGGTGTGAACATTATGAGGCAAAACAAGAAACTTACATGATTGCAAGCTTGTTTTCTAGGAGATGTGAGAGTTATATAATGTAACTTTTTAAGTGATAGTCACTTTCAAACTTATGTGATGATTTTTGTAGAAATTGTGATCAATCACTATTTATTTATCACCTCACATGTATCTCAAAGTTATTTTAATTACACACACTACACAAGTTATTCTTTGCTAAACTTAGTACATTATAGTGTGTGTGGACTTGTTGTGGCCATCCAAGATTAAAAGTTTCTTGATTTTAATGCAAAATACGTTTTAATGTTTGAGCTTTGAAGACAAATTGATTGAAAATCTTGTTTTTGGAAGATCTGGGTTGAATTCAAAGGTTTTTGAAAACCTTTTCATCTCATACTCATGCATTTCATTCATAAAACAATGTGCTTTGAGGAGTTTCTGCATTAACTTGCTCTGTTTTTCAAAAAACTAATTTTTCCAGATTTTCAATCGATCGAACCTATTGCTCGACCGATTGAAAATGCGATAAAAATTTAGTTACGATCTGCCTGGCTCGATCGGTGCTCAATTGGTGTTGGATCGATCAAAATTGATTTTTGATCGATCGAATCTAATTTTCGACCGATCAAAAATTGGTTTGAGAGTTTTTTAAAACAAGCTTTTCTCACGTGTTCTTCACTTTATTCAAACTTTTCAAAAATTTTTTTGCTCTCTCTCTTCGACCAATCTACCTCAAGTCTTTTTTAATTTTTTCTTTTTTGTCATTTTCTTCCTAATTTTTCTCAAGGATTTTTTTCTTCAAGTGCCGGTAAGACCTTTTTACCCCTTCTTTTTCATTTTATTCACATATTTCATGCATTTTAGGTGAAATTTTTGGTCCTATAGGAGTTTGGGGTTTTTGATGCTTGAGTTGGTTTCTTTCAAATTTAATCATTGGGTTTTTGTTCTTAGATGATGTAAACATAATTCCCATGTTTTAATTTAATTAAATTTGGGATTTGGGAAAATTTTGAAATTCTAAGGCTTGAAACTACATGAAATTGGAGATTTTGTTCAATTGGGCTTAATGTGGTAAAATTGAGTTGTGTAATTGATTAATTATGTCATTATATACTGTTATCTAACTAGTGTAATGATAAATTGATGAATTTGTTGGGATTTTTGAAATTAGGTTTTTCAAAGTTTGGGTTTTTGTTCTAAAAACTCTATGTTCAAGTCAATTCTTTGTTTTTAAAGTATAATTGAACTGTTCTCAATGCATTAGAGCATGCATCATTTGTTCATTCTATTCATGCATCATATAGATTGATATTTTCTATTGTTGTTTTCTTTCTAACCTTGTCTGATGCAATCTGCTCTTGGTTTTCTTTGTTTTCTTTCTTTGGTTTCTGTTTTGGTCTTTCCTTTCCTTCCTTTAGCATTATGGTTAGGAAGCCTAGAGCAAATAAGAAAACCACCTCTACTTCTACTCCTGCCTTCGATAGTGATAGGTTTCAGTTTAAGAAAAACCAAGAAGCCTATGAGAAGTTGAACATATTTAGGTCTGTGTGAACTGAGAGGAAGGTTGTGTTAGATGAGTTAGATCCAGAAATTAGGAGGAACTTTGAGTGTAGGGGCTGGTTATCTTTGCTGGACATTTCTCATCCTCCTTCGGTTGCCTTGATTAGAGAGTTCTACTTAAACCTCTCTGTCCACTTCAATGATTCCAACGAACAGTATGTGATGAGTTGGATAAGTGGTGAAGAGTATACCATTACTCCTTCAATAGAGGCATTTGCTCTTGGGGTACCTTTGGTACTACAACCAGTCTACCCTTATGATGAGACCTATCATTTTGATGACTTTATGTCATATCTCACCGGTACTTCCATTCAGTGGGGTACTGATCCTCAAATTACCTCCCATAAGCTTACTAAGATTCATTATTTGTTTTTTCGGATTTCTTGTCATTCTATCTGGCCCATCTCTCACTTGCACACCATTCCTATTGAGAGATGTGCATTTTTGTATGCCCTTGTGACTGATGCTCCTATGAGTTTTCCTACTCTTTTCATTCGATCATTGGTTGAGGTTCATAGGAGTAGTTCTATAGCACATGGTCTCTTTTTCCCTGTTTTCATACATTGGATTTTGTTACATTTAGGTTTAGAGGATTTTCCTGCGTCTGAGCTCATACACATTATAGCTCTTATAAGTGCCACCTTCCTTAGGTAGAGACAGCTCAGATGAAAGCTAGCTCTAAACGCCCTCGTGTAGAGTCTTCTTCAGGTGTGGCATCCAATCCTCCTTCTTCAGGTGACCCTACAGCTGAGGAGTTTGTCGATCCCACTGCCTCTGTTGATCCTCTACTTTCTACTTCGGATGATTCTAGCATTCGGAGTATGTTGGATATTGTCATGATAGTTTAAGCGGCTTATGGTCAACTTTTGGTGGATGTACTCACGGAGCTTTAGGCATTACAAGCGGATTTAGCAAGCGTTTGGTGGTCTTCTCCACCACCTCCTTTTGATGATGAGTCTTGATTGCCCTTTAGCAATTTGTCACAAAAAAAGGGAGTACATATGGATGGAGATAAGGGGAGATTTTGTGTTTTTTTGGAGCTTTGGAGCTTTAGATTGTATCTAGGTGCTTCATGATGCATTTATTTATTTATTTATTTTGCCTCATGATGTATTTATCTTGATGTATTTGTTTTTATGGGATGTATATGTTAGGGGGAGACATTATGTTTTTTTTTTTTTTTTTTTTATCTCTTTTGTTGTTTCTTGTTTCACATATGCTCATTGATTATTGATTTATATTATGAGGTTATTCATGATATATGTCTTTTATTTTCTGTTTTATGAAATCAAGAATTTATTTTGTTTTTAATTGTATTTTTCACACATGCGTTTATGTGTTTGTTGAGTGTTACAGGAATATACAGGTTGATTCAGTCGTGCTGCTGTCTACACTGGCAACTAATAAATAGTAGCTAGGTTGAATTGTTTTTGGGCATTTTGTTGTAATGGGCTGTTTTGTAACTTTGAGCATTTTTATTTTGGTATGTGTTTTGTTACGGATTGCCAAAGGGGGAGTTTGTTAGGTTCTAAGAAATTAGGAATTAATGTATTAGAACTTCAATATGTATATGTTGGCAAACCATGATCAAAACGTTTAATCTAGATTTAGGCTGCTCAAAATGTGTTTATGTGTAAAGTTGGAATCAAGTAATTGTAGAAAATTACTGTTCAATTTTTGCAAGGCTCGATCGATCAAACTCACGTAGATTGTTTTTCTGCAGAATTTTCCAACTCAGCCCAAGTCTATATGATGTGCAGGGTTTTATGTTTTACTCCAAGTATAAAAGAAAAAACCCTAGCCACGTTTTAAAGGTTGCTGATATGCTGTGTGTGTGAATCTCTTATGAGATCTAGAAGTGTTTGCCTTCATACATACTTAGGGTTATCAAGATCAAGATTGATGTCAAGAGCTTGGTGATCGTTTCAGTTGTTGTTTCAAAGAGCTTAAAGAAAACACAAGTGGGAGTACTTGTGGTTGCTGTGGATCAAGGAAAGAAGTAGTTCGTGGACTCAGAGTTGTCACGTGGTCGTGGTAGTAAGTTTTCTACTCGAGGTAGTAATAGGATGTTAGTGGTCTAAGTCGCTATTGTAAAACTTCAATTCTTTCATAGTAGATCTGTTTTACCTTGAGGATAGCTAGATTAAATCCAGACCTAGGTTTTTTACCGGTTTGGTTTTCTTGGTTTATTATATTGTTGTGTTCTTTATTTTCTGCATTATTTACTTGATATGATTTACTTGTGTTAACCTAGGTTTGAATAATTTATTTAAGTAATCACTTGGCTAAACAACTAGGTTAAACAATTTGTGTTTTAAGGGGTCTAAAAACGTACAACATTGACTATAACTTTATGGCGTCCATGATAATTTAATGTTTGTCGAAGTAAAGAGGAACATTTTGGCCACCTTTTCTTGTTCAATTAATTTCATTCCAACTCTTTTTCTTATCTTTTTTTTTTTCCTCCTTGTGGAATTTCATACTAGCTCTTGGTTTTCCTTGAAACAACGTTATCATTATTGAATAAATGAAGCTTCCTTATCTTTTTCCATAGTCCCAAACTTGATATGAACCGAATTTAAAGATAAATTTATCAACTATAATTTTTTTTTTCAATGATGGATACTATAAGTTAATAAAAAGACACTAATTTGTTTTGGTGTAAGCAAGATTTGAATTTAAGTCTCTTATTTGAGAATGGTTTTTTTTTTTAACAATTGAGTCAATTGGAATTCATGAATTTATAAATTGTTTATTTCCTTTGATAATTTGATAATAGGGTTCAAGAGTTATGTAACTCAATTGATACCGCTTGGTGTTTTAAAGTTTTCAATGAAGATGTTTATGATACAAATTCTTCCAACTTGACTATCAAAATATAAAGACATCTTTATTGGAAACACAAAAAATATCAATTACATTACAAGCTTTTCGTGAATTTATTAACTTTAGGGTAAAAAGCTTATTGCATGGTGTTAGGACATATGTGGTTCACATGTTAAGAACATATGTCATGATTTTATGTAATTGGCTAATCCTTTGACAAAATGCACATTACTTGTATTTGGGTGGATCTAGGATGTGTTGAAATACTTCAAGAAACCATTTTTCAAGATCAAGTGTTGAAACTTTCAAGTCTGTCCAAGAAAACAAGCTAAAAGTGCAAAGTTACTAAAGCTTGACAGCTAGCATGTGTCGAGGTTTAAGGAAGCTGTTCTGCCTGTGGCTCGACAGCTATCTCGACAAATGCTCGACAGCTTCTATCTGAGTAATGGTGAACTCTACACCTCGTATCCAACTTTTTACTAAAGTGTTGGAATCATAGACGTGGATAAAGATGTTCGAGAAGAACTCTCTAATCAGGGTAGTTGGAGGTGGATGATCAATAGCCATCAATGGTAACCAACCCTGATGCTCAAAATTAGCCCTAATGGCTGGATCAAGCTCATCTAATAACACCTTACGCTTAGCCCAAAATTTTCTCTTAAGGTTCAATGTGTCAAGGAGCTCCTGGTTTTTCTCACTCAGAAACCTCTCACGGTCAAAAGGAGGAGAAGGAGGGGGGGGAGGGGCAGACCTATTAGCTCTAGTTTTCCTAAGCATGGAGCTAGGGAAAGGACAAGACACAAGGACAAAACGAAAAAGAACAAAACAAAACAAAAACCAAGGGCAGACTGCAAGTTAGCACAAAAAAATATAGAAATAAAAATCTATATGATGTATGAACAGATAAATGTCATGATGCATGCTCTAATGCAGTGATAACAAGTTCAATTTAAGTTTAAAATCACAAAATTGGCTTGAGCATAGAGTTTATAACAAAAACCCCAAAATTTTGAAAAACCACTTGTTCAATTTGTAATAAATTGACCAATTGATCATCACACAAGTTAGAAAACAGTTTATTATGATAAAATGAATCAATCCAACAAGACAATTTTATCAATTAAACTCAATTTGAACAAAATCCTCACTTTGGGTACATTCAAGTCCTCAAATTTTCAATTTTTCACAATTCAACAAATTGATCAAATTAAACCTTATAGATCATGTTTATATCATTTCCCAACAAAAACTCATTGATCAATTTCAACAAATTTGGCTTGAATCAACAAAACCCCTAAATATGCATAGGTTCGAAATCTCCTAATTAAAATGCACGAAAAATGCATAAAACTTGAAAATAAACTCAAAAGGAAGGGTGTAAGAGTCTTACCGGCCTTTGGAGAGAGAAACCTTGCAAAAAGAATGATCGAAAATGACAAAAAATGGGATTGGAGCCTTGACCGAGTCGTATGGAGAGAGAGAGATTTGAAAACTTTTGAAAAAGTGGTTTGAACATGTCAAAATCAACCTTTAAAAAAACTCTCAATACTATTTTCGATTGATCGAAATTTAGGTTTGATTGATCAAAACAGACAGAGGCTAACCAAAACTTTTAATTGCAATTTCGATTGATCGAAGAACAGGTTCCATCGATCGAAATTGTAATAAAAGTAAATTTTTGAAAAACAAAGGATTTTTATGCAGAAACTCCTCAAAGCATTGAATTTTAAAAATAAAATGCATGAGTATGAGATGAAATGTCTTTCAAAAACACATGTTTTAAACCCAGTTTTCCCAAAAATAAGATTTTCAATCCATTCTCTTAAATTCTCAAGCATCAAATATGTTTTGCATAATACTCAAGGAATTTTCAAACTTGGTTCGTCAAACCAAAAACACACACAATAACATGTACAAAGTTTAGCAAAGAGTAACTTGTGTAGTGTGTGCAACTAGTAAAAGTTTGAGATACATGTGAGGTAATATGTGAATAGAAATCAAACACACAGTCTACAAACTTCATCACATAGAATTTGAAAGAGACTCTCACCTAAAGAGTTACATCATATAACTCTCACATCTTCTAAATCAGAAGCTTGCAATCATGTAAGTTTCTTGATTTGCCTCATAATGTACACACCAATTTTAATTGATTAGAAACTTATTAATATAGCTGGGATAATGTACACACCAATTTTAGTTGATTGATTTAACTTTAAGTCCAATAATGTACACACCAATTTTAAGCATTTAAACTGAGGCTACACCTTATATTCTTTTTGTGCATGTGCTACACTTTCTCGAGCACAAAATCTTACGATAAGCACTAAGGTGTTCATGATTGGCTAATGAACAGTGGTGAGATGGTTATTTATGCCTTTCTCAAAAAGTTCAAGTCCAACAATCAAAAGCATGTGACTTCAAGATCAAGACAAAGTGATTAAAAACCATAAACATCTTTCCCACACAACATGCACTACAAAGCTTCAATTAGTAAAGTGCAATAAATAAGCTCATCCAAGCTAAACAAGGTACAAAGACATGTTATATGAAAATAAATTGACCAACCTTGTTTTCAAAACCAAGAAAATAAATTACAAAAAATAATTTTCTTCCCTTTTCCTTTTTTTTTTTTTTTTTTTTAAAAGAGGAAATAAAAACAATCTTAGAATGAAATGCATGAATGTTATGCAATGCAAGTCCTAGAAACAAAAAGAAAACACAAACCAAAGAACAATGGTCACAAAGAGTAGAGCAATGAAGCATAAGGACCATGTCAGAAAGACTCAATTAGATCGAGCCTTTTGCATTCAAAACTTTTTAGATGCACCTCGTGTATTAGAGTTCTTATTCATATTAGAGTGATTTCCAACTCTAGGATTGGAATAAAGGTTAAGAACCTTTACCAATTCACCAATAAGTACCATAGAATCTTGTGCTTGAGGCACAGACACTTTTGGCTTATTTGCTCACTTAGCAGCTTGTAGCTTGAAACAATTTGGACGAATGTGTCCAGACTTTCCACAAAAATGACAAACCCAAGCAGGTTTACCATGCAACTTATCCTTAGAAAGGGTAGACTCCTTAGGTTTAGACTCTTTTAAATCAACCCTAATCTTCCTAGGAGGTGTGACCTCTACAGGCTTAACAGTCTCACTCATAACCTCACTTACAGGGGGTTCAGAGGAAGAAGAAGGAACAAAATTTGTGGAATTGGGTGCAGAAACAGAGATGCTTTTTACAAAACCTAATCCAGATTTGTCAGAAGAAGACTTTTGAACACTCAGCATATGATCAAGTTTAGAACTAGCAAATCTAGCAACAGATAAATCAAGTTCCAATTTCTTAACTTTATCAAGCAAAAGCATATTCTTAGTTTCCACATTGTTCAAAAGTTCATTAGCATCAAACAGTTTCACAAGCAAATTCTTCTTATCAAGCTCAAGAGATTCAATTTTCTTCAAGCCAAGTTCAACATTCATAGCATCCTTTGCAGTAACTTTGCAAAGTTTATTGTAGGCTTCTTGAAGATCTGCATACTCAGAGAGTTCCCCATCAGAAGGGTTCTCTTCAATAGACACACTTTCATCGACTACAGCAGTAGCAGTGAAAGCAATAAAGTTTCCATCCTCGTCAAAATCAGACTTATCATCAGAAACTTCATTATCACTAAGGGTTACAGCTATAACTTTACCCTTAGACCTTAAGTATGTAAGACATTCAGATTTCACGTGACCATACCCTTGACATCTAAAACATTGAAGACCCATAGAATTATTAGGAGATTGGTCTACTTTTTCTCTAGGTTTTTCAGTGTTGTTAACTTTAGTGGGATTATTTTTCCTAAAGTTTATAGGTTCAGTAGTGTTCTTACCTCTTGCCCTTCTGTTACTATTTCTAAGAAAATTCCTAAAGTTCTTGGCAAGGTAAGCAATCTCTGTAGCAGAGTGCTCATCATCAAATCCACCACCCTCAACATCATCAATTGACTTAAGAGCCATTGATTTGGATTTGCTAGTTTTGGGTAGGTCCAACTCATAGGATTGAAGAGATCCTACAAGTTTATCAACAAGGATGGAGTCCACATCCTTGCTCTCAGTGATGGCAGCCACTTTGGGTCTAAAATTTTCAGTTAAAGATCTAAAAATCTTCCTAATAATTTTAGGTTGATCATAGATTTCACCCAAGTTGTATGCAAAATTAACAATGTCATTAAGTTTAGCATAAAATTCATCAAATGATTCATTATCAGACATTCTAATACTCTTAAATCTAGATATTAATGCTGCAACTTATTAATTTTGACAGCCTTTGTGCCTTCGTGTACAGTCTGGAGGATATTTCAAGTAGTGTGAGCAACCTCAACATTAGAGATTCTCTTAAATTCCTCCATAGAAACAGCATTGAAAATAACATTCATAACTTTGCTATTGAACACGGCTGCTTCTTTTTGAGAAGTTTGCCACTCACTCACAGGAGTAGTGGGCTTCTCCCATCTGTACTCAACCGAATTCCAGACTCTCTTATCAATAGATTTCAGGAATGCTTTCATCCTTACTTTCCAATAAGCATAATTATTTCCATCAAAATAAGGAGGAATAATAAGAGAGTGTCCGTGTTCCATGACAGCAAGGGTCAAGGATCAACTCAGAGATCAAAAGATCTACAAATAGAGAGCAACCCGCTTTGATACCACTTGTATGTTTTTAGACCCCTTAAAACACAATTGGATTAACCTAGTTAATTAGCCAAGCTATTACTTAGTCCAAATTCCAAATCTAAGTTAACACAATCAAACAATTATATCAATGTAAAGTGCGAAATAGAAAGAACACAAAAATATGATGACCCAGGAAAACCAAACCAGTTAAAACTTGAGGAGGATTTAACCTAACTATCCTCAAGGTAAAACTGAATTCACTAATGAAAGAATCGAAGTTTGTACAACAGAACTTAGACCACTAATGTAACACCCCGACCCCAAATTAATAGTTAAACTATGTGTTTAAAAAGTTAATTATTATTTTAAGTCACTTACTATGTGTTTAAATAGTTAATTATTATTTTAAGTCACTTACTTTCTAAAATTAATATAAGAGTATTTAATAAGTATATTATTTTATAATATATTTGAATAAGAATTATAAAGATTATAAATAATGGAATGGTTATTTGTATTATAAAATATACTATGTACAAACTATATTAAATGGTTAAGTTTTGAGATATATATGTGTGTGTATATATATATATATAGTTGTTGGTGTTTTAACTAGGTGTGATGCATGAGTTGTTGTAGTAAATTCCACTCACCCATGCAACCAATGGAAATTCAACACATTAAGCCAAAGTTTCATGCATGTTGACAACTCCAAAGACCAAGACTTGGCCATGCAATGAACAAGCTCCAACTAGTTTCTTCTTTTGACTTTCTCAAGCAACTAGAAATTTCAAGAAGCCTTCTATTCCCACGGGTAAACACAAATCAGAAATTTTAGCTCACTTTGCTCTCTTTTTCTCTTAAGGAAAGAGCTAGACACTCTCAAGTCTTCTCTTGAGTCCAAGGGTTCACACACCAAAAGAAATTATTTTTGTAGAAAAGCATGTGTGAATGCAAGAAAGTTGAAAATGGGTGTGATTCTTCTTTCCCTAGCCATACACGTATTTCACCCCCAAAAGTCCCCTTCTCTTATCTGATTTTGCTGCCCCAAAAGTCTTCTCCCATATCTAAATTTCTTGGCTGCACCAGACAAGAAGTCCAGCTCCTTTACTTCTTTCTCTATTCTTCTTTCTTTGCTCTTCTCTCTTCTCTCTTTGCTCTTACACGGCAGCCCTCATTCTCTAAAGATGAAATTAAGAGCCTAACACTAAGGTTTTGTAGGTAAGTAAATTAAACCTCATATGTTTTTGGGTGTTTTGATAATATAATTGTTTTGTTTATTTTCCTTCTTTGTTCTCTGTTCTGACTTTAGAAGATGAACTTATGATTCTGTTTTAGTGACTTGAAAGTTTGATGATATTTGGTCTATTAGATGCTTATTTAGGTATTTTAATATGTTTATTATAGGAATAAAAATACCTAAGTGATATGAAGGCCAATTTCTATTTGTTGATGATTTTAGAAAGAATATGTACTGAAGCTGTCTCTGTGACAGATTTGAGGTTTACAACAAGAAAAATATGTATTAAATCATATTTTGTGAAATTGGATGCTAGGATTATTTTCTGTGAAAGCTAAGACACGTATGGTTGCTGTGGAAGTGGTTTCACAGCATTTGGATGAATAGAAAAATAATTATTTAATTTCTAATTTGCATGAGTTTCTGCCAGGACAGAATTGAACACGTTGGTTTGTATGATTTTTAATAAATTGTGGTTTTATGCTTTGACCACGAAAATTTTATGGTATATAATAGACATATAGGGAAGTTGCTTTGTAGAATTTCATGAAGATTGAATGTGTTTTGGTTGTCCATTTGTATTTTACAATGGAAGCATATGCTGCTGGAATAAAACAGTGAGCAGTAAGGGACATGCCTAACTTTGAGGATTTAATTCTAAAGTTAGGGTGAATGATTTGAGCTATAATTTATTATGCTCATCATTTGGTATGTCTGGATTATAGATTAATTTTTGCATGACTTGGTTCAAGGTTTAGTACCCTAAAGGAAGATTTCTAAACCATTCGACGGTTGTATATATATGAAACTGTTTTGTTCAGCATGCGTAGGTTGCCTTATGTGTGTTTATGGTTACATGACAATGCTTAAAACAGTGTATATTTATGCATGCATTGTTGCCCTAAGCTCAAAGCACCTTTTGAAATGAAGTCGGCTCTTATGAGAGTAATGTGAGAATGTTGGTTTTTATGATTTAATACATCATGTTGTATGATGAATGAATTTTGTGATTGTGGGAACCTCTTTGAGGTGGGAATTAGGATTTCCTTGATTCTAAGAGATAGGCTTTGAGATGAATGCGTAAGTTTATGTTAAGGAATAATGGATAGTAACAAGCCTTAATTTTGGTTTAGGTGTTACCAGTCGTCAGGTCTAAGCTCCGTCGACTTTAGGCTCTCGGTTCCTCTGCTTTCAGGTAAGGGATAACTTATATGGGCATTTGGTAAGTCATGAGGTTATTTTAAAGTATATTATGCATTAAAATGTTTTTGATTAGAGATAAGGCATGTAAGCATTATCAGACAAAGATATGTTCGTGAGCTTTTTCGAAAACTTATGTATATGATTTAAGCATATTGATGCTATTATTAATTCCACGAACATGATGAAGAAAACAATGGAAATGCTTTTATTACGAAACGTTATGCAAAATAAGAAAATTTAGTATGATGTATAAGTATGAAACGTTTTCGGGTTATGTTCTCTGGTGATCTGAACTCTGCCAGTAGGGGTTAATTACTGGCTTTCCATGGAAAACGTTATATGATTGGCCATTAAGTGGGACTGGCTCTGCTGTACCCGCCCTTGTTGGTTACGGCCAACTTGGGGGAAGCCAACCTACCCCCATGGTTGGAAGATATGTATTATGATGTAATCCCGGGAATACCTGGCATTGTGGGGAATGCTGGATGCCTAGCACTGTGGTGCTAGAAGCCTCCCAAATAAGTACAGACTTATCAGATATGGACTAACCAATAAGTTATGTATGAACAGCTATATTATGTTATTAATCATGAGAGAATTATTTTGTTAAATGCATTGTAGAAAGTTAAAAGCTCTCATGAAAAGAAGAAGTTTCTGATGAAAAGAAAGCTGTTCATTAAAGATAAAAATTTCTGAAATTCTGTTATGCTATAAAGATAAAGTTTCTGATGAAAGTACAAGTTGATATTAAAAGTTATCAGATATTTGTTTTCTTTAAGAAACGTTAAGTTTTATGATTATGAAAGTTATAATATTTTGCAAGAAGAAGTTTAGGAAGAAAAGTTTTATTATTCTTCAAGATGCTTCTAGTTAAAGACAAAGTTACCGATTATCTGATTTTAGATTAAAATGATTATTTTGTAATGAAAATATATATTGTGACTTTGTAAGAAATGAAAGAAATTCAATCCGAAAGGTTTCGATAATATTATTCTGATAAGAAAAAGGAGAACAATTATTTTCCTATGAGAAGCGTATAAGTTACTATTAAATATAGTATAAAATACTATGCATGAAAAGATGTTCTCCTATCTGAATAATTATAAAATGAAATGAATAGGTTTACATGCATTCTTATTAAATTCTCATATATCTTACCTTTACTGAGTTGTGTAGCTCACCCCTTCCACTCTTTCAGTTAACAGGTTTATTTTGGAGCAGAGGGAGCCTTAGTCAAGGTTTGAAAGGAGCTAGTTTTAGTTTTATATGTATAGATCCTAAGTTACCAATTTGATGTTTAGCTTGGTAGCAATGTGTATTTTAGGATCTAATGAAAGTTGTACTTTAAGGTATTAAGAGATGTATTATGTGAAAATGTGGAAATTGAATGACTGGTGAATCATGTTATATTTTGAGTACTATATAGATGCTCTGGATGTCAAATGAAAGGTCTTATCAAGAAGCCAAGAAACAAGAATGAATGAAAAAGGAAAGTTTTCCAAAAAGTTTTGTAAAAATTAAGTTGGTTCTTGTTAATATCAGGTTTAGGCTTGATATTAGCATGCCGGTCATGGTCACAAATCCGGGTATCGGAAATGGGGCGTGACAACTAACATTTTATTGCTACCCACCAGTAGAAAACTTACTGACACAACCAAGTGTAAGCTCCGAGACTATGGACTCCTTCTTTCTTGGATTCTCCAACAAGTATAAGCACACCAGCTTGTGTATCTTTAAACTCTTATGGCAGCAATTGAATGATCATCAAGCTTTTGAAGAAATCTCCTTCTTGATAATCCTAAGCATGTGTGAAGGCAACCACCTCTCAGATCTCACAAGAGATTTACACACACAGCAAACAGAGCAACTTTTAAAACATGGCTAGGGTTTCCCTTTTATACCTAAGGTAAAACACAAAACCCTACACGTCATATGGGCTTAGGGCTGAGTTGAAAATTCTGCTGAAAAAACAATCTAGTCGACTTTCGATCGATCGAGCTAGACCGAATTGCACAATGAATTCTACAATAGCTCGATTCCAACTTTACATAAAAAAACATACTTTGAGCAAGTCTAAAACAAGACTAACAACCTGTTTTGATCATGGTTTGCCAACAATACAAATTAGAGTTCTAATACATTAGTTCCAAAGTACTTAGAACCTAACAGTTTTTAACATTCGTCAAAGTTACATTCTTTTTCAAATAATTATCAATTTCCTTAACAATACGTGGTGCCTTAAAATCTCACTAGGTCCCATGATGTGCATAGTATCAACTAGACTTCACAATGTCCATGATAATTTAAGGTGTGAATCGTATGACAAAGGAATAAGGAACATCTTGGCCCCCTTGTCATGTTCAATCAATTTCATACCAGCTCTTTTTTTCTTTTTCTTTTTCTCTTTTTCCTCCTCGTGGAAGAATGGTTTTATTTATTTATTGGTTTTTTCACTTCACTTCTCGTCACCAAAATCTGTGTAAGGTTTTACTGTTTATATTGCTTGTTGTTGCTTTTAAGATGATATTATTAGCGGTAAAATAACTGTTTCTACTATTTGTTTGGAATAAATTATAAATTAACTCAATCAATCTACTATTAAATTGATTTATTTTATTAGTATTAGAGCATAGGTGTATTTGTTTAAGAACATTTTCCTGAGTTTCATCATTGACTTCTATTGTAGTGGATAAAGCATGGTCCTTCAATGTTCCCTTGTTTTGAGGGAATAATTATGTATTTTGGAAGGATTGGATGAGAACATGCCTTAAATAATTTGATGAGAGAGTTTGGCTATATGCAGGAAAACCGGACCAAACCAAAATCTAAAGTGAGTGAGCGGTACAAATAAGATCAATTGAATGATGCAATTGGAATAGAAAATGTAAAATCCTATTTTCATTGAAGTTATACATGCAACCACTAATAAGTTCTCTGAAATTGATCATATGAAGCTGTATTAGTGCATACGAGAGTATATGACTTCTTGAAAGCATTCCTACATTCATGATTTCATGTTGCCTACTGTGGTCTTGAATATTTAATTTATAATTCCAAGAGTAATTCCTACTACTACTATTATTATTATTATTATTACTAGTTGCTAACCCATGCGATGCACAGGAAAGCAATTGAGTATGAAATTTTAAAGAATATTATATTAAATTTTTATTTTTATTTTGTGTGTATGTGTGATCGTCCGAGAGATTATCATTATATAAAATTATCATATATATATGGTCAATATTGTGCTATCTTCAACTTTCAATGGAATTCTATACTGGAATTTGTAATAGTTATATGTTATTGTGGCATTGCCATATGGAATTTATGAATAAATTAACCCTCACAATTTTTTGCATATTTGTCATAACTTACAACACCTTAGCCACAAATTTTTTAACCTCAGGTGAAAGTGAATTTTTGTGACCATAAAATTTGTTCTTGTATAACCATGTTGGAGTAAGAATTTCACAAATGCAAAGAGATCTACATGGAAACTTTTTTTGTGGTCATCAAGTGGATGACATACATGTTTGGCATGTGTCCTAGCAGCCACCGCCACAAAGGAAAAGATGAAAGCTTGAAAGCCCATTTTCAGTACCTACAGTGTATGAAGTAAAAGTGTAAAACATATCATATCAAGAACAAATGCCTACACCATGAGAAACCAAAAAATAAACATATGACTGTACTGTGCTTAATTAAGTTTTACAAAATTTAAAGATTGCAAGCTGTAAACAAAATATCATACACACTCTAGTCTCTAGATTTAGCAAAAAAAAAAAAAAAAAACACACACACACACACTTTAGTCTCTAGTGAGTGACACAAAATATTAGAAATCTTTTTATAAAAAAAAATTGAAGTTGTCAAAACATTAATGCAAGTTGGTCAACACTAAACACCTATCAAAACATTACACAGTTTTAGTCTTTCTTTTGTTTTGAAACACTCTAGTCTATAGTGAGTGACACATAAAAAAATAGAAATCTTTTTATATATATAAAAAAAAGGGTAAACTACATATTTGGTCCCTAACCTTTACACCATATTTCAATTTAGTCCCTAACTTTTCAATTGTGTCAATTTGATTTCTAACTTTTTAATGTCGTGTCAATTTAGTCTTTGATGTTATATCTTAGATGAAAATTGCTAACATGACAAATAGCCAAAATAAAATTTAAATTTATTGTCTCATCAACGGAAGCTAATTTTTTGTTTTGACCATTAGACACATCATACATTTTCATCCAAAAAATAACGGTAAGGACTAAATTGACACAATACTAAAAGGTTAGGGACCAAATTGACACAATACTAAAAGGTTAGGGATCAAATTGAAATATAGTATATAGGATAGGGACCAATTACGTAGTTTACCCAAAAAAAATTAATAAAATAAAATTTAGTGTGCGTTTGGTTGCAAACGCATGTTTTGCGTTTCTGGAAATTTTTTTTTTTCATGCCGTGATTGTTGACTTTAGGGGCGTAAACAGTGCACACACAGTGCACGCACAATAACTTTTTCAGCAATTTTTTAGTCACGGGGCTTATAAATTTCACTTTTTAGCAACTTTTTCATTAAAAATGGGTCCCACAATACTATACAGACATTTAAAAATTATTTTGCTACAGCGTTTTTCAATTTTTAGTTTTCAGTTTTCATCTGTATTCAAACAGACCCTTAAGTTATTAAAACATTAACGCAAGTTGTACAACACTATACACACTTATCAAAACATTACACAGTTTTAGTTTTTCTTTTGTTTTGATTTTTTCATTCACATATCCAGAACCAGAGGCAGCTATATTGCAAAACAAACTTATAATCTCAAACATGATTTGAGAAAGCGAGAGGGAGATACTAGTATCACTGCATACTGATGAGCCAACACCAGTGATCGAGGGGAGACTATTAGCCTACAGTGGAACGGTGAGTTTTGGAGTTGTCAAGGACTCGAGTCTTTGGAGAATGGAGGTAGCGTAAGGGTTTTTTATTTTTATTTTTTTTAATCATATTAGGGTTTTTTGTTTAGTAAACTGCAGTGTGTGTGTGTCTATATATTAATTTTTTGGGATATCAAAAGGGAGAAGGGGTGAACTATAGTTTTGTTTAGGGAGAAATTAGCTGGATATGTGCCTGATGAAATTTTGTAGTTGGGTTTAGGATTTCAAAACTTGCCTGTGTTTAGTTAACAAATTAAATAAATTAAAATGACGTGTAAAATTGTGGAAGCAATAAAGCTTATGTGTCAATATATATTATGAAGTAAACAGAAAGTCAAAGGCTTTGGTTTTATAGTATATATAGATTATACATAAATACTGGGGATGAGAGTTAAGGTTTGAAGCACAAAATGTTTCTAAAAAAAAGAAAAGAAAAGAAAAAGTGGGGTTGGAAGCACATATATTGAACATCACAAAAGATGCCATTAATTATGTTGGACTATGAGCTATGCCATTCTACCTCAAAACCAATTGGTGATGAAGAAGACACACTCAAATCTTTTATGACTTTCGACATCATACCATGTGGGCTTGTTTTTAGAGTGGTTGTAGGGAATCAAATTGCAGTCCCCCCAACAATCCCTCCTTCACAGTGACACTTCCGTGACTCGAACCCATGACCTTGGCTCTAATACCATTTGTTGAACTGTGAGTTATGCCATTTCACCTCAAAACCAATTAGTGGTGAGGAAGACATACTCAAATCTTTTATGGCTTTCGACATCACACCACGTGAGCCTGTTTTTAGAGTAGTTGTAGAGAGTCAAATTGTGATCTCCCTTACAAATTATTATTGGATTGTCACTTCCACCCGCAATTAAACTAATATAATTATACCACCAATTTAAAAAAACAAAATTGAAAATACCATGTGTGAAATTAAATAGAGTAATAACTTGCTAGTTACAAGGCAGTACTGATTTTTCTAGTCAACAAATAATTTTTCTTCCCCATTTGGAGGGCGGCCCAGCTTTCTAATCAATCGGTCTTGTGTGTAATGAGCTTATTGTAATTATTGCATTATCGAATGCATATAGGGTAGGGACTTTTTGTTCTGGTTTACATTATCTCACACGCCAAGGTCACCATGGTCAAGGACCATATCTTCTTAAATCAACTAGCAACTAGCAAGTGAAACTTCTCACCATCTATGCAGTTGACGTAAGACTACTCTGACTCTGAGTTATCCATTTGTAAGAAAGGGTGTGAGTTTTTGTTTTACAACTTGTTTCATCTAGAAAGTTTACTAAGTCTTTTGTAATTACAAAGCAACACAAAAACTAACAAATGAAATAATTAAGAAAACTTATGAATATATGTTTTCTAAAATGTGTGTGCATGTTTATTTTATTTTTATTTTTAGAATCGTGTGTGGTGAACTTGATGAACACTTGTGATTTTTCCCCCTTTTAATATGATAATAGAACTCTTTTGAATAAGAAAATCATCAATTCAGAGAATGTGCTTTTAACAAGCTCCAAAGTTGCATTATTTTCAAGATAATTATCAATTTCCTACTCAATATGTGGTACCTTAAAATGTCACTAGATCCCACGATGTGGTCCGCATGTTATCAATTCCTATGCAATATGTGGTACCCTAAAATATCTCTAGATCCCATGATGTGGTCAGTATTGATTAGAACTTTAGGGAGTCCATTATGGTAATTTAAGATGTGACGAAGAAACAGGGAACATGTTGACCAGCTAGTCATGTTCAATCAATTTCATACCAGCTTTTTGAAGAGCTATTTGAGTATAAAAGACTATGATATTTCGAATTTGATGATAAGATGCTCACAGACACTATGTAAAAGTTTGGTTTGGGTGTTTTGCATATATTCCATGCACCTTCGTATTAAATTGAAGCAATGACTCAAGACTCATGAGTTATGAGTCAACAACTAGCTTCCATGAATTTGTGGTTTCATATACAAACTTGAAAATGACTTTCACAAGTAGAGTCATCCCTATTATCCAAAAAAAAAAGAAAAAAAAAGAAAAAAAAAAGAAAAAGTAAAAAGAAAAAAGAAAAAAGTAGACTCATCCCTTTTTTTGATTCTTTGCTACTTTCTCACTAGAACATCTATGAAAAATACAATTTGTTGTCCCAACTCCCAATGTCCAACACGTTAAATTACATAACTTCATATGGTCATACAGTGTAAGAAAAGTTGAGCAAATTCTTTGTTCATCAACCAAGACGAATTATTAGGTTTACTGGAGTATAGTTCAAATGGTCTTCAACCAATGAAATACTGTCAACTATACATGTGTGTGATTCAACTTCCTAATTAGCATAAACACACACACACACACACACACACACACACACATATATATATATTATGAAGAGAACGATATAAGTTTGAAATTATTGTATGTATATTAAAATATAGAATCAAAAGATAATTTTATTAACTATAAATATTTTTGGACATGACTTAGGTCCATTGCAACATTAATACACTGGACCCAACATGATTCAGAGACGTCTGAATTGTGTCGAGTCCATTGCACTAATGGATTGGACCTAACCTTAACCTACTTTTTAAATAATAAATACCATGGGTTCATAAAAAGGACACCAATTTATTTTGGGTAAGCACGGTTTTTTTTTTTTTTTTTTTTTTTTCTAAGGAAGGGTAAGTGGTATTTGAATTTGTCCTTTATATGAGAATATATATTCCCAACTAAGCTAACAAAAACTCATGAATGAATCAACCATTTTTTTTTTCTTTTGATTTGATAGTGGAGGATAGGGGATTTAAACCTCAAATATTTGGGACTATCTGGCCTTTTGCCCCTTTGGGGAAAAATAATTAGCGTTATGCCCCTGTTTCGAAACTATATAGGGGCGTGCCCCTGTTTCGATACTCGATTATCATAAAATCGAGTTTCAACGCAAAACTCGATTGGTTTAAAATCGAGTTATGCCCGATCAAACTCAAAAAAAAAAAAAAAAAAAAAAAATTTGCATAGAACTCGAGTTCCGGGAACTCGAGTTTCATGTAAATTTTTTTAAATTTTTTATAAGTTTTTTTTACAAGTATACAAATCAGCTTTAGTGGCTTTATAGCGGCGTTTTTTCATCCCTATAGCGACGTTTTTTCATCCCTATAGTGACGTTTTTCTGGAAAATTTTTTTACAAGTATAAATATCGGCCCTATAGCGGCGTTTTTTCATCCCTATAGTGACGTTTTTCTGAAAATTTTTTTACAAGTACGAATATCGGCCCTATAGCGGCGTTTTTTTATCCCTATAGTGACGTTTTTCTGGAAATTTTTTTTATAAGTATTCAATATCAGTTTCAGTGGCCCTATAGCGGCATTTTTTAGCCCTATAGTGACGTTTTTAAGTCCTATAGTGGCGTTTTGGTACTCGATTTCCATTTTCTCGAGTTTTATGCATTTTTTTTTTTTTTTTTTTTTTTTTTTTTTAAGTTTGATCGGGAATAACTCGATTTTAAACCAATCGAGTACTTTAAGTAACTCGATTTTAGGGTCATCGAGTATCGAAACAGGGGCACGAACCTATATAGTTTCGAAACAAGGGTATATTGCCAATTAAAAAAAAAAAGGGGGGTAAAATGTCAGTATGTCCCAGATATTTGAACAAAAAGTGTAATTTTTTTTTTAATTATAAATATAATAGAATCTCAACTTTTGTTATTTACATAATTACTCGATTCGAGTACAAATCAGGATAAAAGATAGTGATATTTGATAGTAGAGGCTTATTAACGTTATGGATAAGTTAGGTGTGGGGGCTGTTCATGATGTCTTCATGTCCAATTGAATTGAAGGCACAACTCATGAGTCAACTTTCCATAAAGTTGTGGTTCCCTCCTGTAGTCCATGACAAACTTTGAAAATGACTTATGCAAGTGGCATGTATCTTCCTTGTATTTATTGCATTCTCACATAAACATCAATGATAAGTATGACTTGTCCATGACAAACTTTAAAAATGACTTTTGCAAGTGGTATGCATCTTCCTTGTATTTATTGCTTTCTCACATAAACGTCAATGAAATAGACGACTTGTCCTCCCGACATCTAACACGTTAAATTAAATAGCTTTATCATATTGTGTAAGAAAAATTGATCAATTTGTCTTTATCCGTCAACCACAGCTCAAGAATGTCAAGAAATAGTTGCTCAAATTAATCCACCAAGTGATTGTCGTTTATCTATTTAATTATGAAAAATGCTAACGAGTGCCCTTAGGGCACTAGTTAATAATCCATTTAAAAAAAGTTTTTATGGAAAATAAAAAAAAGGTAATTAATATTTTGACAGCTTTTTTCATTTCCTATAAAAGTGATATCAAAATTTTTCTAAAATAGATTATTAGTGAGTGCTCTAAGGGCACTCCTTAGCATGACCCATTTATTATTTCTTATATATGTTAAATAAAATAATTCAAGAAGAAAGGGAGCTTGATGGCCTAATCACTTTTTTTTTTTTTTTTTTTTGTCTGTCTTAAAAGCCAATCGACCATACAGAATCAGCCCATTGGACTTATAGAAGTAGCCCATGACAAGATTGTGAGCAATGAAAGTTTACATTCCGATGCAATAAAAGAAAATCAAAACTCAAAAAAACTTTTAAGCGTGAGCTTTACATCTTCTATAATGGGCTGTAAGGCCCAGATATCGGAGGAGTTCTTATGTATAGACCACTGACTTGGAAAATAGTTATATACTCTTCCTATGAATGAGCCTATTTCTAGTTCTAGTTCTAGCAAATTAAAAAACTCAGATGAACAACAGAAGTTGAGTGCAACAATATTTGTTTCATCCACAGGTATTGAAACTCATTTGTATTAATTTTGTAATAAATTTCACTACAATCTCTCTTTTAATGTAACCTCTCAACAATATATATATATATATATATATAAAATTTTCCGGAAGTGATGGTCCAATTTACCCTTTTTCTAATATATGTCAAAGAAAGAAATTGACCTACGTAAAGAGAGCTATCATAAATCAAAGGAACAAATAATTATTTGTTACACAGTGATATGAAGCATCATTTCACTATCAATTTATGAAGCATCATAAATCAACCGCATATCACCTAGTTTGCATTTAAAACTGAGTTGAATGACTTGATTCACCTAAATGAATTGATGAACAAGTTGGATTTAAGTTGTCTCTTACATTTTCTATCAATCTCTTTGACGAAGTTAGGAATGTCTTGGTAGGCATTTTTAAGCGTTTAATTTCTCCCTCAAGCATCTCTACAACTTTTTTCATTGAAGGACAATCACTAAGATCTATTCGTGTACACCATAATGCAACAATGATCATGTTCATATCAATTTTCTTCTCCTCTTCAGTGGCATCTTCCATTTCTATGTCATTTCTTTCACTAAATTGGTCATAGACCAAAGTTGGAAAGTAAATTTGCCTTGAATGGTCTGCAAATGCATTTGCATTCTTTCTTCTATTTGTCAAAAGATAAATGATTTGTTATCAAAAGAAGAGAAATTGTGGAAACAAAGATCTAGAGAATTGTGGCTGCATGGAGGAGATAAAAATACTCGGTATTTCCATAGTAGAGCTACTCATAGGTATCGCCGAAATAAAATTGAGGAGTTGGAGAACTATTTGGGTGAAAGGTGTGCAGATGAGAATGGCATAGCAAATATTTTGGTGGATTTTTTCCAAAATTTAATTCGCTTCATCTTCACCAAACCGGATTGAGGAAGCTTTAGAAGCAACACCATGGGTGGTAACGGAGGAGATGAATCATGAGCTTGTTGCTCCTTTTGGGAGAGCCGAGGTTGACATTGCTTTAAATCAGATGGACCCCCTAAAATCTTCAGGACTTGATGGGATGCCTCCTTTGTTTTTCCAGCAATTTCAGTTGGTTATTGGTGATGAAGTAGTTGAAGCAGTTCTCACATGCCTCAATACAGGTTCAATCCCACCTTCAATAAATTGAACTTTTATCACTTTCATCCCAAAGGTTAAAAGTCCGGTAAGAGTTTCTGAATATCGCCCAATTGCAGTTTGTAATATTCTGTATAAGCTTATTTCTAAAGTTCTAGCAAATAGACTTAAGAAGTTTTTACCTAGCATTATTTTAGAATCTCAAAGTGCCTTTCAGTCTAGTAAAGCAATCATTGATAATATTTTGGTTGCCTTTGAGACCTTACACCATATGAAAAACCAAAAATCCAAAAAAAATGGGTTTTTTGGCCATGAAGTTAGATATGAGTAAGGCGTATGACTGGGTGGAATGTAGCTATTTAAGAAAGATTATGGAGAAATTAGGTTTTTGTGAAGGGTGGGTGTCTCTTGTTCTGGAGTGTATTAGCACAGTGTCCTATTCGTTTATGGTGAATGGAGAGCCTAAGGGAGATATTAGGCCATCAAGGGTTTAAGGCAAGGAGATCCTTTGTCTCCATACCTTTTTTTGTTGTGTTCAGAAGGTTTGAATAGGATGTTGCAACAGGCAGCCTCTAATGACAGAATAAGGGGATTCTCTTTATGTAAAAGGGGATCAAAAATTTCACACTTATTTTTTGCAGATGACAGCCTATTATTTTGTAGAGCTTCCTTGGCAAATTTAGAGGTAATCCAAGATATTCTATCACTATATGAACAAGCTTCGGGTCAAAAGCTAAACCAGGAGAAGACAACCATCTTTTTTAGCAAGGTAGTGAATGAAGACACAAAGGCCCAAATTTCAGATTTTTTACAGGCACCGGAGGTGAAAGAGTATAAGAAGTACCTTGGCTTGCTTGCAGTGGTGGGAAGGAAGAGGAAAGCGAGTTTAAATTTCGTCAAAGAAAGGGTGTGGAGCAAACTTCAAGGGTGGAAGGAAAAGCTATTGTCCCAAGCGGGTAGAGAGATTTTACTCAAAGCGGTGGTGCAAGCGATTCCTAGCTTCGCAATGGGTTGCTTCAAATTACCAATGGGTCTTTGCCATGAAATTGAGGCACTAATCCGGAAATTCTTTTGGGGACAAAAGGGTGAGCAGTGGAAAATTCATTGGAAAAAATGGGAGGTTCTTTGCCAGTATAAATCAGAAGGAGGGTTAGGCTTCAAAGACTTGGAAAAATTCAATGATGCAATGTTGGCAAAACAAGTGTGGAGACTATTGAAGGACCAATCCTCTCTTTTTTATCAGGTCTTTAAAGCGAAGTATTTTCCCAAGGGCTCCATTTTTTGAAGCCTCAGCAGCCACGGGTTCTTATGCTTGGCAGAGTATCCTTAAGTCAAGAAAGGTGATTTTGATGGGTATGAGATGGAGAATAGGAGATAGGAAGAGTATAGATATATATGGAGAAAATTGGCTGCCAGGGAAAGGGTCGACGAGGATCATTTCTCCACAGGTAGCGGCATTAAAAGGATCTCAGGTTGCTGCTCTCATAAATCCAAACACTCGGTCTTGGAATATTAATCTGCTCAACCAGCATTTTTTTGAGTTTTGAGGTTACTAGAATAAAAGCAATTCCACTGAGCTGGACTGAACAGAAAGATCGCCTCATTTGGCCCGACCGTCATGATGGGGAGTATTTGGTTAAGTCGGGGTATCAAATGTTGTGTAAGGAAGCAAACTCCAGTGCTGCATCAAGCTCGGACTCGTCGCATAGATCAGCTTTCTGGAAACGCCTTTGGAAGCTTCAAGTTCCTAATAAGATCAAGTTTTTTCTTTGGAGAGTTTGCTCTAATGCACTGCCCATAAAGGATAATTTGAAGAAAAGAAAAATTCTTGAGGGTACGAGGTGCAGTGCTTGCCTTCTGGATCAGGAAACAACGTTCTATGCGCTGTGGAGTTGTGAGACACTCAAAGAAATTTGGAATTCCTGTTTCAGCTAGGTCCAAACAGAGGTTCCTCATCTTCAAGACATGCAAGAACTAATAAACCTGGTCGGACAAAGGGCAAAGGGACTAGAGCTGTTTGGGGTGGTGGCTTGGTTTATCTGGACTCAAAGAAACAAGTTGAGGCTGAATGAGAAAAGGGTGTCGAGAGATAAGCTTTTTGAAACAGCTAGAAGTTACCTCTCGAATTTTCAATCAAAATTCCAAGTGACCAAGGTGCAGCAACAAAAGGAAAATACAAAATGGATACCTCTAGGGGACAGAATGTATAAAGCTAATTATGATGGTGCTGTGTTTGCCAAGTCAGAGGAAGTAGGGATAGGGGTTATAGTTAGAGATGGGAAAGGGGATGTGTTTGCTGCCTTAGCTGAAAAAATACCTTACCCGAGTTCAGTGGAGGTGCTAGAAGCATTAGTTGCAAGAAGAGCAGCAAAATTTATTGTGGAATTGGGCTTATCGGTTGCTGAATTTGAAGGAGATTCTGAGGTAGTTTGGAGGGCTTTGAAGGCAGCGGACGGGACTCATTCAGCCATGGGGGTGATTATCAAAGACACAATGTCTATAGTAGGTTTGCTCAGAACCTTTTCTTTCTCTCATACTAGACGGCAGGGTAATTGTGTAGCCCATGCTTTAGCTAAGAGAGCCATTGTTTCTTTTCCTTTATTAGTCTAGATGGAGCATGTTCCAACAGACATTAGTCATGTTGTTATTTCTAATTTTCTAGCATCATAATAATAATACTCTGATTTGACTCTCCAAAAAAATAAAAAATAAATAAAAGGAAATAATATGGTGGGCCATGAAGGAAAATGAGTGTCTTCATTTTCTATTTCTTCCCCCCAATACATTAAATATAGTGCTTATATATATATATATATATATATTTTTTTTTCAATCATTTTGATCCTTAAGTTTTAAACTATTTTCATTTTAGTACTTGTCATCTCCCTTGACACACAAATAGCTAATAAAAATAATTAATTGCAATTAAAAAACCACATCAGTATCTAAGTATTAAAAAAAAAAAATCCACATCAAAAAAGAAAAATGATATAATTATTTTCCAAAGAAAAAAAAAAGAAATAAAATGAATGAAAAAGCACTCAAGTTTCCTTTTATATATTATTGTCTTTTATTTCTTGCGAAAGTTAGCATTTCCTGTGATCAAACCATTCCAATTCTTGGAACAAATTCATTGACATTGTTGTCATAGGTAACTAGAAGACGATTTGAGGTTTGGATTTTGTAGTTTTCACTGACAGTTATAATAAATATAATAAAACAATGTTACAACATCAACATAGCTTTGCTCAAGAACACAAGCAAAACATGAGGGAGAACGTAATATGTAATTGCATTGAATTGATTAGTTATGTTACAACTTACAAGTTACCAAGTAACTATCTCCTCTACTTCATTAAAAAAAAAAAATCTCCTCTGCAGACCAGATGCACCAATCAACTAATGACACCAGTGTGCAGTGTTAACCAAATATCCATACGGTGACGTTTTTTAACAAAGCCAAAACGGTGTCACTTGAATTAGTTGAACGACACAGTTTTGGTCTGTGACTTAAAATGTGAACTTATAATCCTTACACGTGAAGAGCTGGGCCTTTCACTCAAGCACACGTGCCTAAGTCTGTTTCCAGTTAGTTACACAGTTTCAGTCTCAACGCATAGTGTGGAGGATAATGCGGACTTAATTTTTCTTTTATTAATCAGACCCATTGGTGCTCACTTGTATACTATATGAAGCTTTCTTTACTCTCAGTTATTCATTAAGCAAGATAATGAGAATCACAGATTTTTCTCTCAATCTTTTTCTATATGTTTCCACTCCTTTCCCTTTTATAGAAACTCATCAAACTCTTTCAACCAGGCCAATAAACATTTATTAAAAAATCAGAAAGACTACAAGTCGTATAATTCTAAGTAAAGAGCTATAATAAATCAAGAGAACAATTATTTGTTACACAGAAATATGAAGCATCTTTGTAAATCGCAAATTGCAATCATTTAGTGGAGACGTTTGCTTTCCCAATTAAAATCAATAGTTTGAAACATCAACTAGTTTGCATTTAAATTTCAGCCAATTGACTTGATTCACTTGATTGGAATGATGAACTAGTTGAATTTAAGTTGTCTCTTACATTTCCTGTCGGTCTTCCTAGTTATGATGATAGGAAAGGCTTGGAAGGCATTTGTAAGCATTCAACTTCTCCTTCAAGCATTTCTACAACTTTGTTCATTGAAGGACGATCACTAGGCTTCTTTTGTATGCACCATAATGTGACTATGATCATCTTCTTTGTAGTTTTCTTCTCCTCCTCCGTGGCATCTTCCATTTCTATGTCATTTCCTTTGCTAAATTGGCCATAGACCCAAGTTGGGAAGTAAATTTGGCTTGAATGGTCTGCAAATTGATTAAAGTTCTTTCTTCTGCTTGCAATTTCCAACAATAACATGTCAAAACAATAAACATCAGCTTTATAGGTGACCCCTCCAATATTTTTATAGAACAACTTTGGAGCTATATATCCTAGTGTTCCCCTTGCAGCAGTCAAAGACACTATGCTATCATCTATTGGATAAAATTTTGCAAGTCCAAAATCAGAAACTTTTTGGGGTGAAGTTCTCATCAAGAAGAATGTTATAAGGCTTGATATCAAAATGCAAAATTTGCATGTCACATCCTCGATGCAAATATTCAATTCCACGAGCCACTCCAAGAGCAATATCATATGTTTTCTCAATACTTAAGGTGATATTTCCTTCTCTAGTAAAAATGTATTTGTCAAGAGAACCATTAGGCATGAATTCATAAATAAGGGCACGCTTTAGTCCCTCAGCACAGTTGCCAATAAGTTGCACCACATTCCCATGGTGAATCCTTCCAATTGTTGCAACTTCATTGATAAAGTCTTGCCCGTTAGCTTTGGAACCTCCCAACATCTTTATAGCTACAAGAAGACCACTTTGAAGCTTTCCTTTATATACAGAGCCGTAGCCTCCTTCACCCAATTTGTCCTCAAAACCTTTAGACATCTTTCTAATTTCTGAGTACGAGTACCTAATTGGCATGAGGTTAATTTGGCTTTGCAAAAATTCTTCAACATTATCATACATTAGTAAATGCCTCTTACGCCACTTACATATCAAAACGGCCACCACACAAGGAGTCCCCAAGACAAATTTTGCTACAAGGTGTAAGAATACTGTGCAGGAACATCACATAAACAACTATTAGAAAACAAATTTTTTGTAGCATTACTGTCAATTTTTTTTTTTTAATTTTCACAAAAATAAATTTTATTTTATTTTATTTTGAGTTGTTTTCTTTTTGATCCTTACATTTTGAATTTTTTGAATTTGGTTTTTAATCGCAGTGATGGAAACTACTTGTGTAGCCAAATGTTTACACAGCTATCATGCTTAAAAGATGACATGATTAATAAAATAAAATAAAATATTAATTGGCATTAAAAATAGCTAAGATCCACGTAAAACAATAAAAAAGAAATGTTATAATTCCTCAATTTTAATAAAATACAAAAAAGAATAAAATGATTAACAAAAAAAAAAAAAGAAAAAAAAAAAAGAAAAAGAGGCCATGCTCCTGGAGGAGCAGAGGAGATGGTTAGGATAGTGAACTTGAAACGCAGAGCACGAGCAGCTAGCTGGTGAGCAAAGCCAAATGGTATTGTATTAGTAGAGGTTAACTCATTTTTAGGTGTTGTACATTCTAGAGGAGACTTCACTTATTCTTTTGCATTTTATATTGGTGATCACTTTTATTCACATTAGGACAAGTTATTGACAAGTTATTCTTTTGTGGTAAGTGATCTTTGTAATTATTCATGGAAACCTGACTTACTTTAGGAGTATCTTTAATGAAATTGTCATGAAAATTTTTAGATGTACTGGTGAGAATTCTTTGGATTGAATTGTTAAAAAATATATATATATATATATATTTATAGGTACTTTTGGGTTGTAGTTTTCTTATGTTTGGGACCATTTTTTAGTTTAGGGGGTGTCAAAAGGGAAGCACAACATATTTTATTTCCATGTTAATGCAACTAATATTTATGTCTTGTTTGCATGTGTAACTATTTTTAAGCACATCCATTAAATAAATAAATAAAAACTATTTTTAAGAACAATGTTAATGGATCACATGCTAAAAAAATTTGAAGAAGAGATCAGGTTATTACCGATGTTCTGTACTGTTAAGACCCAATTGCCCCAAAAATCTGCAAGAAATTTATTATAAAGGTAAAATTACTTTTTGTTAACAAAAGATGAATTGCTAATTAGTGAAATAAGTGACATGAATAACTTTTTTCTTTTTTCTTTTTGAGAATTAGTGACGGGAAAAACTTGAAAATTCTATGGCCTAATAAAATTGCATTAACAACAGTCATTGGGCCATGCTTAACAGTAAATATAAACAAAAAAACTAGTTGACTTTATTGAGTAGTATTACAAGTACTACAACTTTTACTACATTAAGCTAACAAACTAATGTGTCATCAACCACAAAGAAATAATTCAAATATTTATTTATGAGTTGTTGAAACTTACCAATTACAGTTATTGTCACATCAATTTGTAAGTAAAATTTGTAATAGTTGTAGCATTTTTCGACTTTATATATATATATATATATATATCAGAATGGTGGCAAGAAGAAGTGTTCAGCCAAAGAAACAGAAACAGAGGACAAGATGAACAGCAAAGTAAAAGAGGAAGCAAAGCAGTGCAAAATAGAAGAAGGAGATAAACGACTGTAGTTTCTTAAAATTGTTACTAAACGACTGTAGTTTCTTAAAATTGTAACTAAACGACTTGTAGCTTAGATTAGTTGTAGATTAACTGTTAGTGGACACACACTTAGCATGTGAAAGAGTTAGGTAGAGGATTAGTTAGCTGGTTAGTATGGTTTATTCTGTTATTTCCTTATATCAGCTAGTATATAAAGCTTGTAATCCTTTTGAGTTAAATATATATATATATATATATATATTCTTTAAAATTGGGACGTCACTTTAATTGAGAGGAGCTTGATTAGAATTTGCAACAGACTAGCCGTTAGTCAAAATTTCGATCCAAACAATAGACTTATTGAATGAACCGTTAATCAACAAACTACAAATATTATTGTTTTCTTATTCATGTCCAGTGGCGGCTCTAGGAATTTTGTTTAGGGGGGTCATTAAAAAATTTGAATAAAAAAAGAACTTGAATATATCGAGTTATTGACAAAAAAAATTAATACATGAAGTTTTACAATTTTCTTCTACAAATTCTCAAATTTTTAATAATTGTTATATGATAGTTCATTATGAGTATCTATTGCCAATGTGGGCAACTATGAGCCTATGACTATTTTATTTTGTTAAGTTTATCTAACATTTTTATTTTTATGCAATTGTTATTATCTATTTGTTATTTTTTTTATAAAAATATTTTAAACTAAATGACTAAACTAAACTCATTAGCTTTGTATTAATTATTGATGCACAGAACCACACTCATTCATACATAAAATTATACACTACGTGTTTACTTAACCAATCAAATGCTTGGACAAACACTAACTTTACAATTTTTTTTCTTAAATTTTACTAACTTTATAATAAAAAGTTACTATAACACGATAACAATGCACACACATGTAACAAACCATTTCTATTTCCTAATTATTAAATTATATTATATTTATATTGTACACACAAACGTCCCACACATCATAATTCACACAAATAGCATTATAATAAAAAGTAATGCACATAAACAATATTAGACACACTCACACACATTATATAAATTTATAAAAAAAAAAAAAAAAGTGACACTTATAATTCACAAACACTTACTTTTTACTCTTAGAGTTTGAAATACTTGTAATAAAGATGTGCAAAATTTAATTTAGAGTGTGCAAAAATATTTTTAAAAATAAATTAAAGTACTAAACTAACAAAAAAAAAAATTTTATATATAATTTTTTTTTTTTTTTGAAGTCAGGGGGTTCATTTGAACCCCCTGAATATAGACTAGCGCCGCCCCTCATGTCTGGCTCTCTCCCAGAACCACTGAGATTGAGTCTCTCTCTCTCTCTCTCTCTCTCTCTCTCTCTCTCAACACCATGGCTTTGTGTCTTAAGAACCAGATGCTGAAACTGTAACCGCCATCAACAACAGCTTTGCAGCAAGCTTGCGTAACGGAGAAAGCCGAGTTGAGTTTGATCGACCAGGACCCACTCCAATCGGCTTCTCTCTCTGCTCGGGCATGTCACAGAAAGCTCCGATCCTGTTCTCTCTCACGATTTTTAAGTCTGATCGCCTTCTCTCTCTCCCATTACGATCTCTCTCATGACCGTTGATTTGGGTTGTTTGAAATTTTTTTTGTTTGAATGGGCTTGATTTGATAGTGTTTGTGTGTTTGATCTGAATGAGTTGTGTTTGAAAGGAATAATAAGGATCTGATTTCTAAATGGGTTGATCTGAAATTGAGGAAGAACAGGGGAGAAAAGAGACAATGTAACACCAAAAAAGTGGTTTGCAATTGGGGACCTTTGGATAGTAGTTATTGGTGTATGACTGGGTTTTTCTGTGAATGATCGATGAAATTAATGAATCTTCCAAAATTTTAAGCTATGGGAATATAATAAATTTAATCATTTAACAAAACACTTCTAATATCGTCAATAGTGCAATTACTCATGCAATTCTATTTCCTTGTCCATTCTATGTTAATTACTATCCTTCAAACAATTTTTTTGAGATAGAAACCTCACCTGCTACTCCTGAATCTGGTCCATAATACAACCATCGTATATTTTGGACTAAGTAATACCACCGTTCTGCATTATATCTTTCATAGCTATGGCTCCATTCTGCATTTTTGACAAATAAAAGAACAACATCAGCATTGAGAACTACAAAATTAAATTTGGTCATTATAAGGAAACTACAATAAATATTCCCTAACATGTTAATTACACACTAAAATTAATGGCGTACGCACCAAGAAGCTATCTTCTTAAGAAAATCGATAATTTTTACTTTTCATTTCCTCAGTTTGAGATCAACCAATTGTCCAAGTACATGGTTATTCCTCTACTTGTGTCATCATCACATCAGGCACAATTACTCATACAATTCTATTTTATTGTCCGCTTTATCTGACCCTTCAAACAAGTTTTTAAGATAGAAACCTCACCTAGGAGTTGATATAGGATACGTTTAAGCAATCCTGCTTTGACAAAAAAAAAAAAAAGGGAGTAACATTAGCTTTTGGAGAACTTAAAATCAAATCTAGCCATTATACCGAGACTTGAATAAAAATATCCTAGGATGTCTATTATGGATTGTGTATGCACCAAGAAGTTTGGTCATATAGAAGTTTAATAGAAACAATATATACACGAAATGGTTAGTGAATGGCGACAGTGGAAAAATGCTCATGCAACGGGAAACTAATGGTCAACATGTAAATGGAAAGTGTTATGGCCTTTCTCGCTTTATTTACCCGCCAGTACTGATGCATTGAACATGGTTCGCGTCATCGAGGTAGCAAGAATAGATATCTCCTCCGCAATAAGTATCACAAAGACGTTGGACCCATGAAAGCTCAAAACCATATACCAATTCATTGTGGATGTCTTTACAGGAAATATTTGAATCATCACTTCTTGGCCACGATGTCCGAAACATCTTCTCTACTTTGCACGACTCCTCCACTTGGGATGCGTTGGTTATACCAACTTTAAGATATCTATACCTCTTGGAATTAGATATAGAAGAAGAGTTGTCATTATAATTGCAAGTAGAAGTGTCCAAATACAATGGAGAATTCACTGGTTTTTCACAGCTCATCAAAACCACACTCCGAGATAGTTCGAGATCCCGGTAATTCACCTTTGTCCCCTTTAGTAGATAAGTGTAATATGGAGTGTAAAAATTGAGATAATATCGAGATGAAGGATAAGTCGGGGTGGAGAAGGAGAAGTAATTGTCCTTGTGTATACCTGAGTCCACAATACGGATTGTGTAGCTGTTGTAACTGATTTCCTGGACGTAGTATTTTCCTCTAGATATGTATAGCACCGTACGATTGTTCTCACACAAAAGTTCAAACTGAAGTCCCCGCAGTTTTCTGGGTCGGTCTTCAATCGAAAAGGAAAGCTTATGTTGTGGATATTTCCACAAGAAGAAGCGGAACAGGTATGATTAACCATAGCAGTAGGAGCACAGCAAGTTGGATGGACTAATACAAGAACAATAAGGACAGTGAGTCCTACAGTAGTGAACGTCAATCCTCTTGCCATTGAGGTAGGTAGAGATAGAGAGAGAGAGGAATATTTCCACTAGTACATACTAGAGAACTTCCACATACAACTGTAGACAAACACAAAAAAAAAAAAAAAAAAAAAAATTTATTTATGTGGTCTTCACTCTTCAAAGCATCTTCAACATTAATAAAGTAAAGAGTATAGTTTCCAGCTGAAGAAAGATGCAGCGCAAGTTCGTGGTAGTGGAACAGTATCAACATTAATATATAGAGCAATGCACCAAAAATATTTGGGGTCAGCACCCATACGTCATCTTGATATATTATTTGACAGTTATTAAGTTTTTTTTTTTAATTATTATTTTTTTTAGAAGATTTTTTTAATTATTATAAACATTTAGTCAAATTACTAAAAAATTGCACACATGGCGGTAAGAAAGAAATTATGAAGGCAAATGTAACCAAATTCTCTCCCAAAATTTGTAAAATAATATATTTTAATTATGCAGCATTTTCTTTAAAATCGTGCTTTAAAAACATTATTGTAGTACTTAATAGTTAATACCCTAACTTAACTGAAATTTAAGTGAAATTAATCGAATTTTGAAAACAAAATTTTAATATTTAAAATTATATTTTTCAAAAAACAATTTTAGAAAAAAAATAATACATTTTCAAATAGTATCAATTTAAATAATTATTAATAAAAAAATTATTTTGCAAAATTCTGTTATGGAGCATTTGTTAAGTTCTACCGTGCACATCATACATAGCCTCCCAAGTTCCCAACGGTGTATTACATATTTGAAGTTGATCATCAGCACATAGCCCAAGTTGTTGGAAAATGATCTTACCTATGTATTGTGAGGTTTCCGCTGCTGCATGTAGCGGAAACATGAGATACCACCTAGTGGCCGTTTGGATAGAGATTATCCTTGCGGCACGTTTTCAGTCTCGCGTTTTGGTTCTTTTTTTTTTTTCCAGCCGCTAATGTTGACTATGAGAGACAAAAAACACTGTGCATGAACAGTGCATGCACTGTTCACGCACTGTTCACGCACTGTTCATGTAATAAAAAAATATTAAAAATGGGTCCCACGGTACAATTCATATATTTAAAAATTATTTTGCTACAGTGTTTTCAGTTTTCAGTTTTCAGTTTTCAGTTTCAGCAACAATAAGCTCAATCCAAACGGACCCAAGTGTAGTGTGTTGGCTTATATTGGTGGCCACACCATATATAACACTGTATTGACTCTTCCTTTTTGCTATTTTGACAATTACGAATGTAATGCCTCAAATTTGATTGGACAATGATTAAGTGTGTGTTGTGTGTATGATAAATCTCACATTACGCATATATTGGGTTGATATGATTTTATTAATAATTATCAGGATTTTGAAACCTAAACCGTTCAAAAAACCGAAAAAGACAGAGGTTCAACCTCTTTGAGCTTAGATTGGGGTTCTACTAAGGTCCAACAATGATGTGTCATTTAATTTTTTATTAATTTTAATTCATAAATTGTGTTTATTTTTTTTATTAAATTTACTACATAAATTGTGTTTATATATAATAATTTTCTATATCTTAATTATTAGCTTAATTGTTAACATGTTGGACATGCATATATCATCCTAGAGAACCCAAGTTCAAATCCTGGTGCTGACTAATTTCAACAAACATCATATGGGCAGAACCGCAACAAAAAAAAAAAAAAAAAAAAAATCAGCCTTTGGGCTGGTTTTCGATTAATCGGGTCAGATTGCCCAATTTAGTCTGGGTATGACAACTACAATGAACCTCAATTTCAAATATTCTTTTTAATGTATATAGTAAATGTGACTAGCGATTTTTCGAGGATCGTTACAATGAATTAAATAATATTTAAAATTTAAGAACACCCTAGAACTTTTTTATTTTTTATTTTTTATAGTCATAATAATGGGGTAGAGAAATTTAAACTGTGATTCTCCTAATTAAGAAGATGAATTGTATCACTAAGATACAAGGCTTTGGACAAAACACCCAGTTTTTTAATATCATACAATGCTTATGTACCAACGATTGGTAACATACCATTAACTTAATTCGCCCTCTACGAATATATATAATCCTGCTTACAACAAAATAAGTCATACTTTGGCACAAGAGGAGGTTTTATTTTGCTGCAGGTTGCATTATAAAGGGTAGTGGGGCGCTCTTTCTAACCGATGTGGGACTCGACGAGTACAAGTCCAAGCTAGGCGCTTGCTTGCTCGTGCCTGCACTCGAGGACGAAGGACAAAAACCGCATCGCGCCAGGCACCGCGGTCGGATAACAATTAGATGTGGGTGGAACAAATTCCTACCCTACATATATATATATATATATATATAAGACTGAAAATTTTGAAATTCTCACAATTTTTCACATCATCATTTTAATTTTTTAAAAAATTAAAATGTTGTGAAAAATTGTGAGAACTTCAAAATTTTCAGTTATATATATATATATATATAAGTAATAACAAGAGTCCTAATAGGTAGAGGTGTGCAAAAAACCAACTGAAACCGACAAAATCGTTGCCAAATTTTTAGTTCGGTTCGGTTTCGGTTTCATTTTTCAAAAACCGAAATTTTTGGTTTCAGTTTCGATGCTAGATTTTTTCACCCGAAACCGAACCGAACCAATCGAATATGTATATATATATATATATTTATATAATATTAATACACAATTGATCAATGGCCTTAATGGTATGCTCCTTATGGTTTAGCTAGCTGATCTCAAGTTCGAGCCTCCACGCGGGACGTGGGTATTTTTTGCTATTTAATTTTTTAAAACCCTAGTGGTAGCATAAATACGAAAATACCCCTGTTTATTCTTCCCTTTTATTTTCTTCAGCTTCCCTTTTCTTTCTTCAGCCAACGTTTGGGTTTTGTTCTCTCTCACTTCCGTTGGCAACATCAAGAGAGAACATCAAGAAGCAAGAAATGAAAAACCCACACCAAGAACATGATTCAGAGAGAATCAAGAACAAGAATCAAGAAACCCACCCAAAGATCCAGAGAGAAAACATCAACAAACCCCATTGTCGCCGCCGCCTCCTTCGCTGTCGCTGCCTCTCTGGTTTTATTTTTCTGTCTTCGTGGTTTGAATTTTGTTCTTTTTGGGTTTATGTATGGGTTTCAAGGTTTCCGGGTTCATGGTTTGGGTTTTGTTCTTCATGTTTGGGTTTCAAGGTTTCTAGGTGTTTGGGTTTTGTTCTTCATGGTTTGGGTTTTGCTCTTCGTGATTTTTGGGTTTCAAGGTAGAAGGTTGTGAGTTTGGCTTCGCTGGTACGCTTCTTAGCCGTTCTCTCTTCTTTTTTTTTTTTTTTTTGGTTTTGTGTTTGCTACTTTGCTTGGTGCTTGGTGTTTGTTGGTGTTTGGGTGGTGAGAAAACGTGGGAAAGCAAAGGGATTTTCTGGGTTTGTTAATTTTTTTTTTTTTTTGGGTTTGTTAATATTTTCTGGGTTTGTTAATATTTTCTGGGTTTGTTAATTTTTTTTTCTTTGTTTGCTTTCTTAGAAAATAAATGATAAGGAAACCGAAAAAACCAACTGAAACCGAGCGAAACCGAAATCCAACCAAAATCAATGGATTTCCAATTATTTTGGTCGGTTTCGATTGAGAATTTCACAAACCGAAAATTTCTGTTTCGGTTGGCCAACACTTAGAAAATCGACCGAAACCGAACCGACACACCCCTACTGAATTCCCTTTGATTTTTCCTTCTGAGCGTGACAAAATCTTTGAACACCCTAAAGCAGCTTCCTCTGTTTGTCTCCACTAAGATAGAAAACCCTAAGCTTCAATTTCTTTGGTACACTTGCTCTTGCTTTTTCTCTTTTTTGTGAATAAGTTTTTTTTTTTTTTTTTTTGCTTTTGTTTTGTGTCTGGTGGAGGTGATCTTGTGACTGTTTGTTCTTCCAGGCCCCATGATATTTTACATGACTTTCATTGGCAATGGAGTAGTACTTTACATTATATAGTATAACTCCAAATATTGCAATAAGTTTGCTAACTTTTTGTATGGTTCAAAAATGCTATATTCTATATTATTTTAGATTATATAACCTTAAGCTTTACATTATGGAGACGTATGTTAGGTTGTCTCACATCAAAGTTAGCTTATTGCATTTGTTGTACAAGTTTTCAATTCCTTTTGTGTGGATATTTTTTCACAGCTGTGGAGTAAGGTCTATGCACTATATGTTATCTTATGTTTTCTCTTATAGTGTCATGCTTCTTTGTTTATTAATTAAAGATTATTTTGTAAGCCTATATTATTTGCACCATTAAAGTGTTTGACAATGTTTGAACCAAATTTTTCAACAATTAGGAAGAATTGGATAATAAAAACTTAGAAAAGCTTTCCATCCTTACTGAAATTGTCTCGCAATAATGACTATAATTTTTTATTTTGTTTTTATAATTTGTAGGTTCTAAATCTTTTGATTTTTAATTTTGTTGTCGTTTGAAAGTTTGACCATCTGAACTTTTGGGTTCAATTTTTTGCAATATTTAAAACAGTTTGGCAAATTTCAACCGTTATTACTATGGATTATTCTCTTGAAGGTAACCTATCTTTCTCTTATATTTCTCTATTTGGTGGTCATATATATATTTTTTTGTTTCAATAATTTCTAGACAGTGCTAGTGAATTTTTTGATTTTTTTTTTCCTTTCGGAAGTTTTAACATCAGAATTTTTTAGTTATTTTTTTGCAATATCTAAATTTGTTAGCTAGATTTTTTGCAACCCGTTGCATGTTCAAGCAATGGCTTATTCATCAAATTGTAAATCAAAAAGATAGGAGCAATTCACACAATAGTATAGTTTCATAATCAATTTAAAATTTTATAAAATTATTTTAGTCTATTATAAATAGGTAAGTTCCCATGTGGTGCACAGGTTTCCGATGAGTAGTATTTTAATTGGATGGAGAATAAAAAAAAAAATTTAGCTCTCAGCTACAATGCACATCCATATATAGTTGTGCGCTATAGCAAGATAGGTAAAAAATATACATATATCTTCACTGCTGCAGCACTTTTTTTAATATATAGTGGTGCTAAAAATAGCACCACTATTACTAATGCTCTTACAACTTTATAAAATTCTTTTTATTTTTAAATATCAAGAGAAATAAAGCCAGTCGCACTTCCCCCACTACCTCCGCGTGGGATTAAAAAAAACTCAGAATTGCTTTTGTGGCACTTTCTCAGCCAACTTTGAATTGCTTTTTTCATACTTTTGCTTTGCCGACTTTGACCTGTAATCAAAATCAGTTATGAATTTTCATCCCAAAAAAATAAATAAATAAAAAGATCAGTTATAAATTACTAGCCTCATCACATGCGTGCAATGAGAATCTTTTTCTGTAGGGTTTTTTTTTAGGAACTTGAGGTAGTTTTTTCTTTTTCTTTTTTTCTTTTTTTTTAGAACATGGGGTAGGTTTTTTTTTTTTTTAGGAACATGGGTTAATTTTGGTTGTGTACATGGGGTAATGGGAAGTTTTATAGAACATGGATAGGTTTTTTTATAATTTTTTTTTATCAATTTACAATTTTTACTTTATTTTTATGTTTTAGGAATAAGGATAAGTTAATTAAAATAGGGATATTTTTGAAAAATAAAAATAAAAAGAATAACTAACTTTCCGAATCCTCTTAATATATAGAGATTATGTGTGCGGAACAAAAAGATTTGTTAGGCTAATTAACCAACGTTAGACATGATAACATATCATGCATCATAGACTATAAGTTGGGTTTTAGAAGTTGTGATTACCCCGAATGGATGTCCTTTTTAATTATCATATGGTTTTGTCAAATAACAGTAATTTTTATAGATAGAAACAACTACTTAATTGTTTTTTATCAATTATTTTAATAAAAACAAAAGCTTAATATGTATAGGAAACTTGAAACTTTCATTAAACTGAAGAAAACATTACATCCTGATGAAAAGCTTATTTCAAGAAACAAAGATTCTCTTCCATCCAAATAGAAAATCAACAATACTGACAGCATGTTTTGCTAAAAGATGGGCAGGTTTATTTCCCTACCTACATACATAGGAAAACACAACACATTCCTAATTAACATCATGACATGAAGCTTGAATCCCATAAATTATAGGCATCACTGAAGCTGAAGGAGGAGACAGACCTGCAAGTGCACGAAAGACATTCAGAGAATTGCCTTCTAAAATGAACTCCTATAATCCCACATCTTTGGCAAACTGTGCTTTGGCCTTCACCTCCAAAGGACCCCAAGAAGCTTGAAATTTCTTACTCAATGCAGCCACTACAAGACCATTGGCATCACGAATTATTACCCCCACCCTAGATTCTTTTTGTGCTTTAAAAACAATTCCATCCACATTAACTTTATACATGTGATCAAAAGTAGGAATCCACCGTTGTACCAACGAATTTGAGTGCTTTGGTATATCGGCAGTAGCTTCCTGATACTCCAGCAACAATGATGATGCTCCACAAAGCAACTCCAACTCACCAATCCTTTTTCCTCCCTTTCGAATTTCATTCCAGTTACCCCAAAACCTCCAAGCAATCGTCCCCACCAATACAATGACACCTTCATCGCAATGATCATTGATCATCATCTTCCAAAATAGCTCTAGAAAACTATTGAATTGACCATCATAACTGGGTTTAAAAATCCCAAAACAGCCCCAAATTCTTTTAGCTCTTAGACATGATCAAAATAAATGGCTCTCGGACACAGATGCTGTATGATACAGGTATGGGAGGTATGACATTTTTTGAAAAATTAAGTTATGACTAGTTTGGGGTATGAATATTAATTAATTAAATTAAATTTATTTATGCATATTTTAAATATTTTTGGACATAATTCATATTTATTTTAAGTTTTAAAATTAGTAAAACCTATCAATCAAATTTTCAGTACTTATTTTGCCTACAATATTTCAATTTAATAAATAATAAAAATTATATCACAGCAATAATACATTAACCAAATAAATTATTTTACCTAATGATATTTCAACTTAATAAATACTAAATAGAAAAATTACTGACAGCCAGCAGGAAAGTCACAACAAATAAAACTAAGTAGAGTCATTCCTATCTTTATTGCATGCATCTTCATATCCAATTGAAGTAATGAGTCAACAAATACCTTAGAGCATTCACAGCAGTGGAGCTAAATAACTATATTGCTATTTTAGCTCCACCAAAACACAAAAAACAACCCTACAGCAGTGGAGCCATAGTTAAAAATTTTAGATGAATTGCTACAGTGCACATCTATCTATAGATGTGCACTATAGCTTAGAGCAAAAAAAAAAAAAAAAAAAAAAAAAAAAAAATTTACTCAATCGGTACAACTTTTTTTTTTTTTTTTTTTTTTTATCAAATCCGGTCAAAGCACTCATTCACTGTCTCTCGTTCATCTCTCATCTCAAGCCTCTCAAGCTCACTGTCATCTCTCATCTCATTCGCTAGCCCGACCATCGTCAAGCTCACTCCGGTACATCGGCAGCAGCACCTCTCTGTCTCAGACCCATGCCGATCACCTCTCTATCTCACCGATGGTGGTGGTGGTTGTGTGGGTAGATCGGCGTCGGTGGGTGGCTGGGTTCATCGGCATTGGTGGGCTGTGGTGTGGTTGAATAGTCGTTGGGCTGTGGTGGGTAAATCGGTGTCGCTGGGTTATGGGCTGTGGTGGGTAGATCGGCGTTGGTTGGGTTCATCGGCGTCAGTGGGTTGTAGTGTGGTTGGTGTGATGTGGTGGCTCGGGTGGGTTTCGTGGTGGTAGGTGTGGGTGTTGCCTGGTGGGTCAGGTGGGTGTGGGCTGGTTGATTTTTTTTTCTTTATTGTGGTGGTAGTGGCGGCGGCGGCTATGGTTGTGTGTGTGGTTGTGGTTGTGGCAGTGGCAATGGGTTGTGGTTGTGGTTGTCATGGCTGGTGGTTTGTGGTGACTGGTGATGATGGGGTTGTGATTGTGGTTGTGGTTTTGTTTTTGTTTTGTTTTTTTTTTTTTTTTTTTTTGTTTTTGTTTTTTTTTTTTTCTATGTTGTGTTGTGGTTGCCAAAGTAGAGTGGTGGTGGTGGTGGTTGTGGCTGTGGCTAATGATAAAGGTGGTTATGGTTGGTGCTGTGGATTTTTTTTTTGGTAGTAGGATATATTATTTTATTGTAGAGAATATATTATTTTATTATGATATTTATGTTATTTTATAGTGTTGAAAACTAAAATAGATCCACTGCTGCAGCATGTGTGTAGGTAAAATAGATAAATTAACTTTTAGTGTAGTTAAAAAGCTAAATTTTTAGCTCCACTGCTGTGAATGCTCTTATAAGCTATATTTCTGTACAAATTTGAATACCCACTTTTGCAAGTAGAGTCATCCCTATCTTTATTGCTTTCTCACTAAAACATCCATAAAAAATACTCCCTCCGTCTCATTTTTTTTTTTGTCCTCTATTCCATTTTGAGATGTTCCAAAATTTTGTCCTATTTCTAAAAATAAAAGTCATTAATTTACTAATGTTCCTATTATACCCATATTAATTTACTAATTCAATTTTTTGATAAATTTTTTTAAGGGTAGTTTTGAAAACTTATACATTTTTAAAAAGTAAATAAGACAATAAATGATATTCCCTTAAAAAGTTTGACTTTTCAAACAGGACAAAAAAAAAAAGGGACGGAAGGAGTACAATTTATCATCTCAACACATTAAATTAACAATATAATAATAATAATAATAATAATAATAGCTTAGTGGAAAGTTCAACGCATTAAATAAAATTAAAGTTCAATATGGTCATACGACATAAGAAAAGTTGATCAAAATTCTTCCTTCGTTAGCCGCATGAATGTCATGAAAACAACTAGCTCAAATTAATGCGTGATTGTCATTTATTGTTTAGGCGAAAATACTATTTTAATCCTTATATTTTGGAGTCACAGTCAATTTAGTCCGTACATTTTAGTAGCAATCAATTTAGTCCATGCTATTTTCAACTTGCAGTCAACTTAGTCCCTGTCATTAACTCATTAACAGAAAGTGCTTACATGGTTAACGATGTGAAAAGTTGACACATTTAATATTGATGTGGCAAATAATATAATAAAAATAATATTTAATAAATATTTTAAAATACCCCGTTGGCATTTCTCCAATTTTAATACAAATAATTTTAATTTTAATTTTAATTTCGCAATTTTAAAATTGGAAAACAAAATTAGGAATCTCATATTTTCTTCCATTTTCATGGCTACCAAACACAAAATCAGCTTCTTGATTTTTCTATCTTAAATCCTTGAATTCATAAATATATTCCACAGCATCCCACCTCTATAGAATTGAGAAACATCCTCATCAGAAATAACCAATAAGAAATTGAAATTTTAGAATACAAAAAAACTCAACAAATTTTCCCAAGCAAACTTTCTTGGTAACCAAACAGAAACCAAAAAAGAAAAAGAACAAGAACAAACCCAGATGGAGACAAATCCAGTGGCTTTGATAGGGACAAATCCAACTAAATTTGTTTACACAAAACCCAGATATTCTGGTGGCCAAATTTCCCCTTGACACCTCAAAAAACCAAATCAAAACACCAAACCCACGAATCTAAAATCAACCTCAAAACCCCATTTTCCAAACCTTAACACATAGAAGAAAATCCATTACAAAGGAAAGCAATGAGATCTCCATTCGGCGCTGGGATTTGATGGCTGGTGATGGCTCAAGGCAGGAACGGTGACAGCGACGCAATGCAAGAACGATCGAATCGTCCTGGTTGGAGCACGCGTGGAGCTTCGGTTGGTGTCACGGCGTGGTTGGTGGTGGCCAAATGCAAACCCAAATATCGCCGTCCATGCTTTCTCATTGATTATCTGGTAACCTAGAAAACTATTCCTATCGTCATTACAGAAAATGGCTCTAACTGGCGTGTGGGCCTTTTTAGTCTCAAAGTTTGTTTGGTGATATCAGAGTGTGGGGTTCTTTTGAGTTTCAAAATTGGTTTGATGACAACAGAGTGGGTCTATTGGCTGTAGTTTTGGTTGTTTACATTTGTAATTGAGATGGTGAGGGATAAACTACGTTAAAAGGTTTATGAATGCTGTGGTGTCTCGAATGAACTGAGTCTTTGGGTTGATTTAGTAATCTGATATTTGTATTTTTGTGTTTGGTCGCCAAGAAAGTGCACGAAGATACAAAGAAAATCTGAGATTTTATTTTTCATTTTTCATTTTTAAAATTGAAATTATTTTTATTTTATTAAAATTGGGAAAATGCCAACATGGCATTTTAAAATATGTATTAAATATTATTTTTATTATTTTATTTGCCACATTAGTATCAAATGTGCCAAGTGTTCACACTGTTAACCACGTAAGTATTTATCGTTAGTGAGTTAACGGTAGGGACTAAATTGACTGCTACCAAAATGTAGGGACTAAATTAACTGTGACCTCAAAATGTAGAGACCAAAATAGTGTTTCTACCTTTATTTTTTTTTATGTATATTAAATATTTATATTTTATTTTTATAATTTTCACAATTTTTTTAGAATAAGGCTTTATTTCCTTATTTTAGAGACTTTTTAAGAGTATTTTAGTTAAAATTGAGCCCTTATATGGAATGGTATAAATTATGATTTGTTTTAGAAAAACAAATTTGGGCAAAATTTCTTATTTATAGCCTAATTTTGTGCAATGAAGTATCCTAGTTGCTCTAGGACTTCCTTGGTGATTTCTGATATAATTTAGTGGTTGTAGCCTTCAGGAATTCATACTTTTTAGTAATAAAAAATTTCAAAAAGTGTTTATTGTTATTTTCCGGTGGATGCTAGAGGACTCTTTGCTCACTCCATGAAATTTGCTTGTAATCAAATTAAATTCTTAAAGTATATTATTTGATGTAAAATGAGTTAAATTTTGTTAAGAAGAGCTTGAAGAATTGATGTTGGAAGAAGCCTACTCAAACCGTGTGCCAAACAACACGTCATCTTCACAAAGTGGCCACGTTTATGCACAACACCCACTACCAAAAAGAAAATTGGTATTTTTCAAGGGTCAAAACCCTTGAAAAATGTATGAAAAACTCTCGAAAAAAAATTATTTTTTACAGCCCGGGCGAACCTTGATGACCTTTGAAATATACACCATCAAAAACAAAAATTTGAAAGCCTTCACGAACCTCAAAACAAGTGTTTTATCTTTATTGATGATTGCCAACCCTTGAAAAAGGTAAAAATAACTAAAGGTCCAAAAATTTGAAATTACAACCCTAGATAAATGAGGTTGTTGAAGGGTCTCCCAACTCTCAAAATAAGGTTTTTCTCCCTTTTTCCTAAAAAAAACACACACGCGCGCACACACACAACCATGCACATATACTTTAAAGAACTACATATTACAAAATCTATATTATATCAAAACACAATATTATGGGCTTCTTCGGTAAGGAAACTTGAAAACTGTTTTGTGTTGATTAAATGCCAAATATATGGGCCCCGCTTTTAAGTTATGTGTTTGGCAAGGGTACTCAAATGAGGTTTTTAGATAACAGTTCTCAGTTTGGGTGATTGAAAACATGTATTTTGAGAACTCTTGAAGAGTAGTTTTTAGTATTCAAATATAACCGGGTCCAAATCTCCTTCAATGTGTACTGCAAGTCTTCAACCATACATTCATCAAATTAAAAGACTACATATTACAAACTCCACAATATATCTAAAATCATAACAGGATAACTGGAATACATCAAAATGAAATAACAAAAGTTCACGTATCCTTGCATGCCTCAAGGTAGTAGTGTAGTACCTGCCATTAAAGAGGGAAAAAATCAATAACTTGACCATTATGATATCTCCTAGTTTTGAAAAGCCACATCAAAAAGTTATTTATTTAAGTACCTTTGCAATTAGTAAACCTTTTTTTTTTTAATATATATATTTCAAGCGTGTCTTAACTTATTCCAAGGGAATTAATAACATTTGAGATAAAATTGAGTAATATAACCACGCAACTTTGTAGTTTACTAGCTAATTGTATTGACAGATTTAAGTGAACCTAGACAAATAAGTGGATTGAAATAAGTAAAGTTTTTTATGTAGGACTCATTTGCAACATTAGCATATCTACCAAGTCAAAAACTTCTTGCTATGTTAGTATTGAATTGGGTTATCCAACTTGATCCAACCCACAACCTAAACTGCAAATTAGATTAGTCTGATCTAGAGCACGAAATGATCCAAACTGGATTGTTCATCAATGACCAGGAGTTGATTTTGGTCATTTACCTTGACTTCAGGGGTTGATTTTTTCAATTCAACTAATTTTTACACAATATTTTGTGTTGATTCTATGTTTATAGTCTATTAGTTCATATATATTTTGTGTCTAAATGGTTCATACTAAGATTTCTTGCTCTATCGATATTGCCTTAGATTGCAGCAACTATTAAAGTACTAATTAATGTCAAATTGCAATATTTGGATTTCAAAGAAGATAAGAAGTAAAAGAAAGAAGATTTATGTTCTATTGACCAAGACTAGTAAATGTAAATGTTCAAAAACAAGATATAAAATCTGGCATCTCATTCGCACTAATAACCAAAACAAAATGGTAGGAAAACGGGTAACTAAGAGTAGGACAAATGATCCGTGTAAACTGGCCTTTTAGTCTTATGTCCAACTGCGAAGATGGTGAGAAGTTTACTAAAGAAGAAATGGTCTTTATTGGCGGCAATAATAAAAAGAAAAAAATCCTATCTTAAAAGCAATCCAGTATCCAATAATTAATTTGCACAAAAGACTAATTGATTAGAAACGAACACAGTCCACATGGGGAAAAATGATTATTTGTTGAGTAAAAAATCAGTACTGGCCACTTTATAATGTTCATTTTTTAATTTCATACCAGCTCTTTTTGAACATGAATTTGTTGACTATTTGGAAAGCTCTATTTTTATGATAAAGTGGCACTATGCTATTCCCCTAAAATTGCGCTAAAAAGTCTCACTAATATTTGTGTGATGTTTCATGCACCTTCCTATCAAATTGAAGCCTTTTGCAAGCAGTGTCATTCAACTATTGTAATCTTGGCAATAGTTCTTCTTACATTCAACCATTTGTAATGTTGGCAAATTCCAAGTCAAAAATCAAAAGGTTTCAGTTTAATTGCAAGTTTCCATGTATTTCAATTTCATTTAAGTTGTAATTGCATTGAGTCATTGAAGTTCAAGTTCAGAAGAAAGAGTACAAGTGCTGCAGAAGGAATCTCGATTGAGCAAGATTCATTTTGTTACGTGAAATTATGAGTGAGACAACAAAATTTGGGTTTTAGTTACACAAAACAGTTTCCTCGAAATTCGTCTAGCACTCAATCAAGCAAGTTTGCCTAAGAAAATCAGCTTCTTCTTCTTTTTTTTTTTTTTTTTTTTTTTTTTTTTTTTTTTTTTTTTTTTTTTTGAATAACAAACTCCTTTGAGTGGGATAGTTATTGATGAGGAGAAAAATCACCCTCGTCCAAAAGAAGAGAAAGCTGGCTTCGTCCATCTAGCCAGATTCGTCCATCAAGTCAACGTCATCCATGTGACGAACGATTACAGCATACATTAAATAAATTCCCCATAAATGACATGAGTAATGGTTAACGCACAAGATGGAAAAAAGCGTAACCAATGGACCAATGGGCAGAAGACCATTGAAGTCTATTACGCCTCCGCATTCATTGCTGATGAATTGGTAAGATTGTCCATCTCTCAAAGGACGAATTAAACACTATTCAATGTAAGGCATAACGTACAGACATCAACTGACGGGTGAAGCCATAAAAGACATTCAATGCCTAAGACAACTAAGGAATAACGTATGGGCAACAATGGACGAATAGCCGTTGGCAAATAATAAAAGCCAGCCATTAATACCCACAGCTCCATATCTCATGAATGCAGATATTCATTCAGACATTGAGGGCTATAAAAACTTACACAAACCAAAGGCAAAGGTACACACAACTCTCACCCTAAAAACTATTCTCAAGTTGAATTCTTTTGCAATATACTTCAATTGAATCCCATTCTAACTTAATTATCGGAGGGTGTTTGGCAAATGCCACATCGATGTATCCATATTTCTCCACCTCATATCTTATTGCAGGTTTATCTCTGGACGAAGCCTACGGCTTCATCCATCTGTATTGACAAGCCAAAGAAGAACACAAACAGGTTCGTCTCTAGACGAAGCCAACACCTTCATCCATCTGTATCGACGAGGAGTTCATACTGACGATTTTTTGCATCATTAGTTATCAATTTTAATTTTTAATAAATAGTTTTTAACATGCCTCAAAGTTACATTACTTTTCATATAATTAAAAATTTTATTAAGAATCACACATTAGAAAGCTTTGAGAGAGAATCCCCATATGCAATTGTATATCAAAAACTGAATGTAAAATACATAGCCTCTGTGTTTATATATAGAACCAGAGGAGAGCGGGAAAATAGGAAAAGAACTAACTGGCTATTACACGTGTGCTAACCAACTCCACATTATAAGCTTAAGTAAAACACATGTCGTTTAGCTACTTCAATCATAAACTACAAGTAGCTTAGACAGTTGAATCGATATTGCTAATCTATCAACTGTAGCTCTGCTATACTCTCAGTTACACTAATTTGCAAAGAAAAACCTCCCTTAATCCCATTATGTGCATGGCATTGACTATAACTTTACGGAGTCCATGATAATTTAAAGTATGTCGAAGTAAAGAGGAACATTTTGGCCACCTTGTCGTGTTCAATCAATTTCATACCAACAACTTTTTTTTCTCTATTCTTTTTTTCCTCGTGGAATTTCATACTAGCTCTTAGTTTTCCTTGAAACAACATTATCATTATTGAATAAATGAAGCTTCCTTATCTTTTTTCATAGTCCCCAACTTGATATGAACCGAATTTAAAGATAAATTTATTAACTATAATTTTTTTTTCAATGATGGATACTGTAAGTCCATAAAAAAGACACCAATTTGTTTTCGTGTAAGCATGATTTGAATTAAAGTCTCTTATTTGAGAATGATTTTTTATTTTTTATTATTTTTTACGATTGAGTCAATTGGAATTCATGAATTTATGAATTGTTTATTTCTTTTGAAAACTTGATAATAGGGTTCAAGAGTTATGTAACTCAATTGATACTGCTTGAAGTTTTAAAGTTTTTAATGGAGATGTTTATAATTCAAATCCTTCCAACTTGACTATCAAAATATAAAGACATTTTTATTAGAAACGCAAAAATATATATATATCAATTACGTTACAAGCTTTTTGTGAATTTATTAACTGTAAGGTAAAAAGCTTATTGGATGAACAACAATATGAACAAGTTTGGTGTGGACCAACCTGGAAAATAGCTTCTATTCACAAAAACTTGAAAATGACTTTTTGCAAGTTGTGTCATGTCATCGCTATCTTTCTTCCTCTTTTTTTGATAAACTACAATATATATTAAAAACTAAAATACAGGAATAGATAAGCTATCACTCTTACCGGCCGAGTCTAAATACTCTTGGGAGATTGTCTTTATTAAAGCCAAAAGATTCTTTAAAGACTGGGGATAGGCAATCACCCTATCTTTCCTTGTTGCTTTCTCACAACATCAATTAAAAATACAACTTGAGGTCCTATACGTTAAATTAAATAGCTCAGTGAAAAGTTCAACATGTTTAATTAAATTATATATCTCACTACTAAAATATCAATGCAAAATACAATGGGTCATATATTGTGTAAGAAAATTTGATCAAATTCTTTGTTATTCAACCATAGAAATATTAGGAAACTTGTAGCTCAAACTAATCAAAGAAGCAACCGCTTCCCACCAGCCTTACAGAAAGAGGCCCATGACAAGATTGAGAGCAATGAAATTTTACACACCGAGGCACAAAAAGAAAATACCAACACAAAAAACTTTTCAGCATGGGCTTTATATCTTCTATAATGGGCTGTAAGGCCCAGTTTATGTCTGAGAAGTTCTTATGTGTAGACCAACCTGGAAAATAGTTATATTTGTGAGTAATTTTCACTCAATGACAAAAGACTTCTTGAGCCACCTATATCTGTTAGTAATTTTCACTCAATGGCAAAAGAGTTCTAGAGCCAGCTGGTGTTTGAGATTTCTTCTAAAGGGGTAAGTTTAAGTTTGATTATTATTCACTCTTTTTATGGGATGTACTTGACGACTTTTAGCGAAATAAAAATTAAAACTTTCAAACGAAAATCAGAAGTTAGGTGCAACAATATTCCAATATTTGTTTCTTTTTTGGTAGAATCAATATTTTTTTCATCCACATGAATTGATTGAAATTTGCAACAAAGATTCTAATATTTAGTATTTGTTTCAAATGTTAAATTGCACTAGCACTCCTTGAACTTTCAAGTTGTTCCATTAAGGCTCCATAATTATTTTTTTTTTTTTTGGGGGGGGGGGGGGGGGGGGGGGGGGTGGTGGGGAGGGGTCATTTTGGTATAATATCTTTGATACTATATCAAGTCTATTAGCGCCCAGTCCATTTTCTACCAAACGGAATGCCCAGTCTCAGAACACTCATGGGTCTCAGGTGAGCCAAAATGTTTTTGCATTCAATAATGAAAAAATGAAGGAAATATTGAGAAAACCAAGGATGAAAGTAGGAATTTGACTTTGAGGAACCAAAACATGAACAATAAAATTTTTTGATCATTCAACATTCAAGAATTAAAAAAATATATTAAAATTCAAATCTAAATTAGTATACAAAAAATAGAACTTGTGTCTATTTTGTATTAACAAAATATAAATAAAATAAAAGACACAAATAACAGTTTTTGAATATATTTGATATTATTTAGGATATTTTAAAATGGAAACTTTACTGGTGAGTCTCACGCCATAAGAGCTCTCATTTTCTCTCCCTTGGGAGGAAAGAATATGGTTGGTTAAGGAAGAAAACGGATCCCTCAATTTTCTATTCCCTTTTTTCCAATCATTTTGATCCTCTTTTTTCTTTTATGGAATCATTTTGATCCTTTAAGTTATGAAACTATTGTCATTTTAGTACTTGTAATCTCACTTGACACACAAACACGTGGAAAATTATTAGGTACTCCCGGAGTACCATAAATGCGTACTCCCTCCTCTCACATGAATGGTGGGTCCCACCATGAATTTAATTAGTGGGACCCACCATTACACGTAGCTAATAGAATAATTAGGAATAATTAATTACTAGTATTAAAAAACCACATCTGCATCTAAATTAAAAAAAAAAAAAAAAAAAATCAACATCAACATCAAAAAAGAAAAATGAAATAATGATTTTCTAAGGAAAAAAAAAAAAAAAAAAAAAACACTCTAGTTTCCTTTTATTTTCTTTCATTTCTCGCGAAAGTTAGCGTTGCCTGTGATAAAACCATTCCAATTCTTGGAACAAACCTCGCTGAGTATTTCTCTAGAAGAAGCTTTGAGGTTTGGATTTTATTTTCTCTCTCTTTTTCTCTTGCTTCCTCCATTTGTTTGTACATCTATAGGATGCTGGAGGATACTCAATATTTCAAGAAAAGTTCAAACATGTTGATTATTTCTTCATTCGGGCAAGTAAGGGATTGGGACATTCTGATTTCAATACGGCATGCAGAGTCCAAGTTAGGCGTGATTCATAAAGTCGAAGTTGTATATTCATAGACAATTTTAATTTCCACACACAAATAAATAAAGCTATGCCCTGTTATCTCGTACACATAAATTTTTGCTACATCTTGTGCACTTAAATTAGTACAAGACGTTCTTCTCAAAAAAAAAAAAAAAAAAAGAAAAAGTACAAGACGAATACGTAAAAATAAAAGAAGTCACATTTTCAAGAGCTAAAACAGGAATATTTTCATTCAATGGAACAACTCTAATTGAACAGCCTTGTTGATTAAGGAATATTAATTATCTGCACAACAATAATTTATCCTCTGTAGGAGGCAGGGCAGCCACTAATTTTTTATGAATTGATCGCTTTTTTTTTTTTTTTTTTTGATGATAATAGCATGAATTAATTGCTAACCATGCATATGAGTACTGAATATATAAATAGGTGTAAAGCAATTTCTACAACTGGGCTATTGCCACTCCAAAATATATTGCCCGGTTTTTCAGCATTGTTTATTAACTTAATCAATTACACATTCACAATTGTAAAGTAATAAATATTTTTTTCCTCTTAAAAAGACTTTAACAAATAAATACACCACGCACTAAGCAAAAAAGAAAAATTGTTGTAGATATGGATAGCTATCATAAATCAAGGGACCAATTATTTGTCACACAAAAATATGAAGTGTCTTTATGCTATCATATATGTGAAGAATAATTGCCCCAGTTCCACTGTGGTGTTAACTTTCCTTGCATTTAAAGTATAACCGATTGACTTGATTCACTTGATTGAAACGATGAACTAGTTGAATTTAAATTGTCTCCTACATCCCCTATCAGTCTCGCTGGTGATGATGATAGGAAAGGCTTGGAAGGCATTTGTAAGCATTCAACTTCTCCTTCAAGCATTTCTACAACTTTGTTCATTGAAGGACGGTCACTAGGCTTCATCTGTATGCACCATAATGCGACTATGATCATCTTCTTAACAATTTTCTTCTCCTCCTCTGTGGTATCTTCTATTTCTATGTCATTTCCTTCACTAAATTGGCCATAGACCCAAGTTGGGAAGTAAATTTGGCTTGAATGGTCTGCAGATGCATTCACGTTCTTTCTTCTGTTGGCCATTTCCAACAATAACATGCCATAACTATAAACATCAGCTTTATAGGAGACCCCTCCAATGTTTTTATAGAACAACTCTGGAGCTATATATCCTAGTGTTCCCCTTGCAGCAGTCAAAGACACTATACTATCATCTGTTGGATAAAGTTTTGCAAGTCCAAAATCAGAAATTTTTGGGGTGAAGTTCTCATCAAGAAGAATGTTATGAGGCTTGATATCAAAATGCAAAATTTGCATGTCACATCCTCGATGCAAATATTCAATTCCACGAGCCACTCCAAGAGAAATATTGTATATTTTCTCAATACTTAAGGTGATATTCCCTTCTTGAGAAAAAATGTACTTGTCAAGAGAACTATTAGGCATGAATTCGTATATAAGGGCACGCTTTAGTCCCTCAGCACAGTAGCCAATAAGTTGCACCACATTCTCGTGGTGAATTCTTCCGATTGTGGCAACTTCATTGATAAAGTCTTGACCGTTTGCTTTGGACTTACTTAACATCTTTATAGCTACAAGATGGCCACTTTGAAGCTTTCCTTTGTATACAGAACCATAGCCTCCTTCACCCAATTTATCTTTGAAACCTTTGGCCATCTTCCTAATTTGTGAGAAAGAGTATCTAATTGGCACGAGGTTATTTTGGCTTTGCAGAAATTCTTCGACAATGTCATACATTGATAAATGCCTTCTACGCCACTTATATATAAAAAACGCAATAACACAAGGAATCCCCAACACAATTTTTGCTGCAAGTTGTAGTCCTGTGTCGGAACATCACGAAAATAATTACTATAAGAAAACATATTTGTTCCCATAATTAATGCTCTTATCACTTATAGTTTTTGGTTGAAAACATAACTACGACTTACAACTAACCGCATTCATGAATCGTAATAATCAAGAACAATAAGTACTGTATATTTCGTGTAAATATCACTTTCATTTTTATCTTCTTGCAATGCGCTACTTCAAATTCAAAGTCTTAATGATCTGCTAAAAAAAATTAAATAAGGTAGATCAAAAAAGAGACACAGGTTCTTCTTACCTATGGTAGCCACTATTGCCGCCAAAGTAACTGCAAGATATATAAGCAAGATGAATTATTATTTTTTTCTTCTAACATAAATTAAATTAATTAATCAATGAAATAAATGACATAAATAGCTTCAAATGTCCAGGGCATAATAAATCAACTTTAAGTCATTAACAACTTTCCCCTGGCCCTTACCAAAAGAAAAAATAGGAACATGCTAAACGTGTACTACATGTTTTACTACATAAATCTTACAAACTAATATGACAATTAATGTAATTGGTGGACTTCAACGGTTTCAAAAATAAATATTTGAATTGCCTATTAGTGATTGGGATTCATGAATAATATAGTTTGTTGAGACTGATAAGTAAAAAAAATAATACGATTGGGAGTGAAGAATTTGACAATCCTCCATTGAGACTAACAAGTAAAATTTTAATTAAGTTATAGAAAATGTGCAAACATGATAGATTCCTAACTCTTTGTTATCGCAGAACCAGAGAGATGAAAGGGACAAATATTTAATGGAAAGAAGAAGCTAATTTCTTAAGGAATTCCATATTTTCCCTTTTCATTTCCTCATATCTAAAAAGTTTGAGATCAATTTGTTGCCAGAGTACATGGTTATTGCTCTACATGTGTCATCACTAGGCACAATTACTCATGCAATTTTATTCCATTGTCCATTCTAAATTATCCTTCAAACAACTTTTTCAGATAGAAACCTCACCTCTGACGAAATATAGGATAATGTAAAGGAATCCGCCTGCTTTGACAAATAAAAGAATAAAACATTAGAATTTGGAACCTTAAAATCAAAAACCAAATCATTATAATTAAACTACAATAAATATTACCCAACCATGTCAATTAGATTAATCGGTTTTGATTTTTGCTATAGAATTTCAATACATGAATGGTTTGTGGCAGTGGAGAAATGAAAGAGTTCAGAAAAGAAGGAAACGTGCAGAAGGAAAACAGTGGCCTACAACACGGTATGAATTTAATTTATGGCTTTCTTTCTAGCATTATTTACCTGCATTGAAGCAACCAACGTGGTTCCCGTCATCGAGGTAGCAATAATCGTCGCTCCATCTTCCGCAATAACTTTTACAAGTACCTGTGAGCCATGAAAGTTCAAAACCGTATACCAATCCATTGTGGACGTCTGCACAGGAAATATTGATTGGGTCATCATTTCCTGGCCAAGATGTTAGGAACATCTGCTCTACTTTGCACAAGTCCACCACATCGGTTGCGTTCGTTCTACCAACCTTAACATATCTATATCTCTTGAAATGAGAAATAAAAGAGTTGGAAGCGTACTGATCTCCATTGTCAATATTGCAGGTAGAAGCGTCCAAATAGAATAGAGAATTCACTGGTTTTTCACAGCTCATCCAAACCACACACCATGATAGTTCGTAATTGGAAATCCTGTTGTACTCTGTCCTCTTCCACAAAGAACGGGTATATGCAGAAGGATATTGACTGAAATTATGGCGATTTAAAGAATAACTCGGGGTGGAGGAGTAATTATCCTTCTGTATACCTGAGTCCACAATCCGGATAGTGTAGTTATTGTAATTGATTTCCTTTACGTAGTATCTTCTTTCAAATAAGGAAAGCACCGTATGATTGTTCTCACACGAAAGTTCATACCTTGAGTCCCCGCAGTTTTCTGGGTCGTTCTTCAATCGAAACGGAAAGCTTATGTTGTGGAAGTTGCCACAGGAAGAAGGGGCACAGTGATGATTAACCTTAGCAGTAGCACTACAAGTTTCATGGACTAGAACAAAAGCAATAAAGGCCGTGAGTACTGCACTCAACGTTAATCCTCTTGCCATTGAGGTAGATGAATTTTTCCGATAGTACATGAACATATATAATAAAAACTTCTTTCTGTGGTACCGTGTTGAAAATATCTTCCAACAAGAAAGTGAAAATTAGAGTTTCCACTGAATGAAGGTGAAGCGCAATTTCGTAGTAGTCGAACAATATCGATATCAACATCAATATCTGGCGTTAGCACATACGTCATCATGATAATAATATGACAGTTATTTAGGTTTTTTTATTGATTTATTTTTTACATTTAATTAAATTAATCACACACTAGCGTGCTTGGTATTAATTACTCCAAATTTGTTAGGAATAGGTGAGGATTCCATAATAATCCATATACTCTCCATCTAAGTTAGTCTTTTGATATCTGGGAGTGCGAGAAGCCTTTCCAGACCACAGATATGGATATTTCCCTAAGAATGGTTATCCCAACCTTACTGTTGTTTGTGCTTTTCATCGTAGACCTTGGCGAAGGCCACAATTGGTGTCCCGTACGGTGTGGAGACCATGGCCCAGACATCGGACCTCCTTTCCGACTCAGCAAAGACAGGCAGCCAGACCAGCACGGTGGCTTTGATCTCTACTGCAATGATAAAGATGATACGGTGCTTGAGCTGTCAACTTCAGTAAAAGCCTTCGTTAAACACATTGATTACAAATCTCAGTCAATTACAGTAACTGACTCAGATAATTGCTTTCCACGGAAAATTCAGGAACTCAATTTATCTTCCACTCCTTTCCAATTCACAAATTTTCTTTATAACTATTCCCTTTTCAGTTGTACGCCAGATACAGAATCTTCTTATTATCTTATTCCTTGTCTTAGTAGCTTTTCAACCTCAGTTTATGCTTTCCCTTCGGAGAGAGACATCGACGACTTGTCCATATTATCATGTACAAAGATGTATAGCGTTTCATCAGTTCCATTTTATATATGGCGTTCTCATTCTCTTCAATTGACATGGTCCGGATCGGAGTGCGGACGCGGTGAAGTGAAAGGCAAGAACTGTAGATCCGAGGAAAACCGCACTGATTTGAAAACTGAGTGCAAAGACAAAGGTACGCATTGTATTATTTCTACCCAATTTCCACTTCTATAATCACACAAGTAATTCACGTTTCAAGCCAACATGTATTTGATTTTATCAACCTCAGTTTATAAATGCTCTGCGACGGTAATTTCCTGTAACCAGTCATGAGGTGCTAAGTTGTGTCTCAATTGTTATGAATCAGCCCCCAGGTCACCAGTCACGTACCACCACGTCACTGGTGGCTTCAAGGAACCCACCCCATCACAGCTGGTGACAAGTCACCTTCTTCTTTGTTTCGTATCGTCCTCTGTTTCTTCCTTTTATTTTCTGTGTTGTCTGCCCGTTTGAACTTCACTGCTTTGTTAGTTAATTTGTTTTGTGTCATTTTTTAATTATATCTTTTTTTTATAACATTAATCATATCTTTTTGTTTGTGAACTTCACGTGATTATCAATTATTTTTTCAACTTATTCCCTTTATTAATTTGTTATTCTTAATAATATTGAATTGATATTTGGGCTTAAAAGATTGACATACTAATTAAGATGAAAGACTTTTAATTTTAACACCCTTAATCTATATATATATATATATATATATCAGAAATTCTAAAACAATACTGAAATAGGCCCGTATTTCTGATAAACAAAATGGAACGCAGTCCAAAAGGTACTCATAACATTAGACTATTCATTCTTAATGTGTAATTTTTCCTTCCAACCAAAATAACATTATTTTAGAAGTCAGCTTGTCTCACAAGGAAAATTATCTATAAAGCAATGTAGTACTCCTTTGTCTTACATGATTAATGGATCTCATCATAAATTTAATTAGTATTTAGTAAGACTTACTATTATGTGTTAGGAGGAGGTATAAATTATACTTTGCCTAATACTGAATAATTACTACAAAAGAATTTGAATAGGTTGGTAGCTCATCAGTTGGTACCAAACCTCGAGGTATCAACATAAAATTTAGCTAAAGTTTAATGCAAGTGTGGTTAATTGATTAATTAAGGAAAATCCATTGCTTAGCACATTAGACCTCTTAACATCCTAAACATGAAAACAAAGTCATAATGCAATATTACCTTGCTAATAAGAATAATTATTTAGTGTTTTAGGAGTGCAATAGCATGGTACTTTAGTACTTTACTAAATACTTACTCGTGTCTCAAAAGAACTTAATAAGCTTGTAGCCCATCAGTTGGAACCAAACTTTGCGATATCAACATAAATTTTAGCTAAAAATACTAGCATAAGTGAGGTAATTGTTTAATTGAGGAAAACTCGTTGCTTAGAACATTAGACCTCTTAAAAGCCTAAACATGAACTCAAAGTCTAAGTGTAATATTACCTTACTAATAAGAGTAATTATTTAGTGTTTAAGGAGTACCATGACTTGGTACTTCCTTATCTCACATAATAATTAATCATACTAATTAAAGTTCATGATGGAATCCATCATTCATGTAAGAGAAGAAAGTATCACGTTGCTATATTTTAACAGTACCATATTATTTTTCTACTAATAGTGATAGAAATTTTACACACAATTACTTTTTATTTTCTCTTTTGATATGTGTAATAAAAAGCTGATCATATTAAAATATTTTACAGGTACATTAACAAAAATAGTGATAACTGGTGAGTTTTCTGTTGGCCATTTTTGAAAATTTATCGTAAATTATTTTTTATTTTCTAGACTCACGAATATGTTTAACATGCAGGTTCCATCTTGGGGTCATTTCTTTTGGTACTAGTAGTCTATGCACTCTACCGTGTCTATCGCTATGACAAAATAGAGAAAGAAAATCAAGCTAGGATTGAAATGTTTTTGGAGGATTACAAAGCTCTCAAGCCCACAAGGTACTCATATAACGATGTTAAAAGAATTACAAATCAATTTACTGAGAAGTTAGGACAAGGAGCCTATGGAACAGTGTTCAAAGGAAAGTTTTCAAATGAAATCCATGTAGCCGTGAAGATCCTGAATAGTTCCAAGGGCAATGGGGAAGAATTCATAAACGAAGTGGGAACAATGGGTAGAATTCACCATGTTAACGTGGTTCGCTTGGTTGGCTTCTGTGCGGATGGATTCAAAAGAGCTCTAGTCTATGAGTTCTTACCTAATGATTCACTAGAGAAGTTCATTTCCTTAGTAGATTCTAACCGTTTCCTTGGTTGGGAAAAGCTACAAGACATTGCTCTCGGCATAGCAAAAGGAATTGAATATCTTCACCAAGGATGTGATCAACGAATCCTCCATTTTGACATTAAACCTCATAATATTTTGCTAGACCAAAATTTCAATCCAAAAATTTCTGATTTTGGTCTGGCCAAGTTGTGTGCAAAAGATCAGAGTGCAGTGTCCATGACCACAGCTAGGGGAACCATGGGTTACATTGCACCCGAAGTGTTCTCTAGGAACTTTGGGAGTGTGTCTTACAAATCAGATGTTTACAGTTTTGGAATATTGTTGCTTGAAATGGTTGGAGGTAGGAAAAATGTTGATGTAACCGCGAAAAAAACTAGCCAAATATATTTCCCAGAATGGATCTACAATTTGTTAGAGCAAAAAGAAGACCTACGTGTCTATGTTGAGGATAATGGCGATGCTAAAATTGCAAAGAAACTCGCAATTGTGGGACTCTGGTGCATCCAGTGGCACCCAGTGGATCGTCCATCAATGAAAGTTGTGGTCCAAATGTTGGAAGGAGAAGGAGATAAGTTAACCATGCCTCCTAATCCCTTTGCGTCTACTGGCCCTACAAGAATCAGTGTAAGTATGCCTGCAAGGCGTCTGGACCAGGAGTTAGAAGTCATCCTAGAATCAGAGTAGGAGTCCTTGACAATCATAAAAGTTGCAATCATTTTGTACTCAAGGATTGAAATTATTAACTTTGTGGTCAATGTAGAGACTTCAAGTTTTCTTATATCAGGTTTAAGCAAAATTATACTCATAAAAATGTATTGCTTAATTCCTATTGAGATAGTAAAGAATATAAAGTTAATTTTTTGTTGTTTATAAATGTTTTTATATTTATTTTAATAAAATTTCATAGTTTTGTAGAATAAGACTTTATTTCCTTATTTTAGATTGGTTTTAAGAGAATTTGAGTCAAACCTTGAGCCCCTTATTCCTGAACTGGGACTTCCTCGGTGCTTTCCAATATAAATTGGTGGTTGTAGCCTTACGGCATTTATATTCTTTAAATAAAAAAAATTCAGGGATCATTAATTGGTTTTTTTTTTTTTCCTAATGGATGCTTGAGAACTTTTCGCTCTTACATAACATTTTGTTGTGATCAAATTAAATTCTTAATATGTTTTATTTAATTTGAAATTGGTTAAATTATGTTAAGAAAGAGCTTGAAGAATTGTTGTTGGAAGAAGCCCACTCAAGCCATGTGCCAATTTCACACAATGCTAAATCAACGCTATTGCCAAATTAATGTGCAAAATCATTTGCAGGCTGCAACGTTAGAACATTTGCCAAGCTAGCAACTTCTGGCCACGGCCAGTAGTTAGCATTTTAGCATTGAATCAGGTTACCTGACTAGATCCAATAGGAGTGGCTCAACTAATTGTATGCTTTATTATTATTATTTTTGTTATAATGTTATTTGTGTGAATACGTGTGTAGTATAAATATAATATAATTTTATATAATTTAATAATTAAGAAATGTAGAGAGTTTGTAAAGTGTGTGGATTGTGATATAATAAATTTTTGTTATAAAGCTAGTGATTCAAGGAAAAAAAAATAATAAAGTTAGTGATTGCTCAAACATTAATTGAATGATTAAGTAGACACTAAGTGTATTATTTATGTAAGGATGAGTGTAGCTGTGTGGTCAATAATTAATACAGTGTCAATGAGTTGAGGTTTTTTCATTTAGTTAAAAATATTTTTATAAAAAAATAATAAACAAATAATGACAATGGTATAAAAATAAAATATTATACAGATTTAACAAATAGAATAATCACACATACTCACATTGACAATAAAAAATGACAACTGATAATGAATTAACATATAACAATTTCAAGATATGACAATATTCCACTAATATTAGAGCATTAGCATCAGGGAATTCTAATTCTACTCTATTTTACCATTCTAAAAAGTCACTTTATCATTATACTATCTCATTTTACAATACCTCTAACATCCCAAAACTCTATTTTTATTAAAATATTATTTTTTAATCTGTGAACAGTGCAACATCCCATTTTACAGCAGCACACCAACAATTTTGGGGGAAAAATGAGGAGTAAAAAAAAATATATATATATATATATATATTTTTTTTTTTGCAATACTGTGAACAGTACAATTCTAAACATAGAATTGTACTGTAGCAGTATTGCAAAAAAATTTGCAATACTGCTATTTACAATTTCCTGATGCAAGAGTTTTTTAGGCTAATAATGCTAATGCTCTTAATGACAAAGTGGACACTGCTATTCCACTAATGTCCAATTGAAATATTTGGATTTCAAAGAAGATAAGAAGTATATAGGAAAGAAGATTTATATATGTTCTAGTTGACTAAGACCGGTAAGTTCAAAATCAATATATAAAATTTGGCATCTCATTTTAGCACTAAAAACCATAACAAAATGGTAGGAAATTAAAACACGTAACTAAGAGTAGGACAAATGATCTGTGTAAACTAAGAAGATTATGAGAAGTTTCACTAGCTAGTTGACTGAAAAGATAAGGTCCTTTGTGATGGCAATGACAAAAATAAGAAAAAATCCTGTCTTATAAACAATCATGTATCCAAAATTGATTTGCGCAAATCAGTACTGGACACCTTTGTCATGTTCAATCAACTTCTTACCAGCTTTTTTTGAACATGAATTTGTTGATTATTTGAAAAGTTCTATTTTTATGATAAAGTGGGCACTGTGCTATTCCCCTCAAATTGCACTAAAAAAGTCTCACCAATATTTGTATGATGTTCCATGCATACACCTTCATATCAAATTGAAGTTATGAGTCAACTAATAGCTTCCATGAATCTATGGTTTCATACAAATTTGAATACGACTTTTGCAAGTGGTGTCATATCCTATCTTTGTTTTGTTTTTTTTGTTTTTTTTTTTTTCACATTTGAGATTCTATTGCTATTTTTTAACGTAATCGAGTGATGGAGATTCATGTTTTACTTTCCTCCTAAACCGAGAATTACTCAATTTTTTTGATGCAGACTTGTTGCTTTTGCTAAAAACTTAAACCGAGAATTACACAATTTTTTTAATGCAGACCTGTTGCTTTTGCTAAAAGCTTCTCTATATTATAATATAGAATCTAGGGAGAAATAATAATGAAACTTCTATGAACTTGTTAAATTGAGAGGGTACTTGTCAACATGACTTACCATCACCAATCTAAACGAAACACAGTCATGGTCCATGGAAGTTTCTTTATAAATTATATGGCAGCTCTTCACTTGGTTTAGCTTGCGTGTCATACACACAAAAACAGGACACAAGCAATGTCCCTATTTAGTAGCTAAATTCCACGAAGCTACACTAGCATCATAAATTCACAATAATCCATTAACACTTCCTTTGAGAGTTTTTAAAAAAGTGAAATAAAATTGAATGAGTAAATCATAAAAATAATGAAAAAGAATTGAATGAAATAGAAAGTATACAAATAATGAAATTTATCAAGAAATAATAATGAAATTTGTACCGAAATCATTTTTAAAGAGGAGATACCTCCATATTAATCCTACAACAGTAAACCTATGCTCTAATACCAATTGTAAATTCGCATAGGAGATACCTCCATATTAATCTTTGAAACAATGAGCCTACACTTTGATAACAATTGAAAAATTGCTATTTAGACCCCTAATTTTGCATCAATCTTGGAACCAGATACTTTTTTCAATTTGGCATTACATTCATCAACTAGTTCTTCTTCCAAGCTCTTGACCTTAACCCTATGGAAGAAATTCTCTCTTAACTTCATCTAGCAACTTGTTGGTTCTTCAAGTTTCACATCTAAGTCCTCTCACGTTCAAGATCCTTTAATTTATCCAAGGAATTTTCATCAATTCTTCTATATTTTTCAACTAACTTATTTGGATTCATCAAGTTTTACAATTAAAGATTCTTTTTCAAGCTCACATTTGCTCAAATTCTCTGGGGATTTCTTAAGAGCGTTTTTTGGATTTCGTTAATTCCCTAAAGAGATTGTTACCAAAAATTATAAGACCATCAATAGAATTGTTTAGAACTACATTATCACAATCATGAGCATAATGCCTCTCAACTTTTTCCATGACGCGGAACTCAATTCTATAGCAGTGAACCTATGCTCTGATACCTTTGAAAAATTGTTGTTAGACCCCTATACGACTTACAATCAATTATAATAATTTAACCAATTATTCGATCAACTAATTAATTAGTCAATATTCAAGCACAATATATGGATAGAAATGTATAAAGCAATAAAGAACAAATATACACGCACACTGAGACGAGATTTATTCAGGAAGTGGAAAATGAAAAATCCAACAGAGAAAAACACTCCAGGCCAAGTCTAACTCACCAAATCCACTATAAAGATTGTTATGATACAAACTAAATTACTAAACCTGCCTCCAATACAAGGAATAGGCATTATATCTAAGCTATTTGCTCATGTTGCAACTGTTGAACCAGCCTTTAGACTTCATGGTAATTTAGTGTCCCAAATTGATCGCTGACCACTAAACCAAACTCTTAATTACTTCTAAGCCACTTGAAGATTTTGCAACGTCTTTGTGATTTCACAGAAGCAATCCAACATCATAGGTTGTGAATCTTGTGGTGGTAAACTCCTCTCAAGTATATGGAAATTGAAGAGGTTGAAAGATGATTTGGATTTGGTAAGGTTCAATCAATTTCAAGATGAATTTGTTGACTGTTATTTGTATGATAAAGTGGGCACTGTGCTGTTCCACTAAAATTGCGCTAAAAAGTCTCACCGATATTTGTATATATTTGTATGATGAAGTGGGTGGCTGTTGTGCATGATGTATCCAATTCAAGCCACGAGTTAACACATAGCTTCCATGAAGCTACAATTCCATACAAATTTGAATACGACAGTCAAGCAAGTAGTATCATTCCTATGTTTGTTTTTTTATCAAACGAAAATAAAAGGAAAAAAGAGAAGAGAAAAATGTTACATCTATAATATTTTCACAACAAATTTTAAATGGTAGGTTATAATTGATTGTTATTAGTATGCAAAAAAAAAAAAAAAATCATTTTAATTGTGGGTTCAAATTATAACTAATGACAACTTTACACTTAGGATTTGTTGTAAAAATATTGTGAATGTAACACTTCTCAAATTAGAATCAGTAACAGCATTCACACCAGTTGAGTTGACAAGCTTTTACTAGTTCTCATCTAAATCAACCACAAAATCATTTTTTTACTTACTACTATGAATTTGCCACATCAACATATATGAAAAGTTTTGTCAAATTTTTTGTGTCAATAGATTTTCTATTAAAAAAAAAAAACTAAATAATTCTACAAGTTTAGTAAAACAAGAATGCAAAATTTTAATTAGTTATTTTGCGTCTGAAAAATACAAAATTATAGATATTTTATATAATATTTAAATACTTTTTCAAAATGTCATATTTAAATATATAAAAGATCTAATTTAGCTGTCAATTTCTCTTTTTTCTTTTTTTGTAACTAAATAAATCAAGAAGAAGTGAGTTCATAAGAGACAAAAAAAATGTGCATTCCAATTTGTTCAACCAATAAAGTTTTTATTAAAAGAATTGGGGTTATCTTTGCTTTTACCAAAACAATTTGAGCCCTTATATGGAATGGTATAAATTAAGATTTTTTTAAGAATAGTTTTTGGTGAAATTTTTTTTTTTTTTTTTGGGTCTAATTCTGTTCATAACACGAATAAAGTTTCCTAGTCACACTAGGACTTCCTTGGTGCTTTCCAATATAACTTAGGAGTAGTGTTACATATACTATAAGTTTTACTATATTGAGCTTATAAAAACTGATGTGTCACCCATCACAAAGAAACCATTTAAATATTCATTTGCGAGGTGGTTTAAGTCCATCAATCATATTCATTGCCACATCAAATAAATTGAACATCTGACGTAGCAGGAAATGATGAAGGCAAACTAAATGGAATTTACTCAAATTCATACCTTCTTTTTTAGAGAAAGTTTCAACCTATGGCATATGCTTTTAATCATACCAATCGGTATTTTGTGTAGCCAAGAATTAAACCTTAGATCTCTTATTCAACCATCAGAGACTTTACTTGTTGAGCTAAATGAAACTCATAAACTCAATTTCATACTTAGTAAGTAAATCTCATTGTAACTATCAAATTATCAACCAAAAAAAAAAAAAAAAATCTTAAATTTACACAACCTAACATTTTTTTTCAATACAATGATAGTTTGGGGTGGTGGAGTTTAAATCTGATGTCCCCGTTAAAAAACACTATGAGTTGCTAGTTTAGCTACAAAGTTCCTGGCAATCCAAGTCAAATAATACAAAATAATTAAAATTATATAGTTCGAAGTTGTTCACTAATCTTATCATCACCACAAAAGAACCAAAAAAAACAAAAACTAGATTTGGAGCATCTAATGTTATCAATCTCGTCAGCTGCCCATATGCAAGTAAAATATAAATAAAGTTGGTTTATCTACAAAAGATAACTAATTATTTAAAGTTTCAAAAATAAAACATAGTATATTAGGTAGAGAAAAATAAGTAAATAATTATTATGAATTGCATTTTAATTTACTTAATATTAGTTGTAGATCTAATAACGAAAAAAAAATTTATACTTGAGAATTACACATTATATGTCCGCTTGGCATGATTAATTTTGCCAACTTATTTTACTATTCTGCTTATTTTTGCTACTATTTATGAGTCCCACTACACTTTTTGATATTATACATGGATCTCATTGTACTATTTCAGTTAACTTTTACATTTATCTACAGTACTTTCAGTAAAAAAAAATTTCAGTTTCATCAAAATAAGCTGATTCTAAATAAACCCCAAGTTAGTGAATAATTTTTTCAGTATTTTCAATTACAATATAAATTTTTAATATGCAGTAATAATGGGTGAATAAAAAACTAAAATTTTATAACTACAACTAGTCTTTTAATGGATTAAATATTACCTTCAAACTCATGGAACTAAAATCAAATGATAGTATTTATATTAAATAAGAATTTTACCTCCTATACTAAAGTGAAAAGAAACAAAAGAAAAAGGGCCAAAAATTAATAAAAAGACGTTCATGTGTTAGAAAGGGAGTCAAAGGAAGGGAGCACGGTCACTTTAGTATATGGTCCTTTAGTGACGGCAATGACAAATCAAAAAAAAAAAAAAAAAAAAAAAAAAAAATCTTATCTTATAAGCAATCATGTATCCAGTAATTTTACGCACACGCACAATGCAAAGGGCCGATTGATTAGAAAGGACCTGTACAGTCCAAACGGGGGAAAATGATTTTTTTGTAGAGGACAAAAAAAATCAGTACTGGTCCCTTTGTCATGTTCAATCAATTTCAAGATGAATTTGATGATATTATCTGTATGATAAAGTGGGCACTGTCCTCTCCACTAAAATAGATGAATTTGATGATATTATTCATATATTTGTATGATAATATTATTCATTTATTTGTATGATAAAGTGGGCACTGTCCTCTCCACTAAAATAGATGAATTTGATGATATTATTCATTTATTTGTATGATAAAGTGGGCACTGTGCTGTTCCACTCAAATTGCGCTAAAATATCTCACCGATATTTGTATGAGAAAGTGGTTGGCTGCTGTGCATGATGGATCCAAATAAAGCCACAAGTCAACAAATAGCTTCCATGAAGTTATACAAATTTTAATTCGACTTTTGTAAGTAAGCTGTGTCATTCCTATTTTTGTTTTTTTTAATCAATTGAAAAATAAAGGAAAAAAGAAAAAAAAATGCAACATTTATCATATTTTCGCAACAAATTATAAATGATAAGTTATTACTGATTGTTATTGGTAGGAAAATTTTTTTTTTTTTTAATGGTAGGTTCAAAAGAACTAATGTCAACTTTACACCTAGAATTTGTTGTAAAAATATTTTGAATGTAACATTTCTAAAAAAAAAAAAAATACACAAAAAATTTCACAATATTTTTCCCACCAATTGAGTTGGCAAACTTTTACTAGTTTTCATCTAAGTCAAGTTGTCAACTACACAATTACTTTTTTACTTACCACTAAGAATTTGTCATATATCAACATATATGAAAAGTTTTATCAATTTGTTTTGTGTCTATAGACTTTCTCCAAAAAAAAAAAAAAAAAAAATCTACATGATTCTACCAGTTTAGTAGAACAAGAATGCAAAATTTTTAATTATTTATTTTACATCTTAAAAATACAAAATAATATAGTCTATGTAACATTTAAATATATTTTTAAAAATATTATATTTAAATATATAAAATGCTCCAATTTAATTTTGTTGAGGCCGAAATGCATCAGAGATTTAGAGTTACACTAACGAATGTAGATCCCATACCAAGCAACTGGAAAAGGTCAAATAGAAACTGTACATAGACAGTTTCTATGTACAGTTTTTTTACATAGTTTTTTTTTTCAGGCTTACGCCTCTTTGGACTATGGTAGATGGGAAAGAATCTAATGCCTTGACATTCTCCTCTTTAGAGTTAGCACATACATGTGGTTTTGGACAAAAACATCTTTTGGGCCAGGTTCTAGCCCAAGGATTTCTCCGGAGATCCATTAGGCTTGGGCACCAAGAATCTATTGGTTCAGGATTCGGCTCAGAACTCAAGGGCTCCGCTTTATCCCCTCTACTGCTACACAAAAGAAAACATATAGGAGAAATAGAATGAATCTTATGTAGAGCAGAGGAAGAAACACTTGAGCATTTGTTCATAGATTAAACAACATCAAAAATCATATGGGCTCTCTCACCTTGGCACATCAATTTCTTTGAAATAAATTTCAATTCATCTCAAACTAGGTTCAAACTAGGTTGAATTGGTTATCCAACCAGAGGATAGCCTAAGAATTCCAAAAAAAAAAAAAAAATACATATATATAGAGAGAGAGAGAGAGAGAGAGACGATGAATTTCACCCTATTCATAGCAATCTATTGTGGCACTATTTGGAAGATAAGGAGAAACATCTTCTTCTTGGTCAAAATCGTCAACATTCAACATACCTTAGTTATTATCACACTGAGACTTACATGGATATCTGAAATAAAACTAGTGTAAACAAAAATTTTGTAAGATTCAATTATAAAATGGTCATTCAATTGGAAAATTAAGTTGCCAATCTAATGTTAGAAATTATTTAATATATTTTTGTTTTTAGAGCTTTAACCATCTAGGGACTGTTGCTAGAAATCTCTTGAAAATATGTTGATTGTAATGTGCAAAGGTTATTGGATTTGCAGGCACCTATAGAATTCAGTTCCTGTTCAAATCAAATGACGTGATCATGATCTAGATACAATGGCTCAAACAAGAGAAGAAAAGCAAAATACAATTTGTAACAATTTTTTGTACACGATATAGAATTTGAAAGGAAAATATTATAGCATATCCCAAAGGATCATGAAATATCCACTGGTTGTAATCGTTGAGGAGTATTCTGACAAATAGGGCATGTAGCATACAAGCAAAGCCATTCATCAATGCATTCAGCATAGAAGCAACGCTAGCATTCAGGTATAATCTTTAGAGTCTCCTTAGCCTGGTATTCAAATAGACTGTATATTGGGCAAGTGTTGTCATTGAGCTTGGGCAAGTGCCAATTCTCACCAAGAACTATTTTTGGGCAAGACTATTGTCGATTCATCAAGGGTCACAATAATTTTGGGCTGTGGGTTGAATTTTGGGATTGAGTGGTGTCTTCTAGTAGTATAGGACTTGACCTTGCCACAAAGGAAACATAGTAGAGTAGCCCTAGCAAGCACATACTTGCCAGTACTCCAACACCTACGGTAAATATTTGTAATAGCCTAGCACGCGCTCCTTTAATTTCCTAAACATACCACATTCATTTTTACTAAGGTATCAAATTATACTTCATTTTTTTAGAGAAGTGACCAAAGACTACAAAGAGTCACAGACTACAAGAAGAGCAATATCCTCAGGTACATATTCCATCCATACTTGAATGTTCAATATGGGTATAAACTACCCTTGAACGTTTAGACCCCAAATTACAAAATATCAATTCAAGCTTAATGTCAAATGATTAATGTGCGAAATATGAACATAAGCCAAACACAGAATTGATAAACAGTCTAAGCCAAATATAAACACATCCACAACAGAAAATAAATGGCAAAGATAAAGAGAAAGAAGATGCAAACACACGAACACACACAATGCGTTATCGAAGAGGAAACCGAAGCCCTCGGCTTAAAACCTCTCCGCCGCCCTCCAAGCGGTAAATAATCCACTAAAGAATGTAGTTGGGATACATGAATAGCAGAAGACCCTCCAAGCCTAATCTACCCAATGAACCTAAGCCCTCCAAGCTTCTTGCTCCAACGAGGTTGTGCCGAACCTATTTCTTCTTTAGCTTACCGGATTCCGCTATCAACCATAGCATCAACCAATAGACATTGGTTCCTTCCTAATTGCTTCCCAAAGTACCAAATAAACCTTCTCACGGATATGGATATTGTGAGAAAAGGATTTGGCCAAGAACCTCTCAAGGATGTATCAATGGAGAGGAAGAGAGTAGAGGAATTCAAAGAGTCTCTTAGGTAAATATTGTGGATGAATCAATGTCGTTTTTCTCTCAAAATTCTCTCTGGAAGCTCTCTACATTTCGTAGGTATAAGGGTCTATATATAGTGGTGAGGGTTTGGAATGCGAAGAGTTAGTTTTTCCCAAACAGGGTGTTCTAGCGGCTTGGCCTCGCGACTCTTCTGAGTCACGAGATCCAGCTGCGAGTTACTGGCCTGGCCAGCCTAGGACTTTTGTCCTGTAGTGCGACAGCTGACGTGACCCTTTAGCTCCCTGCATACTTCTCACGTGTGCTGCAGTTGGCGGCTTCCAATCGCGAGTCACCCGCGAGTCCTAGTCACGAGACTCTGCCTCTTTGCACAAACTTGAACTTTTCTTCACATCTTCTCACACACTACCCTTACAAGAATCCCACCTAAATACATGGTTACTAATTGCTAAAATACAAACAAATTTGGCACGGAATAAAGCCAACAATATAGTTGATTAAATTCAACCTTACAATACTTGAAGATCCTCAATAATTAAATTTAGCCTTCTTGTCTAGACAATGAGCAACAGAGTTGCCAAGTCTTTTTACATGAGAAAATTAAGTAAAACGAAAATCAGATGCTAGCAGTAGAGTATCATCCAACGCATGACCATATGTAGAGTTAAACGTGTCTTCTTAGAGAAGTGCTCGGATAATGAGCTTAGCATCACCCTCAAAGATAGCTTCAAAAATTCTGATTTCCTTAACAAATAGGACTGCTCTCCGACTAGCTAAAGCTTCCACTTCCTCCACAGAGAAAGGTAGTGGGATTCATGGAAACAAAGAACTAATGACAGGACCATTATAGTCTTGGATAACCAACCCAATTCCCACTACATTGATGTCACTAAAAATAGCCCCATCAAAGTCAACTTCGTAGATCGGGTTGTTTGGAGGGTACCACCCGATCGCACTCTGTATGGGAATAGAAGGGGTGGGGGTTCTTGTTCTTGTTCTTCTTTAAATATCAATAAGTTATGGAGTAATTTTTTTTTTTTTAGCATTCTCATTGAGAAAAGTATTGGAAGTGATTCAATTATGAGGCATAGTAAGAGTGTTTTTGTTTTTTTTTAGTAAACAAAAAATAGTTATACACATATAATAAAAATAAATCAATCATATTAGAAAGAGTTTAGGGGTGTAATTTACAATTTATCCTTTTTTTTTTAATGTCAGAATGTAAAATCCAAACACCCCCAAATATAAGGGGTAAAATCTAACCATTAGAGATTTTACAAGTTGAACTATCTTGCTCATTATTTTTAGTATCTCTTATTCTTCATATTTGACTTGTTTATGTATATATAACTAATTGAAAGAAAATTTAGAATATTTTTAGTTTTAAAATTTATACTACAAACAAAAAAGTGTATATTATAACTATCCATTCAACAATTTTTTACTACTTTTCAGCCGATCAATCTTGATTTCACTCAACCAAAAATACTTGCACAACGGCAACTTTCATCTGACTTCGTCCTTGATTACATTAAATGGTTACAAATGACATTGAAAATAATAACATTGAAACTTTTGTTGTAGGGACAAGATTTTTAGCCCAGGCCCAATAGATATGGGATGTGAGCCCAACAAGCCCAACACAATGAATTTGTAGAGAGTGGGTGAAAGAACTGGGCTGTTTTTCAAATAAGCAATAGTTAATCAGGGTTTTAAAAGGTGAGTCAGTACGAAAAACATGCTCGAAACTTATATAAACTAATGTCCAAAGAGGTAAATTGTTATTTGAAAGGCCAATATCATTCTTAGAGCTATAGTAAACTCTCATTTTCTTCCTCCTTCTATTTTTCTCTGATCCCCCCTTTATGAGAGGTCTCTTACATTTATATAATCTTCTTTTTTCACATCTTCATCGTACACTTGTTCCTCATCTAAGCATTCACTTGAGTACATGTCCCATCAGGTAATTTCTTTGGCTCTTTATGAGTGGTGGTCACTAAGATGACACTGTTCAGGAGTATTTTCCACATAAATACAGCCAAAAGAGTTGCTGCAAGGCATTAAATGCGGTGGTAGCAGTTTTTGCTTTAGATATTTCTCTATTCTTATCATCTTTATACGTGCATGAAGTTCATCCTTATCGATGGAACTTCTTGGAAGTTCACCCAAACTGCCCAGGTATTGGCTTGGTTGATATTCTTCAAGTCTGAGGAGTATACACTCCTCAGACTATCTCCCTCTATCCTTTCCTTATGTGATTCTCCACTTTGGGGTCTTTCCCAATCATTTACTCCTCCTCGGACGTACCCACATCTTCAAATAAGGCCTAAGGCCCAATATCCTAATTTGAGCTTTTATCCCCACATTTTTCATTACAAGTAAACTTTTGTAAAATTACTACCAAATTTATTATGGAATTAGCAGCACCTAAAATACCTTTCACTTTTCCATTTAAATCAACCAACTAACATATCACCTAGTTTGCATATAAAATTGAGTTGATTGACTTGATTCACTTGATTGAATTGACGAGCAAGTTGGATTTAAGCTGTCTCCAATATCTGCTAGTGATGATAAGAAAGGCTTAGAAGGCATTTGTAAGCATTGAACTTCTCCTACAAGCATTTCTACAACTTTGTTCATTGAACAACGATCACTAGGCTTCATCTGTATGCACCATAATGCAACTATGATCATCTTATTAATTGTTTTCTTCTCCTCCTCTATGGCATTTTCCATTATAATGTCATTTCCTTTGCTAACTTGATCATAAACCCAAGTTGGAAAGTAAATTTGGCTTGAATGATCTGCTAATGCATTAAGGTTCTTTCTTTTGTTTGCCATTTCCAACAATAACATGCCAAATTATAAACATTAGCTTTATAGGAGACGCCTCCAATATTTTTATAAAACAACTCTGGAGCCATATATCCTAGTATTCCTCTTGCAGCAGTCAATGTCACTATGCTATCATCTGCAAGATAAAGTTTTGCAAGCCCAAAATCAAAAACTTTTGGGGGGAAGTTCTCATCAAGTAGAATGTTATGAGGCTTGATATCAAAATGCAGAATTTGCATGTCACATCCTTGATGTAGATATTCAATCCCGTGAGCCACTCCAAGAGAAATCTCGTATATTTTCTCAATACTTAAAGGGATTCTTCCTGCTAGAGAAAAAATGTATTTGTCAAGAGAATCGTTAGGCATGAATTCATATATAAGGGAACGCTTTGGTCCCTTGGCATAGAAGCCAATGAATTGCACCACATTCATGTGGTGAATCCTTCCAATTGTTGCAACTTCGCTGATAAAATCTTGCCCATTTGCTTTGGACTTATCTAGCATCTTAATAGCTATAAGTCGGCCACTTTGAAGCTTCCCTTTATACACAGTGCCATAGCCTCCTTCTCCCAATTTATCCTTAAAACCTTTTGTCATCTTCCTAATTTCTGAGTAAGAATACCTAATTGGCATGAAATTATTTTGGCTTTGCAGAAATTATTCAACAGCGTCATTTGTTGATAGATGCCTCTTACGCCACTTATATATCAAAAGGGCAACCACCCATGGAGTCCCCAAGACCATTTTCACTGTAAGGTATAACAATACTGTACAGGGACATCACCCAAAAAAACTATGAGAAAACAAATTTCTTGTCGCACTTCTTTCTGCTATTTTAATTTTTAGTTCAAAATATAGTTGAACTAACAACTAAGTGCCTTCCTAATCCAAGTAATTAAACAGTTTTTTCCATTTAAATATCACTAGAAATTAATTACATCTTGTTTTCATGGAAAATTATTCTCAAGCACAATCTTAAGGAATGATCTGCTATAAAAATTAAAAATAAAAAGTTGAAGAAGATCAAAGGAGATTTAGGTTCTTACCGATGTTTAGTAGCAAGTACCAATTATAAGCTGCAACAACAAAACAAAAAAAAGAAAGAAAGTCAAAATTACATTTTGCTAACTAAAGATGAATTAGGGAAATAAGTGACCTGAAAAAGTCTAGGCTTAATAAGACTAATCTAAAAATAATTAAAAAAAAAAAACCCTCTTATTGGGCCATGTTTAACAAGAAATATAAAGAACTGTAGAAACCTGTTGACTTTATATATTAATATCAATCTTACTCAAGGCTCAAGCCCAATTCTAGTTGGAATGCAAGTTGAAAAATAAAATATTAATAATTCTACTTGAATGGCAAGTCTTGTAACCATGATTTAAAGTGTGGTTAGAATTTAGCCTACTATATTAAGGGAAATGAGAGGAAATTTTAATTAGGAGAAAATGGTTTTCTATTGTTTGGTTGTTGTTTTTTGTTTTTTGTTTTCTGTTTTCTGTTTTCAAACACACCAAAAAAACTTGTCTTGAGAAAAAATTCTCGGAAATGGTTTTCTATTGCTTTTTTACGCTGAAAACTTTTTTGGAGATGCATTTCTATACTAAAAGTTTTTTCCAATATTTTTTTCAACTAAAAGCATCACAACCAGCAAAAGAAACCTCCTTATCAAAAAAAAAAAAAAAAAAAAAAAACTCTAAGTTGTTGACAGCGGGCAACCACGGGCCCAAGACCAAACAACGTCGACCCACAAAGCAAACCCACCCCGATCAAGAAGGCCACATACCCATAACAATCCAATTAAGTTGTGCCCCCAAAACCTAGCCCAGTCCAAATTTTGTGTAAATCTTAAGAAATTTGATTATCTTACTTTTCATTTTCTTAAGCTTAAAAGATCAACCGATTGCCCAAGTACATGGGTTATTCATCTACTAGTGTCATATTCACAATCAGGCACAATTACCCAATGCAATTCTATGTCACTTTTCATTCTGTATTATCTTTATCCTTCAAATAACTTTTTTGAGATAGAAAACTCACCGATGTCGAAATAACCTTGATATGGAGGTCACCTTTCTGCTTTTTCAAAAAGAAAAGAATAACATCAGCGTTTGGAACTTTTAAATTAACTTCTCATTATAACAAAGCTACAGTAATACTGGATAAATATTCCCTAGCATGTCTATTACATTGGAATGGATGGAACATGAACCAAGAAGCTATCTTCTAATTAAGCAATTCGATAATTTTTACTTTCATTTCCCCAAGCCTGAGGGTCCATTTGGTTGGAGAATGGAAAAATGAGTGGAAAAAAAATTGGATAAGGATGGAAAAGTGAGAAGAAAGAAAAGATTTTTATTTCTCTTATTTGTATTTAGTTGGGTAGAAAAGTTGATGAATAAAAAACTTTTAGGAGGATAAAAAAATAAATTTGTATAAATATGCCCATATATTCTTATTAAAAATGATTCCCAATTTAAAATTAAAAAAGGGCAAACAACCACACACAAATAATGCAATCACCCAAGTTTATTAAAAAAGAAATATCATGCCAAAAAAATAAATAAATCAAAACGCCTGTCAATTCGATTTCATTTTTAGATAGAAACCTCACCTCCGAAAAACAAATATAAACTTCTTATCCATCCTTCATTTTTGGATAAAGAAAAGAATAAAACGTCAGTACAGTTTCAAACTTCAAAATTAATTTATAAAATTAATCTAGTTATTATGCTGAAATTACCATAGCATGTCTTTTACATTGGAATGGATGGGTTATGCATCAAGAAGCTTTTTTATTCAGAATTTCGATAATTTTTACATTCATTTCCTCAAGCCTAAAAGATTGTGATCATCTAGATGCCCAAATAAATAAGTTATTCCTCACGTACAATTACTCGTGCAATTTTATATCATAGTCAATTCTATATTATCCTTCAAACTACTTTTTTCGAATAGAAACCTCACCCAGGATGATAACAGGTAGTCTTACACCCAATCCAGCATATTTGACAAAGAAAAGAATAACTTTAGCATTTGGAACTAAAATTAAAGCTAGTAAATTTCAATCACATCACCAAGAAGTTTCTTCTTATAGAAGTTCAATAGTGAACCATACATGAATGGTTATTGACGGGAGAAATGCAAGACTAGTGCAGAAAGAAAGAAAGGTGCAAGAGGAAAATAATGGTCAACATGTAAGGTATTTAATTAGAGAATGGAAAGTGTTATGCCCTTTCTCGCTTTTATTTACCCACCTATCTTGCTGTCGCATTGAACACGGTTCAAGTCATTGCGGTAGCAAGAATTCCCTCTTCCACAATAACTGTCACAAATAACTTGAATCCATGAAAGCTCAAAACCATATACCAAATCATTGTGGATTTCTGAACAGGAAATATTTGGATGATCATTTCCTGGCCGCAATGTCAGAACCATCTGCTCTAATCTGCACGAGTCCTCCACATCCATCGCTGTTGTATCAATTGTAACATATTTATACCTCTTGGAATGAGAAATTGAATAGTTGGAAGAATACACTCCATTATCATTGCAGGTAGAAGTATCCAAATAGAATGGAGTATTAAGGGGTGTCAAATGGGTAGGTTTGGGCGGGTTTGGAGTGGACATAATTAGGTTAGGTATATAAAACTCATTTAACTAATTGCTTCTAAACCCAAACCCAACCCAACCCAATTTTAATAGGTAAACCCCAACTCACCCAATTATCAAAATTATCAAAATACCCCTAAAGTGAAAATGACCAAATTACTCTAAAATCTTCAAAAATAACCAAAATATTTTAATTTGCATTTTTTAAATGACACATCTACATTTTAATTTTTTTTAAAAGTCACGTCAGAAAATTAAAAATAAAATTATGAATTTATATATTTTTTTAAATTAAATTAAATTAAATTTTTCTTGAGAGAGAGAGAGAGAGAGAGAGAGAGAGAGAGAGAGAATATGAGATGCGGCCGGTGGTGATCAGGTGGTCTGGCTGGGTTTTGTCAAATTTTCCTCTGCTTCACCATCAATGGCAGATCATCGAGAGCTTCAAGGTTCAGATCTCACAGCGGAGCCGCGAGCGGTTGCTGGAAAGGTTTTTACGAAAATTTTTAGTTCTTTCTCTCCACAAAATTTGTTTGTTTCTACAGAAAATAATTCCATAGAAAGTCTTTGATTTTCCAAGAATGTTTCGCTTTTGAATCAAGCGCGTCACTTTTATTTCTGTTTTTATTTTTCCAGTGTTCAAATATGAGAGAAACGATTTTCCGTGAAGCCATGGGTCTCGATTCTATGTACGTCATTAGTTATAATTTTTTTTTTCGATTTTTCTTCGTTGTAAAGATGTGTTTGGTTTCCCAAAAAACTATTTGGGAAAAGAAAAGTTTTGCTTTTGAATCTAAAAATGAAAACCGAAACATTGAAATGTCTAAGGGCTGGGTTTTTTTTTTTTTTTTTTTTTTTAATTTTTTTTATGAGAAGGGTTAGGTTGAATTTTTGTATATTGTTTTTAGGTTAAATGGAGTTCAATGGGTTTTTAGTTAAAGCCCAATAATTACTAGGTTTAATTAGGTTGATGTCCATTTAACCCAACTAATAATTGGGTGGGTTTAGGTTCAATTAGAGTGGGTGGGTTTGGGTGGGCAAATGGGTTTGGGCTTAATTTGCCACCCCTGTATTCATTGGTTTTTCACAACTCATTAAAACCACAATCCGTGTGTTGTAGTTGGACGGGTCATATGACAGAGCGGTCCGTTGAGAACTGAAATTACATGGATATAAAGAATAACTCGGAGTGGAGAAGTAATTGTCCTTTTGTATACCTGAGTCCACCACCCAGATTGTGGAGTTATTGTAATAGATTTCCTGTACGGAGTATTTTCCAGCATATAAGTATGACACCGTATGATCGTTCTCACACGATAGTTCATACCTTGGGTCGCCGCAGGTTTGTGGATAGCTCTTCAATCAAAATGGATGGCTTATGTTATGATTATTGCCACAGGAAGAAGAGATATAGTGATGATTATCCTCAGTACTGTAAGTTTCATGGATTAGTACTGTTAGAAATTGGGCTGATTTTGATCCAACCCATAAACCATGGCCCATGGATCGTCCACATGGGTTATCTGATAAGTAAGTTTAAATTTAAACTAACTGATATTTGTATGAGTTATCAATATCAGTAGTGGGGTAATTTAAACTTAATAGATATTGATATGGGTTATCAATATCAGTGATGGAGTAATTTAAATTTAAGAGATGAGATCTTTTAGGGATCACATATATCTGATAGTAAGTGAATTTCTACTAGTATTTAAAATACTCCTACATCAATCAGATTGATGTTAGACACAGTGAGTGAACATACGTATAGTTTTGAGTGCTCCCTCAAAATAAGCCATCTCTCTGGGACACTATCTACTGTTCCCTAGAATTTGGAGCGTGGAAATTAGGGGAGACTCTAGTAGCCTCTCCTACGACTTGGAGGTGTTCCACAAAGGAGATCGTGAGGAGTTCGTAAAGCAAGCAAAGAACACGATTCGGCAATTTGGTAATCTGTTCCACCAAAGGTATGTGTCTATATGACTTCTAGTAATGTATATAATTATTCAACATTGGTATCAGAGCTGTTTTGTGCTTGTTTTCACTCTTGAATGATGCCATGATCTCTGAAATATATAATCCTATATGCATGCTAAAATTAAAAGTTTAAGTAATTTTTAATTTTCAGATCTGTAATTTTTTAGGCATGTTATGCCATGTAGAGAGAGTAATAAAATCTGGAAAAATTGATGTCTAAGGTTGAAGATGACGAACAGTAAAATGAAATATAGATGAAATATAGTTTTTTCATGCATGTATGAATTGTTTGTACTAAACGTGTTTTAACCAAAAATGTATAGTTACTATGCGTGTACCACTTTGCTTAGTGCTTGAGTGGTTATCTATAAATAATAAAATAATAGAGCCTTACGTTGATGTTAGTGTATTAGTTACACTTGAACACTATCCTTGTTTCAGTTACACACAAATATAAGAGCCCCACGTTAGAGCATCCACATTTGGATGTTATATCTCATCTTATTTTACCATCTCAAAAAGCTACTTTATCTATTATACCATACCATTTTACAATACACCCAACATCCCAAAACTCTATATCTCATCCTTTTATTAAAATATTATTTTTTTAATCTTTCTTTATTATTACTTTTCCAACCATCATTTTTTTGTTTCAAATTCAACTATTCTACTTTTTCAAATTCATCAAGTCCAACGGTTGGAATATCCTCAACAACCTGCCAAATTTTTTTTCTTTTCAATTTCTTTCCAACACACACACATACACAACCTGCCGTCACACACACACACACACACACACACACACACACACACACAACCTGCCAATGGCAATTTCTTTCCAACACACACACACAGAACCTGCCGTCACACACACACACACACACACAACCTGGCAATTTCTTTCCAACACATACATCCTGCCAGTTTTTTTTCTTTTCAATTTCGTTCCAACTATTTCAACAACCACAGAACCTACCAATTTCTTTCCAACTATTTCAACAACCACACACAGAGAACCTGCCAATTTTTCTTTTTTTTTTAGAAAGAACTTGCCAAATATCAATTTACTCAAACTTGCTAACTTTAAAAATCCACATACATACATATAAATGCAGCCTGCCAAATATCAATGTACTCAACCTGCCAACTTAAAAAATCTACATACATATATATACATACAACCTGCCAATTTTTAAAATCCACATATATATATATATACATACAACCTATCAAATATCAATGTACTCAACCTATCAACTTTTATAATCCACATACATATATATAGATACAATCCACATACATAACTATAAATACAATCCACATACATAACTATCAATGTTGTCATTAGAAGACTTGTACATATATCAAATTACAATAAAACCCCATATGCATAACTCACACACTTAAGTTCCTACAACTCCCCTTGTAATTGCCATAAATGTTCAATGAGGTCTAATTGGAGTTGAGAATGAATATTTTGATCTCAAATACATTGATGGGTTTCAATGAACTCCGTAAATTCATTTGTGTTCTCCCGTGACAGTTGTATAGTAGGATTGTCATCAATTTGCTCATAATCTTCATCCACCGCTTCATTTACATCTCGCTCATCCTCAATGATCATGTTATGAAGAATTACGCATACTTTCATGATGTCTTGGAGCATTTCACTATAGAAAAATCTTGCAGGCCCAAGCATAATTGCAAATCTTGCTTGAAGCACTCCAAATGCACGCTCTACATTCTTTCTATTCGCCTCTTGAGCTTTTGCAAATAATTTTTTCTTATGTCCTCGTGGAGATGGAATTGTTTTAACAAATGTTGACCACTTCGGATATATGCCATCGGCAAGGTAGTATCCCATTGTATACTCATGGCCTTTGATTGAGTAATTAACTGCAGGAGCACGTCCTTGTTCGAGCTCAGAAAATATAGGAGATCTTTCTAATACATTAATATCATTATTTGACCCAGGTAATCCAAAAAATGCATGCCATATCCAAAGATCATATTATGCCACAGCTTCCAAAACAATGGTTGGCTGACGAATGTGACCAGAGTACTGACCTTTCCATGCAGTCGGACAATTTTTCCATTTCCAATGCATGCAATCAATGCTCCCTAGCATCCCTGGAAATCCACGTTTTTCCCCATTGACTAAAAGTCTAGCAATGTCTTTGTTGTTTGGAGACCTCAAGTATTCCTTGGAGAAAATATCAACCACCGCTTTAACAAATTTTTTCATACTTTCTATTGTAGTGGATTCTCCAATCCACACATACTCATCCATAAAATCAGCTGCCACTCCATACGCAAGCATCCTAAGTGCAGCTGTTATCTTTTGAAGAGAAGATAAACCGAGCCTTTGGGCATTATCTCTCTTTTGGATAAAGTAAGGTTCATAAGTTTCCACTGCAGATTGAATACGGAGAAAAAGAGACCGACTCATCCGAAATCTCCTCCGAAATAAATTTGGAGGATATATTGGTGTGTCAATACCTTGCACGGCATCCACGCTAGTGTTAAGCCATGCGGAGACAAGGAGGTTGTCCTCATCTACACTGAAGTTGCCACCATGTTTTGTTGGATTAGGGGTGACAATTTCAACTTCCGAACAAGACTCTTGGATGGGCATTGAAGTATTTTGAGACTCACTTAAAAGTGGTGTCAAAAAATCATCATCCATTTGTGACATATTAGCCCGTCGTGTTATCTATTCTTGTGTACTCATCCCTTTTAAATAAGGAACTTAAAACAGTAAGTGTGGAGTTCACTTTAAAAGAACAGATAAATAACACGAAGAAAAGACAAAGGTTATTAAGAAAGAATGTCATTAACTTGACTTAGTTATTTAAGAAAACTACATGCTGTTAACAGTAGTATGGGGTCAAAAAATAATTGCTTATCTTATCTAATCTGCAGTTTTAGAGTGTGTCCTTCAAGCAAGGAAACACAAATATACTTTTTTGGCTCTTAAATGAGAATTTTCATTCAAAAGAATGAAAACAAGCTAAGTCAGATGAATACAATGCCACTACAGTTCAAAATTACATTAAAAGCATACCACTATAGATATTGTGGCACAAGATGTAGCACCAATGTCATAGCCATACAGTAGTCCTCCAAGAACAGATAAATAACACAAAGAAAAGACAAAGGTTATTAAGAAAGAATGTCATTAACTTGACTTAGTTATTTAAGAAAACTACATGCTGTTAACAGTAGTATGGGGTCAAAAAATAATTGCTTATCTTATCTAAGCTGCAGTTTTAGAGTGTGTCCTTCAAGCAAGGAAATACAAATATACTTTTTTGGCTCTTAAATGAGATTTTTCATTCAAAAGAATGAAAACAAGCTAAGTCAAATGAATATAATGCCACTACAGTTCAAAATTACATTAAAAGCATACCACTATAGATATTGTGGCACAAGATGTAGCACCAATGTCATAGCCATACAGCAGTCCTCCAAGAACAGATAAATAACACGAAGAAAAGACAAATGTTATTAAGAAAGAATGTCATTAACTTGACTTAGTTATTTAAGAAAACTCCATGCTGTTAACAGTAGTATAGGGTCAAAAATCTTGAGGCGACAGAGACTATGAACAGAGAGAGAAAGAGAGAAGAGGTGAAGAAAGACTCCAAATGGTCTTCAAGCATGATTCTAAAATCTTCCCTATCAAGTTCACATAACCAATTATCAATGAAGCAAAATAATACACATGAAAACCCACTTTTATGTAAATCCCATTACGAGCTACAAAAAAATAATGCATAAATCAACAAGCATTTTACAAAATCCGAATAGTACAACAAAATCTTCATGTTCACAATAGGAATTTAGAACAAAGACATGGATGATATCAAAATGTGGAAGAAATAAGGGATCTGAGATGAGAAGGGATTTGGGTTTGGGTTCCGTACCTTTCTTTTGAGGACCCAAATTTGAAGCAAAGCAAAGTGAGGGAAAGAGTGAATGAGAACCAAATGCAAATAAAATCAACCAAGCTGAATCCCACATCTGCAAACATCAACAGCAATTATTTGCTCAAAACCAAAACACAAACATAAATTTTCTTGCAGAAAGAGAAAAGAAACATAAACACAAAAACTCAAAATCTTACCAAGCTTTTGATTTTGATTTGATTTCAGAGACCGACAGAGTGAAGAGTGAATCGGTAAAAAGGGATGACTGAATCGGTGAATCCAAACTCACAAATCTTAATGGAGTGAAAAGTGAAATGGGTATCTAGATGGTTGGATTTATGAGTGCCTGTGAATCGGTAAAGGGATCGGAGCACGGATGCTTGTCGGAATCATTATCGGAGAGAAAGGGTCATCGAAGAGAGAGAAGCATCTAAAACTTATCGAAGAGAGAGGGGCAGAGTATTGGGTCTGAAGAGAGCACAGAGCAGAGGAAAAAGAGAGAACGGAGAAAGAGAGAATGAAGAGAGAGAAAAGATCAGAAATAAGGAGGGAGGAGAGAGAAATTCCCGGCATAAAAAGCATTAAAAAATTATTTTTTTTATACCATACAGCTACAGTACCATCTTATATTTGAGATGGTACTGTAGCAAAATCTCAAAAAAAAAAAAAAAGCTTTTGCCATATGGCCTCCCAATTGCTGAGTGTTTGTTGGGCTTGTATGCCAAATATATCTAACATTTAGCATATGGAGAGCCCACTACGGATGCTCTTACACCTCTTTGGTAGATGAGAAAGAATCTAATAGATCGACATTCTCCACTTATAGTATGCGAGTCCAACATCTCTGTTGTCCACATAATATGAGCAGTGTTTTAGAGTTAGCACATAAATGTGGTTTCGGACAAAAACATCTTTTGGGCCAGGTTCTAGCCCAAGGATTTCTCCGGAGATCCATTCAGCTTGGCTCGCTTGGGCACTAAGAATCTCTTGGTTCAGGATTCGGCTCAGGCCTCAAGGGCTCCACTTTATCCCCTCTTCTGAGAAATAGAATGAATCTTATGTGGAGCAGAAGAAGAAACACTTGAGCATTTGTTCATAGATCGATTGAACAAACATCAAAAATCATATGGGCTCTCTCACCTTTGGCCCATTAATTTCTTTGAAATAAACTTCAATTCATCTCAAACTGGGTTGAATTTAAGATTTCCAAAAAAAAAAAAAAAAAAAGAGGCATTGAATTTCACCATATTCATAGCAATATATTGTGGTACTATTTGGAAGATAAGGAAAAATATCTTTTTTTGTAAAAATCGTCAACACTCAAGTTCTCAACACACCTTATTATCACACTTGTTGGGAAAAATTCTATATACCTGAGAATAAATTTTAGCTAGCACAGCGGAAGCACAATCATATAAAAACGCAAAGATTTATATGAAAAAATCCTTTCTCCCTGAAGGGAAAAATCAAGGGACAAACTTTGAATAATTTTACTATATTAAATAGAGATTACAATATTTAAAGATACAATTTGAGCAAAGAAAAACTCTCATTTTTCTTTTCACTCACTACTCTCTTTCTCACTTTCATCTCTCACAATTTTCTTTTGCTCTCTATATTTTTCTCTTCTCTTTTACTTGCTCTCACTCACACAGTTATTCAAGACTACGATGTCCTCACACTTTGGAACTTCACTCCTACATAGAGGTGGCAATTTGTGTTCACGTGTCAGGTTCATGTCATGTCGACTAACGAGTATTTGACTATATGGGTCAACACTAACCCGACACGTTTATTAAACGGGTCAAGATTTCTCAACTCTAACACAACATATTTATTAAACGGGTCAATTGTGTCAACCCATTTATCAGATTTTATCAAAACGAAAAAAAAAAATACAAATTTTAGTGTCACGCCCTAAACCCAAGTAAGAGCTAGGCACGTGATAACAGCCACACACTTATAAAGTTTACACTTTACAAGTGTGGAAGATCTTCTTAACAACTAAAGAATTATCCTCAAAGAAAATTTTATCAATAAATCCAAAAATATCTTCAATATTGCAATTCTCAAAGGATCTCCAAAATAATAATCTTCCAACATCAAAATAAAAATAAACTCAATCCTTTAAAACTAAAAGTCTACATAAATGGTAATTTTGAACATAAAAGTTCAAATCTTATTCCATTGATTTCCTAAACTTCACTTATGCGCACATCTCAGCGGATGCCCAAACATATGCTACTCTTCCTTATCAGAATCTGAAAGGGAAAAGAGGGGGGTGAGTTGACAACTCAATAAGTAATCAAAGTCCTAAAAAGTTCTATCAAGCAAATAGATTTGTAAAATAATAAGTTGTATATAGATCAAATATTTTAAATCTTACAAATATATCATAGATGAATTAGAAATTAATCAGATTTCCATATATATCAAAGCTATAATTTACAATAGGTTCCAAAAATATATAAGCAGTTTCAAGGACTTTAAACAATTCAAATATTCAACATAATTCATATTCTTAACAATCTTTATGACTACGGTCACACTATATCCCTATGACTGGGCATCAGATTCAGATGAAACTAGTTTCGTGCTAATGTATATCCCCCATCAGCTGGGTCTAGAAACACGATAGGCTTGTGATACCCCAGATAGAACTAGTATCAGTACCAATGAATAACCCCCATTTGCTGGGTATCAGAGTACTAATAGATAACCTTCATTGGCTAGGTATCAGAGTCAAAACGTAGTCAGATTATCCAAAATCATATATATCAAATCATAGTTCAAACAAAAAAATATATCTCATTCAAATACACACACACACACACACACACACATATATATATATATATATATATATTCAGTAATCAAATATATTTGTGATAATTCTTTATTCTTTACTTTAAATCAATGTAGCTAAAACAATTAAATAAAATTGTAACACGTATACACAAAATTCAATAGTTAAAATACAGTAGTATAAGCAAAATAAAACCAATTAGGATAAGGTTACTTACCTCAACTAACTCACCACAAAAGAACTCCCTAACACTTTTTCTAAAATCCTTAGATATCACCTAAACAATTTTAAAGCATCATTTACTCAATAATCAAATAATTCAAGAAAAACTTATAACGGTACCCGACCAGAAGAGAGACTACTAAAAATATCCCATAATTTTCCACTAATATCTCAACGCAATAATCCACGTATTCACCATATATATTTTCTTTACTTTCTGCCACTAATAATACCCTAGGATAAGACCTATAGAATGCATAAGGGTAAAAGTCACTTGTAAAAGAAGAGCAACGTGTGGACTCCTTTTCAGGTACACGCGTTCCCCCCCCCCCCCCCCCCCCCCCTCCCTTTTTCTATTTTGCCACCTGCCACCATTATCATCTTTTGAGATGACGACAACTCCAAGTACAAGCTAGGCACATGGCCTTAAGGAAAAACAACCATTATTTCTTTTCTTTTCTTTTTCGAGTATTACATTCTTCCCCCTTAAAAGAAGTTTAGTCCTCTAAACTTGACATACCTAAGTCCTCAAAAAGATATGGGTACTTCTCCTTCATTTCATCTTCTAACTCACATGTAGCCTTTCTCACAGACTAGTTCCTCCATTGAACCTTGACATAATGTATGGTACGATGATTCAACTCTTGCTCCTTCTTGTCAACAATTTTAACTAGTTGTTCTTCATAAGTTAAATCATCTCTTAATTTTAGAGGCTCATAATCCACTACATGACTAGGGTCTGGAACATATTTCCTCAACATTAAGACATGGAAAACATTATGTACCCCTGATAAAGAAGGTGGTAAGGCGAGCCTATAAGCAACTTTACCCATCCTTTCCATGACTTCAAAAGGTCCTACAAAACGAGGGCTCAACTTACCTCGAAAACCAAATCTCATAACTCCTTTAGTAGGTGAGATTTTCAAGAACACATGATCACCCACTTGGAACTCTAATTATCTTCTTCTAAGGTCTACATAACTCGTTTGCCTACTCGAAGCCGTTTGGAGCCGCTCCTTAATCACTTGAATTTTATCCACTGTTTGCTATACAATCTCAAGACCCAACAATCTTCTTTCTCCAACATCATCCCAACATATAGGAGACCTACACTTCCTACCATACAAAGCCTCATATGGTGCTACTTTAATACTTGCTTGGTAGCTATTATTATATGCAAACTCCACCAAAGGTAGATGTTCATCCCATGAACCTTTGAAATCAATTACACAAGCTCTCAGCATATCTTCCAATGTTTGTATAGTTCTTTCTGAAAATCCATCTGTTTAAGGGTGAAATGTTGTGCTAAACTTCAAGTTAGTACCCATTGCCTTATGCACGCTCTCTCAAAATTGAGTCACAAATCTTTGGTCTCTATCAGACACAATGGACACAGGAGTACCATGTAATCTCATTATTTTGTTGATATACAATCTAGCTAACCTTTCGAGTGAGAAATCCACCCTAATGACCAAAAAGTGTGCACTGTCCTAACACTTTGGAACTTCACTCCTACATAGAGGTGGCAATTCGTGTTCGCGTGTCGGGTTCATGTCATGTCGACTAACGAGTATTTGACTATATGAGTCAAAACTAACCCAATACGTTTATTAAACGGGTCAAGATTTCTCAATCCTAACACAACATGTTTATTAAACGGTTCAGTCGTGTCAGCCTATTTATCAAATTTTATCAAAATGGGAAAAAAAAATTACAAATTTTAGTATTAACCAAATTGATCTAAATTATGAAAAACCAAAAAAAAATAATTTTTTTTAATTATAAAATTCAGAATTAACAAGTAAATGCATCACAAATAATCATTTAAAATTAAAATATATCTCAATATCACAAATAATCAAACACAATATGTTAAAGAAAATAAATCACAACAACTAATAAGTTTATATACCTAAGATTTGAAGGGTATATTCTTTAAATATCATTTAATTAAACGAGTCAAACGAGTTTTATAAGTTGGACACTAACTTGACCCATTTATTAAACATGTTAGTCATGTCAATCTAAATATGACTTAAACCTATTAAACCTCAATTCATAATCTATTAATTTCGTATCGAGACGTTTCGTATTTGTGGATCATATTAAATTTTGCCGCCCCTACTCTACACCAAATGGCCGATAGCCTTATTTTATATTTCTTCATCTTTTTCTTCTTTTCTTCCTTTAGACCCTTGACATCAATTCACAATAAATGCAAGCCAAATTGACTTGACTTTTGTAAACAATATTAATTTGATGACTTCAATTCTTCTCTTTGGAAAAAGCTTTTCCAGCAACCTCAATTAACTTTGCTAACTTTTAGGCAATTTTCCAACAAGCTCATTTTAATGAGCTAAGCCAAAATGTGGGCTGGACCCACAGGCTGCAATGCACCCAACAAGAACCATTATACTCTCGGATAACCAACCCAATTCCCGCTACGTTGATGACACTAAAAATAGTCCCGTCAAAGTTAACTTCGTGGATCGGGTTGTTTGGAGGGTGCCACCCGATTGCACTCTGTATGGGAACAGAAGGGGTGGTGGTTCTTGATCTTCTTTAAATATAAATAAGTTATGAAGTAATTTCCTTTTTTTTTAGCATTCTCATTAAGAAAAGTATTGGAAGTTGTTCAATTATGAGGCACAGGAAGAACTTTTTTTTTTTTTTTTTTGTAGCTTATATTTGACTTCTTTATATATATTGTACGATAACTCATTGAAAGAAAATCTAGAATATTTTTAGTTTCAAAACTTATACTACAAACAAAAAAGTATATATTAGTATATTACCACTTTCTATTCAACACATTTTTACTACTTATTTTCGGCCGACCAATCTTGATTTCGCGGAACTGAAAAGACTTGTACAGTGGCAATTTTCATCTGACTTCATGCATCCTTGATTACATGAAATGGTTACAAATGACATTGAAAATAATTACAATGAAACTTTTGCCATTACAAGTAAACTTTTGTAGAAATTACAACCAAATTTATTATGCAATTAGCAACACCTAAAATACCTTTCACTAGTTTCTATGTAAATCAACCAACATATCACACTGTTTGCATTTGAAATTAAGCTGATTGACTTGATTCTCCTGATTGAATTGATGAGCAAGTTGGATTTAAGTTATCTCTTCCATCCTCTAGTGATAATAAGAAAGGTTTGGAAGGTATTTGTAAGCATTCTTCTCCTTCAAGCATTTTTACGACTTTGTTCATTGAAGGACAATCACTAGGCTTCATTTGTATGCACCATAATGCAACCCAAATCATCTTCTTAATTGTTTTTTTCTCCTCCTCTGTGGCATCTTCCATTACTATCTCATTTCCTTTACTAACTTGTTCGTAAGCCCAAGTTGGAAAGTAAATTTGGCTTGAATGGTCTGCAAATTCATTAAAGTTCTTTCTTTTATTTGCCATTTCTAACAATAACATGCCGAAACTATAAACATCAGCTTTATAGGAGACACCTCCAATGTTCTTATAGAACAACTCTGGAGCTATATATCCTAATGTTCCTCTTGCAGCAGTTAAAGCCACTATGCTATCATCTACAGGATAAAGTTTTGCAAGCCCGAAATCAGAAACTTTTGGGGTGAAGTTCTCATCAAGAAGAATGTTATGAGGCTTGATATCAAAATGCAGAATTTGCATGTCACATCCTCGATGTAGATATTCAATCCCACAAGCCACTCCAAGAGAAATCTTATGTTTTCTCAATACTTAAAGGGATACTTCCATCTCGAGAAAAAATGTATTTGTCAAGAGAACCATTAGGCATGAATTCATGTATGAGGGCGCGCCTTGGTCCCTCAGCACAAAAGCCAATGAGTTGAACTACATTAGCGTGGTGAATCCTACCAATTGTCACAACTTCACTGATAAAGTCTTGGCCATTGGGTTTGGACATACCCAACACCTTTATAGCTACAAGTCGGCCACTTTGAAGCTTTCCTTTAAATACAGAGCCATAGCCTCCTTCTCCCAATTTCTCCATGAAACCTTTGGTGATCTTCCTAATTTCTGGGTAAGAGTACCTTATTGACATGAGGTTATTTTGACTTTGCAGAAATTCTTCAACAGCATTACACATTGATAAATTCCTCCTACAGCACTTATATGTCAAAAAGGCAACCACACATGGAGCTCCCAAGAACATTTTTGCTGCAACGTGTATTAATACTGTACATGCACATCACCGAAATAATTATGAGAAAACAAATTTGTTGTTGCACTGGTGCCAGCGTTTTTAATTTTTAGGTGAAAATATGGTTAAACTTACAACTAAGTGCCTTCCTAATCCTAGTAAAGTAATTAAGCACAAAATATGGCTTTTCCATTTAAATGTCACTAATATTTACATCTTAATTGTTTGCATATAAACTATTTTCATGCACAATCTTAAGAACTGATTTGCAAAAAATGTTGAAGAAGATCAAAGGAGAGATTCAGGTTCTTACCGATGTTTAGAGATAAGTAACTATAATCTGCAACAACAAAAAAGTTGAAATTACTTTTTGCTAACAAAAGATGAATTACTAATTAGTGAAACGAGTGACTGGAATAACTTGAAATCTCCAAGGACTAAGGCTTAATAAAACTCATCTATAACTTGTTCAAGCATCCTCACCATATTGGTAGAGTATCATGGACCAAACTGATCAATAGCCTTTATCGCTACCTTTCTAGTCATGCATCCTTTTTAATCTTTAGGTTGCATTACTCAGGCAATGCTCTGGTCAATAGTCTTTATTTACTTTCGACAAAGCCAGAACTTTGAGTTAGAAGGAGCAGTTTTACTATTGGCTGTTTGCAGTGGTTTCAACCTTTAACTTTGCTACTATTTAGCTGCTAGTTTTTTTTTTTTTTTTTTGTTGAGTAAGAACAAAATTATCTTCATTTAGAATTTTTCAAAGGGCAGAAAGGGCAGAGTTCTTTATTTTGGATAAAATTGGTTAATTAAACTTAATTTTTTTTAGTTTTACTATTGGTAATTTTTGTTGTCGAGGTTTTTTTTTTTTTTTTTTTTTTTGCTTGTATTTTTTGTTTTAGATTTTAGATCTATAAATTTTGTTTTTTATGGTCACTAAAAAAGAAAAATGCTAGAGTTACAAGCTTTTTTTATAAATTATTGATGTGATAAGTAATTAGTGATAAGTAAAAAAAAAAAAAATGTGAGTAGTGGGCCCATATGCAAATCAATAAGAATTTACTACCAAAACAGTTTATAAAAATATTGTAAAAGAGTTCGTAAGTAGAACATTACTCTTAAAAAAATTAATAATATTATTTAATTAAGGAAAACAAAACGTAATTTTATAAAATATAATTGCTACAATTAGTACACATATATAATAATATTTATAAAAGAAAAAAATGGGGAGCCCATTGCCCCCTAGTCGAATGGTAGCTCCATCCCTGATCAATGGGTTCTTTGTAATACTATAGCTTAATAATAAAATTTTATCCATCAAGAGTTTTCTATTGTGACATAATTAGTTGCCAAACTGAACTGCATTCACTTCTCTCACTTTCTCTTGCTTCCACTTTGTTTCTTTATATTATTTTACGTTTTTCTTTCCATTTTCACACGATTATAGACCTTTTAAACGTGCTTTAGTTAAGCTACAGCTAAGGCTGAAGAATTTGCCTATCGAGTCAAGTAAGCGAGATTTTAATTAGGTTATAATAGAATAAATGTTTGGAGTCTTCACGCATGCATTTTGCTTAGAATATTATTCCCTTTTTTAATCACAGAAATATTGAGGAAGGGAAATTTTTTAATCAAAAGAAGAATGCAATTTCATAAGAAATTCGATAATGATTTTTGCTTTTCATTTCTTTAAATCCAAAAGATTGTGACCTACCAATTGCCCAAGAGCATGGTTATTTCTCTACTTGTGTTATCATCACATCAGGCACAATTAGTCATGCAATTCTATTTCATTGTCCGTTTTGTATATCTTTATCCTTCAAACAAATTTTTTTTTTAATATTACCAAAAAAAAATTAATTAATTAAAAAACGACAACAACAACAACTTTTATGAGATAGAAAGCTAACCTATATATAAATAATTTTTAAATGGGCGCCCAAGAGTCTGCCTTCCTGCTTTTCACAAAGAAGAGAATAACATCAGTGTTTGGAACTTTACAATTAATTTTGTCATTATACAAAAACTACAACAAATATTTCTAAGCATGTCTATTACTGCATCTTAATGGATGGAAAATGCACCAAGAAGCTTTCTTCTTAAAAAATTCGATAATTTTTACTTTCCATTCCTCAAGCCTAAAAGATTGAGATCAACCAATTGCCTTACTACATGATTATTCCTCTACTTGTGTCTTAGCACATCAGAGCATTTTAGTATCTGGTGTGCTAAAACAAACCAATTGCTATTTTAGGCTTTTCAATCCACCAAATACTAAAAAGAGGCCTCCATTTAGCGTGCTAAGTGGATATTTCTTTAATCATTTCTCTCTCTTGGCTGGTTTATATTATTTTAATAGGTTGAATGAAAAATCAAGAGATGAGACATGAGGTAAATTATGAAATAGTGTGGTAGTAGTAAACGGTAAAAGTACTACTTTGGGTAATACAGTGGCAATTTTTTTAAAGAGACTGGAGGCACAATCATTCATGCTTTCATTCATTGTCCATTCTATATTAAAATTTATTTTATTACTATCGCTCAAACTTTTTTGAGTTTGAAACTGTTTAGCAAAAAAGAGAGAGAGATTGAAACAGAAACCTCACCTGTGAATAAATTATATAGACTTTCATACCATCCTGCTTTTTAGACAAGAGAAAAGAATAACATCAGTTGGAACATCAAAATTAACTTAGTCATATCTCTCTCTTTGCCTTTCCCTTATGTGTGTGCGTATTTGTTTCTCCAAAAAATTAAAATTTAACTTAGACATTGTACTAAAACTATAATATATACTCCCTAGCATGTCTATCATTGGAATGGAAATTAAGCTATCTTCTTCAGAAATTCAATAATTTTTGCTTTTCATTTTCTTTATTCCTCTACCTGTGTCATCATCACTGGTATAATTACTCGTGCAATTGGATTTCATAGTCCATTTTTACTATCATGCAAACAAATTTTTTGAGATAGAATACTCACCCAGGAGCAAAGTAAGTAGTATTTGACCCAATCCTGCTTTTTTGACAATGAAAAGAATAACATCAACATTTGGAATCTTAAAATTAAATCTAGTAAATTTCTATAAATATACCCAAGCATGTCTATTATATTGGTATGGATGGGGATGGGGTATGCACCAAGAAGTTTCTTCTTATAGAAATACAATATTGAAACAATAAATGAATGGTTATTGACGGGAGATATGCAAGAGTTCAGAAAAGAAAGAAAGAAATGTGCAAGAGGAAAATAATGGTGAACATGTAAGGTATATAATTAGAGAATGGAAACAGTTAAGGCTTTTCTCGCTTTATTTACCCACCAAGGTCAAAAATACTGGTGATGTCGCATTGAAGATGGTTCGCGTCATCGAGGTAGCAAGAATCGATAACTCCTCCGCAAGAACTTTTACAAATACCTACGAGCCACGAAATCTCAAAACCATATGCTAATTCATGGTGAACGTCCGTACAGGAGATATTTGGGTCATCGTTATTTACTGGCCGCGAAGTAAGAAACATCTTCTCTACTTAGCATAGTCCTCCACTTGGGATGCGTAGGTTTCACCGACTTTAACATATCTATACCTCCTCTTGGAATTAGATATAATTGCAAGCAGAAGTGTCCAAATAGAAAGGAGAATTCACCGGTTTTTCACAACTCATCAAAACCAAACTCCGTGATAGTTCGTTCGGGATACCACCAGGACGTCTTCGTACCCTTTTGCTCAGACGTGGTATATGTATGCAGATATGGCAAACTGAAATTGTATCGATATAAAGAATAACTCGGAGTGGAGAAGTAATTGTCCTTCTGTATACCTGAGTCCACCAACCGGATTGTGTAGTTTTTGTAATTGATTTCCTGTACGTAGTATTTTCCTTCAAATAAGTATAACACCGTTCGATTGTTCTCACAAGATAGTTCATACCTTAGGTCGCCACAGGCTTCTGGATCACTCTTCAATCTAAACGGATATCTTATGTTCTGGATATTGCCGCAGGAAGAAGGGGCACACTGATGAGTATTATTCTCAGTGCTGCAAGTTTTATGGACTAATACAAAAACAATAAGGGCAGTAAGCCCTGCAGTGAAGGGTAATTCTCTCTGTTAGAAATACTGAATAATTGTATTGTATTTCATCCTGAATGAATATACATGCGATGTCTTTCTATAGGAGGCATATGTGTGCGGTACAAGTAAGCATATGTGTGCGGTACAAGTAAAGTGTAGTACAAGTACAAATGTGCTATACAAGAAAACTAGCTGGGCCTAAAGCCCATAACATAATATACATTAACAGCCCCCCTCAAACTCAAGGTGGATGTGAGACCAACTTGAGGTTGTCAACCAAAGTACGAAGGCGTCCCTTAGGATGTGACTTGGTGAAGATATCTGCAAGTTGATCTTTAGAGGAGACTGAGATCAGCTTGAGAGCACCATGGACAAGATGAAAACGGATAAAATGACAATCGATCTCGATGTGTTTAGTCCGTTCATGGAAGACATCATTGTGAGCAATATGAATAGCACTCTGATTGTCACAATAAAGAGGAGTAGCAGAGGATGTAGACACACCTAAGTCTTTGAGAAGCCAGCGTAGCCAAAGGAGCTCAGATGTGGTATCAGCAAGGGCACGATATTCTGCTTCAGTACTGGAGCGGGCCACATAAGTTTGTTTCTTACTTCGCCAAGAAATCAGAGAAGAACCAAGAAGAAAGCAATAACCAGTGGTGGACCTGCGATCAGTGGGGTCTCCTGCCCAATCAGCATCAGAAAATGCACGGAGAGTAAGAGGAGACTGAGCAGAGTAGAAAAGACCATGGAAGAGAGTGCCCTTTAAGTATCGAAGAATGCGCAGAACAGCAGCATAGTGAGTCGATCGTGGAGCAGACAGATACTGGCTCACCTGATGAACAGCATAGGAAATGTCTGGACGAGTGACAGTGAGATAAACCAAGCTGCCAACCAAGCGTCTGTAAAGAGAGGGATTAGTCAATGGTTTCCCCCCCGAGGGAGTCAGATGCGCATTAAGCTCAACTGGAGTGTCAACAGTCTTGCTATCAGTAAGTCCAGCGCGAGACAAGAGTTCAGAGGCATACTTGGCTTGAGTAATATAAAGTCCATCTGTAGAATGAGTGATTTCAAGACCCAAGAAGTAGCTGAGATGTCCAAGATCTTTCATTTCAAATTGCTGACTGAGAAAAGCCTTGAGTTCTTGAATGCCACTGAGGTCATCACCAGTTATGATCATATCATCCACATATAGGAGAAGTAAAATAGTGCCTTTGTCAGTGCGACGAAGAAATAAGACAGAATCATAGTGACTGGCCATGTAACCCAAGTGAGAGATGGTAGAGCTGAATTTGGCAAACCAAGCTCGTGGAGCTTGTTTAAGGCCATAAAGTGCACGTCGAAGGTGACAAACCTTGTTTGAGTCAACAGAGAGACCAGGAGGAGGTTGCATATACACTTCTTCACTTAAATCCCCATTAAGAAATGCATTTTTGACATCCATCTGAAAAAGGTCCCATTTACTAGAAGCAGCAACAGCTAAGAGGGCACGAACAGATGAGATACGAGCAACCGGAGCAAAGGTCTCTTCATAATCAATCCCATACTCTTGTGTAAAACCTTTTGCAACAAGACGAGCTTTGTACCGCTCAATGGACCCATCAGAGCGAGTCTTGATCTTGTAGATCCACTTACAACCAACCACAGATTTCCCAGGAGGAAGTGTCACCAAATCCCAAGTATGGTTTTTAGATAATGCATCAAGTTCCTCTTTCATTGCAATCTGCCATAAAGGGTCAGTGGAAGCCTCACGATAGGTGTGAGGCTCGTGTAGTGTAGCAAGAGCAGTGTAACAATGATAGTCAAGTAAATGTGTAGGAATAGATCTTACTCGAGTTGAGTGACGAGGTGGAATGGCTTGTGCAAGATCTTCAGCCGGGGCAGGAGCAGGAGATCCAAGCTCAGGATTGGGGTTGGGTAGCTCGTTTTCAACCTGTTCATCTTCCACCTGTTCATTAAAAGGTGAACTAGGAAAGGGATCAATGATATCTGGTGGTTGGACAGAGAAGTCTACAGCAACAGAATCAGGAGCAACTACAGGAGGATCAGGAGCAGTTACAGAAGGAATATGTGCCTCATCTGGAAAAAGGTCTAAGACAGAGGAGGAAGACAAGGAAGCATTAAAATGAGAGAGCTCGACAAAGAGGCGATGTTCCCAAAAGACAACATTACGGGAGATACGAAGACGATGAGAGACAGGATCATAACACCTATACCCCTTTTGAGTTTCGCCATAGCCAAGAAAACAACAAAGCCTTGACCGAGGCTCAAGTTTGTTATGCTCATGTGGCTGAAGAAGAACGAAACAAGCAGAACCGAAGGAGCGAAGGTGGTGATAGTCTGGAGGTGACCCAAAAAGGCGCTCATATGGAGTTTGATTTTGGATAACAGGACTCGGAATGCGATTAATAGTATGAACAGCATGAAGAGCAGCTTCACCCCAAAAAGGAGCAGGAACTTTAGCAGAGAGAAGGAGAGCATGAACAGTGTCAAGAATATGACGAAGTTTTCGTTCGGCTCTACCATTTTGCTGAGAGGTACCTGGACAAGTTAGTTGATGAACAGTGCCATAGGAATGCAAAACAGCTTGGAAAGCATATTGAGTGTATTCAAGAGCATTATCAGATCGAAAAATTTTGATGCGTCTGGAAAACTGAGTTTCAACCATTTTTGCAAAATTAGAATATATTTCTAATAATTCAGAACGATGTTTCATATTAAAAATCCAGCTATAGCGAGAGTAGTCATCAACAAAGACAACAAAATATCTAGACCCACCAATACTAGAGACAGAAGAAGGCCCCCAAACATCAGAATGAATAAGGTCAAAGATATCAGTGGATATGGATTCACTAGTATTGAAAGGCAAAGCTGGTTGTTTTCCTAATTGACATGAAACACAATCAAAATTTTCTGTAGACACTGAACCTAACAAACCTCTAGAAGCCAATTGTTGTACCCGAGAGGAAGATGCATGACCAAGGCGAGCATGCCAAAGTGCAAGGGAAGGAGTGGAAGAAACTGCAGCAGCTGCCGCAATAGAAACAGGAGCGACAAGTGGAAGACGAAGGTTGTCCACGGGAAACATACGCCCAACTCTAGGACCGGTCCCAAGCTCTTGTCCCGTCCTAGGATCCTGCACAATGCACCCAGAGTAATCAAAGGTAATACGATAACCCAACTCAGCTAATTGTCCCACAGAAAATAAATTATAAGAAAGGTCAGGAACATTAAAGACTCCAGGAACCGAGAGGTTAGAGGTTGAAACTGAACCTATATTATGACCAGACATTGTGGAACCATTTGCTGTGCGAATATTAAGAGGGTGCGGTGCAGGTTTAAGGTCAGAAAATAAGGACGAGTGAGGTGTCATGTGATTGCAACAAGCAGAATCCATAAGCCAAGAGGTAGGAGACATACCAGATAAAGCTGAGAGAGAAGAGGAAGAAGATGCATTACCAACCACACGTATGACATTGGCGATGATACTTATAAGGTCATCTCTGGAAATGGAGAAAGTGGATCCAGAAGACTTAGACTGTGCAGAGATAGGAGCCATTCGTTGGACACTCTCAGTGTTAGCAACAGTAGCAGCAGAAATGGACATAGCTGATTTGTTGCGATGATAGCAAGTCTCAATATTGTGGCCAAAACGTTTGCAAAAATTGCAAAAACGTTTGATGGATTGGCAGCGACGATTGTTGCAATAAGAAGAAGACCTGTCCTTATTCTTCATTTAAAAGCAAAATATGCAAAAATGGACTGCAAAAATGAAATCTATGCGAAAAACTGGGTAAGGAGCACCTGGACTGCAAAAGTCAACTCTGGCAAAAAAGTCAACGGTCAACTCAAGTCAAAGTCAACGGTCAAACGACTAAAGTCAACGGTCAAACCCTCAGATGTCAAAAGATGACGTCAGCGGCTGACGTAAGCAAGTGACGTCAGCAGCGGAACAACTAGGGCTGACGTGGATGACATCAGCAATGACGTCAGCAAGAGGGTTGTGGCGCGTGAAGGCGCGTGAGAGCGTGTGAGAGGCGCGTGACCTGAGGATGCGGCGCGTGGGAGCGCGTGAAGAAAAACCCAGATGTATAGTGGCGCGTGGGTGGCGCGTGGAGCGCGTGAGCTTCGAGACAGAACCTTTTAGCGGCGCGTGGGGGCGCGTGCAGTCTCCGTTGGGGTCGAGGCTTCCACGATTGTGTAGATCGACACAATAAGATCTCAGTGGTACCTTTGCAGACGTAAACGGAGCAATATTTGCAGTGGAGATGCAATGGGCAGTGGTCTGTGCAGTGTGAAACTCCTTGACAACGGCGGCTGCAGGTCCGGAACCCAAGGACGACGGCTGAAAGACGTCGGAGGTTCAACGGCGAGAGACTGCGGCGGCTGCTGTGATGGCGGAAGCGATGTTGAGATTGGAGACACACTAATAAAGACAAGACTACTCAGAAAAGGTCAGAGCAGTGGCTCTGATACCATGTTAGAAATACTGAATAATTGTATTGTATTTCATCCTGAATGAATATACATGCGATGCCTTTCTATAGGAGGCATATGTGTGCGGTACAAGTAAGCATATGTGTGCGGTACAAGTAAAGTGTAGTACAAGTACAAATGTGCTATACAAGAAAACTAGCTGGGCCTAAAGCCCATAACATAATATACATTAACACTCTCCCCATTTTTGAGAGAGTGAAAATTTTCATCTGCTACAACTAAACACATTTGTTGACAATGACAAAGATGAATTTTTCTGGTCTTTCAGAGTATCATCAATGAAATAGTAGTAAAAAAAATTAGGAAAGTAATTAAGAAAAAAAAAAAAGTTTTCAATTTCAACGATGGACTGAGTCTAACACCAGCACCGACAAGAAGTTATCAACGTAAGCACATACGTCTTGATTTTGAAATTAACAAGTTAATAAATTTAAACACGTCCGTATGAACATACGTCATGATTTTGAAAGTTTTTATTTTTTATTTAAAGTTGGTTAAATTAAACACTCTACCAAGCAAGCACATGCATGCGTCTTGATTTCGAAGTTACAAGTTAAATTAAAAAGAGAGATGTTCAATTAAAAATGGAGTTAGGTACCGAGAGAGAATATAGAAGCTTTGGGAGATTTGTAAATTGTAAAAATGCTGATTAATTAATTAGATTGCAGAAGATTTTGCTTATATGTTCCAAAATACAGAGAGCGGTATATTAGGAAGACTTAACTAACTTCCCACTAACTATGGAACAAATCATAGAATGACATATGTCAGCTAAAACAACTAACCTCTAAATTAATAAATAAAACATAACATACTGTTTATACAAACTACTGATACCATACGACTGTAGTTTAGCATCTCTTGTATCAGCAGCTTCATCTTCTGCAACTCCAAGCTCTATTCAATTTAACACAACTGTCAAAAGCTTTATAACTCAAGTGGAATGTGTACTTGTTAGAAATATTAGCCCAATACTCAGGGCCCAAACCCAATTTTACTTGATGTAACGTGGGTTGTCATGTTGAACTATGTAATTTTCTTGTGTTCTTTTTACTTCTCTTTTATGCTTCTAGTCACACTATTTTATAACCTCCAATTTATTTAACATAATATCAGGCATTTTTAACATGTGACAATGGGGATGGTTAAGATAGCTAAAGTTTTGATACCTATTTGCTATGTGAGCAACCAAATAATAGTGGGTTTATGACAAATAGAAAAGACAATTACACAAGAAACACAAAGATTTATAGAAGTGATACAAATGAAACTCCCATAAAAGCCAAATCCTAAATACAACTAATTAAGGTCAAATGTATTGTGTTTTAGCAAAATTCTTAACCAAAACCTTGTTTCAAATGTAATTGAGTTATAAATTTTAGCGTCAATATTAAAGCGTTTGAAGATATACATTGAAAACACAATAAACTACTCGTAATTTGAAGTTTCTATTGCCTTAAGTCCAACTTCAATTCCGATTGACTGATTGAGGCTTGTGCAAACTGTCTTTCTAGTCTGTGGCCTATGATCATGACTAGAGGAGGTTGTATATCATGCTTTTGAAACCTAATAGATAAACCTAATATATATTATTATATAAGTTAACTTTAATTCAATAAAGTTGTGTTCTAGACTTCTAGGTTCTTTCATGGCACTGAAACTACTTATAATTGATGATCTTGGACAAAATTTTATAGCAGCCTATTTGTTTTATACACAATCAAATAATAATTGATGATCTTGGACTAAATTTAATAGCAGCCTTTTTGTTTTATACACAATCAAACAATCACTGGAAAACTCATTCCCATATTAATTGTCCTAATTTAGGATAATGGTGACCAAAAATATTTCCTCACTAAATTCCGTCACCAAATATACATATTGTTGTAGTGACATATAACAATTTCATAATTTAATTACTTAAACTACTGACGAATAAACAAACAGAAAGTAACCATTGTTGTCAAATTAAATATAAAATAAAATATTCAGTCACAAGAATATAACATAATATTAGAAAAGTTGCTAAGTCACTAATCAAATTAAAAATGGTAGACGAAGTGGCGTCATCTACAAGAAGTAACAAACTATTAAATAGGGAGAGATTGTTTACCAAAAAAAAAGGGTGAGATTGCACCAGTCATTACCTATGATTAGGGGTGGCAATTTTTATCCATATCCATAAACCCGCCCATTACCCACCCTATTTGCATAAGTCTTAACCTAACCCATTTGAGTATTTGGGTTAAATGGATAAAGACCCATTTGGTTATTTAATTAAACGAGTCTAAATGGATAAATCCACTAATACCCACTAAACCCATTTAAAATTTAAAATTTAAAATTAAATAAACCCACTAATAGCCACTAATAGCCTTCTAAAATCTAAAACTTAAATAAACAGTATAACGAAGCCCTTAGTCTCATTCTCCCTCAGATTTTCTCAGTAGCCAAATACTTTAACTTTTAGATTTCTAAGCCCAAACACTTTCTTTTAGATTTTCTCAGTAGCCAAACACTTTCCCAAAGACTTTAACCTCTAGATTTCTAAGCCCAAACACTTTCCCTCAGATTTTCTTAGTAACCAACAAAAGGTAATTCTAGAGAGAATAATAAGGGTTAAGAGAAGAAAAGAAAAATTAATCTTTTAACATTACCTACCACAAAAATCTCAATCTTTTACTCTCTTCTCTGCCTTCCCACATTGCGGACAATGGCGGCTTATACAATGCCACCATTGGCCAAGGCCTCAACAAAGTTTATGCGCAAGCACTTTGTAGAGGAGACCTTGATATGGCCAAATGTTGCAATTGTATGAACACCACAATTCAAGAAATCACAAAGCAGTGTACTAACCCAAAAGCAATTTTCTCAACCAGAATTCTTGTAGTTTTCTCTTCAACGTTTCTCTCTATCTCTCTGATTTCTCCAGGTACACTCTCTCTTAGGGTTTGATTCGATTACAAATCCCTATCTCTTAAAAATTAATTGTTGTTTGAAATTCACTTAACTTCTGTTTGGTTCCCGAGAAAATAACAAGGGTTAAGAGAAGAAAAGAAAAGAAAAGAATAAGAATTGGATTGTAAATATGATTGTTGGTTGTTTATAATTCTTGAGACTATAATGCGATCCCCTTTACTCAATTCTTTGTTGCTATGCTACTGAATTGGCTATAGTTGAACTGAATTCCATGTTTCTAGCAAATCCATTCTGAGATGATAATTTTCAAAATTTTACTTTTTTTTTTTTTAAATTTCTGTTTCTATGTTTTTCCAGGCAGCCAAACAGATTTCTTCTGTGTTCTACGTTAAAGATTTTGGGTGTTGATATATTGCTTTGTTGACTATATAAAAGTTGGTTAAAAGATTTTTTTTTTTTTTTTTTAAAAGGGTTTTAAGTGAACGAATTGTTTTGCATTTGATATAAGTGTGGAGAATGTTGGATTTGAGTTTCTAAAGGATTTATTTATTTGGGTTATATTTGGTTAAATGGGCGGGTTATTAATTAAATGGGTTGGGCAGGTAATAGATAATTAATTTATATATAAACGGGTTATAAATAGATAAATAGGTAATTGCACACCCAACCCATTTATGACTCAACCCGCCCATTTGCCACCCCTACCTATGATACAGGTTGTAACATTGATCAGTATTCATCGTAGACAGCTCCCCTTATTGAATCTAAGTCAAACAGAGTAAAATATATATGGCCTTATGAAGTTCCCCAGAAGCAAACCACAGTTGACCCCTGAATAAGAGTGCCTTCGGCAAATTTCATGGCCAAATCCATGAATTTTCACCTTGGTCTCTTTGGAAAAGTCAAAAGAGGTTAGTAGAAAAAATAAATTGGTTTAGAAATCTAGGAGATTAAGGAGCTTGCCAGACCATAGATATGGAGATTTCTCACAGAATGGTTATCCCAACATTGCTGCTGTTTGTGCTTTTCATCGTAGACCTTGGAGAATGCCACAATAGGAGTTCTGAATTACAGTGTGGATACCATGGCCCAGCCATCCGATTTCCTTTCCGACTTAAAGACAAGCAGCCAGACCAGCAACGTGGTTATCCTGGCTTTGATCTCTAAGTTGGGCTTTGTGGAGGCTAGTTTATGTTTGGCCTATTTTGTAGCCCATTGTAATCCTGTGCGCAAGATATAAAAGCCGCTTTTGTGATTAGGGTTTTGTGACTGTTGTCGTGTTTTAGAGAGAGAGAGAGAGAAACACTATAGCCGTACTTTGTATTTTTCTCTGATAATAATGAAATCCCTGTAACTCGTGGACATAGGCAAATTGCCGAACCACGTAAATACTGTTTTGTGCGTGTGATTGTTTTTTCTTTGACATGTGTTTTCTCTATTTTTTTGTTTTTCACAGGTTGGAATTTCAGTTGAATTCCCAACAACTGGTATCAGAGCCTAGGGTTAGATTTGAGTGGAAGCAATGGTAGAGGAAGCAGGAAAGGCGTCTGGAATAGAAAAGTTTGATGGCACAGATTTCGCGTATTGGAGGATGCAGATTGAAGATTATCTCTATGGGAGGAAATTGCACCTACCTCTTTTGGGGACAAAACCTGAGGCGATGAAGGTTGATGAATGGGCTCTTCTTGACAAACAGGTATTAGGAGTTATCAGGTTAACTCTGTCTAAGTCTGTTGCACACAATGTTGTAAAGGAGAAGACTACAGCAAATCTGATGAAAGTTTTGTCGGGTATGTATGAAAAGCCGTCAGCAAATAACAAGGTGCTTCTGATGAAGAAACTGTTCAATTTGAAGATGGCAGAGAATGTATCAGTAGCACAACATCTGAACGAATTTAACACTATCACAAATCAATTGTCGTCTATAGAAATTGATTTTGATGACGAGATTCATGCTCTGATCGTCTTGACTTCTTTGCCAAACAGTTGGGAGGTAATAAGGATGGCAGTAAGTAATTTTATAGGAAAGGAAAAGCTCAAGTACAATGATATTCAAGATTTAATTTTGGTTGAGGAGATTCACAAAAGAGATGCAGGTGAAACCTTATGATCTAGTTCTGCCCTAAACCTTGAGACAAGAGGCAGAGGTAATAATAGAAATTCAAATCGGGGCAGATTAAAATCCAGAAATACTAATCGGAACAGAAGTAAATCTAGATTAGGCCAACAAGTACAATGCTAGAATTGTGGGAAAACATGTCACTTTAGGAACCAATGCAAAAGTCCTAAGAAGAAGAATGAAGATGATTCTGCTAATGTTGTAACAGAAGAGATACATGATGCATTACTTCTTGCAGTAGACAGTCCACTTGATGATTGGGTTTTGGACTCAAGAGCTTCATTTCATACCACTCCACACCGAGAAATCATACAGAATTATGTTGCAGGTGATTTTGGTAAGGTGTATTTGGCTGATGGTTCAGCCTTGGATGTAGTAGGTATGGAAGACGTCCAGAAATTATTGCCCTATGAATCTATTTGGTTACTGGAGAAGGTTCGACATATTCCTGACCTAAGGAGGAATCTGATTTCTGTTAGACAAATTGACGATGAAGGGCATGCAATACTATTTGTTGGTGGTACTTGGAAGGTTACAAAGGGAGCTAGAGTATTGGCTCGTGAAAAAAAGACTGGCACTCTCTATATGACCTCAAGTTCAAGAGACACAATTGCAATTGCTGAAGCAACTATTGATACAAGCCTATGGCATCGCAGACTTGGTCACATGAGTGAGAAAGGGATGAAGATGCTGTTGTCAAAAGGGAAACTACCAGAATTGAAGTCCGTTGATTTTGACATGTGTGAAAGCTACATCTTAGGAAAGTAGAAAAATGTGAGCTTCTTGAAAACTAGCAGAACATCGAAGGTTGAAAAATTAGAGTTAGTACACACTGATTTGTGGGGGTCTTCTCCGATTGCATCCCTTGGACGTTCAAGGTATTACATCACTTTCATTGATGACTCAAGCAGAAAGGTATGAGTTTATTTTCTAAAAAATAAATCTGATGTATTTGAAACTTTTAAGAAGTGGAAGGCCATGGTTGAGATAGAAACAGGTTTAAAACTAAAATGTTTGAGGTCTGATAATGGAGGAGAGTACATAGATGGAGGGTTCAGTGAGTATTGTGCTACACAGGAAATTAGGATGGAAAAGACCATTCTTAGGACACCACAGCAGAATGGTGTGGCTGAGCGCATGAACAAAACTCTCAATGAGCGTGCTAGAAGTATGAGGTTGCATGCTGGACTATCAAAAACTTTCTGGGCTGATGCTGTTAGCACTACAGCTTACCTGATAAATCGAGGGTCATCAGTTCCCATGGAGTTCAGACTTCCTGAGGAGGTTTGGAGTGGTAAAGAGGTAAAGTTTTCACATTTAAAAGTTTTTGGTTGTATTTCTTATGTCCATATTGATTCTGATGCTTGCAGTAAACTTGATGCAAAGTCTAAAATATGTTTTTTCATTGGCTATGGTGATGAGAAATTTGGCTATAGGTTTTGAGATGAACAAAACAGGAAAATCATCAGAAGTAGAAATGTGATATTTAATGAACAGGTTATGTACAAAGATAGGTCAACTGTAGTGTCAGATGTTATAGAGATAGATCAAAAGAAATCTAAGTTTGTCAACTTAGATGGATTGACTGAAAGTACTGTCCAGAAAAGGGGTGAAGAAGATAAGGAGAATGTAGATTCACAGGTAGATCAGAGTACACCTGTAGCTGAAGTCCGCAGATCTTCTAGGAACATTAGACCTCCACAGCGTTATTCACCCGCTTTAAATTATCTCCTGTTGACTGATGGTGGTGAGCCAAAGTATTATGATGAAGCCTTGCAAGATGAGAATTCAAGCAAGTGGGAGTTAGCCATGAAGGATGAGATGGATTCCTTGTTAGGGAATCAGACATGGGAACTGACTGAATTGCCAGTAGGAAAGAAGGCTTTACACAACAAGTGGGTATACAGAATAAAGAATGAGCGTGATAGTAGCAAACGTTATAAGGCCAGATTAGTTGTTAAAGGGTTCCAGCAGAAGGAAGGCATTAACTACATAGAGATATTTTCTCCAGTTTTGAAGATGTCAACAATTAGACTGGTGCTAAGAATTGTGGTTGCAGAAAACTTACATCTTGAGCAGTTAGATGTGAAGACAACATTCTTTCATGGTGACTTGGAGGAAGACCTTTACATGATTCAGCCAGAAAGGTTCATTGTTCAGGGACAAGAAAATCTAGTCTGCAAACTGAGAAAGAGCTTGTATGGCCTAAAACAAGCTCCTAGACAGTGGGAGTTAGCCATGAAGGATGAGATGGATTCCTTGTTAGGGAATCAGACATGGGAACTAACTGAATTGCCAGTAGGAAAGAAGGCTTTGCACAACAAGTGGGTATACAGAATAAAGAATGAGCATGATAGTAGCAAACGTTACAAGGCCAAATTAGTTGTTAAAGGGTTCCAGCAGAAGGAAGGCATTGACTACACAAAGATATTTTCTCCAGTTTTGAAGATGTCAACAATTAGACTGGTGCTAGGAATGGTGGCTGCAGAAAACTTACATCTTGAGCAGTTAAATGTGAAAACGGTATTCCTTCATGGTGACTTGGAGGAAGACCTTTACATGATTTAGCCAGAATGGTTCATTGTTCAGGGACAAGAGAATCTAGTCTGCAAACTGAGAAAGAGCTTGTATGGCCTAAAACAAGCTCCTAGACAGTGGTACAAGAAATTTGACAGTTTTATGCATAGAATTGGATTCAAGAGATGTGAAGCTGATCACTGTTGCTATGTTAAGTTTTTTGACAATTCTTACATCATATTACTATTGTATGTAGATGATATGCTTATTGCAGGGTCTTGTATTGAGGAGATTAATAATCTGAAGAAGCAATTTTCAAAACAGTTCGCAATGAAGGATTTAGGAGCTGCAAAACAAATCCTTGGTATTAGAATCATTAGAGAGAAAGCTAATGGTACATTGATGCTTTCACAGTCAGAGTATGTGAAGAAAGTTCTCAGCAGGTTTAACATGAATGAAGCTAAACCAGTGAGCCCACCCTTGGGTAGTCATTTCAAATTAAGCAAAGAACAGTTATCGAAGACAGAAGAAGAAAGAGACCATATGAGCAAGACGCCCTATGCCTTAGCTATTGATAGCTTGATGTATGCTATGATGTATACAAGGCCAGACATTGCACATGCAGTGGGAGTTGTGAGCAGATTCATGAGTAGGCCTGGAAAGTAGCATTGGGAGGCAGTCAAGTGGATTCTGAGATATCTGAAGGGTTTATCAGATACATGTATTTGCTTCATAGGTGCAATTTTGAAACTCCAGGGTTATGTAGATGTTGATTTTGCTGGTGATATTGATAGCAGAAAGAGTACTACTGAGTTTGTATTTACTCTGGGTGGTACAGCTATATGGGCTTCAAATCTGCAAAAGATTGTTACTTTGTCTACTACAGAAACTGAGTATATTGCAGCAACTGAAGCTGGAGAGAAGATGATTTGGCTACATGGTTTCTTAGATGAATTGGGTAAGAAGCAGGAGATGGGCATTCTACACAATGACAGTCAGAGTGCAATTTTTCTTGTTAAAAATTCGGCATTTCATTTAAAGTCGAAACATATATAGACAAAAATACCACTTAATCCGGTACCTTGTTAAAGATAAGCTGGTAATACTTGAGAAGATATGTGGATCTAAGAACCCGGTAGACATGTTGACTAAGGGTGTCACTATTGAGAAGCTGAAGTTGTGTGCAGCTTCAATTGGTCTTCTAGCTTGAGGACAGAAGGATGAGTTGCAGGGATGAGGGATTGTTTTTGAAGGATAGCGGCTGATGTTGGTGATTGAACTAGTCTCCAAGTGGGAGATTTGTTGGACTTTGTGGAGGCTAGTTTATGTTTGGCCCATTTTGTAGCCTATTGTAATCCTGTGCGCAGGATATAAAAGTCGCTTTTGTGATTAGGGTTTTGTGACTGTCGTCATGTTTTAGAAAGAGAGAGAGAAACACTGTAGCCACACTTTGTATTTTTTCATGATAATAATGAAATCCCTGCAATTCAGTAGACGTAGGAAAATTGCCGAACCACGTAAATACTGTCTTGTGCGTGTGATTGTTTTTTCTTTGATGTGTGTTTTTTCTATTTTTTTGTTTCTCACAGGTTGGAATTTCAGTTGAATTCCCAACACTCTACTGCTCTGATAATAACCATATGGTGCTCGAGCTGCCTACTTCAATTAAAACCTTTGTCAATTCCATTGATTACGAATCTCAGCAAATTAACGTAACCGTCTCAGATGGTTGCTTTCCACGAATAATCCGGGGACTCCATTTACCTTCTTCGACTTTCCAATAAAAAACAGAAAAATATTATCTTGATAACTATTCCCTTTTCAATTGTACGCCGGGTACAGATAAAAACTTCCGTTCGATCCATTGTCTTAGACTCTTAGTAGCCGTCGCCAACTAGTTTATGCTTTTCAATCGAATTATGACATCGAAGACTTGCCCATATTATCATGTACAAAGATGTATAGCGTTTCATCAATTCCATATGATATATGGTATTTTCCTTTTCTTGAATTGACATGGTCCGAACCGAAGTGCGGACCATGTGAAGTGAAAGGCGAGCAATGTAGATTTAAGAAAAATAGCACTGATTTCAACATTGAGTGCGTCAACCCCTACGGAAACAAAGGTATTGTATTCTACCCAATATCCACTTTTATTATCACCACAAGTTCTTCACGTTTAGAGCCTACATGTATTGATTTGATCAAGCTTAGTTATTTATAAATGCTCTGCAAATGTAATTTCCCTCCTTCACATTAATGTAAGATTTACTCTGAATTTAATATTGACCATGAATTAAATTAATAAAGCATGCTACTATGTTAGAAGATAAAGTACCAGTTATACTCCCAAAGTAGTACTAACTACTAGCTAAATGATTACTTGTGTCTCAAAAGAACTGTAATAGGCTGATAGCTAGCCATTTGTTGGAACCGAACCTAGGGGTATCAACATAAATTTACCTAAAAGGATTAGCTTTTTTTTGGAAGACTAAAAGGATTAGCTTAAAGTGTGGTAATTGACTAATTGAGGGAAAACCGAAGCTATGCACATTAGATCTGTTAGAAGGTTAAGCATGGACTAAAGCTCTGAATGCAAAATAACCTTGCTAATAGTAATAAAATTTTACACAATTATCTTTTGTTTTCTAATAGGTGTAATTAGAAGCTGATTATGTTAAAATCTTTTACAGGTAGATCAACAAAAATAGTGATTACTAGTGAGTTGTCCATCGGCCATTTGTAAGATGTATTGTATATATTTTTAGTTTTCTTGACTCACGAATTAATGATTAACATGTAGTTTCCATCTTGGGGTCATTCTTTTGGCACTAGCAGTCTATGCATTCTACCATGTCTATTGCTATGACAAAATAGAAAAGGAAAATCAAGCAAGGATTGAAAAGTTTTTGGAGGATTACAAAGCTCTCAAGCCCACAAGGTACTCATATGCTGATGTTAAAAGGATTACAAATCAATTATCAAAGAAATTAGGTCAAGGAGCCTATGGAACAGTGTTCAAAGGAAAACTTTCTAGCGAAATCCACGTTGCCGTGAAGATCCTGAACATTTTCAAGGGAGATGGGGAAGAATTCATAAATGAAGTGGGAACAATGGGTAAAATTCACCATGCTAATGTGGTTCACTTGGTTGGCTTTTGTGCTGATGGATTTAGAAGAGCTCTAGTTTATGAGTTCTTACCAAATGATTCACTAGATAAGTTTATTTCCCCGGTAGATTCTAACAGTTTCCTTGGTTGGGAAAAGCTATATGACATTGCTCTTGGCATAGCAAAAGGAATTGAATATCTTCACCAAGGATGTGATCAACGAATTCTCCATTTTGATATTAAACCTCATAATATTTTGCTAGACCAAAATTTTAATCCAAAATTTTTTGATTTTGGTCTAGCTAAGTTGTGTGCAAAGGATCAGAGTGCAGTGTCCATGACCACAGCTAGGGGAACAATGGGTTACATTGCGCCCGAAGTGTTCTCTTGGAACTTTGGGAAAGTGTCTTACAAATCAAATATTTATAGTTTTGGAATAGTATTGCTTGAAATGGTTGGAGGGAGGAAAATTTTTGATGTAAACATGGAGACCACTAACCAAATATATTTCCCAGATCTATAATCTATTAGAGCAAAAGGAAGACTTACGAGTCTATGTTGAGGACAGTGGAGATGCTAAACTTGCAAAAAAATTAGCAATTGTGAGACTTTGGTGCATCCAGCGGCACCCAATAGATTGTCCTTCCATGAAAAGTGTGGTTCAGATGTTGGAGGGAAAATGAGATAAATTAACCATGCCTCCTAATCCCTTTGCCTTTACAAGCTCAAGAAGAGTTAATGAAAGTATGCCTACAAGGCGTCTAATTCAAGAGTTAGAAATCATCCCAGAATCAGACTAAATATTTAAATGATAATATAGGTTGCAATTATGTTTTACTTGAAGATTGAAATTATTAATATTGTGGTTATTGTAGGGATATTTTTTTTATATCAAGTATGAGCAAGGCGATCTATCTTTCAATTTCTTGTTGAGGTAGGCAAAAATTTAAGGTTTAAATTTTTATGTTTATTTTTAGAATTTCATGATTTTTTTTTTTTTAATTTTAATAAAGCTTCATTCCTTATTTTGGAAAGTTTTTAAGAGTAGTCAAAATTGAGTCCTTATATGGAATGGTTTAAATTAAGATTTGTTTAAGAATTTTTTTGGGTGAAATTTCATATTTTTAAGCCTAATTGCGTGCTTAACACAAATGAAGTTTCCTAGTCGCACTAGGACTTTCTTGGGGCTTTCCAATATAACTTAGGAGTAATGCTGCAGGTATTACAAGTTTTACTACATTGAGCATATAAACTAATGTATCACCAATCACAATAAAACAATTCAAATACTTATTTACAAGGTGGTTTAAGTCCATCAATCTTATTCATTGATGTAGAGGGAAATGATAAAGGCAAACCAAATGGAACTTACTCAATTTCGTACTTAGCGAGTGGTCCCCATTGTAACTATCAAATTATCAACCAAAAAAAAAAAAAAAAAAAAATCTAAAATTTACACAACCTAATCTTTTTTTTATATACAATGATAGCTGGGGGTAACAGGATTTAAACCTTGTATGTTTTTATTAATAACATTAAAAGATGTTAGTTGAGTTACAAAACTCTTGACAATCTAAATCAAATAATACATAAATACTTAAGATTATATAGTTCAAAATTGTTCACTAACCTTATCAACATCACAAAATAACCATGTAAACAAAAACAAAAACTAGATGTGGAGCATCTAATGTTATCAATCTCATCAGTTGGGCATGTGCAAGTAAAATATAAATAAATTTGGATCACCTACAAAAGATAACTATTTTTTTTTTAGTAAACAGTAGTACTTATTAGAACACGCAAGAAAATAGTAATATTAGTATACCAGATTTATAATATATTACATAATTAGAATACAACTATAAAAGAGCCTAAACAACTAATTATTTAAAACTTTAAAAATAAAACATAACATATTAGGTAAAGAAAAATAAAAGTAAATAATTATTATGAATTGCACTTTAATCTAGTTAGTTGTAGATCAAACAACAAAAATATTCATACTTAAGAATTGCACCTTAAGTTAGTGAATAATTTCTTTAGTATTTTCACTTACAATATAAAATTTTAATATTATTTTAATATACAATAAAATTGGGTCAATTAAGAACTAAAATTTTATATCTATGACTATTCCCTTGGTTTAAATATTACCTTCAAACCTGTGGAACTAAGTTTGAGTGCAAATCAAAAGATAATATCAATACTAAATAAGATTTTTATCTCAAAGTGAAAATAAACAAAAGGAAAAGGCCCAAAAAAAAAAGTTTCTTGTGTTAAAAAGGGGGTCAAAGGAAGGGAGCTCAATCACTAATTAGTGTAAATATGTATTTTGATCGTCAAGGAACCTCCACACCACCCCCGCCCCCCCCCCCCCCCCCCCCCCCCCGGGCGACTAGTCTATTGCTGTAATTTGTTTTTTAAGAGAGTTTCAACCTATTGTTGTAATTGTGAATGATATCCTTTCAGCTATAAATTTTTTTAAGGATGTATCTTTCTCTTTTGTTAGAAGAGAGGTCAATTCTTCGACCCATCTCTTAGCCATTTGGGCAACCTTCTGGCATAGATCTAGGCCTGTTCCCCCTCTCTTGGCTTCCCGCTATTAATGTAGCTTAAGCTTTGGAAAGAGATGGATCGGGGCAGTTCTGCCTTTTGTTTGTAGTTGGTTGGTTTTGGCCTTCTTTGAAATAAGACGAGATTATTCAACAACAACAACAAAAAAAGGGTAAACACATAAATGTGGTTTCGGACTGAACATCTTTTGGGCCAGGTTCTAGCCCAAGGATTTCTCCGGGTAGATGGGGCACAATGATAATTCTCCATAACAGTTTCATGTTCTAGGTGACAAGCATTATATATTTATAATGGCTCTGAGTCTTGTAAGGAAGGGCATTACTCTTGCCACACACAGAGATCACATTCCAACAAGCTCAGTGCTACAATAAAGAAAACATATAGGAGAAATGAAATGCATCTTATGTGGAGCAGAGGAAAGACTTGGCCCATCAAATTCCTTGAAATAAACTTTTAATGCATCTCAAACTGCATTAAATTAGTTATCCAGCCAAAAGATAGCCTCAGAAATCCAAAAAAGAGGCAATGAATATCGCCATATTCATAGTAATCTGTTGTGCCACTACTTGGATGATAAGGAAAAAGATGTTGAGACAAAAATTAAAAAAGAGAAGAAATTAATAGACCTTATGAAATTGAAACTTAGTCATCTTTACTTTACATTTAATCTCCCCTTAACCTGCTAATCCATGTGGACACCCTATGGGTCTCGAGTCGAGTAAAATCTGACTTGATTTCTAACAAAATCAAAATTAATTTACTTATAGATGCCTTGATAAAAGAATGTTTGGGAAAGGTTGCTACACACCTTATAATCACATCCTTAAATAAAATGAGCATAAACAAAAATTCTGTAAGATTCAATTATAAAATAAAAAAGGATCATTCAATCCAAAAATAAAGTAGCCACTCAAATGTTAGAAGTTATTTAATCTATTTTTGTTTTTTGAGCTTTAGCCATTTGGAGACTATTATCAATTTTATCATAAAAAGCTTACAAAATCGTGTGTTGAGTCATAAGTGTGTTGACACATTGGTTTATAAAATCAATAAAATAAAATTTGTACTATCTCTAATAACAATTTTAACTTTTCTTTTCCATCATAAAACAAACAGCTTATTGTCAAATTTTATACCCACACAAACTATTGATTGCCCAACCCAAAATATGAAGCAAATACACCACCGCGCACCCTTGGTACAGTGATCACTCTACAAGTATAAATTCTTGTGGGATGTAAGGGGCAAGGGCCGGGGTTCAAGTCTTTAGGAGGGAGCATCATACACATATACACTTAGATTAGACTAGAGTAGAAATTCTATCTTGTAATATATATATATATATATGAAGCAAATGCAAACCCACCCAACCTCGGGCAAAAAACATCTGAATGGGCAAGGTTGAAGAAAATTTATAAAATTACAATCAAGCAGTTAAGCCCAATATAAGGTTTGAAAGTGCAGGCCGAATCACCCAGCCCCACATACCAAGATCATTAAAGCAAAACTTACTAATTATCAATGCATCTGAGTCCATTTGGGTAGGCTAGACTTGATTAAAGAAGGAAGAAGGAAAAAAAGGACTCATAGAGTGCGTTTTGGGACCCAATTCTAGACCTGACTCAAGAACTGAGAATTGGTTGCCTAAATCATGCCCAATTATATACAACACCAGCAAAATTAAACTAATAGAAATATAATGATGTTTATAAGCTTGGACCGGTAGTGATTGTTTGTGTCTTTGATATTGTTGGTTTTTAGACCCCTTACAAACAACCAGATTGCGTAGCCTAGTTAATTAGCCAGGTTTTTACTTAGTCAAATTAAGCAATTCTAGGTTAAAGCAATCAAATAATCATATCAAAAATATAATGCAGCGGAATAATAAATAACATAATGATATGATCACCCAAGAAACCTCACGGAAAAACCTGGGGAGGATTTGACCCACCAATCCACAAGACAAAACGGAATCCACTAAGAAAGAATTGAAGTTCTTACAAAAGGACTTACAAGCTCCCCGCTTGACTTCCTAATGCTACCCACCAGTAGAACTTACTGACACGACTACGTGCAAGCTCCGAATCCACAGACTCCTTCTTTCTTTGAATTCCTCAATCAGCTACAAGCACCCACGCTTGATATTTTTTAAGCTTCAAAGGCAGCAACCAAGTTGATCATCAAGATGTTGAAGTAATCTCAATCTTGAAAACCCTAAGCTTTGTGTAAAGGAAAGCTCCTCTAGATCTCACAAGAGATTTACACAAAACAATAATGTATGAGCAACAATACAACTTGTGCAACTCTAAAAAACGTGGCTAGGGTTTTGCCTTATATACCTAGGGCAAAAACATAAAACCCTAAAGTTTTAAAGAGTTAGGGCTGAGTTGGAAATTCTGCAGAAAACGCATTTGGGCCGATTTTTGATCGATTGAATCTATTCCTCGATCGATCGAGCCAGGCCGAAATGCCCCAATGCATCTGCAGTCACTCGATTCCAACTTTACAATATTTTATCAACTTTGAGCAAGCCTAAACAAGACTAAGTACATTGTTTTGATCATGGTTTGCCAACATTACAAATTAGAGTTTTAAATACATAAATTCCTAAACCTTTAGAACCTAACAAACTCCCCCTTTGGCAATCCGTGACAAAACACAAATTAAAAGCTCAAAATTTACAAGTAAAAAGCCCTTTACAAAAATAATGCTCATAAACTTAAATTCAACCCTAACTGCTATCCATCGGTTGCAAGTGTAGACAGCAGCTTTATTGAATTAACTTGTATATTCCTGAAATACTCAACAAACGCATAAACGCATGTGTGACAGAAAATAGTATATAAACAGGTATAACATTCTTGTAAGATTCACACAACACAAAATAAAGATATATATCAATGAACAACTCATAAATATAAATCAATAAGCAGTGAATCATAAGACAATAAGAATCAAATAAAAATCATGTATATCAATATATCAATCAATGTTACTCCCCCTAACATGAATATCCCCAAAATGATAAACAGAGTGAAGCACCTTGATACAATCTAATAAACTCCACAAACTAACAAAAAAAATCTCATGCTAACAAAAAAAATCTCCCCCTAACTACAAAAACTCCTCTACAAGTCAAAACTCCACTCCTCCTTTTTGTGACGGAATGCCAAAGGGTAATCACAAGTCATCATCAAAAGAAGGTGGTGAGGGTGAATGAAAACGCGCAAAGTCGGCTCGCAGAGCATGCTTCTCATTTAGCAAATCCACCAAAATCTGACCATGAGCCGCCTGAACGGTCATGACAGTCTCCAGGGTACGACAAACATCGAAGTCATCCGAAGGAGGTGGAGGAGCAGTAGCAGCAGCCACATTAGGATCAGGAATATCCTCACCAGTAAGACCTGTAGAAGAAGAAGAAGGAGGAGGAGGAGGAGGAGGAGCACTACTAGATGGCTCAGACCTAGGGTGTTTAGAACCAGCTCGAATATGAGTGGCCCTCTGTTTAAGAAAAGACACACCTATAGGAGCAATCACATGAACGGGCTCAGAAGTAGGGAAATCCTCTAAACCAAGATGAAGTAAAATCCTATGAATAAAGATAGGATGAACAAGAGCGTGAGCAGTAGATGAACTCCTATAAACTTCGTTCAAAGAACGAAGAAAAAGATGAGGAAAACTAATAGGAGCATCAGTCACTAGAGCGTACAAAAATACACACCTCTCGAGAAGAATGGTGTGCAGATGAGAAATGGGCCAAAGAGAGTGACAAGCTATCCTAAAGAAGAGATAGACAGTCTCAGGAAGCTCAGCGGTGGTGATCCTAGGATCAGAACCCCACTGGATAGAAGACCCAGTGATGTAAGACATGACATCACTCAACTCTGGTGACTCATCATAAGGATAGACAGGATGCTGTACCAAAGGTACCCCAAGAGCATTTGACACTACTGTAGGAGTAATGACATACTCTACGCCTCGTATCCAACTCTTAACTAGAGTGTTGGAATCATAGACGCGGATAGAGATGTTCGAGAAGAACTCTCTAATAAGGGTAACTGGAGGTGGAGGATCAGAAACATCCAGTAGTGGTAACCAGCCCCTACGCTCAAAATTTGCCCTAATGGCAGGATCAACCTCATCTAGGGTGACAGAACGCTCAACCCAAACTTTTCTCTTAAGGTTTAGAGTCTCATAAATCTCTTGGTTTTTCTCACTAGGGAACCTCTCACTATCAAAGGAAGGTGGGGGTGGAGAAGGAGAGGGAATAGTCCTACGGGCTCTAGTCTTCCTAGGCATGGTGCTAAGGAAAGGACAGAGACACAAAGAGAAAACCAAAAGAACACAAGAAAACAAAACCAAAGGCAGATTGCAAGTTAGCACAAAAACAATAGAATAAAAATCTATATGATGCATGAACAAAAACAATGTTATGATGCATGAACTAAATGCAGTAAACAAGTTCAAATTAAGTTCAATTACACAAAATTGGCTCGAACATAAAGTTTCTAACAAAAACCCTAAAAAATTTGAAAACCACTTGAAAAATTTTGTAACAAATTGATGAATTAATCATTACAATATGTTGAAAACATATTATAATAACTTATTTCATCAATTCCACAAGCCAAGTTCATCAATTAAACTCAATTTAACAAAAAACCCTAAATCGGATCAATTAGGAACCCTAGAATTTTCAATTTTTCATCAAACCCAAAATTGATCAAATTAAACCACTAAGATCATGTCTATGACGTGTCCCCACAAAAACCCAATGATCAATTGCACAAAATTGAGCTTAAATCAACCAAAATCCCAATATATGCAAAGTCCGAAAATCACCCTTAAAATGCATGAAAATATGAAAATAAAATCAAAAGGAAGGGCAAAAGAGTCTTACCGGCTTAAGGAAAGAGTTTTCTGCAAAAAATCCGGAGGAAAATGACAAAAAATTGGAATAGTAGAGCTTGCCAAGTCGGAGAGAGAGAAGAGACTTGAAAAAGATTTGAAAAAGTGTTTGAAAAAGTCAGAATTGATCTTTTTAAAAAGCTTCTCCACGATCTTCGATCGATCGAAAATTACATTCGATCGATCGAATGTGACAGTCATTTTGACACAATCTAAAGCACTTTTTCGATCGATCGAAAATCAGACTGAATAGATCGAAATGGGCAGAGGCTCACTAAATTTTTGAGAAACAAACACAGTTTTGAAAAACACAAACCTAATTTTGAAAACAACTCCTCAAAGCATTTGAACAATGAAATCAAAGTGCATGAGTGTGTGATGGAATGCTTTTTCAAAAACCCAAAATTTTTAAACCCAAATTTTCTCAAAAAACAAGTTTCAATCATCCTCCCTTGAATTTTCTCAAGCAACAAATATGTTGTGCACAAATCTCAAGATATTTTCAAACTTGGTTGGTCAGACCAAAAACACACACACTAGCATGTACAGTGTTTAACAAAGAGTAACTTGTGTAGTGTGTGAAACTAGCAAAAACTTGAGATACATGTGAGGTGATATGTGAATAGCAATCAAACACAAAGTCTACACAATTCATCACATAGAATTTAAAAGAGACTATCACCTAAAGAGTTACATCCTATAACTCCCACATCTCCTAGAACAAAAGCTTGCAATCATGTAAGTTTCTTGCATTTTTGCCTCTTATTTATATGAATTGGCATTCAGCCTAATAATACACACCGGTTTGAATTAAGTGAATTAGCATCAAGCCTAATAGTACACACCAGTTTTACTTTAATTTGAGGCTACACCTTATGTTCTTTTTGTGTATGTGCTACACTTTCTCGAGCATAAAATCTTATGATATACACTAAGGTGTTCATGATTGGCTAGTGAACAGTGGTGAGATGGTTATTTATGCCTTTCTCAAAAGGATCAAGTCCGACAGTCAAAGAACATGTGACTTCATGATTAAGGCAAAGTGATTAAAAACCACACACATCTTTCCCACACAACATGCACTACAAAGTTTCAACTAGTCAAGTGCAATGAATAAGTTCATCAAAGCTAAACAAGGTACACAAGACATGACATGTGTAAAAAGATTGACCAACCTTGTTTTCAAAAAATCAAGTAAAATAGTGTCCAACATAGTTTTTGCTTTCTCCTTTTTTTTTTTTTTTTTTTTTTATTATTATTATTAAAAGAGAAAACAAATAAATCCTAGAATGAAATGCATGTATGTAATGCAATGCAAGTCTTAGAACAAAAAACACAAAAACCAAAGAACAATGGTCACAACAGAATAGAGCAATGACGCACAAGGACCATGTCAGAAAGACTCAGTTAGTTCGAGTCTTTTGCATCCAAAACTTTTTAGATGCACCCCGAGCATTGGAGTTCTTATTCACATTAGAGTGATTCCCAACTCCAGAATTGGAATAAAGCTTTAACGCCTTTACCAATTTACCAATTAGTGCCATAAAATCTTGTGCTTGAGGCACAGGCACTTTTGGTCTGTTTGTTCTCTTATCAGCTTGAAGCTTGTAACAGTTAGGACGAATATGTCCAGACTTACCACAATAATGACAAACCCAAATAGGTTTACCATGCATCTTATCCTTAGAATTGGTAGACTCCTTAGGTTTAGATTCTCTTAAGTCTACCCTAATCTTCTTAGGTGGTGAAACTTCTACAGGTTTAACAACCTCACTCACAGGGGGTTTAATGGTTTCACTCACAACCTTACTCACGAGAGGTTCAGAATAAGAAGAAGAAGGAACAAAATTCGTGGAATGTGGTCCAGAATCAAAGATGCTTTCAACATATCCTAACCCAGATTTATCAGAAGGATACTTTTGAACATTCATCATGTGATCAAGTTTAGCACTAGCAGATCTAGCAACAGATAAATCATGTTCCAAAGATTTTACTTTATCAAGCAAAAGCATGTTCTCAGATTTAACATTGTTCAAAAGATCATTAGCATCAAACAATTTGACAAGCAAATTCTTCTTTTCAAGCTCAAGAGCATCAATTTTCTTTAGGCCAAGTTCAACATTCATAGCATCCTTTGCAGCAACTTTCCAAAGTTTGTTATAGGCCTCTTGAAGATCTGCATCTTCAGAGAGTTCCTCATCAGAAGGGTTCTCCTCAGCAGATATGCTTTCATTGACTACAGTAGTAGCAATGAAAGCAATGAAGTTACCATCCTCGTCACAACCGGACTCATCATCAGAAACCTCATTATCACTAAGGGTTACAGCCATAACTTTACCCTTATTTCTCAAGAAAGTAGGACATTCAGATTTGACATGACCATACCTTTGACAACCAAAACACTGAGGACCCAAAGAATTATTTGAAGATTGACCTACTTTTTTTCTAGGTTTTTCAAAGTTATTTACCTTAGTAGGATCATTCTTCCTAAGGTTTCTAGGTTCAACAGTGTTGGTATTCCTTACCCTCCTATTAGTGTTTCTAAGGAAATTTCTAAAGTTCTTGGCAAGGTAAGCTATCTCTGTAACAGAGAGCTCATCATCAAATCCACCAGCCTCAACATCATCAATAGACTTAAGAGCCATTGATTTGGATTTGGTAGTTTTGGGTAGGTCAAACTCATAGGACTGAAGAGATCCTACAAGCTCATCCACAGGAATGAAGTCAACATCCTTACTTTTAGTAATGGCAGTCACTTTGGGTCTAAAGTTTTCAGTTAAAGATCTAAGTATCTTCCTAACAATTTTAGGTTGATCATAAACTTCACCCAAATTAAAAGCAGAATTGACAATATCATTTAATTTAGCATAGAATTCATCAAAAGATTCATCATCAGACATTCTAATGCTTTCAAATCTAGAAGTCAATTGTTGCAATTTATTGTTCTTGACTGCTTTTGTGCCTTCGTGCATAGTTTGGAGGATTTTTCAAGCAGTATGAGCAATCTCAACATTTGAGATCCTCTTAAATTCCTTCATAGAAACAGCATTAAAAATGGCATTCATAACTTTGCTATTAAATGCAGTTGCTTCTTTCTGAGAAGTTTGCCTCTCACTCATAGGAGTAGTGGGCTTCTCCCATCCGTATTCAACGGAGTTCCATACCCTCTCATCAATAGATTTCAGGAATGCTTTCATCCTTACTTTCCAATAGGCATAGTTGTTTCCATTAAAGTGAGGAGGAACAACAAGAGAGTGTCCATGCTCCATGACAACTGGGGTCAAGGATCAGCTCAGAGATGAAAAATCTCTAACCAGAGAGCAACCCGCTCTGATACCACTTGTTGGTTTTTAGACCCCTTACAAATAACCAGATTGCGTAGCTTAGTTAATTAGCCAAGTTGTTACTTAGTCAAATTAAGCAATTCTAGGTTAAAGCAATCAAATAATCATATCAAAAATATAATACAGCGGAATAATAAATAACACAATGATATGATCACCTAGGAAACCTCACAAAAAAACCTGGGGAGGATTTGACCCACCGGTCCTCAAGACAAAACGGAATCCACTATGAAAGAATTGAAGTTCTTACAAAAGGACTTACAAGCTCCCCGCTTGACTTCTTAACGCTACCCACCAGTAGAACTTACTGACACGACCACGTGCAAGCTCCGAATCCACGGACTCCTTCTTTCTTTGAATTCCTCAATCAGCTACAAGCACCCACGCTTGATATTCTTTAAGCTTCAAAGGCAGCAACCAAGTTGATCATCAAGATGTTGAAGTAATCTTAATCTTGAAAACTCTAAGCTTTGTGTAAAGGAAAGCTCCTCTAGATCTCACAAGAGATTTACACAAAACAGCAATGTATGAGCAACAATACAACTTGTGCAACTCTAAAAAACGTGGCTAGGGTTTTGCCTTATATACCTAGGGCAAAAACATAAAAGCCTAAAGTTTTAAAGAGTTAGGGCTGAGTTGGAAATTTTGCAGAAAACGCATCTGGGCCGATTTTCGATCGATCGAATCTATTCCTCAATCGATCGAGCCAGGCCGAAATGCCCCAATGCATCTGCAGTCACTCGATTCCAACTTTACAATATTTTATCAACTTTGAGCAAGCCTAAACAAGACTAAGTACATTGTTTTGATCATGGTTTGCCAACATTACAAATTAGAGTTCTAAATACATAAATTTCTAAACCTTTAGAACCTAACAAAAAGAATTTTATAAAGTTGTAAGAGCACTAGCAATAGTGGTGCTAAAAAACTATTTTTAGGCATCACTATATATTAAAAAAAAGTGTTGTAGCAGTGAAGGTATAGGTATATTTTTTACCTATCTAACTTTTTTATTCTCCACCCAATTAAAATACTACTTGTCAGAAACCCGTGCAACGCACAGGAACTTACCTATTTATAATAGACTAAAATAATTTCATAAAATTTTAAATTGATTATAAAACTATACCATTGTGTGAATTGCTCCTATTTTTTTGAGTTACAATTTGATGAATAAGCCATAGCTTGAACATACAACGATTTGCAAAAAATCTAGCTAACAAATTTAGATATAGCAAAAAAATAACTAAAAAATTCTAATTTTAAAACTTCCGAAAGGAAAAAAAAAATCAAAAAAATCACTAGCACTGCCTAGAAATTATTGAAACAAAACAAAATATATATGACTACCAAATAGAGAAATATAAGAGAAAGATAGGTTACCTTCAAGAGAATAATCCATAGTTATAGCAGTTGAAATTTGCCAAACAGATTCAGATATTGCAAAAAATTGAACCCAAAAATTTAGATGGTCAAACTTTCAAAAAACAATAAAATTAAAAATCAAAAGATTTAAAACCTACAAATTATAAAAACAAAACAAAACAAAAAAATATAGTCATTATTGCATTACAATTTCAGTAAGGATGGAAAGCTTTTTTAAGTTTTTATTATCCAATTCTTCCGAATTGATGAAAAATTAGGTTCAAACATTGTCGAACACTTTAAAGGTGCAAATAATATAGGCTTCCAACATAATCTTTAACTAAGTTGTTACTTAGTCAAATTAAACAATTCTAGGTTAAAACAATCAAATAATCATATCATGTATATAAAACATATAAAGCAACGGAAATAATAAAGAACACAATGATATGATCACCCAGGAAACCACACGGTAAAAACCTGGGGAGGATTTGACCCACCGATCCTCAAGGCAAAACAGAATTCACTATGAAAGAATTGAAGTTCTTACAAAAGGACTACAAGCTCCCCGCTCGACTTCCTAATGCTACCCACCAGTAGAACTTACTGACACGACCACATGCAAGCTCCGAATCCACGGACTCCTTCTTTCTTGAATTCCTCAATCAGCTACAAGCTCCCCGCTTGTTTTTCTTGAAGTTCCAATGGTTGCAACTATAATGATCTTCAAGATGTTGAAATCATCTCTACCTTGAAAACCCTAAGTTTTGTGTAAAGGAAAGCTCCTCTATGATCTCACAAAAGATTCACACAAAATAGCAATGTATAAGCAACAAAGCAATATGGACAACCTCCAAAAACGTGGCTAGGGTTTAGTTTAAATACCTAGGGTAAAAACATAAAACCCTAAACGTTTAATGAAGTAGGGCTGAGTCGGAAATTCTGCAGAAAAATCAACCTGTGCGATTTTCGATCGATCGAGCCTGTCCTTCGATCGATCGAGCTAGGCCGAAAGTCCCAAGTACTTCTGCAGCCACCCGATTCCAACTTTACAATAATAAACCAACTTTGAGCAAGCCTAAACAAGACTAAATTCATTGTTTTGATCATAGTTTGCCAACATTATAAATTAGAGTTCTAAATACATAAAATCCTAAGACCTTAGAACCTAACAAAACTCACCGGTAGGAAGAGGCAAAGAAGAAGAAAGGGTTTATTAGGAGAGGGTAGTTTTATGAAACAGTGTACTACAGTGCAAATTTTTATGAAACAGTGTGCAGTGCAGATTTTTGAGGCATTTTATCAAACACACATCATGCATTATTGTTGCAACCATTCCCTGCATATAATATGATCAAAGAACTACCTTGTTGTCAAAAGAACTACTTATAATTTCAAAAATAATAGAATACCATAATACCTCCAAAACATAGTCAAATAAAAATTTCAACAATAAGTGACTCTAATATAGAGTATAGTCGAAACAGACAACACAATAGTTACAGTTCCAAAGCCAAAAAAAAAAAAAAAAAAAGGCATTTCCAATCCTTTCAAAATCATCTATGTTTTTACATGCAATCAAGGAAGATTCTATTTAGCCTTGCAGTAATAAGTGCAACAAAATATCCAATAATGAAAACCCAATATGCACTTTAAGATATTTCATCAACATAAAAGTAACATTCTAGGCAGCAAAAATCTAGACACTACAAAAAAATAACAATGAAAAATATGACAAACATCAATTGCACTGTCATAATTCAAAATAAGGAGCACAAAAACTGAAAGTTCAAAAAAGGTATACAACACCTTTGAACGTTTGGACCCCAAATACAAAAATACCAATTCAAGCTTTATATCAAACAAATAATGTGCGGAACATGATAACAAGCTTATACCAGAATTGATAACTAATCTAAGCCAAATATAAACACATCCACAGCAGTAAATATAAGGCAAAGATAAAGGGAAGGAAGATGCAAACACACGGACAACACACGATGTGTTATCGAAGAGGAAACTGAAGCCCTCGGCGTAAAACCTCTCCACCGCCCTCCAAGCGGTCAAATAATCTACTAGAAAATGTAGTTGGGATACATGAATAGCAATAGACCCTCCAAGCCTAATCTACCCAGGTACCTAAGCCCTCCAAGCTTCTTGCTCCAACGAGGTTGCGCCGAACCTTTTTCTTTTCTAGCTTACCAGATTCCGCTACTAGACCATAGCATCAACCAATGTAGATTGGTTCCTTCTTAACTGCTTCCCAACAGTATCAAATAGACCTTCTCACAGACGTGGGTGTGGTGAGATAATGATTTGGCTAAAGACCTCTCAAGGGTATGACAATGAAGAGGAAGAGAGTAGAGGAATTTGTAGAGTCTCTAAAGTTAAGATTGTGGATGAATCAATCTTGTATTTCTCTAGGGTTTCTCTCACAAAATTCTCTCTGGAAGCTCTCTCAATATGGTGGGTTTAAGGGTATATATATAGTAGGGTGAGAAAGGAATGCAAAACGTCAGTTTTTGCCAAACAGGGCATTTTGGCCACTTGGCCTCGCGACTGGGTCAAGTCGCGAGTTCAAGCCGCGAGCCAACGACCTGGCCAGCTTGGGACTTTTGTCCTATAGTGCAACAGTTGGCGCGACTCTTCAGCTTCTGGCATGCTTGACACGTGTGCAGGCATTTGGAGACTTGCAAGCCATGACTCACCCGCGAGATCCAGTCACGAGACTCTATTTTCTTGCACACTCTTAAGCATTTCTTCACATCTTCTCACACACTATCCTTACAATTTTCCCACATAAATACAAGGTTACTAAGTGCTAAATTACAAGCAAATTGGCACGGAATAAAGCCAACAATATGGTTGATTAAATTCAACCTTACAAAAACAAATACCCAATTGAAATTAGAAAGAAGAAAAGTTCCATGTACCTAGTATATGTCTTCTTAGTTGAAAGTTCATGTTGTCCTTCCCACACTGCCTGTTGAGTTTGAAAATCCTTGTCATTCTCAAAATTCATTCTAACTTGAAAAACCTAAACAAAAGCTATCTGCAAAGCAACAGCTACAGCCTAACTGAAAACGTAAAATTAAGACCTATAAATTACAATTTTACACAAACCAAGACAAAATATTATGTTACCAATTGAAATGTCTTAAAAATGCACAAACAAATTACCTGCTATATGAAAAAAAAATATATATATATCTTGAAGACAAAGTAAGCCTTGAGTCATATTTATTTCATTTGTTTTTTTGAGTTAGTTTCAGATTGCTAACCTTGATATAAAACTTAGTTTAAAAATAAATAAATAAAAGTTGAAGTCACATATATGAGACAAATAAGTTTTCATTAAGCAATACCCATCAAGGTTTGCAGCAAATTCAGGAAATTTTGTTCAAAATGAAGCAAGAACCATCCAAAATTACAATGAAAGAAGTCCACAACTCACAGAAATTACCAGCAGCACACAAACCCTAGTGAGTGGGCAGAAATTAACAAAATAAAAATAAAAAATAGAGGAAAGTAGTAAACCTATTGACATCATAAAGATGGATCATTCAATCACGGCCCCCTGATGCAAGGAACGACTGGCTATTTGCGGCTTTTTTAGAATTAGCCTCCTTTTTACTTGATAAGCTAAAGCTCAATGAGGGGATCTTTGCATCATGAGCACCCTGCCAAAATTTCCAATATTTTAACATTCTAGATATGAAGGTTTCCCTCACAATCACCAGCACTGAGGTACTTGCAAAGATTGAGAAAATTTAAAGGCATTCTTATTGGCTATGTTGTCACGGAACATCCTCTGATTAGCTAAAATCAAGAAATTCAAAAACCTAAAATCAAAATTCTAAGGAGTGGAAAATTAAGAACCAATTGGAATCTAGATATCTACCAAAACATTCAAAAACCTAAAATCGAAATTCTAAGTAGGAATGGAAAAATTAAGAACCAATTGGAATCCAAATATCTACCAAAACTGAAAACCTAAAGAGTGAGAGAGAAAAACCTGAATGGCCAGTGCTCCAAAGAGAGAAAAAAGAGAAAAGAAGTTACCTATGAAAGAGGAGATTGGTGGTGAATCAACAGCAAAACCGGTTTCCCAAATCAAAACCCCAGAAAGAAAAAAGAAAAAACTATGAACGCAGATATTTGAAAAAGTAGAAAGGCTTAGTGATTTCTGAAATCCAAGATAGGGAAAAAAAATATTGGAAAATTGAGAAAACAAACATTTTCATGAAGAACCCAAAAACCCGAAATAGAAAGGAATCAAAACCAATTCAAATCAAAACCTATCCAACAAAAAAACTTAGTAAAAAGTAATATTTCATACCCAAATCTGAAAAAATGGAGAAAAACGTACCGTAGCCGGTTCTGACGATCTGATGGTGGCAACCTAAACCTTGTAAATGGTTTGAGAGGCAGAATCTTGGGAATGGAAAATAAGTGGTGGTTTGGGGACGTTGGAGATGCAAAGGAAGCATCTGTGGGGAGATTTATGAGGTTTTGAAGGGTTTATTTGAGATTTGAGCAATGAAGAAGAAGAAATAGAAGACGGAATGAAGTATATCAGTGTTTTGTTTGAATCATATTAGTGTTTCAAACTTTGTTTATTAAAAAAATCAAAAATCAAAGAAAGCAAAAAAAGAAAACTCACCCTGTAACAGAGTATCGCCGGTTGAGGGAAGCAGGATTTTGAGAGAGAAACACCACCGTCGTCTCCTCTATTCTCTATTTCATCTCTGTGTCCCAGGCTTCTCTGTATCGCTAGGTTTTTTTTAGTTGCAATCCCTTTTTTTAATTTTATTTTAACTGGTTTTTTTTTTTTTTTTTTTTTTTTTTTTTTTTTTTTTTTTTATACATAATTACATACACAAAGCCTATCAAACGGTATTAATGTTGGAACCAATATAATTTATCGCTTTTTAACTTATACGTGTCTGATTTTTAAATAGCTATTTTTTCTAATATTGTGGCAGCACCTCCTTAAATACTTCTGCTATTATATATAGTATTAGATTAGATTAAATAATTGATAAAAACAATTAAGTAGTTGTTTCTATCTATAAAAATTACTGTTATTTGACAAAACCATATGATAATTAAAAAGGACGTCCATTCAGGGTAATCACAACTTCTAAAATCCAACTTATAGTCTATGATACATGATATGTTATCATGTCTACCGTTGGTTAAGTGGCCTAACAAATCTTTTTGTTCCGCACACATAATCTATATATATTAAGAGGATTCAAAAAGTTAGTTACTCTCTTTTTTTTTCTTCAAAAATATCTCTAATTTAATTAACTTATCCTTATTCCTAAAACATAAAAATAAAGTAAAAATTGTAAATTGGTAAAAAAAATTATAAAAAAACCTACCCATGTTCTATAAAACTTCCCATTACCACATGTACACAACCAAAATTAGCCCATGTTCCTATCAAAAAAAACTACCCCATGTTCTAAAAAAAAAAAACCCCCTACAAAAAGAGATTCTCATTGCACGCATGTGACAAGGCTAGTAATTCATAACTGATTTTTTTTTTTGGATGAAAATTCATAACTGATTTTAATTTCAGGTCAAAGTCGGCAAAGCAAAAGTATGGAAAAAGCAATTCAAAGTTGGCTGAAAAGCAAAAGTGCCACAAAAGCAATTCTGAGTTCTTTAATTCCACAAGGAGGGAGTGGGGGAAGTGCGGCTGGTTTATTTCTCTTGTTATTTAAAAATAAAAAGTGTTGGTTTTTAGACCCCTTACAAACAACCAAATTGCGTAGCCTAGTTAATTAGCCAAGTTGTTACTTAGTCAAATTAAGCAATTCTAGGTTAAAGCAATCAAATAATCATATCAAAAATATAATGCAGCGGAATAATAAATAACACAATGATATGATCACCCAGGAAACCTCACGGAAAAACCTGGGGAGGATTTGACCCACCAATCCTCAAGGCAAAACGGAATCCACTAAGAAAGAATTGAAGTTCTTACAAAAGGACTTACAAGCTCCCCGCTTAACTTCCTAATGCTACCTACCAGTAGAACTTACTGACACGACCACGTGCAAGCTCCGAATCCACGGACTCTTTCTTTCTTTGAATTCCTCAATCAGCTACAAGCACCCACGCTTGATATTCTTTAAGTTTCAAAGGCAGCAACCAAGTTGATCATCAAGATGTTGAAGTAATCTCAATCTTGAAAACCCTAAGCTTTGTGTAAAGGAAAGCTCCTCTAGATCTCACAAGAGATTTACACAAAACAGCAATGTATGAGCAACAATACAACTTGTGCAACTCTAAAAAACGTGGCTAGGGTTTTGCCTTATATACCTAGGGCAAAAACATAAAACCCTAAAGTTTTAAAGAGTTAGGGCTGAGTTGGAAATTCTGAAGAAAACGCATCTGGGCCGATTTTCGATCGATCGAATCTATTCCTCGATCGATCGAGCCAGGTCGAAATGCCCCAATGCATCTGCAGTCACTCGATTCCAACTTTACAATATTTTATCAACTTTGAGCAAGCCTAAACAAGACTAAGTACATTGTTTTGATCATGGTTTGCCAACATTACAAATTAGAGTTCTAAATACATAAATTCTTAAACCTTTAGAACCTAACAGATATGCTCGCATGTGCATAAATTGAGTAATGGCTTACTGGCTTATAGGGTATTTGAATATAAAATTAGGTCAATTGTGATATCTTGGATTTATGGACAAGTTGAGGTTTAATAATAATTCAAAAATACAAGAAATTAAGGCCAACAATTGCATTTTTGAATTTATAAAGAAAGACAACGTAGTTAATAAATGTATGTGTATTAGTCCTTTTTTTTTTTTTTTTTTTTTTTTGGTCTCAAGAAAAAGATTTATAGCAAATTAACAAAACAAAGTAATACAAAAAACCAAGAGCCCCCTTAGCCTTGCAAGGAATAGTTCTAGATTCAAACGGACAGTTTCCTCCAAACATTTTTAGAGGAATATCTTGCAATTCATTATATGAGGTTTGTAAAACTATCCACATATATTATTTGAAAAAATACATAACTTATCAAATAGATCATGTGCAAAAAATACACATAAATGATTTTATCAATCATCACGTAATAGGTTGAAGAAATATTCCTCCAAAACCGGTTTAGAACTAAACTTTTTCTCATTCAAAAAACATTGAGAAACTTAGAATTACAAGGAAGAGTCATTGCAATTACAGCTATGCCAACAGACTGTAAAATTATTATGGATAGGGAAAAATCCCAAATCTCTCTCACTAGTTAGTTGATTTCCCGCGAGGGGATCTTGCATGGCCATTGCATGTTGTTTCTAGTCTTCTTACTATGGAATTGAGTTATATACAATCAGTAGTAGGAGTAGATAACATAAGGTGTTAAAAAAATCCAACCCCATAAGCCATAGTGCTAGATATTCGAAAGACAACCAAATTAAAAGCTACGATTGCAATATGTAAAGCATTGAGAGCACTTGAAATAAGAAGTATTTCAAAGCTTTTATTGCTCCAAAATTCGGAGTATATATATAATACTTCATCAACACTTCACTCGAAATATGAAATTTTCCAGGCACATATTCATCACGGTCATGCATATGAACTTTGGCCTTGATCGACATGTTTGTCACCAAATCAAATCCAGATAGATTTTCAAAGTGAAAGTCGTACTAATACAACTTCTTGTCAACAGCTACAGGTTGTCCCTTTGGCCAAATGGTTAGTCCTTCATTGGTTTTAAACTTGTCTACTCTCCAACTTTTGGTATCCAAGTCAAAGATTTGGAGACTACAAGGATAACCGTAACATGTTTGATGTTTCCACTACGTGCAATACTTGGTCTAGGACCCTCCATAGCTGCTGAGAATAAATCACGATTCTGAGAACTGGGACGGCTTGGGAGTTCTGGCAGTGACTCCCATGTATTTAAGGTCGGTTTGTAAGCCATAGCCCAAGGTTTGTTTTCTTCGTGACCACCCAAGCAATAAAGCTTGCCACACAGAAAGAAGGCTTGTGGTTCAGGTACACTATTAGGCAATTGAGGAAGAAGGTCCCATTTAGATTCATTCGGTGGCAAACTACCAAGGTTAACACGAACTGCTTCATTGTTGTGGGCATCAATATGGTATAAAGTTTTGCAACTCAAAATAGAACGGGACCTTTATGTTGGGAATTCAACTAACATTCCAACCTATGAGAAACAAAAAAAATAGAGAAAACACACGTCAAAGAAAATAATCACACGCACAAGACAGTATTTACGTGGTTCGGCAATTTGCTTACATTTACGGAGTTGCAGGGATTTCACTATTATCAGGGAAAAATACAAAGTACGGCTACAGTGTTTTTCTCTCTCTCTAAAAATACAACAACAGTTAACAAACCCTAATCCCGAAAGTGGCTTTTATATCCTGCCCACAAGATTACAATAAGCTACAAAATGGGCCAAAAAATAAACTAGGCTCCATAAAGCCCAACAAATCTCCCACTTGGAGACTAGTTCAATCACCAACATCAGCCGCTATCCTCCAAAAGCAATCCCTCATCCCTGCAACTCATCCTCCTGTCCTCAAGCTAGAAGGCCAACTAAAGCTGCACACAGCTTCAGCTTCTCAATAGTGACACCCTTAGTCAACATGTCTGCTTGGTTCTTAGATCCACATATCTTCTCAAGTATTACCAACTTATCTTCAACAAGGTACCGGATAAAGTGGTATTTTGTCTATATATGTTTCGACTTTGAATGAAAAGCCGAATTTTTAGCAAGAAAAATTGCACTCTGACTATCACTGTGTAGAATGCCCATCTCTTGCTTTTTACCCAATTCATCTAAGAAACCATGTAGCCAAATCATCTCCTTTTTAGCTTCAGTTGTTGCAACATACTCAGCTTCTGTAGTAGACAAAGCAACAATCTTTTACAGATTTGAAGCCCATGATATAGCTGTACCACCCAAAGTAAATACAAACCCAGTAGTACTCTTTCTACTATCAATATCACCAGCAAAATCAACATCTACGTAACCCTGCAGTTTCATACTTGCACCTGTGAAACAAAGACATGTACCTGATGAACCCTTCAGATATCTCAGAATCCACTTGACCGCCTCCCAATGCTGCTTTCCAGGCCTACTCATGAATCTGCTCATAACTCTCACTGCATGTGCAATGTCTGGCCCTGTACACACCATAACATACATCAAGTTGCCAATAATTGAGGCATAAGGCACCTTGCTCATATGGTCCCTTTCTTCTTCTGTCTTCGGTGACTGTTCTTTGGTCAGTTTGAAATGACTACCCAACGGTGTGCTCACTGTTTTAGCTTCATTCATGTTGAATCTGCTGAGAACCTTCTTCACATACTCTAACTGTGAAAGCTTCAATGTATCATTAGCCTTGTCTCTAATGATTCTCATACCAAGATTTGCTTTGGAGCTCCCAAATCCTTCATTGCAAACTGTTTTGACAATTTCTTTTTCAGATTATTAATCTCCTTAATGCAAGACCCTGCAATAAGCATATCATCCACATACAATAGTAATATGATGTAAAAATTGTCAAAAAACTTAACATGGCAACAGTGATCAGCTTCACATCTCTTGAACCCGATTTTATGCATAGAACTGTCAAATTTCTTGTGCCACTGTCTAGGAGCTTGTTTTAGGCCATACAAGCTCTTTCTCAATTTGCAGACTAGATTCTCTTGTCCTTGAACAATGAACCCTTCTGGCTGAATCATGTAAAGGTCTTCCTCCAAGTCACCATAAAGGAATGCCGTCTTCACATCTAACTGCTCAAGATGTAAGTTTTCAGCAGCCACCATTCCCAGTACCAGTCTAATTATTGACATCTTCACAACTGGAGAAAATATCTCTATGTAGTCAATGCCCTCTTTCTATTGGAACCCTTTAACAACCAATCTGGCCTTGTAACGTTTGCTACCATCATGCTCATTCTTTATTCTGTATACCCATTTGTTGTGCAAAGCCTTCTTTCCTACTGGCAATTCAATCAGTTCCCATGTTTGATTCCCCAATAAGGAATCCATCTCATCCTTCATCGCTAACTCCCACTTGCTTGAATTCTCATCTTGCAAAACTTCATTATAACACTCTGGCTCACCACCATCAGTCAACAGGAGATAATTTAAAGCAGGTGAATAACGCTGTGGAGGTCTAATGTTCCTGGAAGATCTGCGGACTTCAGCTACAGGTGTACTCTGATCTACCTGTGAATCTACATTCTCCTTATCTTCTTCACCCCTTTTCTGGACAGTACTTTCAGTCAATTCATCTAAGTTGACAAACTCAAACTTCTTTTGATCTACCTCTGTAACATCTGACATTATAGTTGATCTGTCCTTGTACATAACCTGTTCATTAAATATCACATTTCTACTTCTGATGATTTTTCTGTTTTGTTCATCCCAAAACCTATAGCCAAATTTCTCATCACCATAGCCAATGAAAAAATATATTTTAGACTTTGCATCAAGTTTACTACAAGCATCAGAATCAATATGAACATAGGAAACACAACCAAAAACTTTTAAATGTGAAAGCTTTACCTCTTTACCGCTTCAAACCTCCTCAGGAAGTCTGAACTCCATGGGAACTGATGGCCCTCGGTTTATCAAGTAAGTTGCAGTGCTAACAGCATCAGCCCAGAAAGTTTTTGGTAGTCCAGAATGCAACCTCACACTCCTAGCACGCTCATTGAGAGTTCTGTTCATGCGCTCAACCACACCATTCTGCTGTGGTGTCCCAGGAATGGTCTTTTCCATCCTAATTCCCTGTACAGCACAATACTCATTGAACCCTCCATCTATGTACTCTCCTCCATTATCAGACCTCAAACATTTTAGTTTTAAACCTGTTTCCGTCTCAACCATGGCTTTCCACTTCTTAAAAGTTTCAAATACATCAGATTTATTTTTCAGAAAATAAACCCATACCTTTCTGCTTGAGTCATCAATGAAAGTGATGTAGTACCTTGAACTTCTAAGAGATGCAACCGGAGAAGGCCCCCACAAATCAGTGTGCACTAACTCCAATATTTCAGCCTTTGGTGTCCTGCCAGTTTTCAAGAAGCTCACCTTTTTTCTGCTTTCCTAAGATGCAGCTTTCACACATGTCAAAATCAATGGACTTCAATTCTAGTAGTTTTCCTTTTGATAGCAACATCTTCATCCCTTTCTTACTCATGTGACCAAGTCTGCGGTGCCATAGGCTTGTATCAGTACTTGCATTAGCAATTGCAATTGTGCCACTTGGACTTGAGGTCATATATAGAGTACCAGTCTTCTTTCCACGAGCCAATACCCTAGCTCCCTTTGTAACCTTCCAAGTACCACCAACAAATAATATTGCATGCCCTTCATCATCAAGTTGTCCAACAGAAATCAAATTCCTCCTCAGGTTAGGAATATGTCGAACCTTATCCAGTAACCAAACAGACCCATTGGGTAACAATATCCGGACGTCTCCCATACCTGCAACATCTAAGGCTGAACTATTAGCCAAATACACCTTACCAAAATCACCTACAACATAATTCTGCATGATTTCTCGGTGTTGAGTGGTATGAAACGAAGCTCCTGAGTCCAAAACCTAATCATCAAGTGGACTATCAACTGCAAGAAGTAATGCATCCTGTATCTCTTCTGTTACAGCATTAGCAGAATCATCTTCATTCTTCTTCTTAGGATTTTTGCATTGGTTCCTAAAGTGACCTGTTTTCCCACAATTCCAGCATTGTACTTGTTGGCCTGATTAGAATTTCTGGATTTTGATCTACCTCAATTTGAATTTCTGTTATTACCTCTGCCTCTTGTCTCAAGGTTTAGGGCAGAACTAGATCCTGAGGTTTCACCTGCATCTCTTCTACGAATCTCCTTAGCCAGAATTAAATCTCGAATATCATTGTACTTGAGCTTTTCCTTTCCTATAAAATTACTTACTGTCATCCTCATTGCCTCCCAACTATTTGGCAAAGAAGCCAAGACAATCAGAGCACAAATCTCATCATCAAAATCAATTTCTACAAACAAAAATTGATTTGTGATAGTGTTAAATTCGTTTAGATGTTGTGCTACTAATGCATTCTCTGCCATCTTCAAATTGAACAGTTTCTTCATCAGATGCACCTTATTATTTGCTGATGGCTTTTCGTACATACCAGACAAAGCCTTCATTAGATCTGCTGTGGTCTTCTCCTTCACAACATTGTGTGCAACAGACCTAGACAGAGTTAACCTGATAACTCCCAGTACCTGTTTATCAAGAAAAGCCTATTCATCAGCCTTCATAGCCTCAGGTTTTGTCCCCAGAAGAGGCAGATGCAATTTCCTCCCATAAAGATAATCTTCAATCTGCATCCACCAATACGTGAAGTCTGTGCCATCAAACTTTTCTATTCCAGACACCTTTCCTGCTTCCTCTGCCATTACTCCCACTCAAACTTAACCCTAGGCTCTGATACCAGTTATTGGGAATTCAACCAAAATTCCAACATGTGAGAAACAAAAAAAATAGAGAAAACACACGTCAAAGAAAATAATTACACGCACAAGACAGTATTTACGTGGTTCAACAATTTGCTTACATCCACGGAGTTGTAGGGATTTCACTATTATCAGGGAAAAATACAAAGTACGGCTACAGTGTTTTTCTCTCTCTCTAAAAACACAACAACAGTTAACAAACCCTAATTACAAAAGTGGCTTTTATATCCTGCGCACAAGATTACAATGGACTACAAAACGGGCCAAAAAAATAAACTAGGCTCCATAAAGCCCAACACTTTATGAAGCTGCAGTGGCTATGGGTTTGAGTTTTATGGTTCCTTTTTTTTGAGAAACCAGACTGGACATTTATTGAAACAAAGGAAAGAAAGATTAAGGAACATCTAAAAGAACCAAGGGAGCTATATCCCCTGGACAGTCTTCTAACCAGACCTGTAAATCTAACCCAACACTAGCCCGTTTAGACAAAGCATCGGCTACTTTATTACAAGAGCGATTTGTAAGATAAATTTAGAGTTGTGGAATAAAATAAACATACCTTCAACCATAGTTGTTTAAGTGTTTAGAGAAGATGGAAACTCACTATATAATAGTGTATCTATAAAAATTATCTTCTAGTCTATGGCATTTACCTTACATATATCCTTTTGATGAAAACAGGCCATATATATATGCTAGACTAGGGACTCTTTTTAATTAAGATTTGTTTCATATAACCCTCCTTTCATCAAGGAGTTTAAAACTTTTAACTTTAAGTGGTTTATTAACCGAGCAAGACTTAGGTACAGTACTTAGATCCTATTCTTTAGGTTTCCCTTTTAAGATTCTGCCATGTGGATTTTTTTTATAACACAAAAGTGTATTTTTTTAGTTAAGTAGCCATATGGCTAAATCTTAAGAGGTGAACTTAAGGAATAGCACTTAAGGTACTGTGCTTAAGTTTTATCCTTATTAACCAAAGAGGTTATACCAATTGAGAGTTACTTAAAAATTGTTATTCACCATAACGTCTTTTACAAATAAAATTCTTAAGACATGAATTTTCATATTGTCATTTAAATATGGGCCACAAAGTTTTCTTAAAATCCAACACAATTGACATAACAAAAATCAAACTGAGACAAATGGGATGCTTGTTCAAGGATGTCACCGATGGTGACCACACATGGACTGGTCTGTCAATCAGGTTTTTGTAGCTTGAATCACCACAACTGCGTCCCCTTCAAAGATTACCTAGTGAAGACCAATCTCAATTGCAAACTAAACTGCACATCTACATGCCTAAGCTTCCACTTCCGCTGCGAACAAAGGGAGAGGTATATGCATTGAAAATGCCCTAATGACAGCACCTTTGTTGTCGCAAATAACAACACCCAGCCCAGTTGAGTTGCTGCTCTTGAAAACTGCACCATCAAAGTTGGCTTTGTATTGAAACTACTCTAATGGACACCAGTGAAGATCGAGTGGAACCTGGACAGCAACTGGGACATCATTTTGTGAATTTAAGAAATTATGCAGCATACCAGCAACTATGGAGAGGATTTGGTTGAAGGCCCAAGTCGAATGCTCAAGGTGAATGGCATTCCTTCGATTTGCCTTGAGTATGAAAATTAATAGGCAAAAATGCAAAACTGACCCTCTAACTTTCACTGTTTTTCATTTCAGTCCTCTAACTTACAGTTTTGTCAATTTAGTCCTCTAACTTTCAATTTTTGTCAATTTAAGGCTCCGTTACAACCCAGTTACTGCTGCTGTTAGATAGGCTCTGTGGAAAAGGACAAAATGGTAAATTGAAGATTGGAGGTGGAGTTAAGAATTTTTTCGTGATTTTTGATCACGCTGATCATGCCTTTATCAATGAAGATCTAGCCGATCGATTTTAACATGCCAAAAGAGATGATGAGGATCGACTCAGTGAAGTTGATGGCAAAGTCTCGGCTGAAGAGGTTTTTTTGATTTCCCGAGCGTTTTGAGGAATTCCACGGTGGCGCTAGAAGAGACGATGAGGTCCAACTTCAATGTGAGAACAAAGACGATGGAGGTGGTGATTAAGATAGAAGGCCAGACAAGGGTTTCTAAACCGAGAGCTGTGGCTATCAGCGCAGTCATTGCACCCATGGTTGACGAGAGAAATACCCACATGAATGTCAGTATTGTATCCCCAATTGCTGCCTTTATCACACCCATCTCCTTCACTTCAACACACACACACTCCCTAATTTGTGTTTTGTTCTTTTGGCAGTGGCAAAAGAAAAAGACTAGTGGCAGACACCACAAACAAAGAAAGACACTAAAACACTTTTAGCTCCCTCTCCTCTCTGAGTCTGATTGACTCTCTTCTTTCTCTCTTATCCATATCTAATTTTCTATATACTAATACGACTCAATTCCCGAGCTTTTTGAGGAATTCCACAGTGGCACCGGAGAATGTCATGGATGAGAAGCCGCATTTTTAGAAGGACGGCTTTAATGGCTCGGTTGTGGTGGCACCAGTGGTGGCCGCTAAGTTTGATCCGAGTTCTGTGTGCTTGGACACTATGGTACAGAACTTCATCGAAGAGAACAATAACAACAACAATAATGAAAAGCAATCTGGTGTGGTCAGGTTTGTCCGTAACCGCTGCAACTGTTTTAACCAGAACTGTATTGATAGCAATTCGGAAGATGAATGGGACTCTTTCGGCGATTCTAACTATTCTTCCACGGCGTCATCTCAACTCCACCTCCAATCTTCAATTTACCATTTTGTCCTTTTCCACATAGCCTATCTAACGGCAGCAGTAACTGAGTTGTAACGAAGCATTATATTGACGAAAATTGAAAGTCAGAGGACTAAATTGAAAATTCTAAAAGTTAGAAGACTGAAATGAAAAACAGTGGAAGTTAGAGGGTCAGATTTGCATTTTTGCCAAATTAATATTAGTGTATAAAATTCTGTCACCATCTTGAATTTTACATGCTAATGTATAAAATCAATATTTATACTTTATCGTTCTTGCCCTAAAACAAAATGGGAAACAAAACAAAAACCAATATTCATACTTTCTCATGAATTTGAGTTAACCCAACCAGTAAATTTTTTGTGGAACTTGGGTCTAAATCTCACCAACACTAAAAACCAATTTATATTTAGGCTTGATAATAAACAACAATCATCATAAAATGCACTATAAATTTTATCGTATTTGTAAAAAAAAATTACCTTTCCAAACTTTATGCATTATAAATTCTATCCTATAGACCAAAAATCAAACAAACATCGGGCATAATTTTTTGTTCAACAAATCTTTAAACTACTTTATTTTGCTAAACCGAAATTCTCTAAACTGCACAGTAATAGCCTTCATTTGACTTCACAGTAACAACCTTCATTTGGGTTGGGGTTTACAGTGGTGGCAGGTGTTGGGTACGTGAGTGTGGGTTTTGGTTTATGGTGGTTGATGGTGGGTGAGTACAATTTGTAGAGGTGGTGGCTAGTGGTGGGTTGATTTTGAGTTGGTGTTTATGGTGGTGGGAAGTGGGTGAGTAAGTGGGTTTTGGTTTATGGTGGTTGATGGTGGGTTGGTGCTATTTGTAGTGGTGGTGGCCAATGGTAGGTTAATTTTGGGTTAGGGTTTACGGTGGTGGTAGGTGGGTAGCTGATGGTGGTTGTGGGTTTGCTGGGTTGAAAAAAGGTGTGACCTTGTTGATGTTCTTGGTTTAGAGAAGAGGGAGAGACAGTGAAAACGGTGGATGTTGTGGCTAGTTGTGACTGTTGTTTGTGGTTGTTGTGACTGTTGTTTACTATGTTGATGTTTTATTTTATTGTATTGTTTATATTATTTTAATGTGTTGTATGTTAAAATAGAACCTTTGATGTTGAGTATATTGTAAAATGATGAACAAGTTGAAATGATGGGTTGATTGACTTGATTGAAATGATGAACAAGTTGGACTTAAATTGTCTCCTACATCTCCTATTGATCTCTCTGGTGATGATAGCAAAGGCTTGGTAAGCATTTGTAGGCATTCAACTTCTTGTTCAAGCATTTCTACAACTTGTTTCATTGAAGAACGATCACTAGGCTTCATTTGTATGCACCATAATGCAACCATGATCAACTTCTTAACTATTTTCTTCTCCTCCACCCTGGCATCTTCCATTTCTATGTCCTTTCCATCAATAATTTGGTCATAGACCCAAGTTGGAAAGTAAATTTGGCTTGAACGGTCAGCAAATGCATTTATGTTCTTTCTTCTGCCTGCCATCTCCATCAATAACATGCCAAAACTATAAACATTAGCTTTATAGGAGACGACTCCAATGTTTTCATAGAACAATTATGGAGCTATATATCCTAATGTTCCTCTTACAGTAGTCAACAACACTTTCGTTGGATAAAGTTTTGCAAGCCCAAAATCAAAAACTTTAGGAATGAAGTTTTCATCAAGAAGAATGTTATGAGGCTTAACATGAAAATGCAAAATTTGCATGTCACATCCTTGATGTAGATATTCAATCCCATGAGCCACTCCAAGAGAAATCTTACATGTTTTTTCAATACTTCAGGGGATACTTCCTTCTCATGAAAAAATGTATTTTTCAATAGAACCATTTGGCATGAATTCATATAAAAGGGCACATTTTGGTCCCTTAGCACAAAAGCTAATGAGTTGCACCACATTCACGCGGTGAATCCTTCCAATTGTTGCAACTTCATTGATAAATTCTTGCTTATTAGCTTTGGGATTACCCAACATCTTTATAGCTACAAGAGGGCCACTTTCAAGCTTTCCTCTATATACAAATAAGAATGGTAATAGGTCAAGTTTCTTTATGCCCGAACCCGACCCGCGGGCCTATACCCATTAGTTGAACCCAACCTGTTTAATAAACGGGTTTTTTTTGTTGCACCCAAACCCAGCCCATCGGCCTCTATGAGCCTCGACCCAAAATCATAAACCTAGAAATCAGTACAAACCCAAAATCACAAATCACATAATATACATGTAATTTTCTTGGCAATCACAGCATTTTCTTGGGAATTTTCTTGCCGTTCAAACGGATGCCAAGATCTAACAAACTAATCTATACAAAAAATTCAACAAATCCCAGAAATTTTGCATACCTAGAAATAAAATTTGCAAATCTGAAAATCCAAGCAACAAAACACCAAAAAAAACCCATCAAATTTGGCTCATATAAAAAAAATAATTAAAAAAAAAAAAACCCCAAATTTCCCTCACAAAATCACGAAAAGAAAAAAAAAAAAAAAAAAAAAAAAAAAAAAAAAAAAAAAAAAAAAAACCCAAACCACACCAATTGTGGATCTATAACGTGCGAAGGGTGGTTCACAGTGGATCTACAATGAGCGAGGAGCTTGATCGCTTGATTGTGGCTGGGCTTGTCGGCAAGGATTTTCTTGGATCTTGTTTTCTGGGCTTGGTGTGGTGGCTTGGGTGAGTTACTGGTTGCGTGGTGCTTAATCAGTTGAGGGAGTGCTTCAGGTAGGGCGGTGACAACTTGAGCTTAGGGCAGCAGTGAGATTGAGAGTGAGTGAGAGTGGGAAAGGATAGTGGGCGGCTAGAGGCTAGTGAGTGTGTGTTGTGAAATGAGAGGGTTAGTTTTAAGGTTTATAAGTGAATATATATATATATATATATATATATATAGAGTAGGGTTTTTTTTGTAATTTTATTAACTTGTAACTGGGTCGAGTCAGGTCCAGGCCGGGTTTTACAAAAAACCCGAACCTGACCCAGATCCGCCTCAGGTTTTTTTTTTTTTTTTTTTAACCCAAACCCGACCCTATTATTTATCGGGCTGGGCCGAGTACCCGCGGATTGGGCCGCAAATGCCATCCCTACATACAGAGCCATAGCCTCCTTCACCCAATTTGTCGTTGAAACCTTTGGACATCTTCCTAATTTCTGATTAAGAGTACCTAATTGGCATGAGGTTAATTGGCTTTGCAAAAATTCTTCAATAGCACCATACATTGATAAATGTCTCTTACGCCACTTATATATCAAAAATGCCACCACACATGGTATCCCCAAGGCAGTCTTTGTTTCAAGGTGAAATAGTACTGTGCAGAAACATAACCGAAATAACCATAAGAAAACAAATTTGTTGTTGCACCTGTCAGCTTTTTTAATTTTAAGTTGAAAAAATAGTTAAGTCTTACAACTATATACCTTCTTAATCCTAGTAATTAAGCACAATCTATGTTTCATGTTACTGTCACTAATATTTGTGTCTTATTTGCATGGCAAACTATTTTTAATCACAATCTTAATGAATGATATGCTAAAAAAAGTGGAAGAAGAGATTTAGGTTGTTACCCACTTTCATTGATATGGACAAATAATCTGCAAGAAATATTAACAAAAAGAAGGTGAAATTAACTTTTGTTAACGAAAAATGAATTGTTAATTAGTGAAACAAGGTGACCTTAATAACCTAAAAATTCTAAGGCCTAATAAAACTGCATTAACAACTCTAATAAAACTGCAGTAAGATCTCTCATTGGGCCGTGCTTAGCAAGAAATATAAACAACCATAAAAACTAGTTGACTTTATAATTTATATATCTGGTCTTTAAAATTGTGATGTCACTTTAATTGAGTGCAACTCGATCAAATGCCTACAACGTTCTCAATAAGCATTAGTTGTTAGAATTATATAATTAAATGATTAAATATACCATTTTCCATTTCCCAAGATTTATCCTTTGGAAGAGTCGATAATTTAATATTAGTTAACCTATGGTTGGGGCTAAAGATTTTGGCCATCGAGTAAAGCAAACCTATTTTAATTAGGTTATAATAGAGTAAATGTTCAGACATGCATTTTGGTTTGAATATTAACTACTAAACCTTTATTCTCACAGAAATATTGGGAGTGGAAAGGTAAATGGTTAGGGTCACGCTAATGGATGCCCTTAGGGCAATGGTAGACGTGGCAAAATGGGCGGGTCGGGTCGGGTCAATCGGGTCATTTTTAAAACGGGTTAATCGGGTCGGGTCGCGTGTCGAGTCAAGTTGACCCATATTTTTCAAACAAGTTTTTTTTTTTTTTTTTTTTTTTTTTGAAATAGATGCAATCTGTCAATTGTTTATGAGTTCCTTAACTATGATTAGATTCTCAATGGTGATACTGTTACGACTTACCAATTACCACTAAACACTTGATATCCAAATTTGGCGCAACTCTTGTTTCAGCTTTCTAAAAGCTAATCTTGGTATAATCTTCGATCTGTTTAAAGTAGGAAGAGAAAATGAAGGTGTCATGTAAAGAATGACAACTATAATGGAGTACATAACATATTAAGTAAAGAAGAATAAGTAAATATTTATAAGAATTACACCTCAATCTCAATCTACTCAACACTGGTAGACGTGGCAAAACGGGCAGGTCAGGTTTGGGTTCAGGTTGGGGTTGGGTCAATCGGGTCGCGGGTCAAAACGAATCATTTTTGAACGAGTCAATCGGGTTGCAGGTCAATCGGGTTGGGTCAGAAAATTCTGGCCCATTTTTCCATGTCTAGGCAATGGTTAACAATTCATTTTAGAAAATTTTTGACACCACTTTTATGAGAAATAGAAAAAAGCTATCAAAATATTAATTGCTTTTTTTTTTCTTTCTTTTCCCGTAAAAACTTTCTTTAAATAGATTATTAACCTTTGGGGCTTCCATTAGCATTTCCCAAATTTTTAGTAGAAAGAAGAAGCTAATTTCTTAATACATTCGATAATTTTTACTTTTCATATTATCTAGCCTAAAAGACTGAGTTTGTTAAAGTTATAAATTGATCACAATTTCCTAACAGTTTCATTTATTAGATATCAACCGATTACCCAAGTATGTGGTTATTCCTCTATCTGTGTCATCAACACACATTAGGCGCAATTACTCATGCAATTCTATATATTTCCTTGTCCATTCTATATTAACTAGTATGTTAATATAGAATTATTAGGTCCACTAGAGTACAATTGAAATGGTCTTCCAATCAATGAAATGTTGTCAACTATATAGGTGTGTGATTCAACTTCCTAATCAACATAATAAAAAAAATAAAAAAAATAAAAAGTAAAAAATTACCAAGTAATATTACAATTACATAAATGACAACATTTTATCTTTTGTGAAAACTAAGAGGACCAAATAAACAATCCTCCTTGTAGAACTAATAATTTCCCTTCAACCATAAGTCAAGAAATGTCAGGAAATAGTAGCCCAAATTAATGAAGTGAGTGACTGTCAATTTGTCCCCGTTTTCTATAATAAGTAAATCAAGAAGAAGAAGGGGTAAGGTTTAATTTCATTGAATAAGAAATTTAGAGTACAATTTCCATTTACACCAAAAATCAAGTGATGTTTTGGTTTGATGATAAAAAAGAATTATCATGGAGAGAACGATATAAATTTGAAATTATTGTATGTATCTTAAAATATAGAATTAAAAGATAAATTTATTAACTATAAATATTTTTGGACATGGCTTAGGTCCAGTGACCCAACACAATTCGGACATGTTTGAATTGTGTTGAGTCCATTGCACTAATGGATTGGAACTAATCTTAACCTACTTTTTAAATAATAAATACTGCAGGTTCATAAAAAGGATAGCTGTTTATTTTGGGTAAGTTGTATTTGAATTTGTCCTTTATATGAGAATATATACTCCCAACTAAGCTAACTAAAACTCATGAATGCATCAACATTTTTTTTTCTTTTGATTTGATAGTGGAGGGTAGGGCATTTAAACCCCAGATGTTTCTGTAAAAAAATACCAAAAAATGTTAATTTTTTTCTCCAATCCCTACCCTAATCCCCAAGTACAAAACCACTTGGATCAAGATGTTTGATCAAAAAAGTGTCAATTTTTTATATTATTATTATAAATATGATAGAATCTCAACTTATGACATTTGCTCCATGATCATTATTCTATTAGACAACAAATCATGGTAAAAGACTGTGATATTTGATGGTAGTGGCTCATCAAATTGAAGCCATGACTCATGTCCAATTGAATTGAAGCAATGACTCATGAGTCAACAAATAGCTTCCATAAAGTTGCGGTTTCCTTTTGGTAGTCCATACAAACTTTGAAAACGACTTTTGCAAGTAGTATCTTCCCTACATTTATTGCTTTCTCACATAATCATAAATGAAAAATACAAATTGTCATCCCAAGTCCAAACTTCCAACACGTTAAATTAAATAGCTTGGCCATACCGCATAAGAAAAATTGATCAATTTCTTTGTCTGTCAACCACAGGTCAAAATCTTAGGAAATAGTTGCTCAAATTAATGCACCAAGTGATTGTCATTCTTTATATATATATATATATTAAATAAAATAAAGAAAGGGAACTAGATAGGTGTTTTTTTTTTTTTTTTTTTTTTTTTTTTGTTTGCAATTTAACACCAAAATGCTAATAATTTTGTTAGTTAACATCATTTCTAAACTATTTAGGGAACTAACATCTCGAGTCTCTTAGACTCTATTTTACTGTAGCAACTTGAGTTTTAAAGACTCGAGGTTTATGTGCTGGTAGTGCTGAGGTGGAACATTTTTCTGCTTGGAACTCGAGTCTTTAAGACTCAAGTTCCCTAAATAGAGCAACAACAAAGAAGAAGAAAGGCAGAGAGATCAACATCTAAAGAAAAGGAAGAAAGGTAGAGAGATCAATACCTAAAGAAACAATGAAGAGAAATCAACAACGAAGAAGAAGAAAGGCAAAGAGAGCAACAACAAAGAAGAAGAAGAAGAAAGGCAGGTCAACAAAGAAGAAGAAGAAGAAAGGCAGGTCAACAAAGAAGAAGGCAACAAACCCTCGAACCCAAATTTCCCTAACGAAAAACCCTCGGCTCCAACCTCTCTAACCCAAATCCCCACGAATCCAGATCTCCTTAACCTAAACCCTTCAACTCAGACTGAACCCAGGCAGTGGGGGCAGGGGTGAAGGCGATTTGGGCTACCTCTGCAAGTTGAAGTTGAAATGGTTTTGATGTTTTGCTGTGGGTCTCTAAATTTGCTTGGGTATTTCATTATTTCACTCTAGGTTTGCTTCTACATTTGTTGACTTCATCTAAGGAAGAGGCTCAAGTTCCACATCAACTCTACCAGCACATGGAACTCAAGTCCCTATGGTCTTGTTTGGGGGGAGGGAATGGAATGGAATGGAAAGGAATGAAAAGAATCATTTTCGAGTATTCTTCCATTCCCTTGTTTGGGAGTTTTAATGGAGGGAATGGAAAGCTCATTCCCTTGTTTGGGAGTTTAAGTGGGAGGGAATGAAATGGTAGGAGCAAACACTCATTCCTTTCTATTCCCTTAAAACCTCAAATTTCCATTCCCCCCAAAATTGGGAGGAATGGTAGGGAATGAAATTAGATTTAATGATTTTTTTACTAAAACTCCCAAAATACCCCTATATATTCAACTCTTTATTTTAAAATAGGGGTCTAATATTAATATTGTCGTAAAATGGTTCCATTTCATTCCCTCCATGTTTTAAACAAGATTACTTACATTTCATTCATTGTCATTCCTTTCCATTCTTTTATTTTAAAACATCCAATCAAGGTTACTTAATTTCATTCCATTCTTTTCCATTCCTTTCCCTTACTTAAATACATTCCATTCCTTTCCATTCATTTATGATCATTCCATTCCTTTCCATTCATTTATGATCATTCCATTCCATTCCCTTATAAACTCCCAAACAGAGCCTAAGACTCGAGTTGCTACAGTGAACTCGAGTCTAAGAGACTCGAGATGTTAGTTTACTAAATAGTTTGAAAATGTTGTTAATAAACAACGATTAGCAAAATGGTGTATTTTACAAAAAATCCCTAGATGGGCCCAATCACTATTCTTTTCTTGTCCTAAAAGCCATCAAACTTAGAAAATCAGCCCATCGGACTTATAAAAGTAGCCCATGACAAGATTGTGAGCATGAACTTTAAAACTTAAAACATTCTTTTCAGCATGAGCTTTAAATCTTCTATAATGGGCTATAAGGAAAATAGTTATTCGTGTGAGAAAATTTAGCTCAATGGCGAAAAACATATTGAACAAGTGGGGAAGGGGCAAGTTTCAGTTTGACGATTCACTCTTCCAGTGGATGAGCCTACATCTAGTTCTAGCTCTAGCAAATTAAAAAATTCAGATGAACAACAGAAGTTGAGTGCAAAAATATTTGTTTCATACACAAGTATTGGAAATCATTTATATTAATTCTATAATAAGTTTCACTACGATCTCTCTTTTAATGTAACGTCTAAAAAAAAAATGTTGAAATGGCCAAAAGCCTAAAAAACCTAGCCCTTCCTATCATGGATTCGTACAAGGTCAAGAAAATGACACCGTCTAAGGAAATGAAACCATATAAGATTTCCTACTTTCAAACCCACACCGTCTCAGCAGAAGCACCACTCCACAGCACCAGCAATGTAGAAACATTTCCTCATATTTGGGTTCCAGAATTTGGATTCTTTTTCAAATTGTTATTGATGGCTGTTTCACCTAAAATTGTTCCATCAAAATGTAAGTATCACTGGAGCTTTGCAAACTCCAACTAGCCTTCTTGGTTCTCGTGCAGAAGATATGCAATATAGACAAACGAAGACAAGTTTGAAAATTTTGAAAAAAAGAAAAAAAAAAGTCCGTACCAATGAGAAATCTCTGGCGGCATTGTCAAATTATGCATTACATGCATTCAAAGAAATGAGAACTAAAAGCTCGAAAATGTGTTGAAAACACAAGAGTTGTTTAGACCCCCAATTAAAAGTTACAGCTCGATTGATTTTACACTAACTTAATACTAAGTGCAGAATAATGTAAATGCGAGCGGACAAACAAAAAAGCTACTCTAATCCATAAACTAAGCAACACAGCAGTAAAATGGAATGTAAAAGAGTAGGGAAGAAAGATCCAAACACAAGACAACACGCAATGTGTTATCGAAGAGGAAACCGAAGAACTCGGTGAAAAACCTTTCCGTCGCCCTCCAAGCGGTAATTGATCCATTAGCCAATCAATTGGGATACATGGGTTAGCAAGAGACCCTCCAAACCTAATCTACCCGATGTACCTAAGCCCTCCAAGCTCCTACTCCAACAAGGCTTCTCGGAACCATGTCTTGTCTAGTTCTCCGGATCCTGCAACAAGCTCCATGTTGCATCTGCCATCCTTGGCTTCTTCCAATGCTTCCCAGCAGCACCAAAACTTCACTTGACACTCTGAAAAGGTGTGGTAAGTGTTTGGGCTGTCAACCTCTCAATGGTATGGAAATGGAGAGGTAGGAGTTGAGGAAATTCCCAAAACAAATGTGTAGAGGATTGTGGTATAACAATCTCTAACTCTCAAGGTGTTTGGCTAGGGTTTTTCTCTCAGAAGCACTCCTCAACATTTGTGGGTAATGTGGGTATAAATAGTGTAGGCACAGAAAGTGTGTATCAGACTGGACAAATTGGCAGAATAGAATGTCTCGCGGGTGTCTCGCGGGAAGACCTTACTCGCGAAATACTCGCGAGACACAGCTGTCTCCATCTAGCCTGACTCTTCGCATTCCAGTATGTGCAAGGCACATGAGATACTTCACGGGATGCTAAGTCACGGGCTACCCATGAAAAATTCTTCAGTCTTCAAATGCTTAAGTCGTCACACTACTCTCTCTATCACACAACCCGTACAATGAAATCCCACAGCAAATACAGGGTACAAAAGATTGAATAAAATTATAATCAAATTTGGCACGGAATATAAGCCAACAAAAACACATAGTTGTAAATAACAACTTTACAATCTTCCCCTTTGGCTATTCCGTGACAAAACCCCTAAAACAGACTTTAGACTTAAACGTGAGTTTGGGAACAATGGCAAAACTCACTCACACCTAATCTAGAAGCTGTGAAGCACTTGCATGTATATACCTGTTACCTAGAACACTTGCACACAAACAAAACTTTCATTAAGCTTATGACAAGTTGAACACAAGGTAAGTACACAAGCAAGTAAAGTGTGATCGAGTTTATAAAAAATGTAAAACATGTAAGCATATCTTGATCAAACAAAAACAATCATTAAAAAATTACTACAATGAACATTTAGCAAGTAAATGCTCATTCAGACACGCAATGCAATTAAGAACAATTCAAAGGTTCAATTGCATGTCCAACACTCAACCAATGCAAAATACACGAAGTACTTGCATCTAGGATACAAGATCCTACTAGGGAACAAGAGTGAAGAACTTAAGACATATCAGCAATATCTTAAAAGTACAAAAAGAAAATGCTACAAAGCATAGAGAAAAACACAAATACTGAAAATAAACTGAAATTAAAAATAGAGTATCAAAGCTTTAAACAAAACTAATAACAGAAAAAAAAAACTGTAAACAAAAAAGCCAACAGTTATAAAAGCTAAAAATAAACAGCCTGTGAACCAATAACCAATGTTTCTAAGCCTAAACCTATGCTCCTCTTAACACTGTGCAAGCTCTTTCTCAGCTCCCCCTTAAAATTTTCTCCCTCTTTTTGACTGGAATGGCCAAAGGGCTAGAATGCCTCGGACTTTAAGTCTAAACCATGATTGACGGATAACTCCTCTATCTGAGTAGATAAGGCTGTGATCTGTCCTTGCACATAAGCAAACTGGTTTGCTGTGTGCTGTACATGTGAATCCAGCAAAGTGTACATCTGCTCAACTCTAGCTATAAGATGATCAAGTCTGTCCGGTCCCCAAGCTGGTGCAGAAGATGATGGCTGAGCTGAGGGTTGATTTGATGATTTTGGAGCAGTAATAAAGTGCACTATCTCATCCTCTGTGTCACCTTCCTCCTGCTCAACACGTGCTTGTGGTATGGTATGCCGGTCTTGGAGCCTTTGATGTGGGCTATGTTTCTTCTGACTGTGTGTGCACCAATGGGGTAATCCCTCCGAACCATAGTAAGACCACTCAAAAATTTCAGTCTTGCCTTAGCAATTAATCCCATAATCAGTGATGGAAAAGGCATTACAGTCTTTGAATTCTGCTTCTCAATGCTCTTTTTCAACACATGGATGATATGTCCACAAATATCTATCTCTATCTCTTTGTGGGTAAAGAGATCATACAAAAATCTTGTCCTTGGAGCTGAGAATGTAGTGAGGTTGGTGACCAGATACAAGTTGTGGATCATCACATATGTTGATGTCCTCATCTCCTGTGAAAATCGAATTGTATTCATGGATGTCTTCTTCGGTGTACCACCAAGCATCGTTATCATCTCCTATGTGGAACCCAATCTATCTTCATATTGTACTGAGATTGGTTGAGAGGGAGGATGAACCTCCAAGAAGTCTTGGATGATCTCCCTTGTAATCACAAATTCTTTGTGCCTTACCCAGCACTTTATCCGGTCTCTGTTGACAGCAACATTGGAGAAAAACTCCTTGATTATCTCTAAATAAACAACCCCAACCGGGTTCAACAGTTTGGTCTAGGTTCTGTCTTTGAACACCTTAGGTATGAAAGTGCCCTCAAGTGATTCCAGTTGCACGACCCTTTCCATGATGATCGTCTTGTCCTTATAACAGTCATTATACTTCATATCAGCTTCAGCAGACTTAAAATGATCAGAATCAGTGTGTGCATGTTTAGAAGATGATTTATTGGTGGCTGGATGTTTGGTAGGAGACATCTGCACAATTGACCACAGAACAAACCAAGAACATGTACAAAAACACAAAACAAAACACAAAACTTGATTAGATTCAAGTTAGTTCAAAGCAAGGTAATAATAACCTAAATAGAGTATAGACAACTCAAAACAAAGCACATAGACTCAAAATAACATGCTGAATAGATAAAGCAAGTGAACATAGGCACAATGCATGAATGAAGTGAGTGTAACAGTGTGTGCATATGTTGTGCATGTGCTAGTGCATGTGTGTGCATATGTTTGCATGTCCTGATGCATGAGAATGCAGCATGAGATGCACGGGGTGTGCTTAGAGGTGCCTAGGTGTGTGCCTAGTGTGTGCAGTATGGGCAAAGTGTGTGAAACACATAAATAGTGACCAAAACAAGTTAAAAAAGGTCAAACAAGTGTAAACTCAGAGATTGGAATTCACTTGAATCCAATTTAGCACAAGAATGTCACTAGGACATTCTGTCAAACATCTAACATGCAATACAACACAACAAAGATGTAAAATGCATGAACATAGTGAAAATATGCCTCAATACATGTTAAAACTGCCACAAAGGGCCAACACAGATGCACAAACACCAAATGGGACTCAACCCAATCAAAAATTTTGGAAAAAAAATTCACAAAATGAAGAACCCAACCATTTTTTGAAAAATCCCCAATTTACAAAACCCTAAGTTAAAATCTGCAAAATGTAAAACAAAATGAAAGCAATGTTAAGGAAAACATACCTTGAAGTGATTTTGCTGAGATTTTCACTTGAAAATGATGGGGTTTTGATGAAATTTGATTTTGGGTTGAGGAGGTTCGAAGAGGGTCAGGGCGAGGGAAATGTCTAAGTGTTTGAAAAACTGTCATATCTGCTACATAAAACTAATAACATGTGTTTTTCACGAGTTAGGTAGTCACGATGCAGTCGCGAGAAAGACCACTGATGCATAAAAACTTTCACGAGAAGCTTTAAGTCGCGAGACAGTCACGATAGCTTTTGTCTGATTTTGGAAAAATCTAGTTTTGGCCAAACAACATTTCACGAGAAGCTGTTGGTCACGATATAATCGCGAGAGTTTCTATGTAAAGTGATGAAAAAATTATTTCCCTCAAGCTCATTTCCCCGGAAGCTCTAAGTCGTGAGCTTCTCGCGAAACACCCTCTGAACCAGTTTTTGAAGAAAAACACAAAAATGCATTTTGAACAAAAACAAAAAATACGAAAAGTATAAAATCAATTTCAAAAACAAATAAAACACTCAAAAATATTTTTGGGTTTGATCAACAAGTACTTGAGCATACACATCGCATTTGAACATGTACAATCACACAAATGAGATAAGCATTCATTGAATCAAAGTCTTGTGTGTTGTGGGTGAGTATCAAGTGTGAAATAGTCCTAGTGAAGCTTCAATGATCAATTCAATTAAGTCATACACAACTGGTACTAAATCAAGTGGTCTATCTCAATTATAGAAATGAACATATACGACCTCCCACAAATTAATTACACAACTTAGAAGCTTTTCATTTGGCTTCTGCATAAATCATGACATTTGATCCATTTTTGGATAATATATCTCTTTTTGAGATCGGTGCTTGAAATTTTTGATATTTCAACATAGAGAATTAGCCTTTGGCTTTTTGAGCACCATACAATTCAAAACAAAATCGTTTTCCCTTTTTGCTAGTCAAATACTAGTATGTGCGACAGGCTTTTACAGCTCAGTATCTCTTTTCATTTGGAGATTTACATTTGGTGAGCTCTTTTGCAAAAATAAAAAATAAAAAATAAAGTGGGAAGAGATATAGGAACAAGTCTTTGCAAGTATCAAGACCATCAAGGCTATTGACCAATCATTCATGACAGGCTTGAAGATCTATTTACAACAATCACACATAGTTTTCAAGATTTCTTTCACACAGATAAAGGTGCATACAAAACAAGCTAAGCTTGTAAATGCACTATGCCATTAGTACGAAGGTACTAGGCCAAACTCACATGTGATATACACAAAACAAGCGATCAAACTTTTTGAAGATTTTTCAACTTTTTATGTGGTTTTGGATTTTTTACTCACACAAAACTAAAACATAAAAGTAAGATCAAAACAAAAACAATGCAAGATGCACTAACTGCATGAAGATATGACATTCAATGCATGAAGGGTCCTACAAAGATCGAAAGAATTAGATCAAGGACCAAAAGAGCAAAAGCTCAACCATAGGAACCCTTCCTCATCCAAACGGAATGATTGTTTGGAATGAGTGTCTCGTGAAAAGTGAGACGAGGGTTGGAAGAATGAGAATCGAAGATGCACATAGACAAGGAGTTAAGAGCATTAAACACTTTCTTTAACAACATGCTATTTTCACTCAAATCCGGTTTACCATTTTTAGCACAACTTCCAAGAAGCTCAAGTTTCTCTTTTCTTTTAATTTTTTTAAGAGCTTGAAACTTAGAGCAATGCAGTCTTAAATGACCAAAGGCACCACAATGGTGACAAACAACGTGTTTAGGTCCACTATGCCTTTTGGGAATGGATCTAGCAACATGAGTTTGTTCTGTCTTTAACTTTGGACATTGAGGTCTTATATGACCAATCACACCACAATGGTGGCAAGTAGGAACAAACTTAGATCCACTCAATTCCTTAGGATGGGACCTAAACAGAGGCTTAGGCTTAAGTTCCTTTCTCTCCACTTTTTGGTTTCTTTTGTGTGGAGGAATGTACACCGATTTTTCTTTAGAGCTAAAACTCACATTAGGCACAAAATCGGGCACCACGAAATGATTGCAACATATATTATCTTCCTTTGTAGCAATAGGTTTAGCAATCAAACACTTGGCATGCATCTTAAGAGATTCATTTTCACATTTTAGCTCATCAAAAAGTTTGTTAGACAAAACAAGTTTAGCATCCAAATCCATGTTTAAACATTCAAACGCTTTCATCTTTTCAAGAGAATTTTCAGCAAGCTTCTTATATTTTTCAACCAATTTATTGGATTCATTGAGCTTAGCGATCAAATCATTCCTTTCACAAATGAACTTACTTAAACCCTTTTGAAACTTCTTAGCTCCTCTCTTCAAGAGTTTGTCAACAACACCCATAGATTCAAGTAACATGTCATCACAATTATGAGGATTAACACTCATAAAGGCATTTTCACAAACACATGGCATGTTACAATCAACAACATCCATAGAAGCATACAAAGCATTATCCATGGCAAAACACACAAAGGGTCAAGGATCACACTTAGGTATTTAAACCATAACAAGTGTACCCACTCTAATACCAATTGAAAGCTCGAAAATGTATTGAAAATACAAGAGCTGTTTAGACCCCCAATTAAAAGTTACGACTTGATTGATTTTACACTAACTTAATATTAAGTGCAGAATAGTGTAAATGCGAGCGGACAAACAAACAAGCTAATCTAATCCATAAACTAAGAAACACAGCAATAAAATGGAATGTAAAAGAGTAGGGAAGAAAGATGCAAACACAAGACAACACGTCGATGTGTTATCAAAGAGGAAACTAAAGAACTAGGTGAAAAACCTCTCCGCCGCCCTCCAAGCGGTAATCGATCCACTAAACAATCAGTTGAGATACATGAGTTAGCAAGAGACCCTCCAAGCCTAATCTACCTAATGTACCTAAGCCCTTCAAGCTCCTATTCCAACAAGACTTCTCGGAACCGTGTCTTGTCTAGTTCTCTGAATCCTGCAACAAGCTCCATGTTGCATCTGCCATCCTTGGCTTCTTCCAATGCTTCTCAGCAGCACCAAAACTTCACTTGACACTCTAAAAGGGTGTGGTAAGTGTTTGGGCTATCAACCTCTCAATGGTATGGAAATGGAGAGGTAGGAGTTGAGAAAATTCCCAAAACAAATGTGTAGAGGATTATGGGTATAACAATCTCTAACTCTCAAGGTGTTTGGCTAGGGTTTTTCTCTCAGAAGCACTCCTCAACATTTGTGGGTAATGTGGGTATAAACAGTGTAGACACAAAAAGTGGATATAAACAGTGTAGGCACAAAAAGTCTGTATCAGACTGGACAGGCTGGCAGAATAGAATGTCTCGCGGGTGTCTTGCGGGAAGGCCTTACTCGTGAGATACATGTGAGACACAGCTGTCTCCATCTGGCCTGACTCTTCACATTCCAGCATATGCAACGCACATGAGATACTTCGCGGGATGCTAAGTCGCGAGCTACCCATGAAAACTTCTTCAGTCTTCAAATGCTTAAGTCTTCACACTACTCTCTCTATCACACAACCCTTACAATGAAATCCCATAGTAAATACAGGGTACAAAAGATTGAATAAAATTACAATTAAATTTAGCACAGAATATAAGCCAACAAAAACACTTAGTTGTAAATAACAACTTTACAAGAACTATTTTTGTTCTGGTTATTGCACTATCAAACAAAATAATTTTCAACAATGGTGTCTACTCTCTATGTTGCACGGACATGGTCACAGATGTGGGTATGATACGGGTATAGAAGGTATAACATTATTTCAAAAATTAGGGTACGACAAGTTTGGAGTATGACTATTAATTAATTAATTAAATTTTATTTATGTATATTTTAAATATTTTTGAACATAATTTATATTTATTTTAAGTTTTAAAATTAGTAAAACCTATCAATCAATTTTTCAGTACTTATTTTGACTAAAATGTTTCAATTTAATAAATAACAAAAAATTATATCACAGCAATACTACATTAACCAAATAAATTATTTTACCTAATGATATTTCAACTTAAAAAATACTAAATAGAAAAATTGCTAATAGCTAGCAGGCAAGTCACAACAAATAAAACTAAGTAGAGTCATCCCTATCTTTGTTCGTGCATCTTCATGTCCAATTGAAGCCATGAGTCAACAAACAGCTTCCTATATGGCTTCCTATAAGCTGTGTTTCTATACAAATTTGAATACCCACTTTTACAAGTAGAGTCATCCCTATCTTTATTACTTTCTCACTAAAACATTTGTGAAAAGTACAACTTATCATCTCAACACATTAAATTAACAAAATAATAATAATAATAATAATAGCTCAATGGAAAGTTCAACACAATAAATAAAATTAAATTTCAGTATGGTCATACCTCGTAAGAAAAGTTTATCAAAATTCTTCCTTCGTTAGCTACAGGAATGTCATGAAAACAACTAGCTCAAATTAATGCGTGATTGTCAATTTTTTTTTAATGTATTAAATAAATCGAGAAGAAAGGGAAACTAGTATTCTTTTTCTGTCCTAAAAGCCATCAACCTTACAAAATCGGCCCATCGGACTTATAAAAAGTAGCCTATGAGAAGATTGTGATTTGTGAGCAATGAAATTGTACATGTACATAAAGAAAACACAATACAAAAAGCTTTTAGACATTCATCATGAGCTTCATATATTCTATAATGGGCCAGCCCAGTTGATATCTGAGGAGTTCTGAATCTTCTGATGTGTAGACTGCCCTGGGAAAAATTTACACGCGTGAGAATATTTTAGTGGATAACAGCCCTTACTGAATCAATTAATCCAAGCAAAAAAGTTATAAAAAAAACAAAAAACAAAAACAAATGTGTTAGGGAAAGACCAAGTGTAGCTCGTCCTTGAGTAATTATCCATAGAATGTAAGCTCATCCTTGAGTATCTATCCATAGGATGTAAACTATCATCATAACTAAACCTACTATCATTCAAAGGTTCTTAAGAGGAGCTCGTCCAAACCTTGCAAGCTCGTCCGGACATGGACGACCCTCAACGCAAGGTTCGTCTACATAAGTTCGTGAACCGAACCACGTGGTGAGATCTTTATGCATCATTGTAACTTCTTGTCAAACATTTAACTTCCAATAGCAGTTACGGAAGATGAGAGTAAATACCTTAACTTCTGTAGCGGTTATAAGAAATGAGTGTAAAGCTTCTAATCTCCACAAATGTGGGGGGAAGTTACGAGACAAGTAACCACTTCTATAGCCCTATATAAACACTCATTCCCAACAAATAAAGGCAAGTTTTTCCCTTTCATTGAATTCTCAGAAATTTGGAGTTCTAGATTATGAAGATAGAAACTAACTTCATCATTGGAGGGTTATCAGCTGGTCAACCCCGATCTCCTTTGATTCATTGTTTTTCTCTTTCAGGCCCACCAGATCATCCAAACCCGAAGCATCCATCCTATTGATTTTCCAAGCATCATCAGTTGGCACCGTCTGTAGGAAAGAAAAATTTTTGTGTTGTACTTTATCTTTCTCTGACAAAAGGCTGTATGATTCGGACAAGATCAAGGGCCACTAGCCCAAGCCACCAGGAGAGTAGGGATGCTTCTAGCAATCCCCACCAAGATCGCCAGTCAACGCCTGTCACACAACCGTCTTCCATCCAACACATATAGTCCATGGCAGCTGCAATGGCCGAGTTAACTCGTCAGAACCAAGAGTTGACTAGGGAGATTAATCTAAGAAGGCAATGTCATGAAGGATATGTTGAAGGACAAGCCCAGAGTCAAGAAAATGGAGGAAGAAATGCTGAGCCCGAGAGTCAGTCAAAAGGCACCACTTCGCGAAGGGTGCCACACTGGGAGAAGGAGATGGATCAGGTAAGGAAGGTCATGGATGAGATGAGGGAGAACATGAGAAGGGAAAATCCCGTAAAGGATTTGGTTCATCGAATAGATTCCCCTTTCATGGCTTCCATCAATAGTCACCCCTTGCCTCCGAAGTTCAAGACACAGTTCTTGGATTCATATGATGGAACATGTGACCATTTTGATCATATTGCTACTTTCAAGACTACAATGCATCTCCAAGGGGTCTTAAACGAGATTATGTGCAGAGCTTTCTTTACCAACCTTAAAGGACTAGCGCGAGTGTGGTTCAGCATATACCCCCGAACACAGTAAGTTCATTTGAAGAGTTAAGTAAGTTGTTCGTCAATAATTTCATAGGAAGACAAAGGTACAAGCGCTCCTCATCCAACCTATTAACTATTGAACAAGGAGAGAATGAAAATTTGCGGTCCTTTATTACTCGTTTCATTAGAGAAGCTCTGACAGTGGATGAGATGGATAATAAGTTGTTATTGGCAGCCTTCCATAATGGAGTTAACTCTAACTTATTCATCCACAAGCTTTACAAAAAAGATCCTCAAACCATGGCTAAACTCGTCCATTCGGCCCAAAATTTTATGAATGCAAAAGATGCGATTTTAGCTAATAAGAGGAAGAGAGCTGAGACAATGGAAGCAGATCCCCCGCACCACTCCAAACAAGGTCCACGCCCAAAGAAAGGGCGGACAGGGGAGAAAAAAGATCGAGACAACAAGAAGGCAGGCTCTTCAGCACGAAGTCAGCAATACACACCCTTGAATATCCCACTTGAACAAGTTCTCATGCAAATCAAGGACGATCCTTCCTTGAAGTGGCTGGAGAAAATGAAGGGAGATCCTAACAAGCGCAATAGGAACAAGTATTAACGCTTCCATAGAGACCATGAACATATTGACACGGACGAGTATTTTGATTTAAAGCAGCAGATTGAAAATCTCATCAGGCAAGGAAATTAAGAAATTTCCTTGGACAAGACCACAAGGAAGAGAAGTTAAAGGGGAAAATAAAAGAATCATCACAACCCCCGCTCGGAGAAATAAGAGTTATCATAGGAGGAACCTCAACAGGGCAATCTTCCAAGTCTAGAAAGACATACCTGAAGGTAGTGCAGAACGTCCAACTCTCTGGACGATCACCAAGGACAAGGGTAACGGATGAACAAGCTATCACATTCACGGACGAGGATGCTAAAAGGGTTCATCACCCCCATGACGATGCCCTTGTCATCACTTTGCTTATTGCTGATTATACGACCAGAAGGGTGTTGGTAGATAATAGGAGTTCAGCAGACATCTTGTATTATCCTGATTTTCAGAAAATGAGGCTTAGATAAGATCAACTTCATCCAATGAATTCGCCTTTGGTAGGGTTCGAAGGAATGAAAATGCAGCCTATAGGCATCATTAAATTACCTGTGGTGGTGGGGGTGTACCCACAACAGATAACCAAGGACATGAATTTCCTTATTGTAGATTGTTCATCCTCTTATAATGCCATAATCGAAAGGCCAACTTTAAATAGTTGGAAGGTAGTCACGTCTACTTACTACCTATTAGTCAAGTTTTCTACAGAGTATGGGGTAGGACAAGTATAAAGAGATCAGCTAACAGTGAGAGAATGCTATTTGGCTATGTTGGCCATGGATGAACAGGCTTAGATGATGAACATTGAGGAGAGGAGAGTTGTGGAAGAGCCTACTGAAGTGTTGGAAGACATCCCTTTGGACAAGAATAACCCTGAGAGGTGTACAAGGTTTAGAGTGGATATGGAGAAGAAGATGAAGCAAGATCTTGTCCAGTTCTTAAAGAAGAGCATTGATGTGTTTGCATGAAGTCATGAGGATATACCGAGTATAGACCCTAGTGTCATTACCCACCGTCTAAATGTATATTCTTCCTCTAAGCCTGTACGACAGAAGAAAAGAGTGTTTGCCCCTGAAAGAGACAATGCCATTAAAGAAGAGGTTCAAAAGTTGACTGTAGCAAAGTTTATTCAAGAGGTCTATTATCTAGATTGGTTAGCCAATGTAGTAATGGTCAAGAAGGCTATTGACAAATGGAGGATGTGTGTGGATTTCACCAATCTAAACAAAGCTTGCCCCAAGGATAACTATCCCTTACCGCATATTGATCAATTGGTGGATTCGACTGCAGGTTATAGATTGCTAAGATTCATGGATGCTTTCTCCAAATACAATCAGGTAAAGATGGACGAGGCAGACGAAGAGAGGACATCCTTTATCACCAGTCAATGCTTGTTTTGTTATAAGGTGATGCCCTTCGATATGAAGAACGCAGGGGCAACATTCCAAAGGTTGGTTATCCATATGTTTCGTCCACAAATTGGACGAAATGTAGAAGTCTATGTAGATGATATACTGGTGAAGAGTCTAGATGAGGGGAAGCACTTAGATGACCTGCAAGAAACCTTTGATACGCTTAGGTAGTACAACATGAAGTTGAATCCCAACAAGTGCACTTTTGGAGTTTCGTCAAGAATTCCTCGGATTCATGGCCTCACATAGAGGAATTGAGGCAAATCCTGATAAGATACAAGCAATACTAGATATGAAGCCTCCGCGAAGTATAAAAGAAGTCCAATGCCTTACTGGACGTGTTGCTGCCCTAAACAGGTTCATCTCTAAAGCTATTGACAAGTGTTTGCCCTTTTTTAAGGTTCTCAAAAAGGCATTCGAATGGAGGGACGAGTGTCAGCAAGCTTTCCAAGACCTTAAGACCTACCTCACTACAACTCCCCTGCTAAGCCCATCTATGCCTGGTGAAAAGTTGTATTTATATCTAGCAATGTCCCCATATATAGTAAGCTCAACTTTGATTAGAGAAGAAGGATAGGTGTAGAAACCGGTAATCCAATGGGCCATAGAACTCAACGAGTTTGATGTCAGGTACCAACCAAGAAATGCAATTAAGGCACAAGTATTGGCAGATTGCATTGCAGAGTTTAGTCCAAATCGAAGTGAGCTAAACGAGGTGGATGAGGTATGAAAGTGGGTCGTCAATGTGGATGGTTCCTCCACGTTATACGCAAGAGGAATTGGAGTTATACTCAAATCCCCAAAAGGAAACAAGTTGAAGTATGCAGCTCGTCTACAATACCAAACCACCAACAATAAAGCTGAATATGAAGCTCTTCTCAAAGGATTGGAATTGGCCAAGTCCCTAGGGGCGGAGTTAGTTATCATCCTAGGGGATTCTTAATTGATCATTAATCAAGTGAATGCAGTGTGTGAAGCCAAAGAAAGCCAGATGAAGAAGTATTTAAACAAGGTAAGATAGCTTGTCAAAAAATTCAAAGAAGCCAGCTTTGTTCAACTCCTAAGGGAGGAAAACATGGAAGTATATGCCTTAGCAAAAGCAGCCTCAGCAAAGGAAGTCATGGACGAGTTTGATAAAGTCCAATACTTGCCAAGCATAGATCTACTAGAGGTACAACAAGTTGGAGAAGAACAAAATTGGATGACTCCAATAGTCGTCTACCTCAAGGATGGAAGGCTTCCAGAGGATAAGGACGAGGCCAGGAAGTTGAGGATCAGAGCTGCCAAGTATGTTCTCATAGATGAGGTGTTGTACAAACGGGGTTTCTCTCAACCATACTTAAGGTGCTTAGCTCCGAATGAGTAGAACTATGTATTGAGGGAGATTCATGGAGGAGCATGTGGTAACCATTCAGGAGCAAGAACATTGGTTCATAAGGTCGTCCGTGCAAGTTATTACTGGCCAACTATTCAAGCAGACGTGAAGGCTTATGTCAAAGTGTGTGACCAGTGTCAATGCTTTAGCAATATTTTCATATAACCATCGAAGTATATCACCCCAATGATGGCCCCATAGCCCTTTGCACAATGGGGATTGGATATCTTGGGCCCCTTCCCACTTGGAACCAGGCAGATGAAATTTTTGGTAATTGGTATTGACTATTTCACTAAATGGGTGGAAGCGGAACCCCTAGCAAAGATCACACAACAGAATGTTAAGAACATCGTTCGGAAAAACATTGCGTACAGGTTTGGGGTGCCCAAGGTATTGATATCAGACAACAGATGACAATTTGATAACACACTTTTCAGGGACTTCTGCGAACACTTCGAAATTCAGAATCATTATTCCTCACCCGCCCACCCTCAAGCAAACGGTCAAGCAGAAGTAACAAACTGATCATTGTTGAAGATCATCATGACTCAGCTTGAAGGGGCAATCACAGGGTAATGACTCAGTGATACCTGCAGAAGTACATATGGCCAATCACAGGGTAATGAAGTATCAAGACGAGGATAATGAGGAGCAACTTCGCGTTAACCTTGATCTAATAGACGAGGTGAGGATGGGCGCAGAGCAAAGGATAGCAAGGTATAAGAACCTCATGGCCAGGCAATATGATGCGATGGTAAAATCCAGGCATTTCAACATAGAGGATCTCATCTTAAAAAGGGCCTCTTTAGCAACCAGAAACCTAGCTCATAGGAAATTGGGAGGGACCCTATAGGGTTATCAATTGTGGAAAGCAAGGGTCCTACTACTTGGAAACCTTGGACGGGAGGAAATTGGAGCATCCTTGGGATGTTGAACACCTGAGAAAGTACTATCAGTAAAATGTCAGCCTAGATAAGGATTGTCTTGGATGAGAACTATCACTCTGGTCGAACCAGAGTTTTATGTTGCTTTCTGTTGTATGTGTGCTATTAACTGTTAGAAATTTAGACCCCTTAAACCAACCAGATTAACCTAGTTAATTAGCCAAGTGATTAACTTAGTCAAATTATGCAATTCTAGGTTATCACAAACATACAATCATATCAAAAATACAAAGCAGCGAAAATATAAATAACACAATGATATGATCACCCAGGAAACCACATGGTAAAAACCTGAGGAGGATTTGACCCACCTATCCTCAAGGCAAACCTAAATCCACTATGAAAGAATCGAAGTTCATTCAAAAGGACTTACAAGCTCCCTGCTCGACTTCCTAATGCTACCTACCGGTAGAACTTACTGACACGACCACATGCAAGCTCCGAATCCACGGACTCCTTCTTTCTTGGACTCTTCAATCAAGTACAAGCACCCACACTTGTTATTCTTTATGCTCCAATGGCAGCAACTTTGTTGATCATCAAGATGTTGACAACCCTAAGTTTATGTAAAGGAAAGCTCCTCAATGATCTCACAAGAGATTCACATAAACAGCAATATGAGCAACAAAGACTTAGAGAGGTTTGGGTACAAAACCCTAGAAATAAAAGGAAGCACAAGAGACACTCTAATCTCTCTCTTTCTCACAAAAAGTCTCTAAAACGTTCTAGGGTTTCCCTTATATATAGGAGTGTTTTACTTGAACCCCAAGACGTTTAAGTAGAGTTTGGGTTGAGTTGGAATTCTGCAGAAAACGCAATCTGGCCGACTTTCGATCGATCAAGTCTAACTTTCGATCGATCGAGCCAGACCGAAATGCACCAATGCATCTGCAGCCTCTTGATTCTAACTTTACATGAATACTCAACTTTAAGCAAGTCTAAACAAGACTAAACATATTGTTTTGATTATGGTTTGCCAACATTACACATTAGAGTTCTAAATACATAAATTCCTAAATCTTTATAACCTAACATGAACATTACATGTTATGTTTTAATTCCTTGAGAGTGTGTTAGTTTTAAGTTAACTATGGACGAAGTCATGAACTTTGATGTCTATATGAATAAGAGACTAGCTTCTAAGCATGTGCCATACTTGTGGACGATGTTTATATTATGAATATGGTTTGAATCTTCAAATACATGTGATATATAAAACTTCTCCATAATTTCATTCACAAAAAGGCTAAGGCCTAAAGAAGAATAAAAATATCTAGACGCAGGGATGTAACGTCTATATGCTTAATAAGAATAAAGCAGAAAAAAAAAAATGAACCAAGGTGTATTCATCTAACCAATGGATGAGGTAAAACCTAATTTGCCCAACCAATGGACAAGAAAAAAAGTTCATGCAAAAATATTCAAAATCCTTCAAGCAATTTGACAAACCAAAAGTCCAACTTATGGACGGGCAAAAAGCTGGCAATTTACCCTAAGACGAGTAAAAATCGCCAAACCTATAGACAAGGGGTAATGCTATATTAAGCCTATATAAGGCTAACTCATCTGAACATGAATACTCTCATCAGGGACGAGCCAAGGTTGAAATCAATATCTTAGGTACAAAAAGCAGTTGTCCATGCGACATGTTTGGTAAAAAAATCAATTAACCAGGGAAATAAACATTCATTCATTCATCAACGGGTGGACCTACGTCCAAAAACCCTTATAAAAGTAAAAGCAAAGCAATTGTTTGAAACCTCGTCCTAAAACTGTGGATGAGATAAATATACTTAAGTTACATTTAATGGTTCAAAACAACGATCCAAATAAAAGTGAAGGAGAAAAAAAATACAAAGATGAACATATAAAAGCTTCGTCTTCACTAGGGGGGGGGGGGGGGGACATCAGCATTAGGGTCATCCTGGTTTGGCTAGGTGGTGGTGTCGTCTTCAATGTTGACATCTTCTAAGATCGTCTGAAGGAGAAAGCTTGTAGTAGCACCAAGGTTGAGTTTGATGGAGCTAAAGTCAACTTCAGGGAAGTTTTCTTTGGCATTCAGCTTGAAATCTTTAAACGCAACTGCATAGTTAAGGTCCATCCTAAAATTGCTTGGACGCCTTAAACTCTGCAACTGTGTCCCCCTTTGCTTTTTCAAGAAGGGTACTCAACTCGTCATTCCTCTTTTGGAAGTGATCAAGACGAGTATCCTTCTCTATGATATCAGTTTTCAGCTCCTCAACATGGTTTTGCAACTCCTTAGCTTCTTCCTTGGCCTTGGCCGCCACCTCAGCCCACCTCTTGCACTTGTCCTTCATCTCCTAAAGCCTTGTCTCCAGCAAGATCCTCATCTTGTCCAATTCTATGGCTTGCCTGGGATGCCGTAATGAATTTTGACATTCCTTATAAAGAGGTAAATGACAAAAATGATGGTTAGACGAAAAAAAAGTATAAAATAATGAAGACAAGGCAAAAAAGAGAATACATAACTTGAAAAGATCATGAACACCAGAATGTTCAAAATCTTTCAACGACATGTCATAACATACAGCTATGTCCTCGTCAGACACAGCCTTCCCAAAGTGTTCCCAAGCTAAGTCTTCATTTTTAATGAGATTCATGGGAATCCTTTGAGAAGGCTAGGACGAGGCAAGCACAGTTTTGGATGGAGTGACATCCATTGGAGTAGACAAGTCCACATCAAACATTTGGACGAACGATAGAGGTGTAGGAGGATTAGTCTGGACGACTCCCGCCTTGGACGACCCATGCTTGGCTTTCTTTCCTCAATGGCTGGGGAGGTTCTCTAAGTCCATATTCTTGGACAAAGTCTTCCTTTTATCCCCAGTGGAAGGATAAGCTTGGGATTGAGCCTTAGGCCTGTTCCCCTCATCCATAACTTCCTTTCCCCTGTTCTCTTTCATAGTTGCCATTCCTAAAAAATAAAAATAATAATAATAATAATAAATATAAATATAAATAAAAACATTAATGATAGATGAAAATTAAAATTAGACCAGAATGTATAAACATAAAATGTTCATATAAATTTGAAGTGAAAACTTACGTCTATGAACTGTGATTTCGTGAGCAAGAGCTTCAGTGGACAGTTCAGGGCCAAGTTCCCACTTGGCAAGACATTGGAGAGTAACCAATGAATGGAAACTTCTATCAACATAAAGACGAACCCTGTGGATGCGGTCACGATGAAACTTGCTCAAGGTAGGTCACCTAACAGCTATAAAACAAAAAGAAGAAAGTTAGACGTTCATAAATAAATAAATAAATAATTAATTAATTAATTAAAAAGAGAAAGAGAAAGGAAAAGGGCATACCTTTAGGATGAAGGTTCCCTAACTCCCCAGTGTAAGGGGCAAATGTATCCCTACCTACCTCCACAGGGTTCCTAGCCAAGAAACCAGAGACGAAGAAAAATTTCATCTTTCAGTTTCAGTCAGACGAGGCTAAAGACTTAATTAGCCTACAATTTGTACCCCTAGCTGTAAATTGATAAAAGCCAAGGGACTGGTTGATTTCTACAGGTTTATAGTAGAAGAGGAACTCTTCCACAGCAAGAGGACGGTCCCCTCTAAACACTTCCCTCCACAAAATTTGCATAGAGATAATCAATCTCCATGCATTAGGATTAAATTGACACAATGCTAAACCTAACCTAACGAGCAACTCCCTAGCAAAAGCATTTAAAGGTAACCTAAACCCCCCTAAAAAGTAAGCCTCATAGACGCCAATCCCAAAATGGGGGTTACAGCACCATTCTCCATGAACGACTAACCTAGGGTTAAGCTCATCTGAGATTTGGTACCACGTCTTAAGGTTATTAAGTCTTTGTTCATTTGTTTTAGAATGGACACCTACTGCACAGCTGTAAACTGTTTCCACCTCGTCCAAAGGACTAGATGGAGGGACACTCGTCGAGGTGCCAGCTTGAGACTCGGACGCTGCCCTTGTCCTAAGTTGTTCTTGAAGAACTTCTAAAGGGACCCTAGGGACACCAGATGTATATCCCTCATCCGTAGTGTTCCCCCCACTACTACTATTGCTAGTGCTACTACTAGAGCCACTATAACTAGTTGTATCATGATACTTGTCTATAGCCTTATCTATACTATTGCTAGACGAGGAGATGACAATTTCAGACATTTTTTTAAGGAAACTCAAAGGAAAACCTAAAGACAAGAAGGAAAAGAATACCTGGTTCTAGACAGAAGAGGACTATGGACACAAAGAAACTTTTAGACGAGGCTCTAGACTAGAAATGTCAGGAAGGAAATTTTTTAGAATGAGGAGGCTAGGAGAGGAATTCTACTATTTATAAGCAATGAGGCCCAGCATCCAAAGCGACGTGACCAACCAGAATAAGCCACGTGGCATCTGTCTTGGAAAACAAAAGCTATGATTGAAACATGCCAGGCTGAACCATGTGCCAAAAAAAAATGGAGAACATTCTTAGGATGGACAACACAAGGACAAAGGGGCAACCGATGGGGAAAGATCAAGTGTAGCTCGTCCTTGAGTAGTCATCCATAGAATGTAAGCTCGTCCTTGAGTATCCGTCCATAGGATGTAAAGTATCATCATAACTAAACCTGCTATCATTCAAGGGTTCTTAAGAGGAGCTCGTCCAAACCTTGCAAGCTTGTTCGGACATGGACGACCCTCAACGCAAGGTTCGGCTACATAAGTTCATCTACCGAACCACATGGTGAGATCTTTATGCATCATTGTAACTTCTTGTCAAACATTTAACTTCCAATAGCAGTTATGGAAGATGGGAGTAAATACCTTAAATTCTGTAGCGGTTATAAGAAATGAGTGTAAAGCTTCTAATCTCCACAAATGTGGGGGGAAGTTACGAGACAAGTAACCACTTCTATAGCCCTATATAAACACTCATTCCCGACAAATAAAGGCAAGTTTTTCCCTTTCAATGAATTCTTAGAAATTTGGAGTTCCAGATTTTAAAGATAGAAACTAATGAAGCGTAAGTTCGTCAGTCGAGGTGTTCAAATGGAAGCAATTCCCGACCCGTGCGAACGTGCTCTCAATGGTGGTCACTATTGTGGTGCCTGCCACAATGCCTTCGATGCCAAAGTCAGTATGAGACAATCTTTGAACAAAATGCAATATCTCAGAATAAAAGAAATCACTCTGTGTCTATGTGTATGTGTACCTTGTATTTGGCAATGTGTAGGCTTTATATATGTTTTCATAGCTTCTAGCCGTTGGAGTAGTTATGGAGGCCTTAATGCTCCCCTTGGTAACATTTGGTACCGTGTGATAAGGCCTTAATGTGCTCCAACAGTTCACACAGCTAGCCTTGTAACCGCTTTAGGTATAATTGTACTGCATTGAATGGTCTGGTTATCCTCGTCAGTGACGCAGGTATCTGCTACGATCATCCGAGGGTGCCTTCGTCTAACTTGTTATGATTGTCCATAAGGGATGAATTCGACAATCCTGTCAGCTGCCCCCCGATTCTGTGGTTGTCCAGGCATGACGGCCATGGAATATGAAAGGTTTTCAGATGGTAAGTGACTCTTGGGGTTTCATTCCATATTAAATGCATAGTGGTGGCGTCCTCTGGGTTGCAGTCCACGTGGCTCATTCCGGCCGGTGGAGTTAATGCTCTAATTATTGGGACTATTGGGCTTCTCGCTGATTTTTCAGTTTCCAAAATCTTAGTTTAAACTTCCTCCCTTCTCATTATTCCTTTTTCACTTTTCTCAAAGATTTTCAATTATTTCTCTAAGCATCTTCTTCGCCAACCTCTCTCTGCTGTTCTCCCCCAAACCGGTGTGCTGTGTGGTGATTCCTTTCTTCAAGGTATGTTTTCTGTTTCACTTCTCTTTTCGTTTTGGTCTGTACATATTATGGTAGATTTCTGATTTCGCCCCATTTCTTTCCTTTTTGTGTTTGGCTTTTTGGGTCTTGGGTTTTTAGACTCTTCTCTCCAATTTGTCCATGGTCAGTTGTTCTGAAGTTAGGATAGCTTGTCCATCCATCTCATTTTTTTTTGCTCAACTAGGGGGGTCTTTAGGAATATTTCCACATCTTGAGGAATTTGTCTACGAGGGTAATTGCCTGACTGTGGCATTGACTGATCTGCTGCCCTTGCTGCGTTAGTCAATTGACTGGTTTGATAATCTAGTGAATGAGGGGAGAGGGATGTGATAGGCCACAAATTGAATGACCCCTTGTGATTTAAACTAATTAATTAATTTAAGCCAAGTTATTAATTAATCAATTTATCATGCAAACACGTGGCAGCACAAACAAATCACCAAAAACTAAATATGCAGCGGAAAAATAAATAACTCGGTGATTTGTTCACGAATGGGGAAAAACCCTAACGGCAAAAACCCCACCGGGTGATTTTCAGGTCACCACTCCCGAAACTCCACTATTATCAAATCAAGCGGTTACAAATAAGGAATCCCAGTACCTTACCAACCTACAGTTGAACCCTTACCCCAATACCCAATTGGACTTGATCTGTAGCGACAGTTCCCACCTTTGATGCATGGCTCCCAAGTATGTGACTAACCAGATGCGCGGATCCCAGTACGCGACTTCAATCACCAACTTTAGAATGAGAGGTTGGCTGCAGAGTTCTTCAGATCATCCTATGCATGAAGATCAAGAAGATGCTTGGTCACAAAACCCTAAGGTGCACAATACACAGCAACTTCTTGAAGAAGATGATCTAGGTTAAGAACTTCGTCTCAGAGCACAATTTGCTTGAACAAGGATTGCTTAATGCTTATGCAACTTGTGTCTATGTTGACGGCTCTTAAAACACTCCTTAAATATGTTTAGGGTTAGAAGAAAAGAAGGCCCAAAAACACATTCACGGATCCCAAGAAAATCAGATTGGAATTCTGACTTTTTAAGTCTCGACAGCTAGCAGGTGTCGAGGTAGGTGTCGAGCAGGTGTCGAGCTTTAAAAATTCTGCACTTCAACTTGCTTTTTCTTGGACAGACTTGATGACTTCAACACTTGATCTTGAAACATTGTTTCTTGAAGTATTAAAAACACCTAGAACTACCCAATTACAAGTAGAGTGCGTTTTGTCAAAGGATTAGCCAATTTACATAAAATATGACATATGTTCCTAACATGTAAACACATATGTCCTAACAGGATGTCTGAGATTAGGTCCAGCGAGCTCGAGATTGGGTTATCGTCTAGCGGTAACCCAGCGGAGGAAGATACAGCCGTCTCTACTCCTCGGGAGGTTAGGGCTTTTTATGCCCTTGAGGAGGAGTGTGGGTTGGACGCCAACATGCTAGGTAGATTTAAAGATAGGTTTCAGTTCCCAAAACGAGTTAGGGTTTATTTGCCCGGTGAGGAAGATCGGGCTTGTCACTTTTTTCCTGGGGAGGTTTGTTTCTACGAATCTGCCTTCGTTTGTGGATTGAGGCTTCCTGTCCATCTGTTCCTTATGAAGCTCTTAGACCGTTTTGATATTGCTCCTAGGCAACTTATGCCCAATTCGTGGAGGATTTTGATTAGTTATATGGGAATTTGGTTGGCGGCTAATGACGGGGACATGCTTAAGGTTGACGAGCTTGTTTACTTGTATCATTTAAAAGCGTCTAAGAAGCATGGGTATTACGAATTGGTGCATTGCGAGAGGAAGACTAGGATTGTCAGGGGTTTACCGTCATCTTTCAGGTATTGGAAGTCCAGATTTTTCTTTGTGTCTGGGGACAATTTTGAGACTTCCTCTAGCGAGGTTTGGGGTGATCTCCCGAGGTTGCGTCGTCGGTGGGAAATCCCGACTTTAGGTGCGTCCATATTTCTCTTCGTCAATTTGATTCCTCTATGCTTTCCACTATGGCCATTGATTGATGATTTTTTAGTTAAGAGACGACCCAAGCTCAAGAGCAGGTGTAAAGAACGAGTCCAAAAAGCGATTAAGTACGTGCTGACAATTGAGAGTTGGGACAATCTTGTCGACCCCAAAACACTCGCCTTTTACTGCCTTGGACCAGAACCCTCTACTTTCATCCTACGTAACCTCGATATCGAAGGAAAAAAGAGTAAGTGTTAGATTCGTCAGTACTGACCTTTCTTCTTCCTTTTTTTTTATTTTTTTTTTATCTTTTTTTTTTATTTTTTTTTATAGTAGGGGTTTCCCTTTTGCAGAGATGACGTCCAAATTTAATAAGGACAAGTATGCTAAAATGAGGTCGAAGAAAGATGAGCCGTTGTTGAGTATAGGAAAGAAGACGGTGTGCGTGATCGAGAAGGGTTCTTTTGTCACTCCGACAGCCACCTCCATCATTTCTGGCACTGAGACGACGAGGACAGCCTCTCCATCTACTTCGATTGAAGAGCTCCCTACGCCCATCTCTAAAAGGCCGTGTCTATCAGAGAAGGAGAAGGAGAAGTTGGGTTCCCATCCATCCACTATTTGGAGGGATGAGAGACTAGCAGTGGACAGGGCACACAACGTCGTGACTGCTAATGATTTGAACGTCTTCTCTAGGGTTCCATTCAATAACGTTGCAAGTGGCCACGTCCACAAGCTTGTTCAGGTAAAGTATTTATGCAACACCCTCTCTCTCCTTTTTTTTTTTTTTTTTTTTTTTTCTTTTTTTTACTGATGACTTTGAATTTCTTTTTCAGGTGTTGGGAGAGAGTTTGCACATTGCTTCTAAGTATCTCACTCAAGAGGCTAAATTGGCATCTCTCACGTCCAAGATGCAAGCTTTGGAGGGGGAAAATTCTAAGTTGAAGAAGGACCTCATTGATTCTATGGACGAGGCTACTACCTTGAAGGAGAAAGTCAAGGCCTTGGGTAATGATCTTAGAGCTAAGCATCAGTTGACCTTGGAAAAGGATGAGCAGCTTCTCAGTGCCAAGGAATCGCTTAAGACAATTGCTGCCAGATCTGTGGAGGCTTTCCAAACCACTGACGATTACAACACTGTGCTCTTTAGTTGGTACTTCAAAGGGTTTGAGCTTTTCCGAAGATACCTGGTCAAGCATCCTACTGGCGTCAATATGGAGAACTTGGACTTAGAAGAGGTAGATAAAGAGATGGCCATTGACGAGGCTTCCCAGTACTCCGTTCCTGAAAATGATGTCCCAGAGAATGCCCCTGCTAAAGATATCCCCGTTGATGACGCCCCCTCTGTTGCTGGTGCTTGATCCTGTTACTTATGCAGAAAAAAGAAGTTTTTTCTTTTTGTGTTTGGTTATTGCCCATCATATCTTTTGGGCTTTTTGTAAATCTTATTTTAAAACGATTTTACTTTTATCTACCTTGGGAACAATATTTTAACCCAGTGTTTATGGGTTTTTAGTTGTAAAAACAATGGAAATCTGCCCATTGGTTTTGGGCTTTTCTTTAATTCGCATCTCTGTACTTACTTGCACTTATGATTGCATGCTTTTTCTTTTCTTTCTCTTCACCAGTGTCTTTTTGCATCTACGACTTATATCCTTTTAAGGATCTTTTCATCGTCAGCAGCTTATGTCCATCGGGGCTAAATCTCATCATTTAGCCATTTTTGGCTTTTTATGATTTATGCCCTTTTTAGGGACTTTGTCATCGTGAGTAATTTACATCCGTCAAGGTAGAATTTTGTTACTTAGACATTTTTGACTTCTTGTGACTTTCATCTTTTTTAGGGATCTTGTCATCGTCAGTAACTTACATCCGTCAAGGCGGAATTTTGTTACTTAGCTATTTTTGGCTTCTTGTGACTTACATCATTTTTAGGGATCTTGTCATCATCAGTAACTTACATCCGTCAAGGCGGAATTTTGTTACTTAGCCATTTTTGGCTTCTTGTGACTTTCATCCTTTTTAGGGATCTTGTCATCATCAGTAACTTACATCCGTCAAGGCAGAATTTTGTTACTTAGCTATTTTTGGCTTCTTGTGACTTGTAATTGGATACACCTACTTGTAGAGAAACATTAGCTGAATAACTTATTTATTAATTCCAATAATGAATACATTTAACAGTTACGTCTATTGATGGTATTTCTTTAAGTGTTCAATGTTCCATAGCCTCAGGAGTCTTTGTCCGTCTAGGATTTTCAGGTGACAGCTGCCCTGTCTAGAGTAATGGATGACTCGGTAGGGCCCTTCCCATGTGGGGCTGAGTTTTCCTTGAGTAGGATCTCTGGTAGGCAGGGTTACTTTGCGCAGGACGAGGTCACCTATGTCAAGTCGCCTGAGTTTTACTCTTCTGTTGTAATAGTCAGTCATCTTCTGCTAAAACTCTGCCATTCTGCTACAGGCTTTGTCTCTTACTTCATCTAGGAAGTCCAAGTTGAGTCACAAACGATCGTCATTGACCCCTTCAGTGAATACTTCTCACCTGGTACTGGGTATCCCTACCTCGACCGGGATCACTGCTTTAGCGCCGTAGGTGAGTCTGAAGGGGGTCTCTCTTGTTGGGGTTCTTACTGTGGTTCTGTAAGCCCATAAGACATTGGGCAATTCCTCTGGCCAAGCTCCCTTCTTATCGTCCAACTTCATTTTGATAATCTTGAGCAATGTTCGATTTGTCACCTCCGTCTGCCCGTTCGCCTGTGGATGCCCTGGGGATGAGAACTAATTCTTGATACCTAGGCCTGAGCAGAATTCACTAAAGCCTTGGCTATCAAACTGTCGTCCATTGTCTGATATGATCGTCTTTGGAATCCCAAACCTGCAAATTATATTCTTCCATACGAAGCTCTGGATTCTGGCTTCGGTTATGGTTGCCAGCGCCTCTGCTTCAACCCATTTCGTAAAGTAATCAATAGCAACTAGTAAGAATTTTACATGACCTTTGCCTTGGGGAAATGGGCCAACGATGTCGATTCCCCATTATGCAAATGGCCACGGGGACGCAATCTTCGTCAGTTTCTCTACTGAAAGTCGCTGAACATTTTCGAACCATTGGCACTTGTCACATTTCTTGACAAACTCTGTTGCGTCTACCTGCATAGTCGACCAGAAATAGCCTGTTCAAATGATCTTGCTTGCCAGGGATCTAGGACCTGCATGATCCCCGCAAACACCTTCATGGATTTCCTCTAAGATGTAATTTGCTTCTTCTTTGTTAACACACTTTAGGTAAGGCATGGAGAAGCCTCTCTTTTATAGGGTGTCATTGAGGATCATAAATCTGGCCGCCCTCTTTTTGATCTTCCTGGCCTCATCTGCATTCTGAGGGAGGTGCCCATCCTGAAAAAAGGATACGATGGGCGTCATCCAGCTGTTTGTGCTCTGGATTGCGAATTTTGGAACTTCTTCAATGCTAGGACTTTTCTGGACTTCCATCATTAAGCCTTCTTCCAATGCCCCTCCTTCTGACGAGGCTATCTTTAAGACTTCGTCTGCTATCATATTTTGGCTTTTGGGAATCTGTGCAAACTCCACCTCATCGAACTCCTGAGTCAGATGCTTCGTCAGTCTGAGGTACTTCTGCATTCTTTCTTCCTTTGCTTCATATTCTCCCCTGATTTGCCCAATTACTAGCTTTGAATCGTTTTGGACTAACAAGTTCTTAACTCCAAACTCTTTTTCGAGCCTCAAACCCGTCAGAATCCCTTCGTACTCGGCCTCGTTATTGGTCACTGGAAACTTTAACTAAACTCCATACTTTAGTATTTCTCCATCGGGGGTGATTATGACTACCCCTACTCCCACCCTCTTTTGGGCTGACAAACCATCGGTCTATATCATCCATTGCTTGGGTTTGTTGGTGAGGTCGTCCTCGTCCGGGATGGTGAACTCCACGATGAAGTCTGCCAAAGCTTGTGCTTTTATGGCCGTCCTGGGATGGTATTCAATATCAAATTGGCTGAGTTCAATCGCCCACTGGACCATTCTCCCAGCCGCCTCAGGCTTGCTTATGGACTTCTTGATAGGTTGGTCCATCATTACCAGGACAGAATTTGCCTGAAAGTACTGCCTGAGTTTGTGTGAGGCCATTATCAATGCGAACATGATCTTTTCAATCTTAGGATACTTGGACTTAGCTCCTTAGAAGGCTTGGTTGACGTAATAGACTAGAAGCTGCTTTTTGTCTTCTTCTCAGATCAGGGCTCCGCTGACAGCCGTAGCTGATACTACTAGGCACAAATATAGGTTCTTACCTTCTTTGGATGGGCTTAGAAGGGGTGGATTACTCAAGTAACGTTTGAACTCCTGGAAAGCTGCTTCACATTCGTCGGTCCAGGCAAAAGCTTGTTTTAAGGTCTTGAACGTTGCCCTAGAGACGAACCTATTGAGGTCTGCAATCCTTCCGTGAGCTTCTAGACTTCCTTGACGGTCTTGGGTGATGCCATGTTGATTATGGCTTGTACCTTCTCTGGATTTGCCTCTATTCCTCTTTGGGACACCCTGAATCCTAGGAATTTCCCTGAGGTTACACCAAAAACACACTTACTAGGATTCAACTTCATTTGGTACTGCTTGAGGGTAGCAAATGTCTCCTTGAGATCGTCTAGATGGGCAAGTTCTTCTTTACTCTTGATGAGCATATCATCCACGTACACCTCCATATTCTTGCCTATCTACTTGTTGAACATTTTGTTCACCAACCTCTGATAAGTAGCACCTGCATTCTTCAATCCAAAGGGCATTACCTTATAGCAATAGAGCCCTTGACTGGTGATGAAGGCCGTTTTCTCCTGATCTTTGTCAGCCATTTTTATCTGGTTGTATCCTGAGAAAGCGTCCATAAACATCAGAAGCTTGTGTCCAGTTGTAGAATCTACAAGCTGGTCTATTCTTGGAAGAGGGAAACTGTCCTTCAGGCAAGTCTTGTTCAGGTCCATGAAGTCCACGCTCATTCTCCACTTCCCATTCGATTTCTTCACCAGGACGATGTTTGCAAGCCAGTCTGGATAGTATACTTCACAGATGAAGCCTGCGGTCAGGAGCTTGTTAACTCGTTAGTAATCGCTCGGTCGCTCTCTGGTGCGAAGACTCTTTGCCTTTGCTTGATGGGTTTTTTCTCTGGGTTTACATTTAACTTGTGTTGAATAACGTCTGGAGATATTCCTAGCATATCCTCGTGACTCCAGGCAAAGACGTCTAAGTTCTTTTGAGAAGCTGGATGAGCTTTGTTTCATCTCAGGACTTAGGGTAGTCCCTATTTTGGTTGTCTTAGTTGCTTCCCCTTTAGCCAATTCTACTGTTTCCAGGGTTTCCACCTTTTCTTTCTCCTTCTCCTCGATTATCCATATATGGTTCTCCTTTGCAGCTAAAACGGCCTGGTAGCATTCTCGAGCTAAAATTTGATCCCCTTTAACTTCGCCGACACCGTTCTCCGTCGAAAACTTTACCTTCAGGCAATAGGTTGATGTGGACGCCTTCCACTTGTTGAGTGCTGGCCTTCCTATGATTACATTGTAAGATGAGGGGCAATCTACTACCAAGAAGTCCAGTTGACGTGTCAACTGCTTCGGGTAGGCCCCTACAGTTACTGTCAACGTCACTATGCCCTTAGGATATACCCTGTCACCATTGAAACTGACGAGGGGGGAATCGAATGGACACAGTCTTTTTAGATCCAGTTTCAATTGCTAGAATGCAGGGAGGTAGATGATATCAGCGGAGCTACCATTGTCCACGAGGATCCTTTTGGTGTTGAATCCTTCTATGGTGAGCATTATGACCAAAGGGTCGTTGTGAGGTTGCTTCACTCCCCTAGCATCTCCTTCGTTGAAAGTCATGTCCTATTTAGTTCATCTATGCTTCAACGGGGGTGTCATGTAGACGTTGTTCACCTGTCGTTGATATGTTTTCTTAAGGGACCTGAATGATCCTCTGGTGACGGGCCCCCCTGTGATCGTCTGTATTTCCCCGATCACATCCTGAGGAGGTTAGGATTGACGGTCATCGCCCTTGGATAAGGACTCATGCTGGCTCTTATTTCCATCTCGAAATTTACCGTACTCTCCCTTCTTCACAAACTTTTGCAATTTCCCCTTCCGTATCAATTCCTCTATTTGTTCCTGTAGGTCCCGATAGTCTTCTGTGTAATGGCCATGATCCTTGTGAAATCAGTAATACTTATTCTTATCGCGGACGTTAAGAGACGAGTGTAATGGCCACGGTCATTTAAGTTAGTGTTCATCCTTAATCTACGTTAAAATTTTGTCAACAGGCATAACTAGAGGGGTAAATTTTACCTTTCTTGGGGCTTTATCGTCTTTCCTTCTACTCCCGTCATTGATCCGATGATCCTGACGATCCCTCTTTTGTCCCCTGCGCTCGTCATCCTTCCATCCTTTGTCTCCTAGCTTCTTTGTATCCCTTATGGCTGCTAAGGCGTCTTCAGCATTCATATACTTCTGTACTTTCAGGAGCGTCTCAGCCATCGTCTTTAGGGGATTCTTTGCTAGTGATGCAATGAACTCCCTTGATCTGAGCCCCGCTTTAAAGGTAGTCAGCTATACCTTATCGTCGGCTTCATCCACCTCCAGTATTTCCCTAGTGAAGCGTTTTACGTACGACCTCAAGGGTTCCTTCTCTCCTTATCTAATGGTGAGTAAGTGGTTAGCCGGCCTCCTCGGATGTTTTCCCCCAATGAAGTGACGTAGGAAGGCGTTGCTCAACTGCTCGAAGTTGTCAATGGACGAGGTAGGCAGCTTGGTGAACCATTCCCTTTCAGCTCCTTTAAAGGTGGTAGGAAAGGAACGGCACAATATCTCGTTAGGGGGCTGCTGAAGCCCTAGTGTCGTTTTGAAGGTGTTGAGGTGATCCTGAGGATCCTTGAGCCCGTCAAACGGCTCAAGTTGTGGCAGCCGAAACTTCGACGGTACTGGGCATCCTAAAATCCCTCCTGTGAAAGGCGAGTCTATTGCCCTTAACAACCTACCCATGCTCTGGTCTGTCTTTTCCCTGATGGCATTTCTCAACTCGTCCATCTCCTTCCTCATCTCTTGCAGGAGATCTAAATTTTGTTCTAGTAGAGTAGTAGGCCTTTGATGGTCACTCCTCCTGTGGCTATTCCCCTCGTCCTCAACGTTGTTTTTGGATCAATTCTCCTCCTGTTGAAGTCGTAGTTTCATTTCCTGATTTTGCCTAGTGAGTTCTTCGACGATAGCTGCGAGAGCCTGAACTTGCTAAGCTAAGGTTGGGAATCTTGATTAGACTCCATCTGAAAGTAACAGTTGATCGGAAACTACTTTTTCGAGTCTAAACACGAAAATAGCATTCCCACAAACGGCACCAAACTGATGAAGCGTAAGTTCGTCAGTCGAGGTGTTCAGATGGAAGCAATTCCCAACCCGTGCGAACGTGCTCTCAATGGTGGTCACTGATGTGGTGCCTGCCAAAACGCCTCCAATGCCAAAGTCAGTATGAGACAATCTTTCAACAAAATGCAATATCTCAAAATAAAAGAAATCACTCTGTGTCTGTGTGTATGTGTACCTTGTATTTGGCGATGTGTAGGCTTTATATATGTTTTCATAGCTTCTAGCCATTGGAGTAGTTATGGAGGCCTTAATGCTCCCCTTGGTAACGTTTGGTACTGTGTGATGAGGCCTTAATGTGCTCCAACGGTTCATACAACTAGCCTTGTAACCGCTCTAGGTATAATTGTACTGCATTGAATGGCCTGGTTGTCCTCGTCAGTGATGCGGGTATCTGCTACGATCGTCCTAGGGTTCCTTCGTCCATATTTGTTATGATTGTCCATAAGGGATGAATTCAACAGTCCCATCAGAAACTAACTTCATCATCAAAGGGTTATCAGCTGATCAACCCCGGTCTCCTTTGATTCATTGTTTTTCTCTTTCAAGCCCACCAGATCATCCAAACCCAAAGCATCCAGCCTACTGATTTCCAAGCATCATCAAAATGCACTTATAAAGTCCACCTGAAGGAACGATTGACCCAAGTCTATAAATTTTCGCCCACCCAAATAATACTTGATAGGCCAAGAATGTATTGACCCCTTGTGATTAATTAATTGATTAATTAGCCAAATTTATTAATTAATCAAATTAACATGCAAATGCGTGGTAGCACAAACAAATCACCAATTAAACTAAGCATGCAACAAAAAATAAATTGATACAGTAATTTGTTTACGAATGGGGAAAACTAATGCGGCAAAACTCCCACCGGGTGATTTTAAGGTCACCACTCCCGAAATTCCACTATTATCACAACAAGCAATTACAAGTAAAGGAATCCCAGTACCTTATACCAACCTACAGTTGAACCCTTACCCCAATACCCAATTGAAATTGTTTTGTAGTGACAATTTCTCCTTTTGATGCACGGCTCCCAGTACGTGACTAACCAATTGTGCGGATCCTAGTACGTGACTTCAATCACCAACTAGAGAAGGTTGTTGGCTGCAAAGTTCTTCAGTTCATCCAATGCTTGGTTACAAAACCCTACGGTGCACAAAGACAGCAACTTCTTCACAAGAATGATGAACTTGGGCAAAACTCTATCTCCGGTCATAATATGCTTAAACAAACTTTGCTCAACACTTGTGTAACTTGTTCCACCTTTGATAGCTCTTAAAATAATCATTTTGTATGCCTAGGGTTGTGAGAAAAGAAAGCCCAAACACATAACCACGGATTAGGGTCAAAACAAAATTAAAATTCTGTTTTTCTTAAACCTCGATAGATGCCTAGCTGTCGAGCTGCTGTTGAGCCACGGGGCTAATCAGCTCTTTAAACCTCGACAGATGGCTAGCTGTCGAGATAGCTGTCGAGCTTTAATGATAGGCACTTTCTTGGCTTGAAACTTGGACAGACTTGCATGGCTTCAACACTTGATCTTGAAACAAAGTTTCTTAAAGTATTAAACACATCCTAGATCTACCCAAATACAGGTAAAGTGCGTTTTGGCAAAGAATTAGCCAATTACATAAAATAGTGACATATGTTTCTAACAAGTGAATCACATATGTCCTATCAATACTCGATTGCTTAGAAATAGGTGAGGATTCCATAATAATCCATATAGTCTCCATCTAAGTTAGTTTAGAATCTGTGAGAAGCTCTAGACCACAAATATGGATATTTCCCTAAGAATAGTTATCCCATCCTTACTGTTGTTTGTGCTTTTCATCGTAGACATTGGAGAAGGCCACAATAGTTTTCCCGAATTACAGTGTGGAAACGGTCCACCCATCCGATTTCCTTTCCAACTCAAAGACAGGCAGCCGGACCAGCACTCTGGCTATCCTGGCTTTGATCTCTACTGCTCTCATAATAATGATACGGTGCTTGGGCTGCCTACTTCAGTAAAAGCCTTTGTTAAAAACATTGATTACAAATCTCAGTTAATTGAAGTAATTGACTCAGATAATTGCTTTCCATGGAAAATTATGAGACTCAATTTATCTTCCCCTCCTTTCCAATTCAAAAATTATCTTTATAACTATTCCCTTTTCAGTTGTATGCCAGATACAGAATATTCATATCAGGTCCCTTGTCTTAAAAGCGCTTCAACCTCAGTTCTTGCTTTTCCTTCGGATTATGACATCGACGACTTGCCCATATTATCGTGTACAAAGATGTATACCGTTTCATCAGTTCCATATGATATATGGGGTCCATTTGGATACAACTTATTGTTGCTGAAACTTAAAGTTACTGAAATTGAAAACTGAAAACACTGTAGCAAAATAATTTTTAAATGTGTGAATAGTGCCGTGGGACCCATTTTTAATGAAAAAGTTGCTGAAAAGTGATGTTTGTGGGTCCCATGATTAGTAAATGGGACCCACTGGTGTGCACTCCACCGCTTATTGTGTTGTGAATAGTGCACAGGTTGATGAAAAGTGAATAGTGAATGAGTTGAAAAGTCAAAAACAACAACAGGCAAAAAAAAAAGAAAAAAAGAAACACAAAAATGCAAACGCAGGAATAAGCAGGAATAAGTTGTATCCAAACTCTCACATGGAGTTCTCCTTCTCTTGAATTGACATGGTCTGAACCAAAGTGCGGACACTGTGAAGGGAAAGGCAAGATATGTAGACTTGAGAATAATAGCACTGATTTGAAAACAAAGTGCTTCGACCCCGACAAAGACAAAGGTATTGTATTATTTCTACCCAATTTCCACTTCTATAATCACACAAGTTCTGTTTCAAGCCAACATATATTGATCTTATCAAAGCTTAGTTTATAAGTGTTCTGCAACGGTAATTTCCTGTTACAAGTCAAGAAAAAAAATTTTTAATTTTTTTTTTAGGGAAGTGGGCTTGTGTCAAAAGAAAAATTATTAAATACTATTAAAGTAGAGTGTAAAGCAATCTAATGCTTCATTCTTTTACATAAATTGTGGATTTTATCATGAATTTAATTAGTAAAACTTGCTATTGCATGATAAAGATGAGAGTTTAAATTGTACTTCCATAATAATAGTACTAAATAATTACACGTGTGTCTGTTTCTTTACAAAAATAGTAATTATACATGTGTGTATGTCTATTTCTCCAAAATAATAATAATAATAATTACGTGCCTCAAAAGCCCTTGAATAGGCAGGTAGCTCATTAGTTGAAACTAAACCTTGCAATATCAATATAAACTTTACCTAAAAAGATTAGCATAAGTAATTGATTAATTGAGGAAAACCATTGCTCAGCACGTTAAACATCTTAAAACTCTAAAACAGAACAAAAGTTTTGAATGCAACACTACCTTTCTAATAAGAGTAATTATTCAACATCTTAGGGGAGTAATTATTCAACATCTTAGGGGTACAATGACTTGCATCTTAGGAGTACAATGACTTGATACGTCCCCATCACATAATAACTTATTCTACTAATTAAAGTCATGGTGGAATCCACTATTTATGTAAGAGAATGGACTATCAAGTTTATGTACACATGAATTATCTAAATATTGTTCGGCTAATAGTGATAAACTTTTACACAATTATCTTTTGTTTTCTAATAAGTGTAATTAGAAGCTAATCATGTTAAAATATTTTATAGGTAGATCAAGAAAAATAATGACCACTGGTGAGTTGTCCGTTGGCCTTTTGAAAATTCAGTGTAAATTACTTTTTGTTTTCTTTACTCATGAATATTTAATATGCAGTTTCCATCTTGGGATCATTTCTTTTGACACTAGTAGTCTATGCACTCTACTGTGTCTATCACTATGACAAAACAGGAAAAGAACATCAAGCTAGGATTGAAATTTTTTTGGAGGATTACAAAGCTCTCAAGCCCACAAGGTACTCATATAATGATGTTAAAAGAATTACAAATAAATTTACTGAGAAGTTAGGGCAAGGAGCCTATGGAACAGTGTTCAAAGGAAAGTTTTCGAATGAAATCCACGTAGCCGTGAAGATCTTGAACAGTTCCAAGGGAAATGGGGAAGAATTCATAAATGAAGTGGGAACAATGGGTAGAATCCACCATGTAAATGTGGTTCGCTTGGTTGGCTTTTGTGCTGATGGATTTAGAAAAGCTCTAGTTTATGAGTTCTTACCAAACGATTCACTAGAGAAGTTCATTCCTCAATAGATTCTAACAGTTTCCTTAGCTGGGAAAAGTTACAAGACATTGCTCTCGACATAGCAAAAGGAATTGAATATCTTCACCAAGGATGTGATCAATGAATCCTCCATTTTGATATTAAACCTTATAATATTTTGCTAGACCAAAATTTTAATCCAAAAATTTCTGATTTTGGTTTGGCCAATTTGTGTGCAAAGGATCAAAGTGCAGTGTCCATTACCACAGCTAGGGGGACCATGGGTTACATTGCACCCGAAGTGTTCTCTAGGAACTTTGGGAACATGTCTTACAAATCAGATGTTTACAATTTTGGAATATTGTTGCTTGAAATGGTTGGAGGTAGGAAAAATGTTGATGTAACTATGGAGAACACTAGCCAAATATATTTCCCAAAATGGATCTACAATTTGTTAGATAAAAAAGAAGACCTACAAGTCTATGTTGAGGATAATGGAGATGCTAAAATTGCAAAGAATCTCGCAATTGTGGGACTTTGGTGCATCCAGTGGCACCCAGTGGATCGTCCATCTATGAAAGTTGTGGTCCAAATGTTGGAAGGAGAATGAGATAAGTTAACCATGCCCCCTAATCAATTTGCATCTACATACCCCACAAGAATCAATCTGAGTATGCCTACAAGGCGTCTAAACCGAGAGTTAGAAGTCATCCTAGAATCAGAGTAAGTATATAAAGTAAGAGTCCTCGACAATCATAAAAGTTGCAATCATGTTGTACCTAAGGATTGAAATTATTAATCTTGTGGTCAATTTAGGGACTTCGAATTTTTTTATATGAAGAACGCTCATAAAAATCTCTTAATTTCTTGTTGAGGTAGGAAAGAATATAAGGTTTATTTTTTTATGTTTATTAAATTTTTATATTTTATTTTTATAATTTTCACAATTCTTTTAGAATAAGGCTTTATTTCCTTATTTTAGAGACTTTTTAAGAGTATTTTAGTTTAAATTGAGCCCTTATATGGAATGGTATAAATTATGATTTGTTTTAGAAAAAAAAATGGGCAAAATTTCTTATTTTTAGCCTAATTTTGTGCAATGAAGTATCCTAGTTGCTCTAGGACTTCCTTGGTGATTTCCGATATAATTTAGTGGTTGTAGCCTTCAGGCATTCATACTATGGGGACGCAGGCCCAAATGTATGTTGGGCCTTGGGCCTTGCTCGAGAAGGTACAGTGGTCCGAGGATAGATCAACAATAAGGAAGACATAAGACTTTGAACTTCACATGCAAGCTATGACTATGAAAGCTGAGGGAGGTAGGCCAAGGAGAGTATCTCTTCGACCAAACGATGTAGCAGTCAAGAAGTATATTTTGGTATCCAAGTAACGTTCTAGGAAATTATGTTGATAAGAATATGCACTATGAATGTATAGGACAAATAGGAGCTGAGAAATATCTAAAGGAAAGTTGTTACCACTGCATTAAATGCTCTTCAGCTAACTCTCTGGCCGTATTAATGAGGAAGTGATACCTGAACAGTAGTTTTCAGCCTTACAACTATTACCCAAAGACTTTAGGAAGGTACTGATGGGACAAGGATCAACACTGATCACTTGATCTGCACTTGGAGGGTAGAGATGAAAGGGAAGGATAGTACAAAATAGAGGGAAGACCCTGAGAAACGGGAATCGAGAAATAAAAAGAGAAACACTGTAGCAATCAAGAGCTAAACTTGTAATCTAATTTGAGGATCAATATATAAGAACTGATCTCCACAGATTGTGCCAAGAACATTTTTCTTAAGAATAAACTAGTCAATCTTCATTTTTTTGTCATCCAAATCTACCTTATTTGTTATCTGATTCATTAAAGCCTAATTTTCCAATCCATTCTCTACAAATTTATTGTATTGTGTTCTTTGGGCCTAACTCCTTTTATAACTGTGACCCTACAATTGGCGCCGTCTATAAGAATTTATTTGTTTTTGGTAAGTCTAACTTTCAACTATGATGGGTTCGGGCTACACCAGGCAGAGTTGAAGGGGTCCCAACGTCAGGATCCCTTCCTCAAGCTTGAACAAAGGGGAGACCGTGAGGGAAGTGTTTATACCACCTATACAAGCAGTAACCATTCTGGAAATAGAAATCACCCTTCTTATAAGAAGGATACCAGAGCCATGCAGTTGGAGATTGACCTCTAAAAGAGGAGGTTGCGCCACGAGCGACAAGTGAAAACTCCCTCAAGGTCTGTTTCTTCTTCCAGTGAGGAAAGAGATGACAGTTACAGGCCCAAATCAAGGACTCCACCAAGTGAGTCTTTCTCATATGATGACGACTACCATCATGAGCACAGAGACAGGAGCTCATCCTACAAAGGCTTGGTAAACGATGCGATGAGCAGGGCGCTCAACCAAATTTCCAGGTCGCCTTTCATGCGTAGGATTTAGGGAGGGAGACTTCCTTAGTGCTTCACTTAGCCAACGTTTACCATGTATAATGGACGTACAGACCCTGTGGAACATGTGAGCCACTTCAACCAGAGGATGGCAGTGCACGCCAAAATTGAGACACTGATGTGTAAGATATTCCTGTCCAATTTGGGGCCCGTCGCAATGAGGTGGTTTGATGGCTTGGGTGCAGGTTTTATTGATTCTTTTAAGGAGCTCACTTGGGCGTTTAGGTCTCGTTTTATTACGTGCAGCAGGGTTCCTTGACCCTTGGACTCCCTATTGTCTATGTCTATGCGAGAAAGGGAAACCCTAAAAATGTACTCAGATAGGTATTGGGAGATATTTAATGATATCGATGGGGGTTTTGATGACATTGCTATAAGAACATTCAAGGTCGGCCTACCAACTGAGCATGATTTTAGGAAGTCCTTGACCTAAAAGCTAGTAAGGAGTATGCGACGGCTCATGGACCGTATCGATGAGTATAAGAGGGTGGAAGAAAACCAACAGCAAGATAAGGGGAAGGCTAAGGTTATCCCTCAGGAGATAAGAGATTTCAGGTTGGACCGATACAATAATAACAGACCTCGAAGGGATTTCGTTGGGCAATTTGGGCCTACGGCTCCTCAAGTGGTCAATATGGTGTTCCAAGAACCAGTACATCAAGTTTTAGAGAAGATCAAGAATGAGCCATACTTTAAGTGGCCAAACAAGATGGTAGGAAACCCCATGAGGTACAACCAAAATCTTCATTGCCAATAACACCAGGAACGAGGGCATACCACTGAGAACTGCAGAACTTTGTGGAATCATCTGGATCAGCTAGTTGAGAAGGAAGGTTGGGGGGACCAAGCAGGGTCAGGGGCCCAAGGGAATGCTTCTTCAAGGCCCCCCTTGGGCACCATTAATGTTATCTTTGTTGCTTTTGGTAGAACCAATTCTCACCCCTCCAAGGTGATGTCTGTAGCACAGCTACTTGCCAAGAATTCTAATTATGAGCCGAAGAGAGCTAAAGTAGAGATACGACCAGCATTGAGTTTCTCAAACGAGGATAAGGTTGGAACCATACAATCGCATGATGATGCTTTAATGGTCACCCTTAGGATAGGAGGGTATGACGTGAAGAGGGTATTGGTTGACCAAGGCAATGGTGCAAAGATTATGTAGCCTAACTTGTATAGGGGGCTGAATTTAAGGCCCGAAGACTTGACAGCCTATGATTCACCTTTGGTAAGTTTTGATGGGAAGGTTTTCATTCCAATGGATCAAATTAGACTACCCGTGCAGGTAAGTTCAGAGATAGTGGAGGTGAACTTCATTGTAGTGGATGCTTATTCCCCCTACACGGCCATCGTGGCCAGGCCCTAGCTTCATGCCCTATGGGCCATTTCTTTAACTCTGCGCTTGAAGGTAAAGTATCCCTTGGGGAACCAGATTGAAGAGCTTGTTAGAAGTCAATCCATGGCTAGGCAGCGCCTGGTGGCTACAATTTTGCATCAGCCTAGGGCTGAGTCCTCAGCCTCTGCTGAGGGGAGCTCATAGCAATTAAAGTCTCAGGCATTACCTGTTAGTGGGCCAGCCGAGGAGGCAAAATGTGAGGATTTAGAGAAAATTTTTATAGATGATGACCCGGAGAAGTTTTTTCAAGTTGGGGCTCAACTGCCTCCTCAAAAGAAGGAAGAGCTGGTAGAATTTCTCAAGGGAGACATTGATGTGTTCGCCTGGAATGCTTACGAAGCTCCGGGGGTGGATCCGAACTTCATCTGCCATTATTTGAATGTCAATCCACCTGTCACCCTCAAGAAGCAAGCACCCTGGCACTCATCTAAAAAGCATTCTAATGCTGTCAAGGAAGAAGTGAACAAGCTTAAGCAGGCTGGGGCTATCAAAGAGGTATTCTACCCTGAATGGTTGGCTAATATAATGGTAGTAAAAAAGAAGAACGAGAAATGGCAGGTATGTGTAGACTTCACAGACTTAAACAAGGCCTGTCCAAAGGACCCTTTTCTCATGCCTCAAATTGATTAGCTAGTAGACACAACTGTAGGCTATCATCGGATGAGTTTTTTCGATGCCTTTCAAGGGTACTATCAGATACCTTTAGCCTTGTGTGATCAGAAGAAAACAGTTTTTGTTACTCCTACTGGAAATTATCACTACAAGGTGATGCCCTTTGATTTGAAGAATACAGGGTCCACCTATCAGAGGATGATGACCAGGATGTTTGAGCCACAGTTAAGGGAAAACATTGAAATTATATATAGATGACATTGTGGTCAAGAGCAAGCTAGAATCTGAGCATGTTAAAGACCTCAGAGATATTTTTGAAATACTGAGGAGGCACAAGCTGTGCCTTAATGCTTCCAAGTACTCTTTTGGCTTGGGATCAGGCAAGTTTATGTGCTATATGGTTACTCACTGTGGAATTGAGATCAATCCTGATCAGGTTAAGACAATTAACAGTCTACAGCCACCTCGAAATCCCAAAGAGGTCCAGAAGCTAACAAGAATGACTGCTCCCTTGAACTAGTTCATCTCTCAGTCAGCGGACAAGTGCAGACCCTTCTTCCAATTGTTGAATAAATGGAAGGGATTTGAATGGACCAAGGAATGTGCCTCGACCTTTCAACAACTTAAGGAGTACCTTTCTCGACCACCTATCATGTCCAGGCCTGAGGTGGATGAGGTGTTATTTGCTTACATTGTTGTGGCTTCTCATGTTGTAAGCCTAGTGTTGGTGCAAGTTGATAGTGGTGTGCAGAGGCCAGTTTACTATGTAAGCAAGTCATTGCATAAGGCTGAGATCCGTTATCTACCACTGGAAAAAGACATTTTGGCAGTGATGCACGCTATGCATAAACTCCCCCACTACTTCCAATCACATACAGTGGTTGTCCTAACCCAACTTCCGCTTAGATCTCTACTTCAGAGTGCTGATTACACAGGGAGGATTGCCAAGTATAGGTACGATCCTGGGGGCTTTTGACATCAAGTACATGCCTCACACCTCCGTCAAGGGTCAAGTTTTTGCTGATCTGGTAGCCGAGTTTGCTGAACCCCCATTTGAAGAAAAAGTTGAAAGACAGAACATGGATGGAAAATCAGTTGGCATGGTCTCACTGTATAACCCTTTATCTTTGAGGGTATACGTTGATGGTGCAGTAAATCAAAGGGGATCCAGAATGGGGCTTGTTCTAGTATCTCCTGAGAAGATCACTATTGAGAGATCCTTATGACTGGGCTTCTTGGCCACAAACAACAAGGCTGAATATGAAGCTCTATTGGTAGGAATGATCATGGTTCAAAAAATGGGTGAAAGGGCCGTAGAGATATTCTCGAATTCAAGATTGGTCGTAGGCCAGGTAAAAGGGGAGCTAGAGGCCAATGATGTAAGAATGCAAGAGTATTTGAATCAGGTTAGGTGCTTACAATCAAGGTTTGAATCTTTCACCTTGCTGCATATCCCTAGAAGTGGGAACACACATGCAAACTCCTTGGCTACCCTTGCAATCTCCTCAGCACAGGACTTACCTCGAGTCATACTTGTTGAGAATTTGTGCAAGCCCACTGAGATGAAGAGAGAGGTGGTCCATATCCATCAAATTAGGATAGGGCCCAGCTGAATGGATCCTATAGTGCTATTCCTTAAGGTGGGAATCTTGCCCGAGGAGAAATCAGAAGCTAAAAAGGTGCGACGAAAGGCTCATTGGTTTTGGCTGTCCAAGGACCAAAAATTGTACAAGTGCTCTTTTTCTAGGCCATACTTGCTATGCATACACCCCGAAGAATTAAAACTACTCCTTGAAGAGTTACATGAAGGAATTGTGGGAGCCACACAAGAGGCAGATCTTTGTCTCACAGAGCCCTCACTCAGAGATACAGGTAGCTGGGCATGCAAAAAGAAGCACAAGAATATGTGAAGAAATGTGACCAATGCCAAAAATTTGCACCAAACATTCACTAATCGGGAGGAGTCCTTAATCCTCTGTCCAGCCCTTGGCCATTTACTCAATAGGGCTTGGATATTGTAGGCCCCTTCCCTAAGGCAGCAGGAAATAAGAGATATCTATGGTCAGCACAGATTACTTCACCAAGTGGGTTGAAGCTGAGCCACTAGCAAATATCAGGGATGTAGATTCCAAGAGATTTGTTTGGAAGAATATTGTCACTCGGTTCAGGATCCCTCATACCCTCATCTTGGACAACGGCCTTTAGTTTGATAGCAAGACCTTCAGGAGATAATGTTGTGACCTAGGAATTACAAATAAATATTCCACCCCAGCTTATCCCTAGAGGAATGGACAAGCCGAGGCTATCAACAAGGTCATCATGAATAGACTCAAGAAAATGTTGGATGATGCAAAGGGAAAATGGGTGGAGGAGTTGCCATACGTCCTTTGGACATATCGGACTACACCATGTAGGTCAACGAGGGAGACACCCTTTTCAATAACTTATGGTGCCAAGGCTGTTATCCCTCTAGAGACTGGATTCCCAACATTAAGAATGAGTTTTTTCACTCCAACCAATAATGATGGACTATTAGGGAAGAGCTTAGACTTAATTAAAGAGTGAAGAGAAAATGCCATAGTCCAATTGGCCTATTTTCAACACAAGCTCAAGTAAGGGTATGATGCCAATGTGAGGCTAAGACCACTAGCACCTAGAGACTTGGTGTTGAGGAAAGTTTTGGGTACTACCAAGAACCCGGCCTGGGCAAAATTAGGGCCTAACTGGGAAGGGTCGTATCGTATCACATCAGTGGCAGGAGTAGGTGCATATTATCATGAAGATCTAGATAAGAAAGTTGTACCACGTCCCTAGAATGTAAACAACCTGAGAAGGTATTATTATTAACGAAAACTTCCTTTGCCATATTTTTGATTTATTATATTATGTGTCGTGCATCCTATTATTTGTTTGAATATTAAAGAGAACCTTAGTCATGCCTGGCTCCTCGAACCATATGCTTTGGAGAAATTAACACTATGACATCCTTCTAAGTATTAAATAGAATCTTAGCCATGCTTGGCTCTCCATGACCACATGCTTTGGAAAAATTAATACTTAATGACAAGTGTTAAATGGAACCTTAGTTATGCCTAGCTTCTCAAACCATATGCTTTGGAGAAATTAACACTGTGGCATCCTTCTAAGTATTAAATAGATCCTTAGCCATGCTTGGCTCTCCATGATCACATGCTTTGGAGAAATTAATACTTAATGATATTTTTTCTAAGTATTGAACAAAACCTTAGTCATGCCTGGCTCCTTAGACCACATGCTTTGGGGAAATTAACACTATAGCATCCTTCTAAGTATTAAACAGAACTTTAGCCATGCTTAGCTTTCCATGACCACATGCTTTGGGAAAATTAATACTTAATGACATTTTTTCTAAGTGTTAAACAGAACCTTAGTCATGCCTGGCTCCTCAGACCACATGCTTTTGGGAAATTAACACTATGACATTCTTCTAAGTATTAAACAAAACATTAGCCATGCCTGACTCTCCATGACCACATGCTTTGGGAAAATTAATACTTAATGACATTTTTCTAAGTGTTAAATAGAACCTTAGTCATGTCTGGCTCCTCAGACCATATGCTTTTGGGAAATTAACACTATGGCATCCTTCTAAGTATTAAAAAGAACCTTAGGCATGTCTGGCTCTCCATGACCACATGCTTTGGGAAACTTAATACTTAATGACATTTTTCTAAGTATTAAACAGATCCCAGGTCATCCTTAGATCACGTGCCTTGGGTAAGTTAATATACTTGATTATTTACCTAAGTATTGGAAAAAACCAGGACTATGCCAGGTCCTTTAGATCTCTTTCTACTAAGTGTTTTACTCGTCTCCATGAGGATTGGCCTTCCCTATGAATGGCCCAGTGCTCAACGCAAACATATGGTAATTGTCTTTACTATTTATATTTGTTCAACTTATCTGAGTTAGCAACAATGCGTCATTATTAGCTCTTGTTAGAGCATGTTTAGCAGTAGTTCAATACCATTAGCGACATCATTAACGTTAAATTTTATTAAAGGGCAAGATGATAACTACATTAACCAAAAAATAAATATTGTAAGAAAAGATAAATATCCACAAGGTAAAAAGAGAAGTCTTTTCATTAGGTAAAATGAATGTACAATGTAGTCAATAATAGACTGTCATTACAAAAACAAAAAAGGAGAAGAAAAGCTAAGATCCTAAAGCTATGCCTTAGCAATGGGAGGGTCATCCTTGGCCTTAGCAGCGACATCATTGGCCTTAGCAGCATCCTTGGTCTTGGAGTCAGCATCCTTGATCTTAAGGGCAACCTCTTTGCCCTTGGCTTTTAGTAGGATTTTGCCCTCCTTGCCATTATCCTCAGGCAAAGGTCCCCCTTAGCCGGCCTCTTTGCCCTTGGCCACCTTAACCTCCTGCTTTGGTTACTAGCCTTGTTAGGCCCTTTGAGGACTTTAAGAGGAGGAAGAGAAGCCTGGGTGATGGAAGGCTGTTCTGAGAGGGGGAGAGCAGGAGCAGAGGGAGGAGGGAGATCCATTGGAACTTCTCGAATGTCCTCAGGGTAATATACGTTCTCAGCGACTCTCGACTTAGAGGTAACAAGAACTCCTGCTCGGTTGAGCACTTCCACCCACACCTCTTTGCAGAAGTCTCTGCACACCTTTACCAACTCCTCTGTCAACCAGGTTTGAGTTTCCTACACCCCACAATCATAAGCTACCTATTCTGAGGCCTCAACAGCTTCCTTGATTGCCCGAGCTTCTTCCTTAGCCTTCTGCAAGTCTGCCTTTAGCTCTAGGATTAACTATCTTTGAGTGACCAGCTCTATCTTTATGGGATGAAGCTTCTTCTGCTAGTCCTCGGCCAAGTTCTCAATGTTCTTCAGACCTGCCTCGGCACTTAGGTATGCACTTTTCTTAGTGGCCAGCTTAGTAGCAAGCTCTTTGCTCAAATGTGCCCAGAGCCTTATGGGCTTCAGCATGGAGATTGGCTTCTGCCTTGGCCTCATTCCAGGCATCCTTGACCCATTCCTCAACCACGAAGACCTCCTGGATAACCTGTACAAAAATGACAAATGAATCCCGTGTAAGAAAAAAAAAAAAAAAAAAAAAAAAAAAAAAAAGGAGGGTGGAAAAAGCACCTTAGCATTTAATTAAAAAATAGGATGACGAGCTTACCATAGCAAGATCCCTTTTCAGGGACATGAACAGATCAGGCTGCCTCATGTGCCTTAAAGCCTCCATGTCTTTGGGCAGGAGGAGGGGTTGCTCCAAGGCTTCGGCAATGTAGGCTGAGTGCCCTCTTTGGAACTCCCTGATGGAGGAGTTCCATAGGATGGCAGCGCCATCCAACTCCAACCGAAGAGCCCAAGTGCGATGCTGTTGGTGCAACTTGACTCCATTTGGCTCCTTCCAGCTGTCCACAGAAAAGGCCCGCTTGTCCTTGGCCATCTTTTGTTGCTTGGCCCCCTTTTGTGGGACCACTTCTCCCACCTCTAACTCTTGCTCTTTCCTTTTCTTTTTCAAGTTAGGGATAGGGAGCAAGCCAAGCTAGGTCGTGGGAGGAAAAAGGGGAAGGGGAAGCGTAGGAGGAAGCTGAGATCCCGAGGTAGCCTGGGGACCTGTCACCCTGCCTTTAAAGAGATCATGCAATCCCTTCTTCTTGTTATCCAGCAGCATCTCCTCTTCTTCTATGGAGTCGTTGTCAACACGCGCAATGACAAGTTTAGGAGAATAGGTGGCGGAGTGTCTGTCTAGTTCGTCCTCGGAGTCTGGGAGGTGGATTGTGGATTCTGCATGTTCCTCTTTATCCTCCTCAAAGTGAAATTGGTCAATCTCAGCCTCCAAGGATAGGCGTGAGGAAGCAGTCTCTTCCCTTGGGACTTCTGCTGCAGGGAGAGCATGATAGAAGGGTAGTTCAACAGATGGAAGATCCTCTTGGGCTTGGAAATCGGGCACTAATATGTCAATCCAAGCTAGCTGAGGGTCAGCTGCTCTTATTGCGTTGCCTACTTCTTGAAAAATGTCCTAGAGGGGCACAAGGTCTAAGATCAAATGGATGGCTCGTAACTGTCTATCTTCGCTCATAAAGATCTCAGACCTCAACACCTTGTTGAGACCCAAGACGTTGACAAGGCTGAGTCTAGGAGCGACGTGCCTTTTGTCTGCAAAAACATTTGAAAAGCAAAGCTCTAATCAGTATAATGAAATCACCATCGGAATTGAACATAATACAAAAAGAATGAAAGGATATGAAGCCGAAGGGCTACTGCCCATGCTTCAAGAAAAGAGAAAGAGTAGAAGGAACCTAAACCTAGGGTATCCCACCTAGCTCTCCCTCTTGGACTGGGCAGTGAAGACCATCATGCCATACCCCTGAGGCTATCACGAAGTCGTCTTTTAGACCCTTATTGGATTTAGGGAGACATGAAACGAGCCTAACGACAGACGATTTGGACTTGAGGTAATACCTCGAGTCAGCGAGCGAGTGGCACTCATACATATGAACCACATCGTGCCAGGTGAGCCCCAAATCCATATGTTGGTTAAGAGCATTGAGGCTACCTAGAACCCTAAATAGGTTGGGTGTGCACTGATGAGGACATAACCTATGGTTGATAAGGTAGTCTCAGGTCACCCTGCCCATGGGAAGCGTCATTCCTCCTTCTATAAAAGTAATCATAGGAATGACAACCTCCCCTTCTTCCCTATCAAAGTCTATCCGATCTGAGGGATAATACCTCAGGGCTACTCCCTGCGGAATGTGGTATTAGCTCTAAAGCTCTCCATGGCAGTGGGAGAGTTTACTAGGTGCTTAAATCTACCAATCTAGGCGAACTAAAGGAATGTGAAAGTAATTTTCAAAGAAATGAAGCAAAGAGTAGAAGGCCGAGGAGATTGGCCAAGGAGAAAAAAGCCTATAGAAGTAGCAACTTACAAGGATAAGCACGTGTGTTGATCCCTAAACCTTTTAAAGATTTAAAAATTTTAAGGGAAAGGGCTTGAAAGATTCAAAGACTTGTAAAGCTTTGAAGGTTTGGGAGTTAGGAATTTCTAGAGAGCTCGAAGATATGCAAAATGAGGAAAAATGACTTTCCTGGGTGCCTTATATAGGAGGCGGAATTTAGTGGGAGTTATCCTGCTCAAACTTTAAGGAGAACACCGGCCGTAGGATCCATATCTCATCATAGGATACGGGGAACACAGCGCCGCTTAAAGCATTTAATGAAATATCGCGGGCTCTAAAGCGTCAGGAGCAGTTATGGGACACGCGAAGCGACATTCTCATGTGTAGAAATCAGAGGAACGTGTGGGATTTATTATTCAAACATCGAAACTCCACTTTGCTCCTCAGATAGGAGGGGAAAACCAGAATTTTGAGGGGCTATTGAGGGGATGCAGGCCCAAATGTATGTTGGGCCTTGGGCCTTGTCCGAGAAGGTACAGTGGTCTGAGGATAGATCAACAATAAGGAAGACATAAGACTTTGAACTTCACGTGCAAGCTATGATTGTGAAAGCTGGGGGAGGTAGGCCGAGGAGAGTATCTCCTCGACCAAACGATGCAGCGGTTAAGAAGTATGTTTTGGTATCCAGGTAACGTTCTAGAAAATTATGTTGATAAGGATATGCACTATGAATGTATAAGACAAATGGGAGCTGATAAATTGCTAAGAGAAAGCTGCTACCACCGCATTAAATGCTCTACAACTAACTCTCTAGCCACATTAATGAGGAAGTGATACCTAAACAGTAGTTTTCAGCCTTATAGCCATTCCCCAAAGACTTCAGGAAGGTACTAATGGGACAAGGATCAACACTGATCACCTAATCTGCACGTGGAGGGTAGAGATGAAAGGGGAGGATGGTATAAAATAGAGGGATGACCCTGAGAAATGGGAATCGAGAAATAAAAAGAGAAATACTGTAGCAACCAAGAACTAAGCTTGTGAAAGCTCAGAAATGTGTCGAAAACACACGAGTAGTTTAGACCCCCAAATTAAAGTTACAACTTGGTTGATTTTACACTAACTTAATACTAAGTGCGGAATAGTGTAAATACAAGCGTATAAGCTAATCCATATTTAAAGTAACACAGTAGAAAAAATGAAATAAAGAAGAGTAGGGAAGAGAGATGCAAACACAAATAACACCGAGACGTGTTATCGAAGAGGAAACTGAAGAACTCGGCGAAAAACCTCTCCGCCACCCTCCAAGTGGAAATTAATCCACTAGACAATCAGTTGTGATACATGGGTTAGCAAGAGACCCTCCAAGCCTAATCTACCCGATGTACCTAAGCCCTCCAAGCTCCTACTCCAACAAGGCTTCTCGGAACCGTATCCTGTCTTAGTTCTCCGGATCTCGCAACAAGCTCCATGTTGCATCTGCCATCCTTGGCTTCTTCCAATACTTCCCAGCAGCACCAAAACATCACTTGACACTCTCAAAGGGTGTGATAAATGTTTGGGCTATCAATCTCTCAATAGTATGGAAATGGAGAGGTAGGAGATGAGGAAATTCCTAAAACAAATGTGTAAAGGATTATGGGTATAACAATCTCAAACTCTCAAGGTGTTTTGCTAGGGTTTTCTCTCAGAGGCTCTCCTTTCAATTGTGGGTAATGTGGGTATAAATAGTGTGGATACAGAAAGTGTGAATCAGACTAGACAGGCTGGCAGAACAGAATGTCTCGCGGGTGTCTCGCGGGAAGGCCTTACCCGTGAGATACTCGTGAGACACAACTGTCTCCATCTGGCTTGAGTCTTTGCATTCCAGCATGTGCAGGGCATATGTGTCACTTCGCGGGAAGCTAAGTCGCGAGATACCAGCGAGAAATCTTCAGTCTTCAAATGCTTGAGTCTTCACACTCTCTCTTTCTAACACACAACCCTTACAATGAAATCCCACAACAAATACAGGGTACAACAGATTGAATATAATTACAATCAAATTTGGCACGGAATATAAGCCAACAAAACATATAGTTGAAAATAATAACTTTATAACTTGTAATCTAATTTAAGGATCAATATATAAGAATTGATCTCCTCAGACTGTGCCAAGAACATTTTTCCTAAGAATAAACTAGTCAATCTTCATTTTCTTGTCATCCGAATCTACCTTATTTGTTGTCTGATTCATTAAAACCTAGTTTTCCAACCCACTCTCTACAAATTTATTGTATTGGGCTCTTTAGGCATAACTCCTTTTATCCATTGGGCTTGGGATCCAAACCGTGACCTTACACATACTATTTATTAATAAAAAATTTCAAAGAGTGTTTATTGTTTTTTTTTTTTTTTTTTTTTTGATGGATGCTAGAGGACTCTTTGCTCACTCCATGAAATTTGCTTGTAATCAAATTAAATCCTTAATGTATATTTTTTGATATAAAATGAGTTAAATTTTGTTAAGAAGAGCTTGAAGAATTTCTGTTGGAAGAAGCCTACTCAAACCGTGTGCCAAACAACACATGTCACCTTCACAAAGTGGCCACATTTATGTACAACACCCACTACCCCCAAAAAAAAAAAAATTGGTATTTTTCAAGGGTCAAAACCCTTGAAAAATGTATGAAAAACTCTCGAAAAAAAATTATTTTTTAAAGCCCAGACGAACCTTGATGACCCTTGAAATATACATCATCGAAAATGAAATTTTGAAAGCCTTCACGAACCTCAAAACAAGTGTTTTATCTTTATTGATGATCACCAACCCTTGAAAAAGGTAAAAATAACTAAAAGTCCAAAGATTTGAAATTACAACCTTAGATAAATGAGGTTGTTGAAGGGTCTCCCAACCCTCAAAATAAGGTTTTTCTCTTCTTCTTCTTCTTTTTCTTTTTTTTTTTCTTTTAATAAATAAATAAAATAAAATAATTAATTAAAAAAAACCACAACCATGCACATATACTTTGAAGAACTACATATTACAAAATCTATATCAAAAGACAATATTGTGGGCCTCTTCGGTAAGCAAACTTGAATACTATTTTGTGTTGATTAAATGCCAATACATAGGCCCCACTTTTAAGTTATGTGTTTAGCAAGGGTACTCAAATGAGGTTTTTTAGATAACAGTTCCCAGTGTAAGTGATTGAAAACATGTATTTTGAGAACTCTTGAAGAGTAGTTCTTAGTATTCAAATATAACCGAGTCCAAATCTCCTTCAATGTGTACTGCAAGTCTTCAACCATACATTCATCAAATTAAAAGACTACATATTACAAACTCCACAATAGATCTAAAATTATAACAGGATAACCGGAATACATCAAATGAAATAACAAAAGTTCACATATCCTTGCATGCCTTAAGGTAGTACCTACCATTAAAGAGGGAAAAAATCAATAACTTTACCATTATGATATCTCCTAGTTTTGAAAAGCCACATCAAAAAGTTATTTATTTAAGTAACTTTGCAATTAGTAAACTTTTTTTTTAAAATATATATATATATATATATTTCAAGCGCGTTTTAACTTATTCCAAGGGAATTAATAACATTTGAGATAAAATTGAGTAATATAAGCACACAACTTTGTAGTTTACTTGCTAATTGTATTGATAGATTTAAGTGAACCTAGACAAAGTGGATTGAAATAAGTAAAGTTTTGTTATGTAGGACTCATTTGCAACATTAGCATATATGCCAAGTCAAAAACTTCTTGCTACTTTAGTATTGAATTGGGTTATCCAACCTAATCCAACCCACAATCTAAACTGCAAATTAGACCAGTCTGATCTAGAGCACGAAATGAACCCAACTAGATTGTTCATCAATGACCAGGAGTTGATTTTGATCATTTATGTTGACTTCAAGGGTTGATTTTTTTCAATTCAACTAATTTCTACACAATATTTTGTGTTGATTCTATGTTTATAGTCTATTAGTTCATATTTTGTGTCTAAATGGTTCATACTAAGATTTCTCGCTCTATCCATGTTGCCTTAGATTGCAGCAACTATTAAAGTACTAATAAATGTCAAATTGCAACATTTGGATTTCAAAGAAGATAAGAAGTATAAGAAAGAAGATTTATGTTCTATTTGACCAAGACTAGTAAATGTTCCAAGATATAAAATCTGGCATCTCATTTGCACTAATAACCAAAGCAAAATGGTAGGAAAACGCATAACTAAGAGTAGGACATACGATCCATGTAAACTGGCCTTTTAGTCTTATGTCCAACTGCGAAGATGGCGAGAAGTTTACTAAAGAAGAAATGGTCTTTAGTGAGCAATAATAAAATGAAAAAAATCCTATCCTAAAAGCAATCGTGTATCCAATAATTAATTTGCACAAAAGACTGCTTGATTAGAAACGGCCAGAGTCCACATGGGGAAAAACGATTATTTGTTGAGTAAAAGAATCAGTACTAGCCACTTTATAATGTTCATTCAATTTCATACCAGCTCTTTTTGAACATGAATTTGGTGACTATTTGGAAAGCTCTATTTCTATGATAAAGTGGCACCGAGCTATTCCCCTAAAATTGCGCTAAAAAGTCTCACTAATATTTGTGTGATGTTTCATGCACCTTCGTATCAAATTGAAGCCTTTTGCAAGGAGTGTCATTCTTATCTTTCTTCTTTTCACATTTGGGATTCTATTTGTATTTTTTTAATGTAATCATGTGATGGAGATTCATGTTGTACTTTACCTCCTAAACCGAGAATTACTCCATTATTTTGACGCAGTATTATTGCTTTTGTGAAAAGCTTCTCTACATTACAATATAAAATCCAGGGATAAATAATAATGAAACTTCTATGAACTTGTTAAATTAAGGGGGTACTCGCGGATTAACATGACCCACCGACACCAACCAAAACGAAACACAATTATGGTCTATGGAATTTTCATGGAAGTCTCTTTATAATTAAATATGTGGTAGCTTTTCACTTGGTTTAGCTTGCGTGTTATGCACACAAAAACAGGACACAAGCGGAGTCTCTGTTTAGTGGCTAAATTCCACAAAGCTACACTTGTATCATAAATTCACAAAATTCCATTAACACTTCATTTTGGGAGTTTTAAAAGAGTAGAAATGGAATGAGTAAATCATAAAAGAACAAAAAAGAAAAGAATAAAATGGAATGTATTTAAGTAATGGAATCTAATGAGAAATAATAAAAAAACTTGTACCAAAAATCGTTTTTTAGAGGAGATGCCTCCATATTAATTCTACAACAGTAAACCAATGCTCTAATACCATTTGGAAATTCATGTTATAGGAGATGCTTCCATATTAATCTTTGAAACAATGAACCTATGCGTAATTTGATACCAATTGAAAAATTGTTGTTTATAGATCCCTAATTTGGCATCAATCTTGGCACTAGATACTTTTTTTCAATTTGGCATAACATTCATCAACTAGTTCTGATAGGCCACAATCTGAATGACCCCCTGTGATAAACCTTAATTAATTAATTAGCCAAAGTTGTTAATTAATCAATTAATCATGCAATTGCGTGGAAGCACAAACAAATCACCAAAAACTAAATATGCAGCGGAAATTAAATAACACGGTGATTTGTTTACGAATTGGGAAAACCCTAACGGCAAAAACCCCACTGGGTGATTTTCAGGTCACCACTCCCGAAACTCCACTATTATCAAATCAAGCGGTTACAAGTAAAGGAATCCCAAGTACCTTACCAACCTACAGTTGAACCCTTACCTCAATACCCAATTGGACTTGATCTGTAGCGACAGTTCCCACCTTTGATGCACGGCTCCCAAGTACGTGACTAACCAATGCGCGGATCCCAGTACGCGACTTCAGAACACCAACTAAGGAAGAAAGGTTGGCTGCAAAGTTCATCAGTTCATCCTTTATGATGAATAGCAGGAAGATGCTTGGTTACAAAACCCTACGGTGCAAATACACAGCAACTTCTTGAAGGAAGATGAACTTGGTCAAGAACTTCGTCTTTTGATCACAATTTGCTTGAACAGAGATTGCTCAATGATATTGCAACTTGTGTCACACTTGACGGCTCTTAAAACAATCCTTTTATATATTTAGGGTTAGAAGAAAAGAAGGCCCAAAATCATATTCACGGATCCCAAGAAAATCAAATTGGAAATTTGAAATTTTAAATCTCGACAGATAGCAAGTGTCGAGGTATCTATCAAGTAGGTGTCGAGCTTTAAAAACTTTGCACTTCAGCTTGCTTTTTTTTGGACAAACTTGATGACTTCAACACTTAACCTTGAAACCTTGTTTCTTGAAGTATTAAAAACACCTAGAACTACCCAATTACAAGTAGAGTGCGTTTTGTCAAAGGATTAGCCAATTTACATAAATAAGTGACATATGTTCTTAACAAGTGAAAACATATATGTCCTAACAAGTTCTTCTTCCATGCTCTTGACCTTAACCCTATGGAAGAAATTCTCACAATTAACTTCATCTATTACGACATTCAACTAATTGTAATCTTGGCAATAGTTCTTTTTACATTCAACTATTTGTAATGTTGGCAAATTTCCATGTCAAAAATCAAAATGGTTTCAGTGTAATTGTAAGTTTCCATATATTTTAATTTCATTTAAATTGTAACTGCATTGAGTCATTGAAGTTCAAGTTCAGAAGAAAGAGTACAAGTGCTGCAGAAGGAATATCGATTGAGCAAGATTCATCATGTTAGGCGAAATTATGAATGAGACAACAAAATTTGGGTTTTAATTTCACAAAACAGTTTCCTTGAAATTCTTCTAACCCTCGATCGAGCAAGTTTGCTTAAGAAAATCAGCTTTTTTTTTTTTTGGGGGGGACTTATAATTGAAAAACAAACTACTTTGAGTAGGACAGTGATCAATTTTAACTTTTAAGAAATAGTTTTTAACATGCCTCAAAGTTACATTATTTTTCATATAATTATCAATTTTATTAAGAATCACACGTAGAAAGCTTTGAGAGAGAATCTCTATATGCAATTGTATATCAAAAACTGAATGTAAAATACATAGCCTCTATGTTTATATACAGAACGAGAGGAGAGCGAGAAAATAAGAAAAGATCTAACTGACTATTACACGTGCTAATTTACTCCATATTATATGCTTAAGTAAAACACATATCGTTTAGCTACTTTAATCATAAACTACAAGTAGCTTAGACAGTTGAATAAATATTGCTACTCTATCAACTGTAGCTTTGTGATTCTGTCATCTCAACAAATTTTCTTAACAATAATTTGCAAAGAAATACTTGCTTTGGACTAGAACCACAAATACATTGTAAGTTAAAATGTCACTAAATAAATCCCATAATAATAATTTTTTTTTTTTTTTTTTACCAATTGAGTCAATTGGAATTCATGAATTTATTAATTGTTTATTTCTTTTGATAATTTAATAATAGGGTTCAAGAGCTACGTAACTCAATTGATACCGCTTGGTGTTTTAAAGTATTTGACAAAGATGTTTGTCATTCAAATCCTTCCAACTTGATTATCAAAATATATAGACATTTTTCTAGAAGACATAAAGAAAATATCAATTACATTACGAGCTTTTTGTGAATTTATTAACTGTAGAGTAAAAAGCTTATTGGGTGGTAAGAGGCTCACCAACAATATGGACACGTTTGGTGTGGACCAACCTGGAAAATAGCTTCTATTCACAAAAACTTGAAAACGACTTTTTCCAAGTTGTGTCATATCATCCCTATCTTTATTCTTCTTCTTTTTTTGATGAACTACAATATATATTAAAAACTAAAAAATAGGAACAGATAAGCAATCACCCTTACCGATAGAGTCTAAAAACTCATGGGAGATTGTCTTTATTAAAGCAGAAAAATTCTTTAAAGACTAGGGATAGTCAATTATCCTATTTTTCTTTGTTGCTTTCTCACTAAAACATCAGTTAAAAATACCACTTGAGGTTCTACACTTTAAATTAAATAGCCCAGTGAAAAGTTCAACATGTTCAATTAAATTAAATATATACCTCACTGCTAAAACGTCAATGAAAAAATACAATGTGACATATACCGCATAAGAAAAGTTAATCAAATTCTCCGTTATTCAACCATTGGAATATTAGGAAACTCGTAGCTTAAATTAATCCATGAAGCGACCACTTCCCAACAGCCTTACAAAAAGAGGCCCATGACAAGATCAAGAGCAATGAAATTTTACACACCACGGGACAAAAAGAAAATCCTAACACAAAAAACTTTTCAGCATGGGCTTTATAGCTTCTATAATGGATTGTAAGGCCCAGTTTATGTCTAAGAAGTTCTTATGTGTAGACCAACCAAGAAAATAGTTATATTTGTGAGTAATTTCACTCAATGGCAAAAGACTTCTTAAGCCACCTATATCTGAGTAATTTTCACTCAATGGCATATATAAGACTTCTTGAGCCAGTGGTGTCTGAGATTTCTTCTAAAGGAGTAAGTTTAAGTTTGACTATAATTTACTCTTCCTATGGGATATGCTCGATGACTTCTAGCGAAATAAAAATTAAAACTTTGTAACGAAAAACATAAATTGAGTGCAACAATATTCCAAAATTTGTTTCTTTTTTGGTAGAACTAATATTTCTTTCATCCACAAGAATTGATTGCAATTTGCAACAAGATTCTATTATTTAGTATTTGTTTTAAATGTTAAATTGCACTAGCACTCCTTGAACTTTCTAGTTGTTACATTAAGGCTCCGTAATTATGTTTTTTTTTTTTTTTTTGGGTCAATTTGGTACAATAACTTTGATACTATATTAATATTTAGGCCTTCTATTAGTGCCCTATCCATTTTCTACCAAACGGAACACCCAGTCTTAGAACACATGGGTCTCAGGTGAGCCAAAATGTTTTTGCATCCAATAATGAAAAATGAAGGAAATATAGAGAAAACCAAGGATGAAAGTAGGAATTTGTCTTTGAGGAACCGAAACATTTACAGAGAAATGAGAAAGACTACAAGCCATATAATTTTGTGTGTAAATTTTTTTCACCATGTATAAAGTTACATAGTGTTATATTCTCTAAATACATTCATGTGTTTTCACTATTATACCTTTATTTACGTTAGTTATTATGTTCTTCCAAAGCTTTCAAAAACATTTGTTCCATTGACTTATTGTCTTCACCGTTTAAACATAACTTAATTTTGACAAAGGTTATCGATAAAATTGAGAATGTAATTCTTTATATATTGAATTGAATAACGGTGCATATGTACAATGGTAGTACGATTGTCGTGGCCCTGAAGCACAACAACGACCATATTGGTATAAATACCATGCTCCAATAGCAGGGGCAAGTAAGAGAAGCACAAAAGTGACCATATATGGTTGGAATAATTCAAGCTTTCTCTCGATTTGTTTGTACATTTATAGGATGCTGGAGGATACTCAATATTTCCAGAAAAGTTCAAAAATGTTGAGTATTTCTTCATTTGGGCAAGTAAGAGATTGGGACATTTTGATTTTATATGGTATTCAGAGTCCAAGTTAGGCGTGATTCATCAAGCAGAGGATGTATAATCATAGACAATTTTAATTCCCACACACCAATCTCAAAAAAGTAAATAAAGCTATGCCCTTTTTCACTTAAATTTTTGCTACATGTTTTACACTTAAATTAGTACAAGATGAATGCGTAAAAATAAAAGAAGTCACATTTTCATGAGCGAAAACAGGAATATTTTCATTCAATGGGACAACTCTAATTGAAAAGCCTGGTTGATTAAGGAATATTAATTATCTGCACAACAATAATTTATCCTCTGTAGGAGGCAGGGCAGCCACTAATTATTTATGAATTGATCGCTTTTTTTTTATTTTATGATAATAACATGAATTAATTGCTAACCATGCATATGAGTTCCGAATATATAAATAGTAGTAGAGTAATTTCTACGACTGGGCTATTGCCACTCCAAAATATATTGCCCAGTTTTTCAGCATTGTTTATTAACTTAATCAATTACACACTCACAATTATAAAGTTATAAATATTTTTTTCCTCTTAAAAAGACTTTAACAAATAAATATACCACGCACTAAGCAAAAAAGAAAATTTGTTGTATGTAAGGATAGCTATCATAAATTAAGGGACCAATTATTTGTCACACAAAAATATGAAGTGTCTTTATACTATCATATATGCAAAGAATAATTGCCCCAATTCTACTGTGGTGTTAACTTTCCCTTGCATTTAAAGTATAGCCGATTGACTTGATTCACCTAATTGAAATTATGAACTAGTTGAATTTAAATTGTCTCCTACATCACCTATCGGTCTTGCTGGTGATGATGATAGGAAAGGCTTGGAAGGCATTTGTAAGCATTCAACTTCTCCTTCAAGCATTTCTACAACTTTATTCATTGAAGGACGATCACTAGGCTTCATCTGTATGCACCATAATGCGACCATGATCATCTTCTTAACAATTTTCTTCTCCCCCTCTGTGGCATCTTCTATTTCTATGTCATTTCCTTCGCTAAATTGGCCATAGACCCAAGTTGGGAAGTAAATTTGGCTTGAATGGTCTGCAAATGCATTCACGTTCTTTCTTCTGCTTGCCATTTCCAACAATAACATGCCAAAACTATAAACATCAGCTTTATAGGAGACCCCTCCAATATTTTTATAAAACAACTCTGGAGCTATATATCCTAATGTTCCTCTTGCAGCAGTCAATGACACTATGCTATCATTCGTTGAATAAAGTTTTGCAAGCCCAAAATCAGAAACTTTGGGAATGAAGTTCTCATCGAGAAGAATGTTATGAGGCTTAATATCAAAATGCAAAATTTGCATGTCACATCCTCGATGTAGATATTCAATCCCATGAGCCACTCCAAGAGAAATCTTATATGTTTTTTCAATACTTAAGGGGATACTTCCTTCTTGAGAAAAAATATATTTTTCAAGAGAACCATTAGGCATGAATTCATATATAAGAGCACGCTTTGGTCCCTCAGCACAAAAACCAATGAGTTGCACAACATTTACATGGTGAACCCTTCCAATTGTTGCAACTTCATTGATAAATTCTTGCCCATTAGCTTTGGGGTTACCCAACATCTTTATAGCTACTAGAGGGCCACTTTCAAGCTTTCCTCTATATACAGAGCCATAGCCTCCTTCACCCAATTTGTCCTTGAAACCTTTGGACATCTTCCTAATATTTGAGTAAGAGTACCTAATTGGCATGAGGTTGATTTGGCTTTGCAGAAATTCTTCAATAGCATCATACATTGATAAATGTCTCTTACGCCACTTATATATGAAAAACGCCACCACACATGGAATCCCCAAGACAGTCCTTGTTTCAAGGAAAAATAATACTGTGCAGAAACATCACCAAAATAACTGTAAGAAAACAAATTTGTTGTTGCACCTGTCACCTTTTTTAATTTTTAGTTGAAATTATAGATAGACTTACAACTACATACCTTCTTAATCCTAGTAATTAAGCACAATATATTTTGTTTCATGTTAATGTAACTAATATTTACCTCTTGTTTGCATGGTAAACTATTTTTAATCACACTCTTATGGAATGATATACTAAAAAAGTTGAAGAAGAGATTTAGGTAATTACCAATTTTCAGTGGTATGATGATAAAAATATCTGCAAGAAATATAAGCAAGAAGAAGGTGAAATTACTTTTTGCTAACGAAAAATGAATTACTAATTGGTGAAACAAGTGACCCAAATAACTTGAAAAGTCTTAGGCCTAATAAAACTGCATTAAAAACTCTAATAAAACTGTAGTAAGATCTTTCATTGGGCCATGCTTAGCAAGAAATATCAACAACCATAAAAACCAATTGACCTTCATAATTTATAGTCGAGCTCAATCAAATACTTTCAGAGTTACCAATAAGCATTAATTGTTAGAATTATGCGGTTAAATGATTAAATTTATCATTTTTCAATGTTTTAAGCTTTTGGAAAATTCAGTAATTTAACATTAGTAACCTATGGCTAGGCCTAAAGAATTTGCCCATCAAGTCAAGCAAATGATATTTTAATTAGTTTATAATGGAGTAAATGTTCAGACATGCATTTTGAAATCAATACTAGGTACTAAACCTTTAATCTCATGGAAAAACCCAAGAAAGGTAAATTTTTATTCAAAAGAAGCTAATTTCTAAAGAAATTCAATAATTTTTACTTTTCGTATCATTGATCCTAAAAGAATGAGATTGTTAAAATTATGATTAAATGATTAAATTTAACATTTTTAAATAATTTAAACTTTTGGACAAATTGATAATTTATTATGGTACTAGAGCATGACATCCTATGTTTGTTCCCTTGTCAGATTTGCTTTTTGTTCTACCAATTACCATGTATGTGTTTGACTTTCCTTATAAAACATGACATGCTATTTTTACCAAAAAGGTAAAATAAAATATTTGTATTCATTTATGGGTCATGTTAACGAATGCCGTAGGATATTGGTTAACAATCCAATTAAAGAAAGTTTTTATGGGAAAAGGAAAAAAAACAATTAATGTTTTGACAACTTTTTTCATTTCTCACAAAAGTGATGTCAAAATTTTTTTAAAATGGATTCTTAATCAAACATTTCCCTTCATTTATTTGAGACCAGCCAATTACCCAAGTACCAGCATCATCATCACACATTAGGCTTACTCATGCAATTCTATTTCCTTGTTCATTCTGTATTAATTAGAATCCTTCAAAATGAGATAGAAACCTTACCTTGGTATGAATAATATGTTGTTGCATCAAAAGCAAAAAAAACACACAAATCTGCATTTTTGACAAAGAAAAAAACAATTTCAACGTTAAGAACTTTAAAATTGAATTTAGTCATTATACGACTACAATAACTTTTCCCTAACATGTTTATTACATTGGAATGGATGGGGTACGCATGAAGAAGCTATCTTCTTCAAAGATTCGATAATTATTACTTCCCATTTTCTAAAGCATAAATGTTAGCCAGATAGACCTATTGGCTATTGATTGCCCAATTACATGGTTATTCCTCGACTTGTGTCATCATCACATCAGGAACAATTACTATAAAATTCTATTTTATTGTCCATTCTATATTACCCTTCAACAACTTTTTGAGAAAGAAACCTCACCTCGGAGTGTACGTCGAATACGGTGAAGCAATCCTGCAATGACAAATAAAAGAATAACATCAGCGTTTGGAAACCATAAAAATTAAATCTAGTCATTATACTGAGACTTGAATAAAAATATACTAGTATGTCTATTACATTGGTATGGAATTATGGATGGTATATGCACCAAAAGTTTGGTCTTATAGAAGTTTAATAGAAACAATACGCGAATGGTTAGTGAATCTTGCAAAGGGAAAATAATGGTCAACATGCATGTAAGGTATTTAATTAGAGAATGTAAAGTGTTATGGCCTTATTTACCTTCAGTAAAGTACTGGATGCATCGAACATTGTTCGCGTCATCGAGGTAGCAACTATAGCCGTCTCTTCCGCAATAACTTTTACAAAAACCTCCGAGCCATGAAAGCTCAAAACCATATACCAATTCATTGTGGACGTCTGTACAGGAGATATTTGGGTCATCATTATTTATTGGCCACGATGTTCGAAACATCTTCTCTACTTTGCACGACTCCTCCACTTCGGATACTTTGGTTCTACCAACTTTAACATATCTATACCTCTTGGAATCAGATATAGAAGAAGAGTGGTCATTATAACTGCAAGTAGAAGTGTCCAAATACAATGGAGAATTCACTGGTTTTTCACAGCTCATCAAAACCAAACTCCGAGATAGTTCGAGATCCCAGTAATTCACCTTTTTCCCCTTTCGCAGATAAGTGTAATATGGACTGTAAAAATTGAGATTATATCGAAATGAAGAATAAGTCGGGGTGAAGGAGAAGTAATTGTCCTTGTGTAAACCTGAGTCCACAATACGGATTGTGTAGTTGTTGTAACTGATTTCCTGTACGAAGTATTTTCCTCCAAATAACTCAAATAAGTATGGCAGCACCGTGTGATTGTTCTCACACGAAAGTTCATACCTTGGGTCCCCGCAGTTTTCTGGGTCGGTCTTCAATCGAAAAGGAAAGCTTATGTTGTGGATATTCCCACAAGAAGGAGCGGAGCAGGCATGATTAACCATAGCAGTAGTAGCACAGCAAGTTGGATGGACTAATACAAGAGCAATAAGGACAGTGAGTCCTACAGTGAACGCCAATCCTCTTGCCATTGAGCAAGATGGAGAGAGAGGGAGGAATATTTCCACTAGTACATACTAGAAAACTTCCACAGCTGTAGACAATCACAATAAAAACTTCTTTCTGTGGTTTTCATAGCATCTTCAACATTAATAAAGTAAAAAAGTAGAGTTTCCGCTTGAAGAAAGATGATACGCAAGTTCGTGGTAGTGGACTAGTGGAACAATATCAACATCAATATCACACTGACAATATCTGGCGTTAGCACATACGTCATCTTGATTAATTATTTGACAGTTAATAAGTTTTTTTTTTTTTTTAATTAAGATTTGGGTCCGTTTGATTGGGTGTGACAGAGGAAAACTCAGGGCAGAGGTATCTTTGGACTATTTTATATATATATATATATATATATTATTATTATAAGTGTACTAATTTTAATAATTTTGTTAATTAAAATTACATTTTGTTTCTTTTAAATAATATCATTGATTTTTTTAAGTGTAATGTTATACTCACAAACTTTTTATAACATTTTTATAAACCATTTTATAGTAAATTCTTCTCAGTTTGAATAATGGGCCCACCACTTATATAATTTTTTTACCTATCAGTAATCAATTATCATATCAGTAATTTATATTAAAAAAAAAACTTGTAAAACTAAAAAATAGCTTAACAACAAAAATTACCAATAGTAAAAAAATAAATAAATAAATAAGCTCAATTAACCAATTTTATCCAAAATAAATAACTATGCCCTCTAAAAAATTCTAAACAAAAATAATTTTGTTCTTACCCAAAATAAATAAATAAATAAAAATAAAATCTCAACAGCTAAGCCTAATTGCCGCACATAGCCAAAAATAAAGCCGCCCCCCAAACTCAAAGATCTGGCTCCGTCTCTGAGGATAATAAAAAATATATGAGAGAAAAGTACAGAAAAAACTAATTCTATAAATACTTGGTTGAAGAGAATGGGAGGATAGAAAATTGGTAGTACCAGGTGTATTTTAGCTACAATAAAAGTAAACCAATAGCTAGTATGAAATTCCACGAGGAAAAAAAAGAACAAAGAAGAGGGGGTATGAAATTGATTGAACATGAGTCACATGACTGGGTAGCCACCAACCTATTCCCCGTTCCTCCGTCGTGTCTTAAATTACCATGACAGACACACGGAAAGTTCTAGTCAATGCCAACTTCATCATGCTTAATGTACAATGCATAGGAAATTGATAATTTTTTGAAAGACAATTATAATATGCTGCTACCCACAGTTTGAACATTTTCCTCCACTAAACTTCCAAATATTTTGTGCATGAAAATGCATCAATTCAACTACTTGACGAAAATTAACAATTATCTCGAAAATAATGTAACTTTGAGGCTGTTAAACTTTTCTATTCAAAAAAGTTTTATTATCCTTAGTCCTTACAAAATCACGTGTTCAAGTACACCACCCACGTTTCTTAAAAAAAAAATAGACACACCACACGCACACACGTTTTATTTGTTAGTGTTTGTGTTGCTTAATTTGTATTCCCAAAAGATTTTTTAATCTCTAGATGAAACAAATCGTAAAACACAAACTCAATCACACCCTTTCTTTATATATATATATATATATATATATATTTTTATATTAACAATTATTACCCCTTTTTTTCTATTTTTAGCAGAACAATGGTTTCTTTCTTTTCATCACGGTATGGTTTGTATAGATCCTTTTTTAAGCTGCTAATTTCCCCCTAGAATCTAGATAAATACAGTATATTTAAGCGCAACTTAGCTGGGTATAAGATTTCATAGTGCGGGCCGTGCGGCTTTTCAAGTATTGGTTTCCAATTGTAATATTCAGATTTCAGAGTTTGGAGAAGATAAGGTGTATGGGACGGAAGATCTACGTTCTAGTTTACCAAGACTAGAAAATTTGTTAAAACAAGACTAGTAACTCAGAGTAGAACATATAACCCATGTAGGCTGACCCTAGTTCTGCTTCAACTGCAAAAATGGTGAGAAGTTTCACTTGCTAGTTGATTGAAAAAGATATGGTCCTCGGTGACCACAGTGACCTTGACATTTGACAAAGAGAAAAATTATTTGTTTATTAGAAAAATCAATACCGCCTTGTAGCTTCCATGCACCTTCAAATCCAATTGAAGCCATGACTTATGAGTCCACAAATAGATTCCACCAATACCATTCCATGCAAACTTGAAAACGACTATTGCAAATAGAGTCATCCCAATCTTTGTTGCTTAGTGGAAAGTTCAACACATTAAATTGGTAATTTGACAAGCATATTATAGGTTCATAAAACAAATACCTTGGGTTAGGTACAAAAAAGATTTGAACTTTAGATATTGTAAACACTTTAAAAAGTGTCAACCAATTAAGTTACAAAACTCTTGATAATAAAAATTTATTAATTATTTGAAAAGCTATTCAAGGGTAGAAGAATTTTCCTCCATTAAATTAGGGTAAAAGGCCTTATTTGAGGGTAAGATACTCCCGACAATATAGGACAAGTTTGGTGTGGGTACTGCACCAAATGTTCGATGCACCTTCATATCTAATTGAAACCATGACTCATGACTCATGAGTCAACAAATAGCTTCCAAGAAGCTGTGTTTCCGTACAACTTTGAATATTGACTTTTGCAAGTAAAGTCATTCCTATCTTTGTTGTACGTACCTTAATATCCAATTGAAGCCATGACTCATGAGTTAACAAATAGCTTCCAAGAAGCTGTGTTTCCGTACAAATTTAAATACCGATTTTTACAAGTAGAGTCATCCCTATCTTTATTGCATGCACCTTCATAGCCAATTGAAACCATGACTTATGAGTCAACAAATAGCTTCCAAGAAGTTGCATTTTCATACAAATTTGAATACCAAGTTTTGCAAGTAGAGTCATCCCTATCTTTGTTGCATGCACCTTCATATCCAATTGAAGCCATGACTCATGAGTCATGAGTCAACAAATAGCTTCCAAGAAGCTGTTTTTCCATACAAATTTGAATACTGACTTTTGCAATTAGAGTCATTCCTATCTTTGTTGCATGCATCCAATTGAAGCTATGAGTCATGATTCAACAAATAGCTTCCAAGAAGTTGTGTTTCCCTACAAATTTGAATACCAACTTTCACAAATAAAGTCATCACTATCTTGGTTGTATATATGCACTTTCATATCCAATTGAAGCCTTGACTCATGAGTCATGACTTAACAAATAGCTTCCAAGAAACTGTGTTTTTGTACAAATTTGAATACTGATTTTTTCAAGTAGAGTCATCCCTATCTTTGTTACATCCACTGTCATATCCAATTGAAGCCATGAGTCAACAAATAGCTTCCTAGAAGTTGCATTTCTATACAAATTTAAATACCAACTTTTGCAAGTAGAGTCATGCCTATCACTGTTGCTTTCTTACTGAAACATTAATGAAAAATATAACTTGTCATCACAACACATTAAATTAATAATAATAATAATAATAACATCTCAGTGGAAAGTTCAACAAATTAAATAAAAATTAAAGTTCAGGACGGTCATACCGCGTTAGAAAAGTTGATCCAAATTCTTCTTTCGTTAACTGCGGGAATGTCACCAAACAACTAGCTCAAATTAATGATTGATTGTCATTTTTTTTTTTAATGTATTAAATAAATCAAGAAGAAAGGGAGCTAGATGGGCCCTATCACTATTCTTTTTCTGTCCTAAAAACCGTCAGTCTTACAAAATCGCCCCCATTGGACTCATAAAAAGAAGCCCATGAGAATAAGCAATGAAGTTTTACATGTACAAAAAGAAAAAACAATACAAAAAACTTTCAGACTTTCATCATGAGCTTTATATATTCTATAACGGGCCAGCCCAGTTGATATCTGAGAAGTTCTGATTGGTAGACCGATCTGGAAAAAAGTTATACACATGAGAAAATTTTAGAGGATAAGAGCCCTTAGGGTCTGTTTGGTTTAGAAGATGGAAAAGTGAGAGGATAGAAAATTGTGGGAGGATGGAAAAGTATGAGGATAGAAAAGATTTATGGCCCATTTGGTTTAGAAATAGCTCAGTTTTCAAAACTCATAACTCCCTACTCAAACCTCACCTCACTCAAAAACTGCAAAACACATATTTGGACTCATAACTAAGTTACATATCTCTACAACTTTTTGCCAAAACCGTGGACCCCACCCATTGACACTACCCAATGTTGCCTACTGTTGCTACCCGCGTCTCTCCATCTCTATCTCTCTATCTTCTCCCTCCCTTCAACCCACAACCACTCACCGACGCCATCAACCACTAAAAACACTACAAACCAATCCACCACCGCTAACTCAGCCATTAGCCACCATCAACCACTACAAACCGATCCACCACCACAAACCCAACAATCATCAACAAAACCCATTCATTAACAAAACCCTGCAACCATTAACAAAACCCATTCATCAACCATCGACAAAATCAAAATCCATTCATCAAAATAAAAATAAAACCTCTCAAAAGAACCCATCAACCATCAACAAAACCCATTCATCAACCATTGACAAAATCAAAACCCATTCATCAAAATAAAAATAAAACCTATCAACAGAACCCATCAACAAAACCCAGTCACGGCAACAACGCCCGTTTTGTCAGTCACCGCGACAAAATCAAAACCTAGCACCGGCGATCATGGGTCTTGGTGTTTCAAGGCTCTTGCTTTGCCTTTCTTCGGTAAAGACCACCACTGAGAGAGGCTCTCATGGTTTTCCTTTTCTGGGTCATTGGCTGGTGGCAACGGAACTAGGCTGAACTAAAGAAAGGAAGAAAGAAAGAACTAGACAAAGAACCAGAGAAAGGAAGAAAGAAAGAAAGAAAAAACAGAGAGAGAAAGATAAATCGGATAAAGAAAGAAAAAGAAAAAAGTGGGAGAAGAAAGAGAGAGAAAAAAGTAAGAGAGAGGTAATAAGACAACACATATGGGCCCCACAGAGTCCGAATATTTACAACAATACCATTGAGTTTCATATCTCAATTTTTGAAAACACCATTTAGCTGTTTCCTGTTTCCATCACTCTAACTCAAAAATTTTGAGTTTTGAGTGATGGAAACACAAGGTGAAAATCAAGCCAAACAAAAAAAATTTGTGTAGGTCCCACGTGTTTTGAGAACTCAATTATGAGTTTTGAGTGATATGATCCAAAACTGCTCTAAACCAAACAGGCTCTTAGTTTTCCCTCATTTGTATTTGGTTCGAGGGGTGGAAAAGTGGGGGGATGGAAATTTTTTTTTTTTTTTTTTTTTTGAGAATCTAAACTTTTTTATTTGGTTGAGATAAAAAAATAAGAGGATGAAAAATAAAGTTGATATAAATTTACCATTATGTCCTTACTAAATATATAAACAAAAAGTAACACATTTATTATTAAAAAAAATTTGTATGGACACTTTAAATTTTTTTTTTTTTTAATAAAATAAGCAAATGCTAAAAGGATATTAAAAAAAAAAAAAAAAAAAAGATAAAAACAAACAAAAAGAACCAACGTGCACTATGCAAAATTTTATCCAAAAATAAAAAAAAACCAAAACCAAAACCAAACCAATGTGAAAGTACTGTGCAAACCAAAAGAAATTTAATCCAGGCAAAAAAAAAAAAACGGAAAGACAAAAAATAAGTGAGAGGGGTAAATGAGTGCAATAAAGGTGAGGATATTTGTGTAATTTATTACCTACATCATCTTTTCTTTTTAGTTTTCCTCCCAAATTGGAAGCACAAAATTATGTGGGCCCAGAGAAATTATTTTCCACACCATTTTTTTCTCTCTTGTTTTCTCTTTTGTATTAAATAAAAGAAAATTTTATTTTCCACCCTATACTCCTTTCCTTCTTTTCCATACTCCCTGTTTTCATCCCAACCAACGGGGCTTATTGAATCAATGAATCCAAGTAAAAGTAAAAACAAATGGACTTATTGAAGTCCTCTAAAAGCAACGATTGACCCAAGTCTATAAATTTTCACCCACCCAAATAATACTTGGTTGCTTAGGAATAGGTGAGGATTCCAGGACATTCTGGCATTTTACCCTCTTTTTTTTTTTTAATTGGCAATATACCCCTGTTTCGAAACTATATAGGTTCGTGCCCCTGTTTCGATACTCGATGACCCTAAAATCGAGTTACTTAAAGTACTCGATTGGTTTAAAATCGAGTTATGCCCGATCAAACTTAAAAAAAAAAAAAAAAAAAAAAAAAAAAAAATGCATAAAACTCGAGTAAATGGAAATCGAGTACCAAAATGCTACTATAGGGCTTAAAAACGTCACTATAGGGCTAAAAAACGCCGCTATAGGGCCGATATCATACTTGGGAAAAAAATTTCCAGAAAAACGTCACTATAGGGATGAAAAAACGCCGCTATAGGGCCAATATTCATACTTGTAAAAAAAATTTCCAGAAAAACGTCACTATAGGGATAAAAAATGCTGCTATAGGGATAAAAAAACGCCGCTATAGGGCCACTGAAACTAATTTGCATACTTGAAAAAAAACTTATAAAAAATTTAAAAAATTTACATGAAACTTGAGTTCCCGGAACTCGAGTTCTATGCAATTTTTTTTTTTTTTTTTTTTTGAGTTTGATCGGGCATAACTCGATTTTAAACCAATCGAGTTTTGCGTTGAAACTCGATTTTATGGTAATCGAGTATCGAAACAGGGGCATATACCTATATAGTTTCAAAACATGGGCATATTGCTAAATTTTTTAAAAATTAAGGGCAAAAGGCCAGAATGTCCGAGGATTCCATAATAATCCATACACTCCATCTAAGTTGGTTTATTAGATACTGTGAGAAGCCTTTCCAGACCACAGATATGGATATTTCCCTTAGAATAGTTATCCCATCCTTACTGTTGTTTGTGCTTTTCTTCGTAGACCTTGGAGAAGGCCACAACGGGTGTCCTGAATTACGGTGTGGAGAAGATGGCCCAGACATCCGATTTCCTTTCCGACTCAAAGACAAGAAGCCAGACCAGCAGTGTGGTTATCCTGGCTTTGATCTCTACTGCTCTCATAACAATGATACGGTGCTCGAGCTGCCTACTTCAGTTAAAACCTTTGTCAATTCCATTGATTACGAATCTCAGTTAATCAACTTAACTTTCGGTTGCTTTCCAAAAGGACTCAATACATCTTCCTCGCCTTTCCAATTTAACGAAGTCGAACATTCTCTTCAAGGCTATACCCTTTTCAATTGTACGACAGATACAGAATCTTCTGATTCTCCGATCCTTTGTCTTAGTAGCTTTTCAACCTCAGTTTATGCTTTTCCTTCGGATTCTGACATCGACGACTTGCCCATATTATCATGTACAAAGATATATAGCGTTTCATCAGTTCCATTTCATATATGGGATTCCCATTCTCTTGAATTGACATGGTCCGGACCGAAATGCGGACACTGTGAAGGGAAAGGCAAGAAATGTAGATTCGAGAATAATAGCACTGATTTGAAAACTGAGTGCTTTGGCCCCGACAAAGGCAAAGGTATTGTATTATTTCTACCCAATTTCCACTTCTATAATCACACAAGTTCTGTTTCATGCCAATATATATTGATTTTATCAAGCTTAGTTTATAAGTGGTCTGCAACGGTAATTTCCTGTAATCAGTCATGAAGTTTTTTTTTTTTTACAACCAAAAGAACATTATTTTAGAACTAGGCTTGTAAGTCGTGTCTGTATCCCTTCTTGAAGTAATATTTTTCCCTACATCCAAAAGAACATTATTTCAGAAATCGGCTAGTGTCAGAAGAAAAATGATTAGATACTGTTAGAGTAGACCGTAGAGCGACCTAATGCTTCCTTCTTTTTTATAAATTGTGGATCTTATTATAAATTTAATTAGTAATACTAACTACTACATGATAAAGGCAGTATAAATTCTACTTTCATAGTACTAAATAATTACTCATTTTTCAAAAACCCTTGAATAGGCAGGTAGCTCATCAGTTAAAACTAAACCTCGCGGTATCATTACAAAATTTACCTTAAAATATTAGCATAAGTGTAAGTACTTTATTATCTCACATAATAACTTAGAGTATCCACATCAATGGGTGCATAGTCTTCTAAAATACAAAAATTCCTTTATTTTACACATTTTGACCAAAAAAACACCCACATCAGTGGGTGTAAAATTGTGTATTTATACACCTTGCTACAGTAACCGTGCTAATTAAAGTCGTGGTGAAATCTATTATTTATGTAAGAGAAAAGACTATCACGTTGATGTACAGATTAATTGCCTAATTATTATTCTGCCAACAGTGATAAGGCCGCCACACACTTTTAGTGCGATGGTCACTTTACAAGTATAATTACTTGTGGGGTATGGGAGGTAAGGGCTGGGGTTTAAGTCTTCAAGAGGAAGCTTCACACTCATATACACTTAGGCTAGGTTAAAGTAGAATTTTTGTCATGTATCAAAAAACAGTGATAAGGACAAAGTTTGGCCACAACTTCATTTTAAAAAATTAACATTGCATATTTTGAAAATCTAATCGTTAGATTGCATGTTTTTTACGTTTTTAATTCACATCAAATTTTGTATTAATCAGATGTTATTTACTATATGATCTATAAGTTAATTTTTTATGCATAATTTTAGACTATAAAAAGTTGCAATTTAAATAATTGATTGATGACATCACTATTAATCTTTGATCTTCTAGAAATTTTGCAAGCAATATAAGAATAAAATGTAATAGATTTGTCAAAATTTATATCCAATAAATGATATTAAGTGAAATTATAGCCTTAAGCTATAACAAAGTTTATAGTCAAACTATTTCATAGTGATAAAATTTTACACACAATTATATTTTGTTTTATGATAAGTGTAATTAGAAGCTGATCATGTTAAAATATTTTACAGGTAGATCAATAACAATAGTGATCACTGGTGAGTTTTCCATTGGCCATTCTGAAATTCAATGTAAATTACTTTTTATTTTCTTGACTCATGAAATATTTGACATGCAGTTTCCATCTTGGGGTCATTTCTTTTGGCATTAGTAGTATATGCACTCTACCGTGTCTATCGTTATGACAAAACTGAAAAAGAAAATCAGGCTAGGATTGAAAAGTTTTTGGAGGATTACAAAGCTCTCAAGCCCACAAGGTACTCATATAACGATATTAAAAGAATTACAAATCAATTTACTGAGAAGTTAGGACAAGGAGCCTATGGAACAGTGTACAAAGGAAAGTTTTCAAATGAAATCCATGTTGCCGTGAAGGTCTTGAGTAGTTCCAAGGGAAATGGAGAAGAATTCATAAATGAAGTGGGAACAATGGGTAGAATCCACCATGTTAATGTGGTTCGCTTGGTTGGCTTCTGTGCTGATGGATTTAGGAGAGCTCTAGTTTATGAGTTCTTACCAAATGATTCACTAGAGAAGTTTATTTCCTCAGTAGATTCTAATCGTTTCCTTGGTTGGGAAAAGCTACAAGACATTGCTCTCGGCATAGCAAAAGGAATTGAATATCTTCACCAAGGATGTGATCAACGAATCCTCCATTTTGATATTAAACCTCATAATATTTTGCTAGACCAAAATTTCAATCCAAAAATTTCTGATTTTGGTCTAGCCAAGTTGTGTGCAAAAGATCAAAGTGTAGTGTCCATGACCACAGCTAGGGGGACCATAGGTTACATTGCACCCGAAGTGTTCTCTAGGAACTTTGGGAGCGTGTCTTACAAATCAGATGTTTACAGTTTTGGAATATTGTTGCTTGAAATGGTTGGAGGTAGGAAAAATGTTGATGTAACCGTGGAGAACACTAGCCAAATATATTTCCCAGAATGGATCTACAATTTTTTAGAGCAAAAAGATGACCTACAAGTCTATGTTGAGGATAATGGAGATGCTAAAATTGCAAAGAAACTCGCAATTGTGGGACTCTGGTGCATCCAATGGCACCCAGTGGATCGTCCTTCGATGAAAGTTGTGGTCCTAATGTTGGAGGGTGAAGGAGATAAATTGACCATGCCTCCTAATCCCTTTGTGTCTACAAGCCCTACAAGAATCAATGTAAGTATGCCTGCAAGGCATCTGAATCAAGAGTTAGAAGTCATCCTAGAATCAGAGTAAGAGTCCTCGACAACAATAAAAGTTGCAATCATTTTGTACTCAAGGATTGAAATTATTAACTTTGTGGTCAATGTAGGGATGACTTCAAGTTTTCTTCTATTAGGTTTAAGCAAAATTATACTTATAAAAATGTATTGCTTAATTCCTATTGAGATAGTAAAGAATTTACAGTTAATTTTTTGTTGTTTATAAATGTTTTTATATTTATTTTTGTAAAATTTCATAGTTTCATAGAATAAGGCTTTATTTCCTTATTTTAGATAGGTTTTAAGAGAATTTGCATCAAACTTGAGCCCCTTATAAGATTTGTTTAAGAATATATTTTCGCTAAATTTTTATTTTTAGCTTAATTCAGTGCTTAACCTGAATGAAATTTCCCGAACAAGGACTTCCTCGGTGCTTTCCAATATAAATTGGTGGTTGTAGCCTTAAGGCATTTATACTCTTCTCTAAATAAAAAAATTCAAAGATTATTAATTGGTTTTTTTTCCCCCCTAATGGATGCTTGAGAACTTTTTGCTCTTCCATAACATTTTATTGTGATCAAATTAAATTCTTAATATGTTTTATTTAATTTAAAATTGGTTAAATTATGTTAAGAAAGAGCCGGAAGAATTGTTTTTGAAAGAAGCCCACTCAAGCCATGTGTCAATTTCACACAATGCCACGTCAATGCTATTGCCAAATTAATGTGCAAAATCATTTGCAGGCTGCAACGTTAGAACATTTGCCAAGCTAGCAACTTCTGGCCACGGTTAGTAGTTAGCAATTTAGCATTGAATCTGGTTACCCGACTAGATCCAACAGGGTTGGCTCTACTAATTGAATGCGCTATTATTTTTATTTTTGCTATAATGTTATTTGTGAGTGTGTTCGTGTACTATAAATATAATATAATTAATTTATATAATTTAATAATTAAGAAATGTGGAGAGTTTGTAAAGTGTGTGGATTGTTATCATGATATAATAAATTTTTGTTATAAAGCTAGTGATTCAAGGAAAAAAGTAGTAGAGTTAGTGATTGCTAAAACATTAATTGATTGACTAAGTAGACACTAATAAGTGTATTATTTATATACATGAGTGTGGTTGTGTGGTCAATAATTAATACAGTGTCAATGAGTTGAAATTTTTTCATTTAGTTAAAAATATTTTTATAAAAAAAATAACAAATAGATAATGGCAACAGCATAAAAATAAAATATTATACAGATTTAACAAAATAAAATAGTCACACATACTCACATTGACAATAGAAAATGACAACTGAGAATGAAATAACGTATAATGATTTCAAGATATAAAAACTTGTAAAAGAAATTATAAAATTTCATGTATTTACAAGTGTTTTTTTTATATATCAATCACTCAATATATTGAAGTTCTCTTTATTTATATATATATATATATATATAAATCACTCAATATATTGAAGTTCTCTTCTTATTAAATTTTGTTCAACTTAAGTTTCATTACCACCTTCCTGACAAATTCCTAGAGCCACCCCACGACATGAGAAAAACGCGTAACTTAGAGTTGGACAAATGATCTATATGCAAACTGTGAAGATGACGAGAAGTTTCATTTGAAAGTTGACAAAGTGGGCACAGTACTGACCACTTTGTCAAGTTCAATCAATTTTATACCAGCTCTTTTCCAATAATCTCAACATAATGTGATTGATCAAGATATATTCCATCACATGTTTTTGTAATTTTCATGCCCAAAATAAAACTAGCCTCACCAAGATCTTTCATATCAAAATGGCTTTTAAGCATATTTTTTGTCTCATTTATAACACGCATATTTGAGCCAAAAATCAACATATCATCCACATAGAGGCTAATAATAACATGTAAATTATTTCATGACTTAGAATAAGTACATTTATCACATTCATTTGATTTATAACTGATAGATCCTTGGAAATTAGTGGGCTAAAAGTCTCCAGGCGTTGATGATCTTGAAGGCTAAGTCCTGTAAAATCAAATAAAATCAGAGAAGACCGGTGGTGGCCGGTCTAGAATCCTCCGATGGTAAAGTTAGTGGGTTGAAGTAAAAAAAGGAAAGTATTTCTCTAAGCTTCACTATTTTGTTAGAAAAAATATATCCATCCCCCTACCCTCTGCGTAGAGGAGTGCTTATATAGGGTACATTGAGCAGTTATTTGTCGTGATAACCGCTCCTATTGTTGGGGAGTTCAGAGAATTCCAAGATAACTTCCATAACTTCCGTGGAAGTTACCTTGTTTGGACCGGTGCTTCATCTCGGTTAATGGAGGCTTTGATTCATTTGGCATGTAAGTTCAAAATGATCGTCCGTTCGTAATCATGGACGGACGAGGTCACGTAGTCATCAGTGCCTAAGGTTTATAAACCTCGTCCGTCCATTACTAAGGACAGACGAGATTCGCTTAGGGACCAGCATAGGGTGGACGAGAAGAAGAGGGACGAATGTAAAAGCCCCTCGTCCCCTACTTTACACTTTGTCACGGACGGCCCACATGGATGAGATGAAACTAAGTGTTTTCTTTAATGAAACTAAGCATTTTCTTTACACCATCAATAACCATTCTCAATCATGCAGTAATCTAACTTTTCATGCCACTGCTTAGGTGCTTGTTTTAAGCCATATAAGGATTTAGTTAGCTTATATACCTTGCTTTCTTATCCAAGCTCTACAAAGCCTTCGGGTTGATCCATATAAATCTCTTCCTCTAGGTCCCCATTTAGAAAAGCAGTTTTTACATCCATTTGATGAATGTTCAAATCAAAAATTGCAGCAATAGCAATTAACAATCTAATAGATGTAATTCTTATTACCGGAGAAAAAGTATCAAAGAAATCAAGATCATCTTTTTATTTAAATCCTTTTTCAACAAGTCTAGCTTTAAACTTATCTATTGATCCATCCGGTTTTAACTTTTTTCTAAGGACCCATTTACAACTTATGGTCTAACAACCCGGTGGAAGATCTACTAATTTCCAAGTATTATTAGAAATTAGAGATTCCATCCATAATAATCAGGACCAAAATCCTTTTTAACTCTAGCTCTTTTACTTCTTCTAGGTTCCATTTCAAAATTTTCTTGATTTTGTAGATGTGAAGTAGAAGAACTAGGTTGTGACAAAATATTTTCTTCACCCCCACTATTTTTCAATTTAAAAGGGAATTTTTCTTCATGAAAAATTGCATTACTAGATTCAAAAATTATTTTTTTTTCAAGATAAAAAAATCTATAAGCTGCACTATTAATTGCATAACCAAGAAAAGCACAAGTAGTAGCTCTTATACCTAATTTAGGCATTTTAGGGTCAGTAAGCCTTACATAAGCAAGACAACCTCATACTCTCAAATATCCCAAATTTGGCTTATGTCCTTTCCACGTCTCAAAAGGGGTGGTGTGTGACTTTTTATGTTGCACTCTATTCAAAACATGACATGCAGTTAAAATAGCTTCACTCCAAAAATGTAAAGGTGCACCAGATTCAATTAACATGGCATTTATTAACTCAATTAAAGTTCTATTTTTTCTTTCAGCCACACCATTGGAAGCAGGAGAATATGGTGCAGTAGTTTCATGGATAATTCTCAAAGACTGAACAAATGAGTTGAATGCACTTGATTTATACTCATGGCCTTTATCACTTCTTATTCTTTTTATTTTTCTACCGAATTGATTTTTTAACTTCTTTTAAAAAATCTTGAAATTTTTCAAAAGCATCACTTTTATTTTCAACAAATAAATAGTTGTATATTTTGAGAAATCATTCATAAAAGTCATAATATATCTATTTCCTCCACGAGTTAAAATTCCCTCAAATTCACATAAATCGGAGTGAATTAACTCAAGCAATTCAATATTTCTTACAACACTTTTATGAGGTCTTTTTGTAATCTTAGCTTGACTACAAGTTTCACATTTTTCAAAATCTTTTGACAGTCTTGGAATTAATCCTAAACTACTCATGATTCCCACATATCTACTATTTATATGACACAAACAAGCATGCCAAAAATTAATAGAAAAAAGCATATAAACTAAACTAGTAGATACTTTATTATTTTCAACATTCAATTTAAACATTCCATCACAAGATAACCCTTACCCACAAATAATCCCTTTTTAGTGATTACATAATTATCAAATTCCATAGTTTGCTTAAAGCCTGCCTTCTTAAGCAAAAAACTTGACATCAAATTCTTTCTCATGGACGGAGTGTAAAGAACATCTTTCAATGTTAACACATGTCCAAAAGTGAATTTCAATTCAACCTCACCACTCCCAAAAACCTTGGTTTTGCTAGAGTCACCAAGCATAACAGTTTTTTCTTCTTCAAAAGGAGTGTACAATTTGAACTAATTTTTGTCATAGCAGACATGCTTATTAGCACCAGAATTTTCCCACCACCCTTCAACATATTGCACCATATTGATGTCTGTAATCATAGCCAATAAAGGCTCTTTGGTTACGTTAGCCTGCGAGACAAATTCACCTTTCTGAAATTTGCAAAATCAAGCAATATGCCCACTCTTGCCATAGACAAAACAGGATCTATTAAATTGATCTTATGAATGAGTCGTTGGTTCTTATTGTAATTTTTATTCGGGTTTCCCCTTCCTTGAGGTCTATTATTATTTTTAAAGGCTCTCTTTTTAGGCTTCAATTGACCATTTCTAGGAAAATGATTTTTGGGCACATTATTATTAGTTGAAATAAGGTTTACCTTTGTGGTGGATTTACCATTGCTCTCTTGTGTTATGAGTGCATCTTGTCCTCTAGCCTCCTCCACACGGATGCGTGTGATCAATGTCTCCAAGGATGTCTCCTTTTGTTTGTGCCACAAAGTCTTTTGGAACTCCCTCCAAGATTGTGGTAGTTTATCAATTATGTCAGCTACCACCAAATTGTCTCCAATCTTTATGCTTTCGGATCTCAATTCTACTACAATCTTTTGGAAGTCTTGTGCTTGATCCACCACTGATTTTCCATACATTTAGTAACAGAAAAATCTACTAACAGCATACTTCTTTGCACCAGCCTCCTTGGTATCATACTTGCTTTGTAAAGCTATCCAAATTTTCTTAGCAGAATTATAAGTTGTATCATAATAATAATAGAAATTATCAGCAAGACAATTCAAAAGATAAGAGCGACAATTATATTCATCTTTTGTATACTTATCTATTTTTTCTTGATGGAGACTATATTCTTCCTCACTCATCTCATCGGTGGGAACTTTTGATGGATTCTTATTAGTGAGGATGTAGGAGACTTTGAGAAGACTCAAGTAGAAGAGGACCTTTCATTTCCACCTCTTAAAGTGGGCTCCCTTAAAGCGAAAGGGCTTGTTGAGATCTCCAACAGGCTCATTTGGTTTCTCTTGTGTAGGCTCCATGTGTTGAATCTCCTTAAAATTGTTGGTGCAAACACAATGATAATGGAAATAACACAAAGAGAAACTGAATAGTACTTCTGAATATTATTAATTCAATGAGAAAAATTATACAACACTATTTGGACTGAGGCGGGGCACTCGCTCTCTTTAAAGAGATTCAAGCCCTTGGTTGGCTAAACTTTGTAACCGATGCAGACTTTCACTGACTTGTCTCCCTCAGAATACAACAGCCCAACAAGTGTCATATGGCTATAACAACCTCTGCACAAAGTGTTTAAACCCAAAACTCCACCAAAAAGAACATCATTCCTTACCAAGAACCTCTCTATTTTTTTTAGTGTATATTGCATTCACTTGGATTAAGTCTGAATAAGTCTATTTATAGATTCAATGGGCCTCACGAAATTACTACCCAAATTAATCTGATTAATTAGATTCATTATTTTGATGTAGTGGGTGTTACAAGATTAATTGTTGGATATTAATCTGATGGACTGGAGTTACACAATTAATTGTGAGATAAGGAGTTTCTGAATAATGAAAATGCCCAAACAAATAGCCCATTAAGTGGGTTAATGGCTCTTCATTCTCCATAATAAAAATGGAGTATTAATTCGGGTCATTTACTCACCAACGGATATGGTAACTATTCTAAATGGGCTGTCAAGTAGGAGGATCCAAGAAGCTGATTCATTTCAATTTTTGATACCTCCACCCTTTACCTGTCCTTGCGCACGTATCTAGCCCAATATCTGAGACATTTCATGTTAGCCCATTAATCACCACAATTAAAAAAAATAAAATAGTCTCTCTCATTTTCAATGTGAGATTAAACATTTTTACTGACTCTTTATCTTCCATATTCACTCCCATATCTTTACATTTATGTTGTAACATTTATTCATTTTAAGTATTTAATATTAAAATGCTCCAACAGTACTCAAGGACTAAAATTATTAACTTTATGGTCAATGTAGGGACTTCAAGTTTTCTTATATCAGGTTTAAGCAAAATTATACTTATAAAAATGTATTGCTTAATTCCTATTGAGATAGTAAAGAATATACAGTTAATTTTTTGTTGTTTATAAATGTTTTTATATTTATTTTTACAAAATTTCATAGTGTCGTAGAATAAGGCTTTATTTCCTTATTTTAGATAGGTTTTAAGAGAATTTGTGTCAAACTTGTGCCCCTTATAAGATTTGTTTAAGAATATATTTTTCGCTAAATTTTTTTTTTTAGCTTAATTCAGTGCTTAAACTGAATGAGGTTTCCCAAACAAGGACTTCCTCGGTGCTTTCCAATATAAATTGGTGGTTGTAGCCTTAAGGCATTTATACTCTTCTCTAAATAAAAAAATTCAAAGATTATTAATTAGTTTTTTTTTTTTTTCTTTCTAATGGATGCTTGAGAACTTTTCGCTCTTCCATAACATTTTATTGTGATCAAATTAAACTCTTAATATGTTTTATTTAATTTAAAATTGGTTAAATTATGTTAAGAAAGAGATTGAAGAATTGTTGTTGGAAGAAGCCCACTCAAGCCATGTGTCAATTTCACACAATGCCACATCAACACTATTGCCAAATTAATGTGCAAAATCATTTGCAGGCTGCAACGTTAGACTATTTGCCAAGCTAGCAACTTCTGGATGCCCAACTAGATCCAACAGGGGTGGCTCTGCTTTTTTTTTTTTTTTTTTTTTTTTGGATACAGGGTGGCTCTACTAATTGTATGCGTTATTAATATTATTTTTATTATAATGTTATTTGTGTGATGGTGTACGTGTAGTATAAATATAATATAATTTTATATAATTTAATAATTAAGAAATGCAGAGAGTTTGTTAAGTGTGTGGATTGTTATCATCATATAATAATTTTTTGTTATAAAGCTAGTGATTCAAGCAAAAAAATAGTAAAGTCAATGATTACTCAAACATTAATTGATTGATTAAATAAACACTTAGTGTAATATTTATGTATGGATGAGTGTGGTTGTGTGGTCAATAATTAATACAGTGTCAATGAGTTGAGGTTTTTTTATTTAGTTAAAAAAAATTTATAAAAAAAATAACAAATAGATAATGACAATGGCATAAAAATAAAATATTATACAAATTTAATAAAATAAATAGTCACACATACTCACATTGACAATAGAAAATGACAACTGATAATGAACTAACATATAAAGATTTCAAAATATAAAAACTCATAAAAGAAATTATAAAATTTCATATATTTACGAGTGTGTGTTTTTTTTTTAATATATATCAATAATATAATATATTGAAGTTTTTTTTTTATTAAATTTTGTTCCACTTAAGTTTCACTACCACCTTCCTGAAAAATTCCTTGAGCCACCCCATGACATGAGAAAATCACGTAACTCAGTTGGACAAATGATTTATGCATACTGCGAAGATGACGAGAAGTTTCACTTGAAAGTTGACTGAAGAAGGTATGGTCCTTAGTCACGGCAATGAAAATCCTATCTTACAAGCAATCATGTATCCAATAATTAAGCTATGTACACACACAAAAGACTGATTGATTAGGAAGGACCACTGTCCAAATGGGGAAGAATGATTATTTGTTGAGTAAAAAAATCAGTACTGACCACTTTGTCAAATTCAATCAATTTTATACCAGCTCTTTTTCAAGATGAATTTATTGACTACTTGAAAAGTTAGTTTGACAAAGTGGGCAAGGTGCTATTCCACTAATGTCCAATTGCAATATTTGGATTTCAAAGAAGATAAGAAGTATATAGGAAAGAAGATTTATATATGTTCTAGTTGACTGGTAAAATGTTCAAAATCAAGATATAAAAATTTGGCATCTCATTCGCACTAAAAACCATAACAAAATGGTAGGAAATTAAAACACGTAACTAAGAGTAGGACAAATGATTTGTGTAAACTACGAAGATTATGAGAAGTTTCACTAGCTAGTTGACTGAAGAAGATAAGGTCTTTAGCAAAAAATGAGAAGATAAAAAAAATCTTATCATATAAGCAATCATGTATCCAAAATTGATTTACGCACACACAAAATCAGTACTGGACACCTTTATCATGTTCTATCAATTTCTTACCAGCTTTTTTTGAACATGAATTTGTTGACTATTTGAAAAGTTCTATTTGTATGATAAAGTGGGTACTGTGCTATTCCCCTACTTTAATTTGGCTTGAATTTTTTTTTTTTTTTTCTCTTTTTTCTTTTATTGAAACATGGTTTTTTGGCTTGAGCTTTGATTAAAGCCGTCTCAACAAACAGAATTTGGATGGTAAATTGGAGATCAAGCACTTGGTTAGGAACACAATTCGTACCATTATCTTTTTAATTAAAAAAAAACACACACACACACAACTCGTGAATGCAATTCTATTTTCATAGTGCTATTCGATATTATCCCTCGAATTAAGTTTTGAGAAATATACCTTACCTATGTATATGTCATATTTCATGTATAAGCTGTATAGTCCGTCCCAGAATCCTGCTGCGGCAAAGAAAAATAATCTCATCGGACTTTGGGATCTTAGATTAGGAACCAAGTTATTAATATACTGCTATGTCTATGCTACAATAAATTAATATATTCCATTCTATATATCTTGTTACATTGGTTTGATAAACAGTATATAGTATATACGCACCTAGAAATTTCTTCAAGCTAGAAGTTACAAGTTGGTAAAAGTACAGGGCCGACCCTAGGCGTAGGCCACTTAGGCAATCACCTAGGGCCCCACTTGAGAAAGACCCCCAAATTTTGGGGCAAAAATTGAGATATATATTTTTTAAAACTTTTTTTTTTTTTTTTTAGATACAGAAAAAAAAATTAGTTTTACATTTTTCTTCTACTTTTAAGAAGTACCAAAGAATTGAGTAATGTTAGAAATATTACAATTTTAAATACATAGAACTTACAAATATGTGTCACTAATTACAAGAAATAATTTAGATAGAAAAATATTATAAATACTATAAATTTTACTTTAAAACCTTTATACAAATTGATGTAACAATTAATATGATTTGTAGACATCAACAACCTATTAAATGCATTTTTAAATTACTTAGCGATACATCTTTATGAGCATCATGTTGTAAAATTTATAATATCCCTAATATCATTCATTCAAATACTTATTTATTATTTTCTTGAAGTGTCATTAATCACATTCATTGCTACAACATTTGTACCTTTTTTTTAGTAAAATTTGTTATAGTTTTAGCATTTCTTCCCAAAAAAAAAATATTACAAGATAAAAAGAATGCATTTTTGTTATACAAAAATTATGATATTAAAAATTAGTTAAATATTATTTAATTAATAACAAAAAATCCCCATTTAAATATATCGTCTTAGGCCTCAAAATTTGTTGGGCCGCTCTTATATAATATTACAGTGGTGTGGACTGAATTAGGCAAAAGAAGATGAAAAAGAATGTACCAGAAATGTTTTGTGAAAATTGAGGAAATGGCCCGTTTGATGAATGTGTTTAAAAACTGAAAATTGTTGTTTAAAAACATGTATCAAAATACGTGTGGGTGAAAAAGTGTATAAAAATAGGTGTAATGTTGTTTAAAAACTGAAAATTATTGTTTGAAAATACAAACCAAACACCCCTTCAAGTGACAGTAAGAAAGAGATGTGCAAACCCAAAAAGGAAAGTAATTGTGAACACGCATGTAACTAGAGAATGGAAAGTGTTATATAACTTATCTCGCATTATTTACGCACCATTGTAGGCGCATTGAACACTGTTCGTGTCATTGAGGTAGCAATAATAGTTGAATCTTCCGCGATAACTTTCACAAATAACTCTGAGCCATGAAATCTTATCTCAAAACCATATACCAATTCATTGTGGATGTCTGTACAGGAAATATTTGGGTCATCATTTCTTGGCCGCGATGTCCGAAACATCTTCTCTACTTGGCACGAGTACTCCTCCACATCGATTGCATTCGTTTTGCCAACTTTAACATATCTATACCTCTAATTTGACAGCTATTAAGTTATAAGTGATGTTACCGACACAAATTTTTTAACAAACTATTAATTTGACAAACTTTTACTAATTTTTAATTTCTCACATGGGCCACCACTAACATTATTGTTTTTATTTTTTAATAATCACTTACCACATCATCAGTTTATAAATTATTTTTGTAATATAGTTTGTAACTTTAACATTTTTCTTAAGTTAATTTTCTTTTACATTTTTATAGTATTTTTTATTTTTTGATAATTCCGATAGTTACAGTAAGGAAGGGGATATCTCTTAATTTTATTTATTTATAGCTAAATTAATTAGGCATAGCACCACTGTTTTAAAAACCGGACCGGACCGGCCGGTCCGACCGGTTGAACCGGGAACCGGGAGCATGTCCGGTCCGGTTAAAACCCCTAAAACCGGTCAACAACCGGTCAAAAACCGGAAAACCGGCCAAAAACCGGGTAAAAACCGGGGTTGAACCGGAAATTTTCAAAAAAGCGGTTTGATGTCCGGTTCGGTTTTTAAAACCATGCATAGCACACTTGTCATTAATCTCCTAAGTTTTAGTGGTGAAAAAAAAAGGTGAATGAGGACGTGATCTTAACGCTTACAAATTCTACATGTAGCGGTGAGAAAGAAATGGAGGCAAATATAACGGAATTCTCACGCAAAATTTGTAAAACAATATCTTTTTAGTATTAATTTTTTAAATTGATATGTTGTTTTGAAGTTATTTATGGATGCAGTATTTTCTTTAAAATTTTGTTTGAGAATCATGATTTTAGTATTTAAAGTCGTGATTTCAAAATGTGATTTATGCCAACTTGGTTGAAATTTAAGTGAAATATGTTTTGAATACATAATTTAAATATTTAAAATCATATTTTTAAAAAACGATTTTAGAATACATTCCCAAATCATTTCAAAATAGTGCCAATTTATATTTAAAAAATTTATATAAAAAAAAAAAAAAAAAAAAAAGATACCAATTTGTTTGAATGCAAGAAATTTTGACCTTAAATGTCATTAACATTCCAATAAGTGTCAATTAGTTGAGTTACAAGCTATTGAAAAGCTATTTATGGGTAGAAGAATTTTTTTTCCCCAAAATTAGGGTAAAAGACCTTATTGGAAGGTAAAAGGCTCACCAACAATGGAAAATTATTAGGTACTCCCGGAGTACCATAAATGCGTGCTCCCTCCTCTCACATGAATGGTGGGTTCCACCATGAATTTAATTAGCGGGACCCACCATTCATGTGAGAGGAGGGAGCACGCATTTATGGTACTCCGGGAGTACACAATAATTTCCCACCAACAATATGGACAAATATGGTGTGGATGATGTGCAAGATGTTCCATGCACCTTCATATACAATTGAAGCCATGGGTCATGAGTCAACAAAAGCTTCCATGAAGCTGCTATTTCATTTTATACAAACTTGAGACGACTTTTGCAAGTAGTGTCATCTCTATCTTTGTTCCTTTCTCACTGCAACATTAATTAAAAATACAACTTGTCATCCCAGCAGTTAAATTTAATATATCTATATACACATACCATGTAAGAAAAGTTGATCAAATTCTTTATTCATCACTACAGGTCAGGAAATAGTAGCTCAAATTAATGCAGCATGTGATTGTCAATCTCTATTTTTTTTTATTTTTTTTTATTTTTTTGTAACTAAATAAATCAAGAAGAAGTGAGAGTTTATAAAAGACAGAAAATCGTGCCTTCCAATTTGTTCAACCCGTTGGTTTAACCGGTAAAGGTTTTAATAAAAGAATTGGGGTTATCTTTGCTTTTACCAAAGACAATTTGAGCCCTTATATGGAATTGTATAAATTAAGATTTTTATAAGAGTATGTTTTGGCGATTTTTTTTTTTTTTTTTTTTTGTCTAATTCTGTTCATAACATGAATGAAGTTTCCTAGTCGCTAGGACTTCCTTGGTGCTTTCCAATATAACTTAGGAGTAGTGTTACAGTCACTTACAGATACTATAAGTTTTACGCGTAAATGCACTTTTAGTTCCTATATTTTGCATATTTTTCATTTTAGTCTTTACATTTTCATTTCACTACTTTTATTCTCTAAATCAATTAACGCGTTCCATTTTGATCATTACCGTTACTCACTTAATAGAAATTGCTAATGTCCATTGTCCACTGTTGGCACATTAAATGCTGACGTGGCTAATAAAAAATATTTAAAAATGCCATGTCAGCATAAAATAATAATTAAAAAAGACACATTAGCATCCACATTAACCTTTGATTTTTAAAAATTAATTTATCAATTTTAACAAAATGAAAAATGAAAAAAAAAAAAAACAAAAAACAAAATTAGAACCCAAAATACCCATGAATTCAAATTTAGTTTCATCTTAAACATGAACAAGAAAGAACACAAACCCAGAAAATTCAATCACAATAACCCAAACCCAAAAAAAAATATATATATATATATATATATTTACTGACAAGAACATGATTCTAACATAAATTTTTCTTGCATTTTCTTATACTTAGAATCAAACACAAATTACCAGCAAAAACATCCAACCAAATACCACCAAAACCAGCAAAAACATCCCCAATAACTCCACTAAAAAAAAGGGAAAAAAAATTCTCGATCTTTAAGATTTCCCCTCTCACGTCTCTACCTCTCCATAGAAAAACACTTAAATTTCCAGTCAAAAATACTCATGAAAAATCTATAGAAAAGCCACAAAGAAACCCATTGAAAAAACCAAAAAAAAAAAAAAAAAAAAAATCCTAGACGAATCTCCAAAAATATCTCTTTAAACTCATCAAATAACCCAAAAAATCAAACCCAAAACCTCAACTATTTAAAGCTTCAAAAATAAAACACAGTATATTAAATAAAGAAAAATAAGTAAATTATTATTATGAATTACATTTTAATCTACTTAATATTAGTTGTAGATTTAATAACGAAAATATTTATACTTGAAAATTACACATTAATAGCCTATTTGGAAGTTTAAAGAGGGAGGAGAGAAGAGGGGAGTAGAGGGGAAGGGAGTGGTGGGAAGGAGAGTAGAGGAGAATAATTCCCCTCCACCTTGTTTGGATGTTTTTAAAATTAATAAGGGGGAAGGGAGTAATTAGCCCTTCCCCTTGTGTAATTTTGTTAATATAATAAGGGTAAATTAGGTAATTTACTTGGTCAATAATTTATGTACTCTACTCCACCTCCAAATCTATCCAATTTTGGGGAATTAAAAATTGGGGGTTGAGTTGAATTATAGATAGTTTATATAATATTTAAATACTTTTTCAAAACGTCGTATTTAAATATATAAAAGATCTAATTTAGTTATCAATTTCTCTTTTCTTTTCTTTTTTGTAACTAAATAAATCAAGAATGTGGGGTCCAAATTTGATGGGCCATGTACAAACTTTGCAGACTGTGAGCCCAATGAACCCCGAACAATAAATTTGTAGAGAATGGGTTAAACAGCTGGGCTGGTTATGGATTTAGCAACGGTTCATGCATGCAAGTAAGAGTAATACGGTGTTCGGACTGGTATCCAATGAAAAACTCTCTTTAATCCGAAGAGGCTTAATATTTATGGACTTAATGAATACAATTTTTTCTCCCCCTCTTTCAGAGACTTGTTCCCTTTATATATACTCCTTCCTTCTCATCTTCACCGTACACTTGTTTTTCATCCAAGCATCCACTTAAGTATTTGTCACTTCAGATGTCTGCTTTAGTCTGCCGTGAGTGGTAGTAGCTGAGATTGCACTGTTTAGGTGTCTTCTCCACATAAATGCGGCCAGAAAAGTTGCTGCAATGCATTAAATGCGGTGGTGGTAGCTTTTACCTTTAAGATATTTTACGTCTTTCTCATCCCTAGGCATGCCCAAAGTTTGCTCTTTAACGTAAGATCAGTTGGGAAGGTCGCTCAGGCCTTCAGTATCTTTGCTTGGTCGACCTCTCTAATGATCCGATGAGGGGGACCTCTTCGGCACAACAGGATCGTCTTCGGACGTATCCATCGTTCCTTTTCAAGTGCATTTCCACCAAACGGGCTCAGCCTGATCCCTTTTACCTCTTCGGACAAATAGTGATATTCAGATTGGGCCATAGACCCAATACGTAGCGCTGGGCTCACCCCCACAATAGCCCCTCAAAATTCTAATTTTTCCCTCGCATCCGAAGAGAAAAAATAGGATTTTGATTTTTTTGTGAGATAAAAGCTTTGAAAACCTCGAATTCCTGAATCCACATGTGTACGCGCATAAATTTAGGCGCTTCATTGTTGCCGCTGTTGTTGCACCGTTTCCAAGGTGCCATTAATTGCTCCAGGCGGCGTCTTGTCTATGGGATCCAACGGTGGGCTACTGATCCAACGGACGTGATTTTCCTCAAAATTTGGGCGGGATAAATCCCACCATTTTGCCTGCCTCTATATAAAGCCTCAAAGGGAGTTATTTTCCCTTTACTTTACAAATTCCAGAGACTCAGCGAACTCAAGCATCCACGCTCACAAAGCCCTTCCTGTCATCAACTCCAACTCACCCAAGGGTCAGCTACAATCTTTCTACAAACCTTAAAGATCATTCTTCAATTTGATTCCGCGTAAGTTCCTCACTTGAGACTTTGACATTCTTTTCGGTTTGCCTCTTCGGCTTTTGGATAGTCGCTCCCCAATCTGTCTTGCACCTTTCCCTTGTGTCTTAACTGAAAATAGGTAGGTTTAAATATCTGGTGAATAGCCTTTCCCAGATGGAGAAGTTTAGGGCGACGTATCGCATTCCCCAGGACGTGGGCTTGAGATATTGCTCTACAGAAGAGTTACTAACAAACCGAGAAGTAGGCGAGGTTATAATCCCTATTATCGCCTTCCTAGAAGGAGGAATGTCCATCCCCATGGGTCGCATCACCAGAGACTATCTCCGAAACCATAGACTTAGCCCTGAGCAGTGCACACCTAACGTGTTTAGAATTCTAGGAGCAGTCGACGATCTGAACCAACATCTAGGGTTGGGACTCACCTGGCTCAATGTGGTACACATGTACGAGTGTCGTACCAAGTAAGGGTCGGGATACTATCTTAGATCCCGATCCGATATCGTCAAGCTCTTCTCTTGTCTTCCCAAATCTAACAAAGGGATGAAAGACGACTATCTGATCATCTCGGGCGCGTGGCATGACGGGCTTCATTGCCCTACCCAGCCAAGAGAGCCAGGTGGGATATCCCATATTTAGGTTTCCTAACAATAGACTAAGGGTTTTTGCATTCAATGATTCGGCCTTCTCTATCGCGTTTTAAGTTTTCTGACAGTTTCATTGTGATGCTTTCAAATAGGGATCACGTTGCTCCTCAGCTGAGCCTTGCGAACACCGCTGCACTCAATTTCCTTCTTCGGTCAGAGCTCTTTGCAAGCGAAGACGGGCAGCTTAGGGCCGTGCATCTCATCCTCGGCTATACCCCAAAGTCAACTAATTTTCAGCCAGTCGGCAACGCGATAACACTCGGAGACCGCCGTATTAACCGTATCGACGTTGCTCAGAAGGATTTTTTGGCTCCCTTTGATCTTGCCCCTGTGCCACACCCAAACCCACAGGGCATTCCGTTACTCGTCCAACCTGTTCAGCAGGTTCCTCTTGAACCGGCAGCACCGTTGCTCGTTCAACCTGTTCAGCAGGTTCCTTTTAAACCAGCAGCAGAGGGAGAGAGAGTTGCTTCTTCAACCCCTTCGCTTGACGAGCAGATTGACCAGTTCAAATTCGAAGGGGAAGCTTCGAAAGAGGTTCAAATTTTGGACGTCGACAAAGGGATTGATAGGCAATCTGTTGTCCTCCCACAGAGGATAGATGTGCCCGACGACTCTTCTGACGAAGACATGCAGAGTCTGACAGATTTAATGAAGAACAGAAGGCCGAAGGCTGGGACCAAAGGTACTGGTACATCTCAGCCAGCAGTCACCCTTCCTCCTCCTCCTCCCCCTCCTCAAGCTCCCTCGGATCTCGGCCTAAAGCCACTGCCGGATCTGAAAAAGAAGAGGATTACAGTTGATGCCGAAGAGAAAGAGGTGGCACCTCCGAAGGGGCCTAAGCAACAGAAAACTGCCCACGACACTAGGAGCAGAAGGGCTTCGTCTACTAAGAGTAGGGAAAACCCCTTGGCCGCAGACGTACGGCGAGGAACTCGTGTATGGTCCCCGAAGTTAACATTGGATGGTGCAGCCATCCCATATGATGCTTCCCTCAGAAACTATGCTGGAGGGAGAGCCGGCCATGTCGCAGAGGCATTGGAGCAACCTCTGCTCCTCCCAAAGGACATGGAGTCCTACAGGCGCTTCAGCCAACAGGAGCTCTTTCTTTCCCTTAAAAGGGATTTGGCCATGGTAAGAGAACTGACCCACCCTCTCAACTCTTTTCTGTGTTCGCAACTAACAGAAAATTCTTCATCTGTCACGCAGCTTGCCCAACAGGTATACGTGGCTGAGGAGTGGAACAAGAAAACCCACGTTGAAGTACAAGCGAAGGTCCACTCTCGGATAGAGGCTGAGAAGGCATTGGGCAGCCTAAAAGATGAGTGTGTTCGTGTCTCCGAGCAACTGAAAGAGGAGACAAAGGCGAGAAAAAGTCTAGAGGCAGGCCAAAAGAGCGCTGAAAGGCAGGCCGAAGACCAACATCAGAAGCTGTACACTACTGAGATCAACATGGAGACAGAGAAGGCGTTGGTGAAAAGTCTTCAGGCCGAGCTTGATAAGGCCAGGGATTCTGCTAAATTGGCCAAAGAGGACGTTCAATTGGCCAAGGAAGCACTTAAGGCTGAAAAGCAAGCTGCTTCTATGCTGGGGGTGAAGGAGACCCAAATGAGGCTGACCGAGGAGTTTGCAAAGGTCTGCAGGGACTATTATGATATTACGTGGGGCAGAGGCCTTGATGCGGCTGGAGTCCCCCCAGAGTCTGCCCTGAGGCAGCCTGGGAGTATTTATTACCACCCTAACATCTGCGACCTGCCAGAAACCTTGGAAGCTTCATCGGCCGACCTAAACCTTCCAGACCCCGCTGAGGCAAGCCAGGCACCTGTTCAGACTGGTGATATGGGCGAACCGCCAAAGACTGACCCATTGCCTCAGAAGAAAGCTTAGGTGTTTAGGGGATATATTTTTTGTACTAGTAATAGTTAGACCCCATTTTCTTTTGCCTTGTAACAAAGTTATTTCTCTTCGATCAATGAAACAGTTTCCTTTTTACCTTCATTGCTATTATGTTATATGTCATGATGCATCGTTACAGCAAATAACAATAGCTTGATAAAAAGGAATCACTCAATACCACGATTTTGACTTAAATGTGATAGTAGCAACTACATTTGAATGTTAATTGGCGAAAGTAACTTGGTCCGAGGATTTATAGACGCAGTTGAGCTCAAATTCAAACACTAGGGAAAATTGTAAACCTAACCATCATACTATGCTGATGATGTAGACAATCATACTTGAGAAAAACTGTTCGCAGGGGAGTTACTTAATAAAATGAGGCTCACTTGAGTTTAAGCACTTATAGGAACTGTAAACAAGTGTTAACTAACCCAAATCATCTGGTCCGAAGACTACAGGCATGATTGAATTTAAGTTTAAACACTTAGAAGAATCGTGAACGAATGTTAACTAACCCAAATCATCTGGTCCGAGGACTACAGGCATGATTGAATTTAAGTTTAAACACTTAGGAGAATCGTGAACGAGTGTTAACTAACCCAAATCATTTGGTCCGAGGACAGGCATGATTGAACTTAAGTTTAAACACTTAGGAGAATCGTGAACGAGTGTTAACTAACCCAAATCATCTGGTCCGAGGACTACAAGCATGATTGAATTTAAGTTTAAACACTTAGGAGAATCGTGAACGAGTGTTAACTAACCCAAATCATCTGGTCCGAGGACTACAGGCATGATTGAATTTAAGTTTAAACACTTAGGAGAATTCTTAGCATAATAAAATGGTGCATTGACTGAAGGAAGGATTCACTTAATAATAATACCTTTTGAGGTTATGTACATTCCACGGCCGGGGTACTACATGATTATCCAGATCTTCTAAGAAATATGCTCCAATACCAGCCCTTGAAGTGATACGATATGGTCCTTCCCAATTTGGTCCTAGTTTTCCCCAAGCTGGATTCTTTGCAGTACCCACCACTTTCCTCAGCACCAAATCACCAGGTTCTAAAGGTCTCAATCTTACGTTGGCATCGTAGCCTTGCTTGAGCTTTTGTTGGTAATGCGCCAGTTGGACCATTGCATTTTCCCTCCGTTCCTCAATTAGATCCAAGCTCTTTTCTAGCTGCCCGTCGTTGCCAACCGGATTAAACGAGCTAGTCCTGTACGTTGGGAACCCAGTCTCCAGAGGTATGACAGCCTCAGCACCATAGGTCATTGAAAAGGGGGTCTCTCTAGTAGACCTGCGAGGCGTAGTCCTGTATGCCCACAACACGTAGGGCAATTCTTCCACCCATCTACCCTTCGCATCGTCCAGTCTCTTCTTTAATCCGTTAACTATGACTTTATTAACAGCTTTCGCTTGCCCATTTCCTTAAGGATAGGCAGGGGTGGAGTATCTGTTTGTGATTCCCAATTCGCTACAATAACCCCTGAAAGCTTTGCTATCAAACTGAAGCCCATTGTCCGAGATGAGGGTATGAGGGACCCTGAACCGAGTGACAATATTTTTCCAGATGAATTTCTTTACATCTACATCCCTGATATTTGCTAGAGGTTCAGCCTCGACCCATTTGGTAAAGTAATCCGTGCCGACCAGAAGATACTTCTTGTTTCCTGCCGCCTTAGGGAATGGGCCCACGATTTCCAATCCCCATTGAGTGAAAGGCCATGGGCTGGATAGTGGATTAAGGGTGCCACCTGGCTGATGTATGTTCGGCGCAAACCATTGGCATTGGTCACATTTTTTAACATATTCATAGGCCTCTTTCTGCATATTCAGCCACCAATAACCTTGAGTAATGGCTCGGTGAGTTAAGGATCTACCTCCAGTATGGCTCCCATAGATCCTTTCATGCAATTCCTCTAGTAGTGATTCAGCTGCTTCGGGATGCACGCATAATAAGTATGGACCTGAATAGGAACACTTATACAGTTTTTGGTCCTCGGACAACCAGAACCTAGTAGCTTTCCTCCATACTTTATCTACTTCCCCTTTTTCTTCGGGCAATACATCGTCCTTCAAGAACTTGATGATAAGATCCATCCAGCTTAGGTCGGCCCTGATATGATAAACCTGGATTGCCTCTTTTCTTAATTCCGTAGGTCTATGCATGTCCTCAATGAGGATAACCCTGGGTAATTCTTGCGCCGAAGAGGTGGCGAGCGTGGCCGGAGAATCAGCATGCGTGTTACCGCTTCTGGGGATGTGCCGCAGGTTAAAAGATTCAAACTCTGACCGCAAGGATTTAGCTTGACTCAAGTACCCCTGCATTCTTTCTTTCGCCTCGAATTCCCCTTGCACTTGACCCACGATTAATCTTGAGTCCAAGAACATTTCGACTGACTTTCCTCCCATCCTTCGTACCATCGTCATCCCCATCAATAGAGCCTTATACTCTGCCTCATTATTTGTCGCTGAGAAATATAGCCTTAACGCTTTTTCAATGATAATTCTTTCTGAGGATATCAACACTAGTCCCACTCCTGAATCTCTCTGATTCGATGCGCCATCTACATACACTTCCCAGGGCAAGGGGCTCTGCAGAGAAACCATGCCAACAGACCTTCCATCCAGGCCTAGTGTTGGTGTTACCTCCTCTAAGTAGGGCTCCGTGAACTCGGCCACCAAGTCCGCGAGGATCTGGCCCTTCACTGATGTGCGAGGCATGTATTTGATATCAAAAGCCCCTAGGATCGTCCCCCATTTAGCAATCCTTCTAGTGTAATCGGCGCTTCGGAGTATGGCCCTGAGTGGGAGCTGGGTAAGGACTATAACGGTGTGGGCTTGAAAATAATGAGGCACCTTCTTCGTACCGAGCACCACAGCCAGGATGGCCTTTTCCAGTGGCAAATAACGAATTTCAACTTCATGCAGCGACTTACTTACGTAGTAAATTGGTTTTTGCACACCACAGTCTGTCCGTATCAACACCAAGCTTACAGCATTAGGGGCTACAGCGATATAAGCAAACAAGACCTCATCTGGCTCAGGACTTGACATGATTGGAGGTCTAGCTAGGTAGTCCTTAAGTTGCTGAAAAGCAACGGCACATTCTTCAGTCCATTCAAAACCCTTCCACTTGTTGATCAATGAGAAAAAACGCCTACACCTATCGGCTGATCTAGAAATGAACCTATTAAGGGCAGCAGTCATCCCAGTCAGCTTTTGAATTTCCTTGGGGTTCTGAGGAGCTCGTAAGTTGTTGATGGCCTTTATCTGATCGGGGTTAACTTCAATCCCCCTGTGAGTCACCATATATCCTAAGAACTTGCCTGATCCCACACCAAACGAACACTTAGATGCGTTTAAGCGTAATCTATGCCCCCTTAGAATTTCAAAAACATCCCTGAGATCCCCAATGTGCCCAGCAATAACCTTGCTTTTTACCACCATGTCATCAATATAAACCTCTATGCTTTTACCTAGCTGCGGCTCAAACATTCTAGTCATCATCCTTTGATAGGTAGCCCCTGCGTTCTTCAGGCCGAACGGCATTACCTTGTAGTGGTAATTCCCCATAGGGGTCACAAAAGCTATTTTCTCCTGATCACCGAGAGCCAGTGGTATCTGATGATAACCCTGAAATGCGTCCAAGAAACTCATCCGAGGGTGCCCAACGGTAGCATCAACTAGTTGGTCTATCTTCGGCATCGAAAACGGATCCTTCGGACAAGGCCTATTAAGGTCAGTGAAATCCACGCACACTCGTCATTTTTCGCTTTTCTTCTTTACCACCACAGTGTTAGCCAGCCATTCAGGATAAAAGATTTCCTTAATAGCCCCTGCTTGCTTGAGTTTCATCACTTCTTCCCTGACCGCATCTGCGTGTTCCCTTGATGGATGCCGGAGCGGTTGTTTCTTGGGGACGATGGTGGGATTAACGTTTAGATGGTGGCAGATGAACTCTGGGCTTACTCCTGGGGCCTCTACGGAGTCCCATGCAAATACATCAACGTTGGTTCTGAGAAACTCTATCAGCTCTTCTTTTTCCTGAGGAGGCAACATGGATCCAACTTGAAAGAACTTCTCTAGGTCGTTGTCAATAACTACCCTCACCAAGCTTTCACACTCTGCCCCTTCGGCCGAGGTTTCGATGTCCAGCACCGAAGGCTTTGACTGCTATAAACTCTCATCCTTACGGTCCAAGGACTCAGCCTGAGGTTTGTGCTGGATAGCTGCCACTAGACATTGCCTGGACGTAGATTGATCTCCTCGGATCTCTTTAACTCGCCCTTCAGACGGGTATTTAACCTTCTGATGAAGAGTGGAGGATACAGCCCTGAGGGTATGAAGCCAAGGTCTAGCTACAATCGCGGTGTAGGGTGAGTAGGCATCCACCACTATGAAGTCTACCTCCACCGTCTCAGATCCGGTCTGCACAGGTAGTCTGATCTGGCCTTTCGGGATGACCAATTTTCCATCAAAACTCACCAAAGGGGAACTGTAGGGCGTTAAGTCTTCGAGAGTTAAGTTGAGCCCCTTATAGAGGTCTGGGTACATTATTTCTGCGGCGCTGCCCTGATCTACCATCACTCTCTTCACGTCGTATCCACCTATCCTGAGAGTAACCACCAGAGCATCATCATGCGACTGTATAGTCCCAATTTTGTCCTCGTCCAAAAAACCTAAAACTGGTTGAACCTCCATCCTAGGCCTCTTCGGCTCTCTGTTAACACCCTCCGAGGGCAGCCGAGCGACTGATAATATTCTGGATAGGTAAGACCCTGTCCTTCCTGGTGCGGCAAAGATAACATTTATCGTGCCCAAAGGTGGTTTTACGGAATCATCCCTCCGAGACCCTGCGTTTGCCTGGTTTCCCTGACCATAGGAGTGATGCAAAAGTTGTTTCAACCTGCCCTCGCTGACAAGCTGATCCAAATGGTCCCACAGGCTCCTACAGTCTTCCGTAGTATGCTCATGATCGAGATGGTGTTGGCAGTAGAGATTGTGGTTTCGCCTCTCAGAGTTTCCGACCATCTTGCTTAACCTCTTGAAGAAAGGTTCATTCTTGATTCTTTCCAGGACCTGGTGCACTAGCTCACGAAACACAGCATTGACTGTCTGAAGGTTCGCTGAACCCTGTCCGACCCAATCCTTTCTCGACCTGTTATGGTTCTGCCAGTCCGACCTGAAATCCCTCCTTTCCTGAGGGATAACCTTGTCCTTTCTTTTACCCTGCTGTTGGTCTTCCTCGACTCTCTTATACTTGTCAATCTTGTCCATCAACTGGCGAACACTGGTAATAGGTTTGCCCATTAGGGACATTCTCAAGGCATGTTCAGTGGGAAGGCCTAGCTTAAAAGAGCTGATGGCCACCAGGTCACAATCTTCCTCCATCTCGTTATACGTTTCCCAGAATCTGTCTGAGTATGACTTCAACGTTTCACCCTCTCTCATGCTGACGGACAATAGGGAGGCCATGGACTGCGGAACCCTTCGACACGTGACAAAACGCGACCCAAATGCCTGAGTTAGCTCTTGGAAAGAGCTAATGGAGTTCACTTTCAGACTATCAAACCATCTCATGGCGATCGGCCCCAAGCTAGACAGGAAGACCTTGCACATTAGGGCCTCATCTCTGGAGTGAACGGCCATCCTTTGGTTGAAATGACTCACATGTTCCACAGGGTCTGTCCGACCGTTGTAGATGGTGAATGTAGGCTGGTGAAAACGTCAAGGAAGTCTTGCATTCTCGATGTTACGTGTAAAAGGAGACCTGGAAATTTGATCCAGAGCTTTACTCATAGCATCGTTCCCTACGCCCCTAGGTAAGGGGCTCCGAGGATTCCTCTCACGATGGTGCATCTCCTCGTAGGGAAAGGACTCGCTAACTGGTGTTCGAAGTTTCTGCTTGTAGACGACGTCCTGTTCGTCTTCAGAATCTTCATCAGAGTACGAGGAAATGCATTTCCTCTTTGCATGGTGCAGTTCCCTCTTTAGCTTCTCAATATCTAACTACATGCTTTGGTTTTTCTCTGCATGGGACATGTGGCTTTCTCCATGCGACTGGCCTCGATCATAGTCTGCGATGCGAATGCTACCTTCACGATCCCGCCTCTGTTCCAGATTAAGGAAAGGATCGGCGTGTTGAGATGCTCTGGAGTCTGCTGGACGTTGCCTTGGTTCCGCCATTTATGAGGTGTTGCTTCCACCTTTACTCAAGCTGTTTCCCACAGACGGCACCAATTATAGGGTCCAAATTTGATGGGCCAGGCATAAACTTTGCAGACTGTGAGCCCAATGAACCCCGAACAATAAATTTGTAGAGAATGGGTTAAACAGCTAGGCTGGTTATGGATTTAGCAACGGTTCATGCATGCAAGTAAGAGTAATATGGTGTTTGGACTGGTATCCAGTGAAAAACTCTCTTTAATCCGAAGAGGCTTAATATTTATGGACTTAATGAATACAATTTTTTCTCCCCCTTTTTCAGAGACTTGTTCCCTTTATATATACTCCTTCCTCCTCATCTTCACCGTACACTTGTTCTTCATCCAAGCATCCACTTGAGTACTTGTCACTTCAGATGTCTGCTTTAGTCTGCCGTGAGTGGTAGTAGCTGAGGTTGCATTGTTCAGGTGTCTTCTCCACATAAATGCGGCCAGGAAAGTTGCTGCAGTGCATTAAATGCGGTGGTGGCAGCTTTTACCTTTAAGATATTTTACGTCTTTCTCATCCCTAGGCATGCCCAGAGTTTGCTCTTTACCGTAAGATCAGTTGGGAAGGTCGCTCAGGCCTTCAATATCTTTGCTTGGTCGAGCTTTCTAATGATCCGATGAGGGGGACCTCTTCGGCAGAACAGGATCGTCTTCGGACGTATCCATCGTTCCTTTTCAAGTACATTTCCACCAAACGGGCTCAGCCTGATCCCTTTTACCTCTTCAGACAAATAGTGATATTCAGATTGGGCCACAAGCCCAATATGTAGCGCTGGGCTCACCCCCACAAAGAAGAAGTGAGTTCATAAAAGACAAAAAAAAAAAAAAAAAAAGTGTGTTCCAATTTGTTCAAGCAATAAAGTTTTTAATAAAAGAATTGGGGTTATCTTTTCTTTTACCAAAAACAATTTGAGCCCTTATTTGGAATGTTATAAATTAAGATTTTTTTAAGAATATTTGTTGGTGATTTTTTTTTTTTTTTGGGTCTATTTTTGTTCATAACACGAATGAAGTTTCCCAGTCACACTAGGACTTCCTTGGTGCTTTCCAATATAACTTAGGAGTAGTGTTACAGATACTATAAGTTTTACTATATTTAGCTTATAAACTGATGTGTCACCAATTATAAAGAAATCATTCAAATATTCATTTGCGAGGTGGTTTAAGTCCATCAATCATATTCATTGCCACATCAAATAAATGGCACATGTGATGTAAAAGGAAATGGTGAAGGCAAACTAAATGGAACTTACTCAAATTCATACCTTTTTTTAAGAGAAAGTTTTAACATATGGCATTCGCTTCTGATGAAAGTTTTAACATATGGCATTCACTTCTGATGATAGCTCTATTATCAGACCTAGACACCAATTGGTATTTTGTGTAGCCAAGAGTTGAACCTCAGATCTCTTATTCAATCATCAGAGACTTTGCCTGTTGAGCTAGATAGAACTCATAAACTCAATTTCATACTTAGTAAGTAACTCTCATTGTAACTATCAAATTATCAACAACCAAAAAAAAAAAAAAATTTATTTACACAACCTAACATTTTTTTTTCAATACAATGATAGTTTGAGGTGGTGGAATTTAAATCTGATGTCACCGTTAAAAAACACTATGAGTTGTTAGTTTAGCTACAAAGTTCCTGGCAATCCAAGTCTAATAATACAAAATAATTAAAGTTATATGGTTTGAAGTTGTTCACTAATCTTATCATAACCACAAAAGAACCAAAAGAACAAAAACTAGATGTGGAGCATCTAATGTTATCAATCTCGACAACTGCACATGTGCAAGTAAAATATAAATAAAGTTGGTTTATCTACAAAAGATAACTAATTATTTAAAATTTCAAAAATAAAAAATAGTATATTAGGTAGAGAAAAATAAGTAAATAATTATTATGAATTGCATTTTAATTTACTTAATATTAGTTGTAGATCTAATAACGAAAAAATTTATACTTGAGAATTACACATTAAGTTTCCGTTTAGCATGATTAATTTTGCCAACTTATTTTACTATTCAGTTTATTTTTGTTACTATTCATAAGATCCACTGCACTTTTTGGTACTATTAATGAGTCGCACTGTACTATTTCAATTAACTTTTACATTTATTTATAGTACTCTTAGTAAAAAGTTTTCAGTTTCAGCAAAATAAGCAGATCTCAAACAGACCCTAAGTTAGCGAATAATGTTTTCAGTATTTTCAATTACAATATAAATTTTTAATATACAATAATAATGGGTGAATAAAGAACTAAAATTTTATAACTACAACTATTCTTTTAATGGATTAAATATTACCTTCAAACTCATGGAACTAAAATCAAATGATAATATTTATATTAAATAAGAATTTTACCTCCAATACTAAAGTGAAAAGAAACAAAAGAAAAAGGCCCAAAAATTAATAAAAAAAAGGTTCATGTGTTAGAAAGGGAGTCAAAGGAAGGGAGCACGATCACTTTATTATATGGTCCTTTAGAGTCGGCAAGGACCAAACGAAAAAAAAAAAATCTTATCTTATAAGCAATCATGTATCCAGTAATTTTTGTCCCTCCAAAAAAAAAAAAAAAAAATGTATCCAGTAATTTTACGCGCACGCACAATACAAAGGGTCGATTGATTAGAAAGGACCTGTACAGTCCAAACGGGGGAAAATGATTTTTTGTAGAGGACAAAAAAAAAAAAACAGTACTGGTCCCTTTGTCATGTTCAATCAATTTCAAGCTGAATTTGATGATATTATCTGTATGATAAAGTGGGCACTGTGCTGTCCACTAAAATAAATGAATTTGATGATATTATTCATTTATTTGCATGATAAAGTGGGCACTGTGCTGTTCCACTCAAATTGTGCTAAAAAATCTCACCGATATTTGTATGAGATAGTGGGTGGCTGCTGTGCATGATGTGTCCAAATGAAGCCACGAGTCAACAAAGAGCTTCCATGAAGTTATACAAATTTGAATTCGACTTTTGCAAGCAAGCAGTGTCATTCACTCATTCCTATCTCTTTTTCTTTTTCTTTTTTTTTTAAATCAAATTTAAAAAAAAAAAAAAAAAAAAAAAAAAAAAAAAGGAAAAAAGAGAAGAGAGAAATGATACATTTGTAATATTTTCACAACAAATTCTAAATAGTAAGTTATTACTAACTATTATTGGTAGGTAAAAAATAATTTCAATAGTGGATTAAAATTAGAACCAATAACAACTTTACACCTAAGATTTGTTGTAAAAATATTTTGAATGTAACACTTCTCAAAAAAAAATATACACAAAAAATTTCACAATGTTTTTTACACCAGTTAAGTTTGCAAACTTTTACTAGTTCTCATCTAAGTCAATCACACAATCACTTTTTTATTTACAACTAAGAATTTGCCATATATCAACATATGCGTAAAATTTTGTAAATTGTTTTGTGTCTATGACTCTATAGACCCTCAAAAAAAAAAAATCTACATGATTCTACAAGTTTAGTAGAACAAGAATGCGAAATTTTAATTAGCCATTTTGCATCTGAAAAATACAAACTAATAGAGTTTATGTAATATTTAAATATATATTTTTTAAAATGTCATTTAAAATGACTCAATTTACTTTGCTTTACGCCCAAATGCATCAAATTGCACTGACGGATGTAGATCCCATATATACCAAACAACTGGAAAAAAATATATAGAGATCCATCAAAATCAAAAATAGTTGGCTTGGGTTTACCATTATCAGTTCTGCCATGCCTTTTTTTTTTTTTTAAGGCTTACACCTCGTTGGTAGATGAGAAGGAATCTAATGCATTGACATTCTCCTCTTTAGAGTTAGCACGCACATGTGGTTTCGGACAAAAACATCTTTTGGGCCAGGTTCTAGCCCAAGGATTTCTCCGGAGATCCATTAGGCTTGGGCACCAAGAATCTCTTGGTTCAGGATTCGGCTCAGAACTCAAGGGCTCCACTTTATCCCCTCTACTGCTACACAAAAGAAAACATACAGGAGAAATAGAATGAATCTTAGGTGGAGCAGAGGAAGAAACACTTGAGCATTTGTTCATAGATTAAACATAAAAAATCATATGGGCTCTCTCACCTTGGCCCATCAATTTCTTTGAAATAAATTTCAATTCATCTCAAACTAGGTTGAATTGGTTATCCAACCAGAAGATAGCCTAAGAATTCCAAATAAAAAAATAAAAAAATAGAGGCGATGAATTTCACCATATTCATAGCAATCTACTGTGGCACTATTTGGAAGATGAGGAAAAACATCATCTTCTCTTTTTTGGTAAAAATCGTCAACATTCAACACACCTTATTATCACACTAAGACTTACATGAATATCTGAAATAAAACTAGTGTAAACAAAAATTTTGTAAGATTGAATTATAAAATGGTCATTCAATTGGAAAATAAAGTTGCCACTCTAATGTTAAAAATTATTTAATATATTTTTGTTTTTAGAGCTTTAACCATCTAGAGACTGTTGCTAGAAATCTCTTGAAAATGTGTTGATTGTAATGTGCAAAGCTTATTGGATTTGCAGGCACCTATAGAATTCAGTTCCTGTTCAAATCAAATGACGTGACCATGATCTAGATTCAATGGCTCAAACAAGAGAAGAAAAGCAAAATACAATTTGTAACAATTTTTTGTGCACGATATAGAATTTGAAAGGAAAAAATTATAGCATATCCCATAGGATCATGAAATATCCACTGGTTGTAATCGTTGAGTATTATTTTGACAAATGGGACATTTAGTATTCAAATAGTCTGTATATTGGGCAAGTGTTGTCATTGAGCTTGGGCAAGTGCTACTTCTCACCAAGAACTCTTTTTGGGTAAGACTATTGTCGATTCATCGAGGATCACAATAATTTTGTGCTGTGGGTTGAATTGTAGGATTGAATGGTGTCTTTAAGCATTATAGGACTTGACCTTGCCACAAAGGAAACATAGTAGCCCTAGCAAGCACATACTTGCCGGTACTCTAACACCTATGGTAAATATTAGTAATAGCATAGCGTGCACTCCTTGAATTTCCTAAACATACCACATTCATTTTTACCAAGGCATCAAATTAGACTTCTGTTTTTTTTTAGTGCGGCCGACCAAAGACTACAAATAGTCACAGACTACAAGAGGAGCAATATCCTCAGGTACATATTCCATCCATACCTGAAGATCCTCAATAAATTTAGCCTTCTTGGCTAGACAATGAGCAACAGGGTTGCCAAGTCTTTTTACATGGGAAAAAGAAGCAAAACGAAAATCAGATGCTAGCAGTAGAGTATCATCCAACGCATGACCATATGCAGAGTTAAACGTGTCTTCTTAGAGAAGTCCTCGGGTAATGAGCTTAGCATCACCCTCAAAGATAGCTTAAAAAATGCTAATTTCCTTAACAAATAGGACTGCTCTCCGACTCGCTGAAGCTTCCACTTCCTCCACAGAGAAAGGTAATGAGATTCATGGAGACAAAACACAAATGACAGGACCATTATACTCTAGCATAACCACCCCAATGCCTGATACATTGATGTAACTAAAAATAGCCCCATCAAAGTTAACACTATAGTCTAGTATTGGAAGTTGTTCAATTATGAGGCACATTAAGAGTTTTCTTTATAGTAAACTAAAAATAGTTATACACATATAATAAAAATAAATAAATCATATTATTTACATATCTCTTTCATTATTTTTAGTATCTCTTATTTTATTTTTGTAGCTTCATATTTGACTTCTTTATATATACATATCATACGATAACTCATTGAAAGAAAATCTAGAATATTTTTAGTTTCAAAATTTATACTACAAACTAAGGAGTGAAGAAAGAAGAATTAGCAAAGTAAGAAAAATCATTAGGCCCAAATGACAGAAATAATGGTACACAGACTCACCAAGTAATAAAAATGCCCCAAAGAAAGCAAGTGGGCCCAAAAGTAAAGGATATAGTAATTGGGCCGGAGAAACCCGAAAGGTTTAGCAAAAGCCCATGGAATGTAAGAAGTAGGAAAAAATGAAATGCGTCAAGAATGTCCGAAGAAATGAAACGGGCCGAGAATGCCCAAAGGAATAGAATGGGCCAAGGAAGCCCAAGATGATGTGAGAACTGACCTAGCAAAAATACTAGGTAACATAAACTGACAAAAAGTACAAATCAGTAAGTGCACTTCCAATGAACTCATCCGACTGTAGGTTCCTCTTGCAAATTTGAGCATGAATTTGCTTTCCAAAATCAAATGCTTCAACAGCATTACAAGCTTTAAGCATGCTAGAGAACGTAAACTTTGAGGGTTCCATTCCTTTCTTTTGCATCTTAGAGAAAAGATCAAAAGCTTCATTAGCATATTCATCACTAATGGTCTCACCATGGAGGAATCCAGAGATCATGGCATTATAGATGAAGATGCTTTGGTCGGACATCAGTTTGAAAATTTGGATTGCATCAACCAAATCCCCAGTCTTTGCATACATATCAAGTAATGCAGTTGCAACCACATCATCCAAATCCAATCCAAGTTTGACTGAGAAGGCATGAAGTGTGTTCCCATGTTGATTTGAATCCTTATAATTTGTGCCACATGCCTTCAATACACTTCCCAGTGCATAAGTATTCAACTTCAATCCTAATCGGTGCATTTTTCCAACAAGTTTCACCATTTCCTCATTGGCACCAATTCTAACATAAGCAGCAATCAAGGAATTCCAAGAAACTTCATCCAAGTCATTAGAACAATCAAACAAAAGTGCCGCCCTATCGACCTGACCACATTTTGAGTACATATCAATAAGTGAATTGGTTAAAAAAACTTTATCACCCAACCCACTTACAATAACCAATTCATGAATCAGCTTATCCAACAGAAGATCCCCAGTTTGGCCACACAGATTTAAAGCACCAGAAAAGGTGAACTTATCAAGTTTCAAACCAACAACTCTTGCTTCATTAAACACCTCCATGGCCTTAACAAAAAGACCCATCTGGGAATAACCAGAAAGCAGAGAATTATATGAAATAACATTGTGCTTTGGCATTCTATCAAACATCTGACGAGCGCTATTTATCTCACCACATTTGCAATACATATGGAGAAGATTGTTTAGCAAAAATAGGCATGATTTGAAAGCAGTTTTAATCATGTGGCCATGAGCAGCCTTGCCATAAATAAGAGACCCAGATTTGGTAGAGAACTGGACCAATTTTGTATAAGCTACAGAGTCCAATGAAAAGTTTTGACGACAAGGTTAAGCATGTTGTGGCAGGTTATGTAATGATATAGTTGGTGGCAATATGGTGGAGGGGATTCTAGGTTGAATGAGCCCAGGAAACTCGGTGCTGTGGGGGAGAAAGTTTGGTTTTGTGGGTTTTGTTTCCTGGAGAAGCATGTTTTTATGTGCCTTGTCCCAAATGGAGATGGAATCCTTGTCTATTTAACATAGGAGGCCCTTCAAAAGCAAATGAGTAGCATCCTCTCTAATTTTGCTTTGAATTGTACATGGGTCAATTTCTTATCCTTCTCATACTACAAAATAGTAAAACAAAAGAGATGCATATCAGGGAGATAAAAAAAGGAGTACAAAACCAATAATAAAAGGTGCAAAGCTGTCATATTAACCAAGCAAGTAGATGGCCATCTCCAATGAACTGGGAAAATTGCAATATAGTTTTGAGCATGTTTTGCAGAAGATTCAAACATCTTTTCATAATGTTGATCATGCATGTTTGCATTGACATCAGCAATTATAAGTGTATAACATTGAAAAATGTGAAACTTACCTATTTTGATACAGTTGAAAATTGTTCCCAAAAAAAAAAGGGTAGAATTCAAATACTAACACTTCAAATCAAACTCACAGATAGATGGTGAGTTTGCCTGATTGTGACAAATAATGCACACAGTCAAAGATGCTATCAGTCATATAGCTTTACAGGTGATCTTCTGTGACTAACAACCCGAAATTTGAGAGCTTTCACAATATTATTGGTATAACATATAATCAACTCCAGCTTTCCTCCTTTGAAATTTAGCAATTGCCCTCAATGAAAAAAAATTCACAATAGACACTTAGCAAAATAAATAACTCTCAATACTGAATGATAGATTGAATGGTTTTTTTTTTTTTTACAAGTAAACAATTTTGTATTGGTAATTACCCATGTACCCTGGTGGTTCTTGAACTTACAATTTGACCTCCCACCTCAATTTTACAAGGAAAAAATGTGTCATTTGAGCTAGAGCTCATCAGCTTTAGTAGGATACTTGGTGTTACAAGAAAGGTAAAAAGGGTGTGAAAAGTATGTCGCTTCATTAGATGATCCAAAGTAATTTAACACATAGAAAGCTTATTTAATAGAACTAGAATTAACATAAAATTATCTACAATAGTAAAGGCACAAAAACTATCAGCAATGTACTCCAAGACTTTGATGAGTGAAACAGAAGCAAATGAATGATAAATAAGAAAATCAATATTTAAACACAAAATTGCAACCACTCTAGGTAGTACAATAACTTGACCTATAAAAGCATCAATGTGCATTACTCTAAAATCTATCGCAGCTGTAGCATTTTGGTGATATAGCATCTCATAATAATTTATATATTAAAAAAATCATAATATGAAATATCCATCAAACTTTTAGGGAGAAAAAAATCTATATATTACCTTTGATGCTCTTTCCCAACACCCCCCCCCCCCCCCCCCCCCCCTCTTCAATCCAATTCCAAAAGTAGGACGAATTGCAAGCTTGGCTGATCCATGTTACCTATGACTATGGGTCTTCCCAACTGATTTAAAAAACAGAAAAGGAAAAATATATAAATAAGTTGAAAAGCCAAAGAAACAAGCATATAATCCTACGGCAATCAAAACTGCCTCAACAGCAAGTCAATAGCACCAGGCGCGCGGAGCCATGTACATAGGTGGGGGGCCATGGGCCCCCCTCCCTCCCCCCCAAATTTTGAAATTTTCCTATATATATATATATATATATACTAGTCACTAACCCATTGCATGGGAAAGTTTTACAAAAGATAAATATTATATTAGGGCAAATCACAATTTACCCACCTGTGGTTTGGTCAAAATTTAAATTGCCTACCAGTGGTTTGAAATTTAACACTTTACTCACTTAAGATGTTGTTTTAAAGTAAAAGTAGTAATAATTTACGTAGTCACGTGGCGCAATGAGGAGTGGTTAACAAAAAGTCAAACATTTCATTTTTATATTATACTGGCCGCTAACCCAACCATGCGACGCACAGGAAAGTTCTTAGAAAAGCTAAATTTTATTTTATCAAATTAAATGGTTTTTTTGTCAATTCAGTGAGAAAATGAATGTCACTATTAATGGTGATTTCTTATTAAAAGCCAATACAATAATTTAATCTGTATCCAAAAGACTAAATAATGTTTTCAAAAGGTTGAGAGAAATTTAATCAAGATAAATGAACCTTTTCGCTATGGATTTTAAGGAATAAGTTACATAAATGGTTTAACTACAGCACTAATATTCAAAGGAATACACATAATTCATTAGAATGAAAAGGATTTGAGCTCAAACATCACCAGCAACCAAATAAATGAAATCTTCACTCAGTATTAACAGTAAAATTGTCATTAATCTAGTGCAATATAGAACAAATGTAGATTTTATAGAAATATCCTATACTACATATACAATATATCTTACTCTCATATTCATGTGTTAATGCTTTAAAATTCAATCAAGATGCATCAACTACATATTATTTCAATGTGTAATGCCGTCACTAAGCAATATCTTTGTGAAAAATTCAAATCATGAGTCTAGGTTCAAGGATAATCTGATAATAGCCTAAACGAACTGTTTTGTGTGCCTAAAAACAATAAGCAAATATATTTCATCAATATCAAAACAAATAAACACCAAAAAAGACAAATTTTTTTTCCAAACTGAATAAACAGCCTTTTGGAATTGCAGTAGACAAAAGAAGAAATAACAGAAAAAGGCTTCTGGAAACTAATTATAAATCAAAACCTTAATCAAAAATTTAAAACCAAATCTAACCCATAAGAAAACAGTAATTATATTATAAAGAAAGAGAGATAAACATTGGGTTATTGCCTGAACAGAACCTTGCCTTGTAGGTAAAGCCTATCAAATGAAATGCAATAGCAATATACACATGAATTATTCACCTAATTTTTCCTAATAAATGAAAAATAAATTCTAAGCTTAAATTGCCACTATGAAAATTCATAAATCATGCAATCAAAAAACTTTGCATTTAATTCCCAATTCAAACATAATTTACATTTTTTTGTGCATTCTAATTGAAAATTTTATTAAACTTGTTTTAAAATGGGAATCTGGTACCTTAAGTATTCATCAAATTTCTTTTATTTTATAAACATACACGAATTTTGAGCGTCCTTTAAAGATGCATGTTTTCTTCTAAATGAACTTCCAAATGAAAAAGTTTTTATTCCCCTAGAACATGAAATTTATTCCTCCAGTGAGTCGTTTAATATTATAGTTGAAAACTCCATAAATCCTGCATATTATAGTCTATTGTCAACTGGACAGAGATATATTCTCCTATAGATCAAGGATATGATGAAAAGGGCAAACTATTATCAAGTTTAAGGAAAAAGAAAATGAATGTCATAACAATCTTATGCAAAACTAAAACTCACATTTTTTCTTAAAGAAAAAATAGTGGTATGAGCCTAAGAAGAGACAGTCATGCATAATTTTACATGATAGGCTACAACTTGAAGATGCAAAAAAAAACCCTCTTGCTAATTATCCAAAAAGGTCATATTACCATGTTTTAACTTTATTTTTCCTGAGAGAAAAAATAGTTAAGATGCATCCTAAAATAACCGCTCCTAAGTCCTAACAAATCCAATAAGTAGGAATGCTTCAACATTAAATTATTCAAATCTAAAAGGGAAATCAAATTAGACACAGACTGAGGATGATGAAACATGTGAGTCAAGCTTGAATTCAGGCCAATTAGCCTCTATATACTCAATAATAGAACATGTGTTTTGTTTACCCAAAGTTTTAGGCCATTGTCCATGATGAAGCATTCTGGACTCTAAATATATATTGTAGCTTCTCCTTAAGTCAGAGTTTGTGTTCAATATTGATCTTCAATAGCTTACTATTGGGTTCCTTTATCTAACAATAGTTTATGATTTTTTTTTAAATCTATATTCCATTAAATAGAGCAGTAATAGGGAGAACCAATAGTATAATAGAGACTGTGTTTTAAAAAATTAAAAAAACAGGTACATTATACCTTTGTATGTAACGAATGGTTGAAAAAGGAAGAAAACTTTTTGCTAATTTAATAATTTATTAACCCTGATTAGACTGTGTAGATACTGTAGGAAGGAGAATAAGTGTCCATATATTAGATCTTCGTAATGGACACTGTACAGAATTCAATCAAATTCTGGAATAAGAACAAAACAGCAGGGTATTTTATTTTAAAGGTGCTGTCTAACACAAAACAGATTGGGTTGCCAGGCTATTTGGTTTTTCCTTTATAGATAATGTATGGTAGCTGTTTTCCTTTCTTTCTCATTAACAAAATTAGTATCGTTTCTAAGAAAAGTTTGAACTTTGTGCAATTGAAGAATAGCTTAATTTTATCATTCTGAGTATGATACAAATTATAAGCAGCAAAAAAAAAACTTTTTAACTGAAAGGGAAAACTATTATGCTTACTTTTAAACACCAAGAATTATGTGCTTCGGCAATAGTCTGACAAGGATTGTGTGTTTTAAGTGGCTTTAAATACATTGAAATCTCAAAGGTTTTCAAACAAAATGCACGCTAACAACTTCTATCCTTTTAAGATTCATTACAACAATTTGGGCAACTCAAATTGGAGAGAAAGAGAAAGAGATTTTACCTGTCAAAGTCTCTGTTTCAACTGCTCTATAAAATAATATCCATTGGATTAATAATAATGCCACAGTCCCTGCACAATAAACCATATGTTTCAACCATTTATAAGAAATACTTTATCTTCTCACAATGAGTTATTGAAAAAATAGACTCTTAAGCAACAAACTTTTATTTTGTCTAACAACTATACTACATTAAAATTACTTTTTAAAATTTTTAAAAATGGGAAATAGTCTGACAACAGAAGTCTTCTTTTTTTTTTCTCTCTTTTTTCTTTAATTTAGCAAGCAAACAGAACAATGAACCAATATAGATTCCATAATCAAAACTATCTACATCACACTAATAGTACAATACAAGTATTAATAATAAAGTATACATGCCTTTATGGCAAACACCATTCAGAATTTAATTATATACATTACACCAACTATTCCTTCACACTTATTTTGTAAGGTCAACTATGTATTCTAATTCTCAACTCAAAACAAAACACCTTCTAATGGTGATTACATTATTGTAAGAAAAGTTAAAAATGATTTGTAACACAAGTTTTAACAATTTAAAGGATAAGAGATGCTACGTCCACAACATTTTTACAACATTTCCCCAACAAATTACAGGTGGTTAGTAGTTACAGGTTCAAATTTGAACTTAACTCTAAGATTACTTTTTTGCCACAACAATAACAACCAGTAACAACCTATCACTTAGGATTTGTTGTAAAAATGTTATGAAAATATTGTAGACATATCATTTCTCTTAAAAGATTCCTTAGTTCCTCTTCCTCTTTTGTCAATCTGCAATAGTCAATGAATAGTTTTTTTGTTCTTCATAGTTGCAGATTTAGCTACGTGTTGTACATCACATGCATCATCTACTTTTTGAAATTTAACATAATCAGCATCTTCTTCACTTGGTAAGTTGTTGACAAAATCTTTGTAGCATCACTCATATAAAACTATTAATAGAATATGATGTAAAATGCATTATGAAATGTATAAGTAACATTAAAAATGTTTAATATTAATATTTGATTGTAATATAAAAGTACTCACATCAGTTATTTTATCAAGTTTAATTGAATATGAAACTTTATATCCAACTAAACTGAAAATACTCAAAGAAAAGACGAAATTAAAACCAAAATAAGAATATCAAAATACTATGTTCTTCTTAAACCCCTATCATTCACTTCATTGAACCCACAACTCTTTCTCAATGATAAATTTCAAATTTGCAGAGAAAATAAAAAATTTTAATCTCAATGCACAAACCCACCATGAAATAAATTATAATCAAATCAGACACACTTCTCAGTTTCCCAACCCCTCTCATTCACAAAGCCTGAAATTGTCTTCTAATATTATATACCAAATGGCTAGAACCAAGAATTATTCTTATTGTCGTTGGTTTTGAAAGATAACGAGAAGCAACAACAATATGATTAGGTTTCACATTTAATCTCCCCCTCCCCCCTAAGTTATAGATTTTGTTAACTTACAATTATTTGTTGACTGGCTTTCTGCTGGAATATTTCTGGTGGATCTGAATAATAGTAATTTCCTGTTACCATGCAAACTCCTTGTGTTTGAAATTCTTGTTGATCCTATTATTTGAAAAGTAATTGGATAGATGTCGTTTTCTGGATAACACAAAAAAGGAAAGAAAAAACTTGCATGGAATTAAACCTTTACATTCGCATACACAGTTCATTTCAAAATTTACATTCAAGAACACCAAGCCACCTCTAAATCAAACCCAAATTCATTCTCAATGAAAGTTTTCAAATTTGCAAAGAAATTCCCAAACTCTAATGTCAATGCCCAAACCCACCATAAATGAATCATAAAAAAATCATACCTCTTTTTTAGTTTTCCCTAAACTTTCAAATGCACAATCTCAAAGACTATTATAATTCAATTATATTTGTATGCATATAAAGTGATTATAACTTGAATCAAATTTAAACTTGAAATCCCTAATGGAACCCAATAAAAATTATAATCTAAAACTTCCTTTCAAATTTTGAATTTATCTCTATATCAAAGGCGTGAGATCAGTGCCTAAACAGAAACCTAAAAATAAAATAAAATTCAAATTTACAAAGGGAAGGAAATCCCTTCAAAAAACTAAGCAGAGAAACAAATCAAAATTTACACCAGAGTTGCGATAAATTTTTTGACTTATTTTTTAGCTCAACTACATATTCTTTTTTATTATAAAGCTAATAGCAACGTGACAAAAGATAAACAAACTATTAACCTAAAAAGATTTTAGTTCCATTGATTTCGATGTTAATTCAAACCATAAAATATTCAATGCCAAAAACATTGTCATTCTACAAAGAAAAAATTTGTAAACAAAAGAGCCCAAGCTTTAGTGAAGGTCTTGTGAACTATACAACCCTTCCCCCATCAGGCATGCAATTGATTCCATACCAATGTGTTTGTGCTTTCTCACTCTATTGCTTATTAGGACAATCAGATTTCTAATTACTACTGATGAAACAAAGTAATGATACAAACAAAACAATTGGTGAAGAATAAAGAGACAAATTGAAACTGCTAAATACACAAAGTTAACAATTGGAATAAGATCCTTTATTTGCAAAACTGATATAACTAATATAGTGATAATTGCCATAAGAGTTCCCCATCATGTCTACTTACTTTCCCAACATCAAAATCAATACAGAGCAATTATAATCACCCTTAACATTCAAACTCTCTCATGTACCACCAAAATCAAACAACAAAAAATGATAAGAATTCTTAAGATAATTTAGCACAACATCAAATTATTCTAAATCAAATTATTCATTGGGGAATTTAAACAAACATATAGAGAAAAAAAAAAGCACAAAGATGTCAATAACAATAAACTAAGACAAAACCTTTAAACCCACATTACTAATTGCTCACACACACATACTTTCATGAAAAACAAAAAAGTGGATGAAATTACCAAGTATTATCCAAAATTACAGAATAAAGAGATTCCGTTGGGCACTGTTCAAGTCACTGTTACAATATAGAGAATATGGTTAATCTAAATCAATTTATTCACTGGGGAATTTCAACAAACATATAGAGAACAAAACAAAGATGTCAATAACAATGAAATCTTTGAACAAAAACAAGGAGACACCAAAATTACGCAAACATTCACCCAGAAGGAGAGGAATTTTAAGAAAGAAAATCTCAAGCACTACAACTGCAAAGGAAAAACAAAAGAGCTCAGTCTTACCGGCAATGGGTTCGCTGGCTGACGGTGGCGGCAGGCTTCGCAGAGGAAAAAGGGCATGAGAAGGAAAAAATTAAAAAATTTAAAGATAAGTTATATATATAGACACAGATAAAGTGCTTACCCACTGAAACGGTGTGGTTTTTTTTTTATAGACAAATCAAATATTTGGTGAACATGTGTGAGGGTGAGGTTAAAAATAATTCATTTGGCTTTTTATATATATATATATATATATATATATATATAAAGGCTTATTTGCTTATTGGTCACTGTTTTAAAGAAGGCTTTTTTTTGTAACTATTGTCCAAGAGCCACGACTGAACACCAACGGTACTAAGATTTTTTTTTTTTTTTTCTTTTTTGAAAATGGTACTAAGAATATTAAAAGGTTTTGCATTAACAATCAAATGAAAAGTTATAATATTTCAATGTTTTTAAATGTAAATGTGACAGTAATTTATGTAATCATATGGTACAATGAGGAGTGATCAATAAAAGTTAAACGTTACACTTTTATATTATATATATAAATATAGATATAGATATAGATATATATATTTATTTTTAACGTTTTCACAATTTAGTCTACAAAAATAAGAGTCCCCCAATATTTGAATTAGTCCAACGATACTCTTAAAAAAAATAATTTGTCTAATAGTTATAGACACATAAATTTATTTTTTGCAATTTTATTTTTTATTGTAAAACATGCTCTTATATCTGTTAAATATTTGATAAAGTTTGATACCAAACGTGTTTAGATATATCTTTTTCAACCTATTATGTGGTAATTAATAAGTCCTTGACTCATTAAAAAATCTTGTTACTAAAACTACACATGAAAATGTCTCTTTAGTGCCACATAATGGGTTAAAGCAAGATAGTTTCAAATATGTTTGAAGCATAACTTATTCCTCAAGTTGCAGAAAGAAGAATTTAGAATCTGCAAGACTCGACTGATCGAGAATCGTATTTTATAAAATTTTAATCAAGCCCAAAGCCTGCGAAAATGTTTAGGGTTTGTGTTCAACGCTACTAAGTGCAAAAGAAAAACCATAAATACGTTTTAAAAGTTTTGAAGAAGACTTGTGAGTTACTCCTATAAGATTTGTGAAGTTTTGTAATCTTCTAACTCAACAAACATCTATCAAAAGGAAGATCCATATAAAAGAACTTGTGGAAATAAGTTGTTGCATACAGATCAACAACTGCTGATAATCTAAAATTTTGAGTGGGATCTTAGAGTCACAAACGTAGGAGTTTATGTTCAACAAATTCAAATAAAAAAGTTCGTGGATTCGAAGTTGCATGTAATTACGTAAGTAAGTACTACAAGAGGTAGCATTAGATTTAGGGAAAAATTTATTGTAAACACTTTCATTATATTTAGTGAATTTTTACCTTGAGGATTGTTTAGGTTAAATCCTCCCCAGGTTTTTACCTTGAAACTAGATGGTTTCATTGGTTTTCCTGAGTTATCATATCACTTGCCTTTTTTACTTTTCCACACTTAGTGATATGATTGTTTGTGTGTAACTTAGATCTGAATAATAAACCTAAGTATCAACTTGGTTAATTAATTGGTTAAACTATCTGAGTATACAGGGGTCTAAATGAACTAACAAATAATGTGCTTCTACTTTTGGATGTTTTTGAAAACACCTAGTGAATAATACTAACCTAAAATAATAATTCTAAAGTTGGTTTATTTTTTTAAAAAAATTATATTTTATTTTCATGATAATTTTACCATGGTTTTAAAAACCGAACCGAGGCAAAACCGGATTTGCTTCCGATTTTCGGTTTTAACCAGATTTCGTCGATATTAGGCATTTTTCTAGATCGAACTTATGAACGGTTCAACTAGTCAGACCGGCCGATTTGGTCCAGTTTTTAAAACATAGAATTAAATATATATATATATATATATATATATTTGAATAAAAAATGGGGTCTTTTGTGTGGGCTCATCGACCCCACGCCACGTGACGACAATGAGTAATAGCACGTGTACCACATGGGCCTTGTTAGGAATATCACTCGACCGCTCCTTTCTGGGTGCAGAACGAGAACTCTTATCATCAAGCCACAACCCATGTGGTAAACATAGAATTATATTGAACAAATGATATTGCGCTACAGAATCATCATCACCACGTCACCCCCAAAGTATATATAATCAGTTGTTTAGACTTTAGTTCTCACCCACGTTTCTCAGGCATTTCAGTTAAAGCCGCCATCCTTCCCTACATTTGCATTTAGCATTGACTCGTCCTTGGTCAAATTTCTTACCTTAGAAAGGTTTATTCATAATGGAAAAACGTTTGTAGCATTTCTGGGTTGCCACCCTTTTTAGTTGAAAGAGAATTTCCTTCCATTTTCACCAACCCAATTGCGGATTTGCAGCTCTTAGGATATTTCCTTATTGGATAATTGAGTGCTATAATAATATTTTTTAATTCCATAGGATAGTAAAGAAGGATCTATTTGACCTAAACAATGTTTGATTTAACAATAAGGATCAAGATCATTCATATAAAGTTGAGTTGGATTCAAGTTACACCTGATGTAACTCTAAGTAATGTTACACCACCCAATAACTTCTTATTGAATTAATATTTTGAAAATTCAACCGTTAAATTACATGTTCTATATGTTCTTAATATGCATGCCAATTTTTATATCAATCGGATGCTATTTACCATTTGATCCATAAACTCATATTTTATACATTATTTTAAACTACAAAAATTTGAATTTTAACAATTGATTGATGACATGGATATTACTTTTTGATCACCTTGAAATTTTGCAAGCATAAAGAATGTACAAAGATAATGTAATCTAACGGTGAATTTATCAATATTCACATCCAATTAAAAAATATTAAGTAATGTAATATTATTTAGAGTTACACTAAGTGTAACTTGAACCCAACCTTATAAAGTTATTTCCATCTTGAACTTCTTTTTATCATAAAAGAAATTATATCATGTTATCAATCCATTAATAATATCACTAAAATAATGGTTGAATAAGAGATCTAAGGATCAATCCCCGCCTACACACAAAAAAAAAAAAAAAATCAATTAGTGTTTTAGTTTAATAATAAAGAGTAAAAATCAGAGAAGCAGATGTCATAAGTTGAAACTCTATAAAAAAAAAAATTCAAAAGAAAATCTTGCAAACCACATTGATCCAATTTCCAAAAGGAGGCAAAGAATCCCAAAGGTCTTTCTAACCAAACTTCATATTTAGAATCATTCAAAAATATTCCCTAATTATGATATATTATTAGGTTGAACTCCACCCAAAAGACCTAATAATTTCTCATAAGGTTTTATTTTCATCTTAACCTTCTTTTTATTATAAAAGAAATTATGTTGTGTTATAAATCCACCAATAATATCACTAAAATAATGGTTCAAATCAAAAGAAAATCTCGCAAACTAGGTTGACCCCATTTCCAAAAGGAGGTAAGAATTCCAAAGGTCTTTCCAACCAAACTTCATCTCTAGAACCATTCAAAAATATTCCCTAAATAGGAGAAATTATTAGGTCAAACTTCATCCGGAAGACCTAATAATATCTCATAAAAGAGCTTAGCTCTATGTTTTGAATCTTTAACCTACCCAATCTTGAAAAATGTCAATTTGGCCATTTTGCACAATCCCTTTCTCGCTACTCTCCCTTCCTTCTTTGGGGTAAGTGCTCAATACCTTCCTCTCCGGTCTTCCCTCTATGGCTATAAATACCAATGAACTCATCATCTTGTCAATGCCAACATCTATTTTTACACCATCTCCTTTATAGTATCACCCTGTAATTTCACCCCTTGAGTTGCAACTAGCACTCTAGTAGAAGATGGGTGGTTCCACTTTTTCATTGAGCCTTATCTTGATGCTAATTCGTTCCATGTTGGCTATTAATATGGCCAACAAAGATTGGCATTTTGGCTTTAACTATACCAATTGGCCCTTCAAAGGAGGCCCTCCCCAAAGCCAAAATGATACACTGGGACCCAGAAAGATTGTCGTAGGTGGCTCAAAGAACTGGCAAATAAACTTTAACTACACCGATTGGGCTCTAAAAAATGGCCCCTTTTACCTAAATGATACTCTAGGTGAGTTTTCATTCCTTGTTTATTACTACTGTTTGTCAAAGTGTCGTCTAGGTTTTATCATCAACTTATGTTATTTTAATAAGTGTCTTGAAGACATCAATTAAGAAATACTAATAAATAATCATATGTGAGTTGTGAGTCTTTCAACAAGAAAAATACTTTGTTGATAATGTGTTGATTTACATGATCAAGTTCACTATGATTGTTTGTACTTTTTTTGATAGTAGGTGTGTAAAATTTAACTTTAAAAAAAAAAAAAAAATAGAGGCTAAAGTGTAAAATACATCCCTGAAGTTTGAAGGGTTTTGAATTTTACATTCTAAAATTTCAGAATTTAGATTTTTTTTTCCTTCTGAAGCTATATTCTATTTGCATTAGCAATCTTTCCGTTCATATTTTCTGTTAAATACCACATAAGCTTGTCACGTGTATTTAATTCTTTAAATTAAATGGCGTTACATCATTTTTATGATGCCATGTGATTTTCATTATGTCACATGGCATCGTTTCATAATACAAACAAACACAAATGGCAAACTTATGTCGCATTTAAAGGAAAATATGGACACATAGGCATTGTTGATGTAAACGGAATATAATTTCAAAGGATAAAATTTTAAATTTTGAAACTTTAAGAAATAAAATTCAAAACCCTCCAAAATTTAGGGGTGTATTTTAAATTTTAACCAATATAATATAGACATTATTTAATGGAGAATGAAATATATTTTAACTTGTGCCCTTAGAACACTCCTTAACAGAAGCCTTAACTTATTACCATCGAAGTCTTATATTTCCCTGTCTCAGTGGCTCCCCATATCATATGCTAAAACTTCGTTTTTTATTTTTTTATTTTTTTAAAATTTTTTATATGATGACAATGTGGTGGTTGCAGTGTTCAAGTATGATCCACCAACAAACGACAGCATAATTCCTCACAGTGTATACTTGCTACCAAACCTTTGGAGCTTCTCAACGTGCGATTTGAGAAGGGCAACAATGGTGGCCAATGTAACTCAAGGAGGGGGTGAGGGATTTGAATTTGTGCTGAAAAAGTGGCAACCCTACTATTTTGCATGTGGTGAGCGTGATGGCTATCATTGCAATGCTGGGCAGATGAAGTTCTTTGTCATGCCACTGTTTCATCAATGGCATTGATGAAGAAGGAGTTAAGGAAGTTGTATTGCTGCATTCTATACCTAGCTAGCTAGGGGTTTTTTCCCAATATTTACATTCTAAAGTTGTTGCGAGCAAGATTTGTTTTTCGATTATTACCTAAAGATCATATGCAATGAGTGCTAAATAAATCTATGAGATGAGAGAATAAGTGTTCTTCTATATGCTGATAGTCTTGCATTGATGCAATGCTTTGATGTAATATTGACTTCATATAGAAAAGCTTTTGAATTTTTTTGCAATTGGAAGGATTGACCATGTTTGGAGATTAAATTCAATAAGAATTCGGCATAAATGCTCTATTTATGCTCTGCAATAAAACTGTGCCACATAATATTTTTTTTTCAAATAAAAGAATAGAGACTAATACATATACGAACACAGTCTCTAAACATTTATTCAACCAATATAATTTGAATATTAAAAACAAGAAAACTACTTTAACATTTTCTAAAGACTGAACTGAAGAAACACCAGAGCAAGAAAGCTATCAAAGATGTCGATGGAAACTGGAAGAAAGAGCCGCTTAAAAAGCCGCCATCGACTGAGAACTCTCCATATATGCTGATTTGATTCACACTCAAAATTAGAGACGAAAACAATGCCACCGGTGGCCAGGCCGGCCGTGACAGACCTTGTTAGTTATGGTTGTTATTAAGTCGGTTATATCAGTTGGAGTAGTTATAGTAGGTAGAGTTGGTTTCAAGTCCGTTAAAAGTAGTTAAACGGATTCGATTGGTGTAATTCTCACGAACTTCTCCTATGATTCAACTAGTGCATGTTAGAGTTACTCTTTGTCAGGACCGGCTCCATATCAAATGAATACGTATATTTAATATTCATCAAACATATAACTTGATGAATTAATACTATAGAGTATCAAATATTTTAGTTCAAAGCATTAAATTTAACAAAAATAAATGATTTTTTCTAAATTTTTTTATATTAAAAAAAAAGAGAGATTTATTTTATTGTGAAAAAGACGATGATCTATTTTTGATTTTGATTTTGGTGTTGAGAAAGAGATAAAGATTGTTTGATGTGTGATCATCTAAGAGGTTATGTGGTTAATATTGACAATTCAGCGAGTAAGAGGTTATGTCATTAATTGTCATTAAGTTTCAAATTAATTGTCATTAATATTGTTGATGTAGTACATTTACAATTTTATTTTTGCCAAACATCTTAAGGTTTTCAATTAGGTTGGTTTCTATTGGCATAATATTTTGGAGGCCTTCATATATGGGTATAAAGTGAACAACTTTTTTTAAAACGAATTATTATCATGATTTTTTTAGAACTTTTTCAATTCAGTCTGCAAATGATGCCTAGTTTTTATTTTCTTTTTTCTTTTTTTCTTTTTTTTATATTTGCATTATATTTGTAGAATAGGTTTTAATGAGATGGTTATTGTGGGTATTAATCTTTTTTTTTAATTATTATTATTTGAAAGAAATTTATATGGTGTTTTTTTTTTGGTTGGTGTAAATAGAATCCTTTACATCAAGGAGAATTGCCCCTCTACCTCCCCAGAACTCCCTTAATATAGGAGGGAAGATTAGTTCGCCTAAGTGATAACTATAAGTATAAGTTTATCAAAAAAAAAAAGTGATAAGTATAAATAATTAAATATTATTTTTAAAAAGAAAAACAAACCAACAGATAACATACATTGATAGATACATTGCAACAATTAAAAATCTATTATCTAGAATCTAATTTTTCAGAACTTGTTGATTTCTTAAAGTCAGATAGAATTTGCACTTTAAAAGTTGCTTGGAGTTTGAGAATATTAAGCTTATTTGTGAGATTTTTGTTGATATATCGTTTGTTAGTATTCTTTTACAATTTAATTGCATGTTGCTCTAACTCTTGCTAATACTATAAAAGAGGTCATTGCTTAGTCAGAAGAATGTCCATCTTTTCTCTTTCACATTGTACCACATAATTTTGAATAAATAAAGTCTATATTATCATTTCTACTAAAAACAACAATTATCTCATATAATGGCATTTTTTAAAGTTAAAATCAATTCATCTCTCTCACTAGTCACTACACTATAACTCAAAATAGTAGGTCCAAGATTTGAAACTTAAAATAACTACCAAAAAAAAAAATACAACACTAAATCCTTGTTGCTATTATCCTTCCTCTAGTCTTAATTTGTTAATTTCCTCAATTCTTGACTCTTTTACAGTTTTACACACTAAGATTTTACTATAAGCCCAAATTTTAAATAGTAATTAGAAGAATAAAGAAAGAAATTTAAATTTTATATATTTTTACAAGCAACCAAGTTAGTGAAACCCTTTTACATTGATTTGTTTTTTTTAATTCATTTTGAGTAATCAAATTATATGTTTAAAAATTTTGTGTAATTAAATGAGAGATCAATGGATAAATGATTGTTGTGGGCACCCGAGGAATGAGATAGGAAGCCAAGGAGGCTGAACTAATGGGCCGAGGCCCTAGAAGGAATAGGATGGGCCCTGCGTTTGGCCGAGCAAGGAACTGGCAGGGGCCCGAGGAGCAATGGTTCCCGAGGGGAGAGCCAGACTTAACATAGCACTGCGTCAAGCGCCAAGAGGAAAGCCTCCTTGGCTGAGGGAGGCATGGGTCAGTGGCAGACAGGCGGCCGTCAGGGCAGTAGCCCCCAGTCACATCAGTAATAAATGGCGCACACCAGCTCTGTCAGCCGCATTAAATGGAGAGGTGACCTGAAATGATGCCCGTCACCGCTGCACCAGCTACTACTGCCGCCTGCACCTGGAAAAGAAGATAGGTGACAAGTGTCGAAAATTGGGCAAGGGACAGCTACAGATGGACAAAGGAGATTAAAAGGCCAAGGGCTATATAAAGGGGAAGGTTGAGACCTTTGGGGGAGGTTCGGTTGTTGTTCTAGCCCATCTCTACTAAATTCTATTGTATTGAGTCTGAAAAAGCTTGTCTTACTACAGACAACCAACTTTGTGTTACTCTCTTTTTTAGGCCCTTACAATTGGCGCCGTCTGTGGGAAACAACAAGCGCCTGCGGATATATCTGGTGTAGCAATGGCAGATGAGGATAGAAGTGAGGAGGGGTCGGTCGGATTACGGGGTGGGGACCCTTTCCTTAACATGGAACGAAGAAGGGATAGGCGATGAGCCCTCAACACGCCGACAGGGCCGCACCGTTCGAGGCGAGCAGGGCAAGACCGCCCCCGCCATGAGAGTCGAGCCCAACGTAGGCAGGACACCCTAGTGCTACAACAGGAAATCGATCACTTACGTAAGAGGTTGAGACGGAAGGAGCGTGATAGGAGAAGCCCGTCGGCGGTGTCGAGTGAGGGTTCACGGGGAGGCCCAGACCCACCGTATCGGCGCAGGACCAAAACCCCGCCTAACGAAGCATACTCGGACACCTCGGACAAGGGCAACTGCGGGCACGAGAGATCGTCCCCTCGTCACGATAGGAGAAATGATGCCATGAGTAAAGCCCTAAGGCAAATCTCGAAGTCACCTTTTGTCAGGAGGATTAACAAGGCCAGGCTCCCTCATCATTTCTCCCAGCCCACATTCATTATATACAATGGGAGAACGGACCCGGTGGAGCATGTAAGCCACTTCAACCAGAAGATGGCCGTACACGCTGGCAATGAGGCGCTCATGTGTAAGGTCTTTCCTTCCAGCCTTGGGCCTGTGGCAATGCGCTGGTTCGACGCATTGGTCGAGGGATCCATTGCATCCTTCCAGGAATTGACCAGAGCATTCGGCGAGAGGTTCATCACCTGTAGTAGGACCCCTAGACCGTTGGACGCCCTGCTATCCATGTCAATGAGGGAGGGGGAAACCCTCAAAACCTACGTGGACCACTACTGGGAAATGTATAACGAAGTAGATGGTGATTTTGAAGACGTCGCGGTAAGGACCTTTAAAGTCGGCCTTCCCACTGATCACGACCTTAGAAAGTCGTTGACAATGAAGTCTGCCGCCAACATGCGCCAGCTCATGGAGCGCATAGAAACCTACAAAAGATTGGAAGAAGACTAACTCCAGGGGAAAAGCAAAGCCAGGTTGTACCCAGAGAAGAGAGATCCCCAGGGAGGGGGGTACCATAACGATTGGTTACGAAGGGAGTTCCCTGGTCGGCAGGCCCCAGAAGGGGTCCATATGGTCAACTCGCTGTTCAAGGAGTCGGTGCACTAGATACTTGAAAAAATCAAGGACGAACCATTCTTCAGCTGGCCGAACAGGATGGGCGGGGATCCGACCAAGAGAAATCAAAACCTCCACTGCCATTATCATCGGGATAAGGGCCACAAGACGAAGGACTGCAGGACACTAAGAAGTCACTTGAGCCAATTGGCAAAGGCGGGGAAGCTTGGTCGCTTCTTACATCAGCCTACAGGGCAGAATGAGCCCACGGGGATGGGACTTCACCAGGGTGACCACTTACGCCCGGCCCTAGGCACCATTAACATGATTCTGTCCGGATCAGGAGCGGCGCCGTGCCGAGCCCCCAGATCCTGTTTGTGGTGGGGGGCCCGAGCCCCAGAGAGGAAGAATGGCATAACAAAAGACCAAGGTTTTCCGAGGATGCCTCGATCCCCGACCTAAGGTTTTCCGGGGAAGATAAGAGGGGAACCCAACAGCCGCACGAGGATGCCTTGGTCATCACGGTTAGAATCGGGGGGTACAACGTCAAAAGGGTACTGATTGACCTGGGGAGCCAAGCTGACGTGATGTACCCCGACTTGTACAGGGGTTTGGGTCTTAAACCCGAGGACCTGGAAGCGTGCCATTCCCCGCTCATGGGCTTCGACGGTAAGATGGTAGTGCCCCTAGGAAGAATCAAGCTTCCCGTACAAATTGACGGCAGCGAAGTCCTGGTGAACTTCATTGCGATAGGGGCCTTCTCGCCCTACACGGCCATCCTCGGCAGGCCATGGCTGCACTCCCTTGGGGCTGTACCCTCAACCTTGCACCTCAAGGTCAAGTGCCCAATCCACGGGGGAGTGGGAGAACTGGTGGGGGATCAGACGATGGCCCGACGATGCCTGGCGACTGCTGTTTCCGAACACTCGCCTGGCCCGACCCCCGGTTGCAATGACGCGGCCCAATAGCAATTACAGGGGGCTGCCCCCGAGCAGCCAGCTGAGGCGTCGCGGCAGCCTTCCGAGGAATTGATAAAGGTGCTAATCGGCACATGCGAAGAGCGGTATTTTCAGATAGGGTCGCAATTACCACCTGGAGAAAAGTTGGAGTTGGTGGAATTCCTAAAAACAAACCTGGACGTGTTCGCGTGGGACGCGAGCGACATCCCCGGGATTAGCCCCGAGCTGGCATGTCACCAATTGAACGTGAATCCCGAGGTGGTGCCGCGGAAGCAACCCCCTCGGCGATCATTTGACTCGCACGCCGAGGCGGTTAAGGAGGAGGTGAGCAAGCTAAAACAAGCTGGGGCAATCAAGGAAATCTTCTACCCCTAGTGGCTAGCCAACACCGTGGTGGTGCAGAAGAAAAGTGGGAAGTGGCGAGTGTGCGTGGATTTTACTGACCTCAATAGGGCTTGCCCGAAGGACCCTTTCCCGATTCCTAGGATAGACCAGTTGGTGGACGCCACGGTGGGGCATCCTCGAATGAGTTTTCTGGATGCGTTTCAAGGCTACCATCAGATACCCCTGTCCTTGGCCGACCAGGAAAAGACGGCTTTTCGTTCTCCCATTGGCAACTTCCACTATCGGGTGATGCCCTTCGGCCTCAAAAACGCCGGTTCCACCTATCAGAGGATGATCAGCGCATGTTTGAAAAGCAGCTCGGGAGAAACATGGAGGCCTACATAGATGACATGGTGGTCAAAAGTAAGAGGGCAGAGGACCACCTTGCGAATTTATCAGAAACCTTCGCGACGCTCAGGAAGCACAAGTTGCGGCTCAACGCGTCAAAGTGCTCCTTCGAGGTAGGCTAGGGCAAGTTCCTGGGATACATGATCACGCATCGGGGAATCGAGGTCAACCCGGAGCAGATCAGGGCTATTAATGACCTGCATCCCCCTCGAAACCCAAAGGAGGTACAGAAGCTGGTCGGGATGACGGCGGCGCTGAGCAGATTTATCTCGCGGTCCGCGGACAGGTGCCGACCTTTCTTCCAATTACTACATAAATGGAAGGACTTCAAGTGGACCGAAGAGTGCACCCGGGCATTCGAGGATCTCAAAATATACTTGTCCAACCCTCCCATTCTGTCCCGACCTGACAGGGAGGAAGTACTTTATGCCTATCTGGCGGTCACAGGGCACTCCGTCAGTTTCGTGTTGGTCAGAAATCAGGACGGGGTCCAAAAGCCAGTCTACTACGTCAGTAAGTCCTTGCAGGAAGTGGAAATGCGCTATCTCCCGCTAGAAAGAGCAGTCCTAGCTATTGTACACGCGACCAAAAAGCTCCCGCACTATTTCCAAGCTCACACAGTGGCGGTGCTAACTCAGCTGCCACTACAGGCCTTGCTGAGAAAGTCCGGCTACGCGGGCAGGATTGCAAAGTGGGCCACAAGGTTAGGGGCCTACGATGTTAAGTACCTACCCCGCACAGCAGTAAAGGGCCAAGTCCTAGCAGATTTTGTAGCAGAGTTCGCCGAGGGCGTATGTGGAGAGACGAGCATGACCACAAGCCTGATAATCTCATCGGCTACCACTGCCCCCGTGTGGAGGGTGTACACGGACGAGCCTCCAATCGAAAGGAAGCCGGTGTGGGAATAGTACTAATCACGCCCGAAAAGCTGATAATGGAAAAATCTTTACGACTAGGTTTCCCGGCCACCAACAACGAGGCCGAATACGAAGCCTTGCTGGCAGGAGTGAACCTGGTCAAACTGCTTGGGGGAAGGATGGTGGAGGTATATTCGGACTCTAGGCTAATCGTTGGCTAGATCAGTGGGGAGTTCGAGGCCCGAGATGAAAGGATGCAAAGGTATCTCGCCAGGGTGCGAAGCGTACAGAGTCATTTTGATGATTTCAGGGTGGAGCAGGTCCCGAGGGGGCAGAACTCGCACGCCGACGCCCTGGCCATGCTAGCCACCTCGTTGGAATCGAACCTGCCTCGGGTCGTTCTGGTGGAAGAAGTTAACGCGCCAGCCGTGGTGGAAACGCCAGTAGCAGGGGTATGCAGCGTCTGCGTAGGCCCGAGCTGGATGGATCCTATCGTGGCCTTCTTAAGAGGGGGGCAGTTGCCAGAGGACAAAGGAGAGGCGGAAAAAATACGAAGAACGGCCCCGCAATACTGGCTGTCCGAGCAGCATAAGCTTTACAAGTGCTCGTACTCGGGCCCATATCTTCTGTGCGTACACCCGGAGGCCGTGGAGCCATTGCTCGAGGAACTGCACGAGGGCATCTGTGGAAGCCACACTGGTGGACGATCCCTGGCACACAGGGCCCTATCACAAGGATACTAATGGCCTAAGATGCGCCAGACCTCCCAGGACTATGCTAAGCGATGCGATCAATGCCAGAGGTTCGCCCCCAGCATACACCAGCCGGGGGGAGTCCTGAACCCCTTGTCCAGCCCTTGGCCCTTCGCCCAGTGGGGCTTGGACATAGTAGGTCCTTTCCCTCGGGCCTCAGGCAACAGAAGGTGGCTACTCGTCGGCACGGACTACTTCACTAAGTGGGTTGAAGCCGAGCCCCTTGCCAACATTAGAGACGCTGACGCCAAGAAGTTCGTATGGAAAAATATCGTGACCAGATTCGGAGTACCACACACCCTGATCTCGGACAACGGGCTCCAGTTTGACAGCAAATCTTTCAGAAGATATTGTGGGGAGTTGGGAATCAGGAATGGGTACTCCACACCAGCATACCCTCAGGGCAATGGACAGGCCGAAGCCACCAACAAAGCTATAGTCACCGGGCTCAAAAAGAGGCTGGACGATGCGAAAGGAAGGTGGGTTGACGAGCTGCCCCACGTGTTATGGACGTACCGCACCACCCCACGAAAGTCTACGGGGGAAACCCTATTCTCATTAACCTATGGTTCGGAGGCAGTGATCCCTGTGGAAACCGGGTTTCCAACTCTAAGGACTGACCAGTTCAGCACCGAGGGGAACCGCCAGTTGCTTCTGGACAGCCTGGACTTGACCGAAGAAAGACGAGACGTCGCCATGGTAAAATTGGCCCATTACCAACAGAAGCTAAAGCAAGAATATGATAAGGGGATCAAGCACAGGCCCCTGTCCCCAAGAGACTTGGTCTTGAGAAAAATAGTGGGGTCGGCTAAGCTCCCATCCTGGGGTAAGCTCGGTCCTAATTGGGAAGGACCATTTAAAATCACCTCCGTCGCAGGAATCGAAGCTTATCGGCTGGAGGACCTGGATGGAAATGTAATCCCCCGCCCATGGAATGTAAACAATTTGCAACGCTATTACTTTTAATGAAAATCTTCAACTTTCGTACTTCGATTCTGTCTCCCCACAAGTGTAGGGTTGAATCCAGAGCCTGCCTAAGACTTGCCTGGCTCCTCGGCCACAAGCCCATTGAGAATTAACATTTGCAAGAAAAATTCTAAGTGTTAAAAAGAACCTAGCGCTAGTCTGGCTCCTCGGCCACAAGCTCAAGGGAAATTAACATTTGCAAGAAAAATTCTAAGTGTTAGAACCTGCCTAAGACTTGCCTGGCTCCTCGGCCACAAGCCCATTGAGAATTAACATTTGCAAGAAAAATTCTAAGTGTTAAAAAGAACCTAGCGCTAGTCTGGCTCCTCGACCACAAGCTCAAGGGAAATTAACATTTGCAAGAAAAATTCTAAGTGTTAGAACCTGCCTAAGACTTGCCTGGCTCCTCGGCCACAAGCCCATTGAGAATTAACATTTGCAAGAAAAATTCTAAGTGTTAAAAAGAACCTAGCGCTAGTCTGGCTCCTCGGCCACAAGCTCAAGGGAAATTAACATTTGCAAGAAAAATTGTAAGTGTTAGAACCTGCCTAAGACTTGCTTGGCTCCTCGGCCACAAGCCCATTGAGAATTAACATTTGCAAGAAAAATTCTAAGTGTTAAAAAGAACCTAGCGCTAGTTTGGCTCCTCGGCCACAAGCTCAAGGGAAATTAACATTTGCAAGAAAAATTCTAAGTGTTAGAACCTGCTTAAGACTTGCCTGGCTCCTCGGCCACAAGCCCATTGAGAATTAACATTTACAAGAAAAATTCTAAGTGTTAAAAAGAACCTAGTGCTAGTCTGGCTCCTCGGTCACAAGCTCAAGGGAAATTAACATTTGCAAGAAAAATTCTAAGTGTTAGAAACTGCCTAAGACTTGCCTGACTCCTCGGCCACAAGCCCATTGAGAGTTAACATTTGTAAGAAAAATTCTAAGTGTTAAAAAGAACCTAGTGCTAGTCTGGCTCCTCGGCCACAAGCTCAAGGGAAATTAACATTTGCAAGAAAAATTCTAAGTGTTAGAAACTGCTTAAGACTTTCCTGGCTCCTCGGCCACAAGCCCATTGAGAGTTAACATTTGCAAAAAATTATAAGTGTTAAAAAGAGCCTAGTGCTAGTCTGGTTCCTCGGCCATAAGCTCAGGGAAAATTATCATGTGCAAGAAATATTCTAAGTATTGGGAATACTGCAAATATATGTAGCAAGACTGTTGTAATAAAAAAAAAAAACTTAACTGTTCATTAAAAAAAAAACTGATTACAAAATGAAGAAGTGATGCAGGAATAAACCCTCGGCAAAAAAAAAAAAAAAAAAGGGAGGGTTTGTTACATAAAGGACGCCCTGCTACAAAATTCCGCAAGGGAAGGGCATACAAAAAAAGAAGAAAAGAGAAAAGCTAAGCCTGGGGCTCCTTGTCCTTCGCGCTGTTTTCCTTCTTGTCCTTCTTTTTCTTCAAAGGAACCCCTTCTGGCACCCCCTCCTCAGCTTCCAAGTCCACCACGCCTTCTGGAGGAGGTAAACCTTAGGAGGAAACAGGTGAAGAAGGAGGATTCAGGGGCTCGGCAGAGACAGGGTGAGCGGAGCTCGGATCCACAGGAGGTGCGGAGCTCGGATCCACGGAGGGAGCCGAGCTCGGATCCACGGGGGGGCTGGGGGCTGAAGACGGCAGACGCAGGGGTGGAGGGTAGTAAACCTGGTCGGGGGCACGGAGCTCCGAATCAGGACTGACACCCGCCGCGTCCAGTGCCTCCCCCCAGACCTCTTGGCTAAAGGAGCGAGCGACGTCGCGGAGCTGGGCAGTGAGTGATGCGGTGGTCTTATTCATGCCCGCATCATAGGCCTCCTTCTCGGCGTCCTTATCCACCAGCTTCTAATGTGCCTGCTTCAACTCCACCATTGAAAGAGCCAGGGCGCTTTCAGCCTTCCTCTAGGCCGCCAAGGCATCAGAAGCCTGCCTCTCAAAGCTCTTCAAGGCGGAGTCAGCATCGCGGAAAGCCCTCTCGGCTTCAGATAGCTGGGTGAGGGTATCCTTCAACTTCTTCTCTGCCTCAGCTCTGGCCTTCTCGGCAGCCTCATAGGCCTTCTCAGATTTCCTGGCCGCATCTAGGGAATGATCAACCCAGTCTTCTGCCATAAAGGCAGCTTGAACGGCCTGCAAAGGTGGGAAACGAAGAGAAAAATCAGTAGTCAAAGTAAAAATACTTGACAGATGAAGAAGTTGGCTAGAACGCCCGAAGGTACCTTAGCCAGATCCTGCTTCAGAGAAAGGAAGACCTCCCTCTTCCTGAAGGACTTCAATTCCTCCATATCCTCGGGGAGGTACAGAGCTCTCTCCAAGCATTCAGCCACCAGGTCGGAGCTTCCCTTGGAAGGGTCCCTCAGGTTGGCGTCATCCAGGACTGGAGATCCCGAGCTGAGAGTAAAGAAGGGCCTCCAGACGGAAGCCTTCCTAGACTGCTCCCCACCGCTCTCCCTCAAGGGCACCACGGGGTCGGGCCTTTTCTTCGACGAACCCTTGCCGGCCCGGGCCTCTTTAGTTGGGGGCTCGGATATCTCCCCCTCCTCGGGCGTAGCTGCCCCTTTTCCGCTGGGACCACGCTTGTGTTTCTTGTCCGCGGCATTGGCTGGGGATGTGCGGGGAGCAGGTGGAGTTGGCAAGCAAGGTGGCACCACCACCGCCGAGGAGGACCCCCTAGCATGGGCCGACAGTAGCGCCAGGAGGTCGGGGGTCTTCTCTTGGAATCCCATGGCCGACGACGATGATCGGGCTGTAGATGCGCTCGGAGCGTCGGGGCGGTTAAAGACCTCAAAGTCTTCCTCGGTCACTTCCTGGACGGAGGTTGATGTGGATCCCTCCGCCTCCTCGTCTGATGGCAGGGGAGGTTCTTAGGCGTACAAAAGCTGAGCGGCCAAGGACACAGGGAGTTGGGCGTCTTGCGTCCCCTCGGGAGGGGGTCCTGCCTGCAGAAACCCTGGGATGGCAACGTCTATCCTAGCCAATCGCGGGTCACGAGCCTTGATGACGTTCTTCGGGCTCTGGAAACGTTTGGTTGAAGGTGTGTAGCCAAGGATGACGTGCGCTGCTCGGAGTTGCCCGTCCCGATGAAGAAAGATCTCGGCCTGGAGAATCCGGTTCAAGTCGTGAAAATTCACCAAGTGTCTGGCGGGGGCTGTGTGATACTCGTCTGCCATGGAAAAACATGACCATCGTTAGCAATGAGACAAAAAAAAAAAAAAAAAAAAAAAAAGGCATAAGGAAAGGAGAAAAAAGGGGGGGAGGGGCGCCAGATAGGGGCTCCTCTAAAAAGAAAGAAGCCTAAAGCGGTGACCCAAGCCCTCGGGAATGCTACCTGGTTCCCCTTCCTGGTGGGACAGTGTCGCCCATCGTGCCACTCGCCCGAGACGAGAAGGAAGTCTTCATCCATGCCCTTGCTCGAATCGGGAAAGCAGGAGGCTAACCTAACCGTGGGGATCCTACTCCTCATATAGTACTTGGTTTTTTCCCCCTTTTGGCAATTGTACACCCAGTTCACATCATGCCATGTGAGACGGGTCCCCATCCTACGATTAATGGCATCTACGCACCCGAGGATCCTAAAAATGTTGGGGGAGCACTGGGTTGGGGCTAGCCTAAAATTGATGAGATAGTCCTTGGTCACCGAGCTCATGGGAATTTCCATCCCACCTTCGATGAAGGCGATCATAGGAATTACCACTGACTCAGGAGGGCGATCGATGACCAGCCATTCACCCTCCTCGCAATGCCTAAACTCCACGCTGTCAGGAATCCTGTACTTGGCCCTAAAGGCCATCCTAGCCTCCTTTGTGTCCACCAGCCTAGTGTACCTACCCATGGAAAGAAAAAGGATCAAGAGAAGAAGGGAAACCAACACACCTACTGTGAGAGTCAAAAAACGCTCCTCGGGAGTGAATCTCTTTTCGCTAAAGAAAAAACGCCAAAAATGCCAAAAATGAACCACCTGTTCCCTTGTTCGCTCCATTTATAGGAGGCGGAAATGAGCGGTAAAATTCCCGCCCATAAATGAGAATGAGCGAGGGCCGCACGATCCCAATCAGGCCGTTGAACGTGGGGAGACAGGCAGCTGCCTGACGCCATAAATGGGAGCTCGCGAAATCCGAAGCGTCAGGGGCGTGCGAATGACAGTTGAAAAGACGTTGGCTCGTGTGAACACGCACGACATGTACGACTCATCCGAGGAGTTAAAATTTCACTTATGCCTCGAACAAAACAAGTGAAAATTTTAGGGGGCTATTGTGGGCACCCGAGGAACGAGATAGAAAGCCAAGGAGGCTGAACTAATGGGCCGAGGCCCTAGAAGGAATAGGATGGGCCCTGCGTTTGGCCGAGCAAGGAACTGGCAGGGGCCCGAGGAGCAATGGTTCCCGAGGGGAGAGCCAGACCTAACATAGCACTGCGTCAAGTGCCAAGGGGAAAGCCTCCTCGGCTGAGGGAGGCATGGGTTAGTGGCAGACAGGCGGCCGTCAGGGTAGTAGCCCCCAGTCACATCAGTAATAAATGGCGCACACCAGCTCTGTCAGCCGCATTAAATGGAGAGGTGACCTGAAATGATGCCCGTCACCGCTGCACCAGCTATTACTGCCGCCTGCACCTGGAAAAGAAGATAGGTGACAAGTGTCAGAAATTGGGCAAGGGACAGCTACAGATGGACAAAGCAGATTAAAAGGCCAAGGGCTATATAAAGGGGAAGGTTGAGACCTTTGGGGGAGGTTCGGTTGTTGTTCTAGCCCATCTCTACTAAATTCTATTGTATTGAGTCTGAAAAAGCTTGTCTTACTACAAACAACCAACTTTGTGTTACTCTCTTTTTTGGGCCCTTACAATTGTTTTATCACATATATCAAGAAATATAAGAAATCATGAAACAATTTCAAAATATGAAAAATCGTCAAGAACAGCTAAATAAATTAACCTAGGTATAGTTTACATTTTTTATGGAAATTATATTATTATATAGTTGTTTATTTATTTATTTTAATGTCAATTAGTATTTCGAATAATTTTGTTTCAAATCTTGTTTTTTAATTTTGTCCTCTCTAACCTCAAATCCTAGCTCCGTCATTATAAATACTTGTACATATACTTATATAGCACGTGGTTTCGAGGTAATCAATAAATATCTTAATAAGCGGCTTCGCCTAACTAGGTATAGTTACTTTCAGTGGGTTCCAGTTAGCTCAACTGAAAAAGTCTCTAATATGGTTGAATAAGAGATCTGGAGGGGTTCAATTCCTGCCTACATCAAAAACCGATTGGTGTTTTGGTCTGATAATAAAAAGTTATCATCAGAAACAGACGCTATAAGTTAAAATTCTCTCTAAAAAAAAAGTACAGCTACTTCCATATTCATATAAATGGTTCTTATTTAATTTAGTTTACCAACAGTCATTGGGTGCTTTTTTGGACCCTTTGAAGCGATTTTGGCCGCAAAAAAATGCCTATTTTCCTGTTGGCATGTTTATTTATGTCTGCATACTGCATTTCTGCATGAAATACATGTTGAAAGAACCAAAGACTGAGGGAGATGAGATGCACGAGAAGAGTTGGAATATATATGCATGTTCACATTAAGCAAGTAAAATGTGTTAGTATGATGGGAAAACTCATTACAAGCTAGCATACGATGTTCACTCATTCCCTCTTCCATTAAAGTTCATGATTTCTTGGTTAATATATTAAGAGAATCTAGAATGAATTCTGGTGGTGAACTGAAAACTGAGCAACTCCAATTCGTCCATGGGTGTCGTCTAGGTCAAAAAAACAAGAATGACTATACCCAGTGAGACGGTCGTCCATAAACAAGTGAGTCGTCCATGAGGAAAGCACATGGATGACCCCCAACACTTGGGAAAATTCCAAGGAAGTTTATCTATACAAACTAGTAAATTAAACAACGTGTTATTATTCCAAGGCATGAGTAAGACCCCGGTTCATCACTATATCTTCCTACTGAATACTTAACTTCTACTGATAGTTATAGAAGATAAAGATGAAATATGATAACTTCCATAGCGATTGTGGAAGTTATCCTTGAACCCTCTGACTTCCTCAAATACGGAGGAAGTTACAAATCAAATAACCGCTTTGAGAGCACACTATATAAACACCCATTCAGACCAGATGAAGGTAGGTTGGACATATCTCCTCTAAAGTTGGAACTCTAGATTTTGAGAGAAAAACTAACTTAAGCATCGGAAGGTTTTTGGCCGGTCCACTCCGGTCACCTTTTGATCGTGTGTTTTCCTTTTCAGGTTTTCCAAGCCATTTCTTAACCATTAAAGCCCGAAGCATTCAGTTTATTGGTTTTTCTTCGCATCATCAAATTCAATCTGGAAGGAAAATATTACTATTTTCTATATATATTGCATGCATGTTCACATTAAGCAAGTAAAATGTGTTAGTATGATGGGAAAACTCATTACAAGCTAGCATACGATGGTCACTCATTCCCTCTTTCATTAAAGTTCATGATTTCTTGGTTAGTATAGTAAGAGAATCTAGAATGAATTCAATCTGGAAGGAAAATATACTATTTTCTATATATATTGAGATCCACTTATTTTGCCGAAACTAAAAACTTTTTGCTGAAAATACTATAAATAAAGGTAAAAGTTAGTTGAAATAGTACAGTAAAACTCATAAATAGTACCAAAAAATGCAATAAAGTCCATAAATAATAGCAAAAATAAACTAAATAGTAAAATAAATTGACAACTTTCATCAAACGCATACATAATATACACGAATGATGGCTTGTATATATATGTGTATTGTGCAATTCAACCATCATCATCACATCACTCAGCTGAATCATACGGTAGTCGCTCATCAGCATGACGAAGATCTTAGTATCAATTTTTTTTTTTCACAATTTTTATACCCTTTTTTTCAATTTCAGTCAAATTTTGTCAGTTCAAAGTGCAATAAATGTCTTTATTAATTTCCAGCATATAGTGGTCCAAAAATACGTCTTGGACATAAATAAAAAAAAGGACTATCGCCTAAATGCGTACCGGCAGGAAATTTAAGAGGAATTGATTAGGAACCTGTGCCACTATCAGTTGTGTAGTCCAAATTCATAAATATCCACGTGGTCCTATGAAATTATTTTGAATTTATTTTTTTAATTCACTACAGGGATGTTTGAAGCTATCTATATCAACTTACTACAAACATGACTATAAAGACACGATTTGGAGCCCAAGCCTAAAATGTAAAGGAATGTTGGCCTAATGAATCCAATATAATAAATTTGTAGAAAGTAGGTTAGAGAACTAGGCCCTAATGAGTTGGACAACAACTAGAATGGGTTTGAAAAATAATCAAACAGAAGTAAGAAGTATTGATCCAAATAAATTCACTCTCGGCATGATCCGAGGAGGTAAGTTCTAATATAAATCAATTGAACAAATTACTAATACAATTTTGATTGTTACAGTCTTTTCTCTCTCTATTTTTCGATCCCCTTCCTTTGGGAGTCTCCACTCTCATTTATACTACGTCTCTTCTTTCATTTTTACCCTACACGTGGACAGCTAATGGCTTATGCCAATCCTTGTCCCATCAGCCTCCTCCAAAAGCCTTTAGGGGTGGTTGTAAGGCTGAAAAAGTACTGTTCAGAGATCACTTCCTCATTAATGCGGCCAGAGAGTTAGCTACAGAGCATTCAATGCGGTGGTAGTAGCTTTCCCTTGGATATTTTTAAGTTTCCATCATTCTTGTACATTTATGATGCACGTCCCTATCACTGGGGCTTCCAGGAAGGTCACCTTGATTATTATGATACACATTTGAGTTGTGCTTAGCTTATTCGAGAAGATATTCCTCCTCGGACCACCTTCCAATTTGTACCTCACTCATGAGATTCTAAGCTTGACCCGTCTACTACTATTTATTTGTCCTCGGATCACTACGCTCTCGGCCAAAGCCCAAGGCCCAATATATAAGTTGGGCTCTTAACCCTACAAAGACAATTTATAAAATTATATATTCATGTTTATTATTTAAATATGTTTTATTACTCATTTAAAAAATTATGTGATTAAAACTACACATAGATGATTTATTTAATAGGATCACGAAATAAATTGGAGGAAGATAACTCCAACTTTTTCATTTTATTATATGATTTAAACTTAGTTATTGTATAACTAATGTTTTTTATTATTATTATTTTTTTTTTGAGAAAGTATTGTATAACTAATGTCGTTGAAGGTGTTAGTTAATTTGCATGTTATAAAGACTTTGATATCATACTAGCTTTTTTTTTTTTTGGCAAATTACAACTTATTCACTTGTAATTTGACCGAAATTTAAATTATTTATCTGTGGGTTGAAATTTGACATTTTACCTAAGGTTAGCTCAGTTAGAGTTCTGTAACCCACCTTAGTTAAAAATAAGGCTAAATATGTAATTTTACTTCACTTTTAGTCTCTTTCCTCTAAAAACACAAAAAAAAAAAAAAAAAAACAAAAACATAAAAATACAAGATCAAAAAAGATTAAAAAAAAAAAGAATCTAGTAAAACTCTTGCATCATGAGATTTTAAACAACATGTAGGCAATTTAAATTTTAATCAAACCTCAAGTGAGTAAAATATCAAATTTCAAATCACAAGTAAGCAACTTAAATTTTGATCAAACCATTGGTAGATAAGTTGCAATTTACCCCTTTTTTTAGTGGTCGAGGAATTTAAGATCAGAACCGTTTACCAAACTACCAATGTCTTCTTAAAAAAAATTAAATAAATAATAAAATAAAAAAACACTAACAGTCTTAAAAGCGCAAAAAATTGCTAGGGCATAATATGATATCTCCTTTTTTATTATTCTGTATTATTTATAATTACAATATGACGTTCTAAAATAATACTTAAAAAGGAAATGCAAAAGATAGATATGGAAAAATTCAATATATCTTTCATATTTCTTTTTAGTACCATTGGCTAAAGACTAAATCCATATATCAATGAGTATAATGCATCGACTAGAGTAGTGAGTTTCAGTTAACTCAACTAGTAAAGTTTCTGATGAATGAATAAGAGATTTATGGTTCAATTCCCGTCTACACCAAAAATCGATTGGTGTTTCGGTGTAATAATAAATAGTTATCATCAGAAATGAATGTTATAAGTTGAAACTCTATCTTAAAATATATATATATATATATATAAAAGCATTGACTAATTACAAGTGAAGAATTGAAAACAAAACATATTAATGGAGCTTTTACGTTGTATTTTCTGTCTTTAAGTCTTACCTACTCAATTTCCAGTTTGCAATTCTCTCTCCCTCTCAACATAAATACCCATTTAAGTAATGCTATCATCGCTAGCTAACATCTGACTTCACCATCCCTTTACTTGTGTCTCACCTTCTAATTTCACCCTCCAGTCTCTTTCCTAAGCTCCAAATCATACTATGGGCTTCACAGTAGCACAAGGACTCATGCTATTGCTGCTAATTGCTTCCACAATGGCAGTTAGCAAGGCCAACAGGGTTGCAAATTTGGGAATCGACCTTTCCATCACCCCAATAATACACGAACCTCCAACAAGATCATCGTGGGTGACTCCTACCATTGGAACTTTGGCTTTAACTACACCAATTGGGCGTCAAACATGGCCCTTTCTACAAAAATGACACTCTAGGTGAGCTTACTTTGTATTGCTACTTGTTACGTATTTAAGTTCAAAATAGTCAGTTCTAAGTTTGAACTTTGTCTCTACTCTATTTAAGCATAAATTATCAATTTGGATCCTTAAGGAACATGAAAAATGTGTGCATTTATTTTTTTTACTGAATTCAAATATGCATGAAATTAAAATAACTCTTTATATGTTGTTGATTGCAGTTTTCAAATAAGATCCACCATCTCCAAACACATTTTCTCACAGTGTTTACTTGCTACCAAACCTCCGGAGCTTCACAAAATGTAACTTGAGAAAGGCCACGATGGTGGGAAATGTGACACAAGGCGGCGGGAAGGGCTTCGAGTTTAAGCTGAAAAGGCCACGGCAGCCCCACTACTTTGCTTGCGGTGAGCGCAATGGCTTTCATTGCGTGAATGGAACCATGAAGTTCTTTGTGAAGCCAATATTCCGCTAGTATAGATAATTACTATACAATGTGCATGTCATGGGAAACACTACATGCTGTTATCTCCTTTTATGTCTTTTGTTGTGTTGTAGTAGATAAAGTGTCCTTCTTCACTTCTTCTTTTTATATTATTAAATTAAAGACTATTTGTAATTTTAAATTAATATTAAGGGATTGATTGCTTATTTTATAATTTATGAGTTACATTCTAAATCAGGTGATTTTCTATCATTTATTTTTTCTTTTCCTATCCTTACAGATAATGTTATGTGTTTAGAATAATTGAGATGATAGATAATAAATGTACCAGCTGTGACTGGGTATTGATGTTCCATAGGGGTGCCATTTTGCATCCTTGCTGGTTTTACTGTAATATTTACTATTGTATATTGAAAGTATTGGAAACTTTTACAATTGGAAAGGTTTATGAGACTTAGGACCCGTTTGGTATATGTGTTTAAACAATAGTTTTGAGTTTTTTTGGAAATACGTGTGGGTGAAAAAGTGTGTAGACATGCGTGTAATGTTGTTTAAAAACTGAAAACATGTGTTTAAACACATGTACCAAACACCCCCTTAATGATCATTGTTGGTTTATGCACAAAATCATTAATTGAGTGTAACACATATAAATAGTATTGAATTTGATTTACATCCCAATTTCAGCTTATTTAATTTAGGTGATTCCACAAAAAATTAAAAAAATTGGTTTGAAGGTGAGCTAAGACCTCAGTAGACAGTGACCTAAGGAAAACAAAACATGATGATTCATTTTTCAGCGCAAAATGTCATGTTTAGTTTAGTCATTCGAATTGTAAAGATTAAGGGTTTGTTTGGATACAACTTATTTTTTCTGAAAACTGAAAACATTATAGTAAAATAATTTTTAAATATATGAAAAATTACTGTTCACTCTTTTTTTACTGTTCATATGCCTTGGTGCACTGTTCATGTCCCATCAACAGTGCACTAGGCGCAGGTCTTTAAAAAAAAAAAAAAAAAAATGTGGACGCGCAAGGCTAACGCCCAATCCAAACTAGGCTTAAATTTCATAAAAATTTGAGTGTAACTTGTAAGTAAGGACTTTTGCATATTCAAAATACTCACATTTTTTTCTCCAAATAAAAGAATAGAAAGTATCATGTAAAATCATAACCCTATTAAATGCATATTCACCATATAATTATTATATTTTGTATTAAAAAATATGCAAGAAGACCCATTGTCCAACTTAGCTAGCTAGATGCCTAGATGGTACTGCAATTGGGAAGATAACATCTTGGCAAGATTTTAATTAAAGAGTTAATATAACATATAAGTTTAAGTCAATGGGTTTAGGTACTGTAGGGTTGAAATTTGGACTGGGCACCAACTTTCCGTATTATGAGCCCAACAAATCCCCAACAATAAATTTGTAGAGAATGGGTTAAACAGCTGGGCTGGTTATGGATTTAGCAACGGTTCATTCAAGCAAACAAGGGTAAAGAGGCACTTGAACTAATATTTAGTAAAAGTTTCTTTAGTCCGAAGAGGTTTTGTATTTATCAACTTAGTGAATATAATTTTTTCTCCCTTTCTCCGTGAGACCTATTTCCTTTATGTATACACTTTTCCCCTCATCTTCACCGCACACTTGTTCTTCATCTAAGCATCCACTTGAGTACTAGTCACATCAGAAGTTTGCTTTAACCTGCAGTGAGTGGTAGTGGTTGAGGTTGCACTGTTCAGGTGTCTTCTCCACATAAATGCGGCCAGGAAAGTTGCTGCAATGCATTAAATGCGGTGGTAGCAGCTTTTCCTTTAAGATATTTTTATGTCCTCCTCATCCCCAGGCACGTCCAGGATTTGCTCTCCTCCGTGGAATCAGTTGGGAATGTCGCTTTTACCCCCGGCATATTTGATTGATCAAGCACTATGATGATCCGACGTTGGGACCTTTCGGACAGGCAGGGTAGCCCTCGGACGTATCCCAGTGTCCTTCCGCGCGTATTTCCACCAAACGGGCCCAGTATTGACCTCTTTTACCTCTTCGGACAAACAATGGTATACAAATTGGGCCCTAGGCCCAATTTGCAGCGTTGGGCTCGTCCCCACAGGTACAATTATGTTATATTAACCACGTACTTTTATTATTATTATCCAATTCATTACCTAATAACTAACCAATCACTCACACGTAAAGATTCCAACAATGGCTCTATTTTCGTTTTCATTTTTCTTTGCTCAATTTTTAACTCAATCCTTATTCCACTTGAAATATATGCTCATATTGAGGGTCAAAATAAGATAAATTGCCCACCAAAAACAAATCATACATATTATATTAAAGTGAAAGTTGAGAGAAAATTCAATAAAACATTCTAATTTCGTGTTAAGTGCTTTTACATGTAGATTCATGAATCTCAACTTAAAAAATATATAATCAAAAAAAAATTAATCAAAATTTATTTTAATTCTATGTAAAACTAATCCAATTTTGGTATTTGTTGTTACACACACTCTTGCACACAACTGATCGCACTTGAGCAAAATTTGCACTGAAATTGTGACAATTTCAATGCAAATATTGTGTGTGTACAGTTGTGTATATTACACACACTCCCAAATTTTCTTACAATAAAAATATTATCATTTCAAAAATAAATTTCAATTAAAAATTTTATAGTGTTCAAAAAAATAGTTGTTCATATCTTATTTGAAAAATGAAAATGTGAAATAAATTTATTGTAGCACAATAACACAAATTTAGTAAGGTAACATACTAACATAATATATTTTTTTCTAAAAATAAAAGGAGCAAAAATAAACAATTTACATACTCTATCAAATATTATCCTTAGGTTTTTTTAAGAGCCGACAAAAATAAGCAAATGATCATCAACAGTGTTTAACTTGGGTAAGAATTTCAATATGCATCTAATTATTATTTAAAAACTTTCATGCATATGCATGTGGGGATAAATAAGCCGAGTAAGAGTATTGGGCCGTAGGCCATGCCCGAGGATGTAAGGAAGCCCGAGGATGGTCGAACAGTAAGATAAGTGTGTGGGACAATAGGTCGAGGACAAGGACAAGTAATAACGAACAAATGGTGTCTACTGAGGATCCAAACTTTCTCGGGAAGCGTTGTGGAAGGTTGGAGCCCGGTCGCCTAGATAATACCGTGCAAGAGGCTACCATACTTCTAAGGATAAGTTTCAAATAAAGGAGTCCACAATAAACCAAAAAATATCTGAGAAGAAAGCTGTTACCACCATATTAAACGTTCTGCACCTAACCAACTAGCCGCATTTATGTGGAAATGACCCCCGAGCAAGGATATCTCAGCTCACAATGCTTCCAGGAGGTTTTTGATGGGACAAGCATCCAAAAGATCACCTACATAATCAACAAGTGAAAGGTTGGAATTGAAAAGAATAGAACTGTATAAGGAAATGGCCCGCGTGAAAAATGGGGTATGTAATCTGAAAAAAAAAAAAAAAAAAAAAAAAAAAAAAAAAAAAAAAAAAAAAGAATAGAACACCTTGTACTTAGATAAACTTGAGTGAATATAAGAACACTTCATCCTCGGACTTGACCGAGGAGTGTTGTTCCTTTCAAATTGTGTTTTCTTAACTTTCTGACACGAATTTAATCTATTGTGGCCCATACTTGATTTGCTGAGTCTTTACCTATAAAATTCACTCTCTAACAAATATATTGTTTTGAGCTTATTGGGCCATCATCAATTTCTAGTGGGCTGAGGGTCTAATTCTAGTCCTTACAATGCATGTGATTACAAACTAGTGATTATAATAGAGCTATTCGCATTTAAGCTTAATAAAAACTTTGACATCTTCAATTTGAACTGAGGTTGTACCATCTACTGAATTTTTTTTTTTTATAAAAAAAGAAAAAAGACAAGTTCGGATGCAACAAGCCGCCTTCACATCCTTGGCTATGTATTCTAATTTTACAACAAATTATAAATGTGCCAGAAGAATTTGATAGGCCACAAATTGAATGACCCCTTGTGCTTTAAACTAATTAATTAATTTAGTCAAGTTATTAATTAATTAATTTAACATGCAAATACGTGGCAGCACAAACAAATCACCGAATAACTAAATATGCAGCGGAAAATAAATGACACAGTGATTTGTTCACGAATGGGGAAAAACCCTAACAGCAAAAACCCCACCGGGTGATTTTCAGGTCACCACTCCCGAAACTCCACTATTATCAAATCAAGCGGTTACAAATAAGGAATCCCAAGTACCTTACCAACCTACAGTTGAACCCTTACCCCAATACCCAATTGGACTTGATCTGTAGCGACAGTTCCCACCTTTGATGCACGACTCCCAAGTACGTGACTAATCAGATGCGCGGATCCCAGTACGCGACTTCAATCACCAACTTTAGAATGAGAGGTTGGCTGCAGAGTTCTTCAGATCATCCTATGCATGAAGATCAGGAAGATGCTTGGTCACAAAACCCTAAGGTGCACAATACACAGCAACTTCTTGAAGAAGATGATCTAGGTTAAGAACTTCGTCTTAGAGCACAATTTGCTTGAACAAGGATTACTCAATGCTTATGCAACTTGTGTCTATGTTGACGGCTCTTAAAACACTCCTTAAATATGTTTAGGGTTAGAAGAAAAGAAGACCCAAAAACACATTCACGGATCCCAAGAAAATCATATTAGAATTCTGACTTTTTAAGTCTCGACAGCTAGCAGGTGTCGAGGTAGGTGTCGAGCAGGTGTCGAGCTTTAAAAATTCTGCACTTCTACTTGCTTTTTCTTGGATAGACTTGATGACTTCAACACTTGATCTTGAAACATAGTTTCTTGAAGTATTAAAAACACCTAGAACTACCCAATTACAAGTAGAGTGCGTTTTGTCAAAGGATTAGCCAATTTACATAAAATATGACACATGTTCCTAACATGTAAACACATATGTCCTAACAATTTCCCCCTTTGGCAATCCGTGACAAAACCACAACAAACAAATGAACATATGAGAGAAGTCATAAATCACTCAACTCATATTCACTTGTTACATACAATAAAATCTATCCTAACACAAACTCTTGAAGAACTTTGCAAAAAGAGAGTTTATGGCAAGTAGACTTTGACAACCTATATTTCTGAAACACTTATAAACAAAACTCATCAAGGCATCTTGTGTGAAATAGAATTAACTAGATTGCATACAAATATAAAGAACATGTGTATAAAGAAAGAAAAGAAACAACACATGAAGAGATAGGTGAATAAGAAAAAAAAAAAAAAAAAAAACATACATCCACATATATAGAAAGATAAGTACAATGTATGTAAACCTGATATACAAGACCAATGTATCTATAAAGAATGAAAAGAAAAAGATACATCTAAAGCCTCACTACATCCCTCAAAAAGTATGAACACTCCCCCTATCAAAATGTCCTATACTAACTCTCCCCCTAAGATGACTACTCTCATAATCCCAAAACTACTCCCCCTTTTTGTCACGAGTGACAAAGGGTAGAGTGTCATGTAGACATCTCATCAGTAGAGCTAGCATCTCCATCATCATCATCTGAAGCATCATCGTCATCATTATCATCATCATCATCCTCAGCATCAGACTCTGAAGCAACTGGAGGAGGTGGTGGAGAAGCCTCAGATGCAAAACCACCCATGGTCGCCTGCCGTCGTGCAATACGACCAACACGAACGTTCACCTGATACAACTCAGTGGTGAATGTATCAAGGCAAGCATCCATGCGCTGCAGCTGCGCCATAATATCTCCAAGGGATACATCGCTGGAGGAAGGAAGAGGAATCGATGTAGATGGAGCAGATCTGGATGGAGTCGAACGGGAGGGCGGAGTGGAATCCGGCTGTCTCGCCCTGAACTGTGCCTGGCTACGTTTTACGGTAGCGGCATCTATGGCAGAGATGTGTGTGAAGTGGTCGGAGACAGGGAAAGGGATGGAAAAATGGCGTAGTATCCTCGTGATAGCGGAAGGAAAGATAAGCTTATCATGGGACGCCGCATCTAAATGAACATCTATGATAGAGAAAATGAAATGGGAGGGAAAATCTATCGTAAGATGCTCAAGTAGAGAAAGCAAGAAACGAGCACGAGGCTCTGTGATAGAGTTATAATGGGAGAGAGGATGAAGTACAAATGTCATCACCATGTTAAGGAATCTAGGACCTTTAGCAAAAGGTCTACATGATGTGTACATATGCTCACCCCACTCAGAAGGGCGCTCACAAAAAGCAGAAATGAGCTCATCCCTGGACACAGTCCTCAGTCGCTCACACGTAGGATAGTCAGGAAACTCTATCCTAGGAACATGAAGCACATCCGCAACCAGCTGCGGTGTGATAGCAATGCGCGTACCTCGAACGCGAGTGAAAAAGAGAGGTACTGAACGATCAATCCCGTGCATGTTGGAGTAAAACTCCTGAATCAGCACGAGAGGACAAGTGACCGGGACGTCACACAGTGACTCCCATCCCCTACTGTGAATGACAGAGGGAAGGTCAGTATCGGCGAAGTCCGCCAGAACAACGTGGCGTTCCGAATGAACACCTCGTTTAGAGAAGTTCTCAGTAAATGCCTTGTAGGCATCTCCATCACGGAACCGAAGATTATGAGGAGCAGTATCAGAAGATGAAGAAGCTCCAGAACGCAGAGGGTTCCGAGCCGGAGTGGATTTACGTTTAGGTGCCATAGATGCAACTAACGTAAAAGAATGAGAAAAGAGATAGAGAGGTAGACAATCAGAAAAGTCCCAAACAGTTCAAATATGACAATATATTGAACAAAATGGACGTATGCATGGGAATGCATGATCATGTGACATGCTAAACAATAAAAACATCATGGGCTCAGCCCAATCCAATCCTAGCAGCACACATTCAAGAATCACACAACTAAATGCATGAAAATATCATTCTAATGCACATGGAATGCAATGCATGACATTCTAAACACTTTTTATTGAAAAACCAACCCAAAAATTCAATAAAAACTCAATGATTTTGAAAAACCCAAAGTTTTCAAAGAAAATCCCAAAACCTAAGTTTTAAAACATGAAATGCATGAAAAACAAAGGAAAACAAGATCATACCAAGTGATTTGAAGCAAGAAAGTGCCGGAAATCAAGTTGGATGAAGGTTGGAGAGAAGAAAACTGCTCAGGAACACGAACCGCCTCGGACAGATCGAAGAGAGATCGAGAAAAATGCGAAGAAAATCGCGACAGAGGCTTAAATAGGATCTCCAGTAAATCTCAACAGCAGAGGTGTCGAGAGGTATCGAGATGCTGTCGAGAAAGGTGTCGAGAGAATATGCCTTCGACAGCTAAGGTATCGAGGAGGTATCGAGGTACCAAACAGCTCAACCAACACAGAAGCTCGATCGATCGACTAGGTGTCGAGAAGGTATCGAGCAGACAGAGATATCTCGATCGATCCACCAGGTGTCGAGGAGGTGTCGAGATTGCGATAAGAAAAATGCTATAGAGGCTCGACAGCAGACCAGGTATCGAGGAGGTATCGAGAAGGTGTCGAGCCCGCTTTGAAATGCAGTTTTTCGAGAATTGAAAAACACAGACATGAATGCAATCAAGACATGCACCTCAACCAAGATCCAATCAACATATAATTCTCTCAAAAATCATCTCTCAATGAAAATTTAAGCACATGGATCTCCCGAGAACACACACACACACTAAACAAGTCTAACAAATTTTATATTTCAAAAATAAGTCATGACAGTTTAGTGAGCATACAAAAGCACATGTAAAACCTTTGTGATGGCCAAATCACATTGTACCTGCACATGTATCAAAAGTAGCAAAGAATATTGCGTGTTGTGTGTGAAAAACATCGCAAGATTGCATAAGTGTATACATGTTATGACGATCTGAGATATGAGCAAATAACTTTAACTCACACACAATCATAACTGTTTGATGGGGACTATCACCTTCGAGGTACATCCTATAACTCCCACATCTCCTAGAATACACGCTTGCAACCATTTTAAAGCATTTTAATCTTTTTGCTTTTTATTTCTTTGCATATTTTCTTTTTAAGCATATCATACATGGGCTTATGAGAAAGAAAAGAAATACCCATTGATATTTTGACATTTCAATTTTGCTATGCCTAAGCACACAAATGTCATTGACATCACACTTTTGCTATGCCGAAGCATACAGATGTCATTAATGATTGGCGGGCAACAGTGGTGAGATGGTTATTAATGCCTTTCTCTTAGGATTTTCTAGTCCTACCCGTCAAAAAGAGTGATATGAGTGTTAAGTCTAAGAAATAACCTAATCTTACTCATCACAAACACGAGCCACAAAGCTCACTTGCTTAGTTGTGCATAAAGATGCTCATCTAAGCTACAAGAGATACAAAGTTTAGAAAACTTTGTTTCATTGGCCATCTAAGGTACACAAGTACCAAAGTACACAAAACACACACTGTTTTTGTATTTTCTGATTTTTCAAATTTTTATTTTTATTTTTATTTTTATATCAAAAACAAAATAAACAAAACTGAAAGTAAACACACAAAAACATGTTAACAAGCAAAACAATGCACAAAACTAGACTGACTCAATTAAAAATGCAAAACACACATGCAATGCGACAAATAAGAAGAATAAGAAGGGAAAAGAAAGTGATGAAATCACTTTGAGTCCTTTTTCTTCCACTCCTTGGAAGAGCCTTTCCTTTGATTGAAACCTTGAACCGGGGGTGAGGGGGAAGAATTGTAACCGTTCAAGTTCGAAAGGAACATGATGGCTTTCAGAAGATCTCCAAGAGGAGCAAGAGAGGATTGAAGCTGACTTTGGCTTCCAGATGCTGTCATACTGTTGCTCTGTTGGGTGGCTAGCCACTTGTAGCAATTAGGTCGAGTATGACCGGCAGCTCCACAATGATAACAGAGATGCTGCTTTTTTTGTTTAGGCTTTTGAGAGTTAGCCTTCTTGTCCTTAGGGAGTTTGGCATCTTTCTTTTCTAACTTAGGGGGTGCTCCTAAGATGGATTTTTCTTTGTCTATGTTCTCACTAGCTAATTCAGTTTTATCATCAATGTTCTCAATTTTAACATTATTAGTAGGAGGAACAAAAACAGTAGAACTAGAAGAAGCAGAGTTAGAGATAGAAAGACCATACCGTAAACCTGTTCGATCTGAAGCAGATTTCTGGTTGCTGAGCATCTCATCAAGTTTTGCACTTGAAGTCCTCTCCAGTTGAGCTCTGACTTGAAACAGCTCTGCTTCAAGCTTCTTGGTCTTCTCAGCCAGGAAGTTATTCTCAAATCTCAGTGCACCAATAGTTTGATTTGCCTCATCAAACTTTGTGGACAATTCTTCTCTGTCGAGTTCCACATCACTGAGCTTCTTGGTGGCCAGCCTGTATAGCTTCTCATGCTTTTCAGAAAGCTTGTAAAGCTTCTCATAGGCTGAATGGATATCATCTTTGTCATCCATCTTTTCACATTCAGTGTCCACCAATTCTTCTTCTTCTTCTTCAACAATTCCATCAGTAGAATTGACTGAAGCAGTGAAAGCATTTAGGATTCCGTCATCCTCATCATCAGAATCATCTTCAGGCTCAGTGTCACTAAGGGTTGCAGCTAGAGCCTTGCTTTTCCCAATGCTCTTCAGATAAGTAGGACACTCATTCTTCATGTGTCCAAACCCGTGACACCCAAAACACTTTGGTCCTGCAGGAACAGTGTACTGACCGCCATCCTTGGCATCCTTTCTTCCTTTGTCTTGGCTCTTGAACTGTGAAGAACCGGATTGCCTTCGGTCTTTGTCGAAGCTCCTCCCATTGGCATTCTTCATAAACTTCTTGAACTGCCTCGTAATGTAGGACTTCATCTTGGAATCTTCATCATCGGAAGACTCATCAGTATCACTGCTCTTCGCCTTCAGGGCCATGCTCTTGCCCTTGCTTGACTTGCCTATCCTTGATAACCCTAGCTCGTAGGTCTGCAAGTTCCCAACCAGCTCAGTCAAAGGAATTTTATCAATGTCCTTTGATTCTTCAATTGCCGTAATCTTGGCATGAAATCTCTCAGGTAGAGATCTGAGCACCTTCCTTACAACCTTGGGTTCAAGGATGGTTTCTCCAAGATTGAAGGCTGAGTTCACTATGTCTTTTAGCTTGGCATAGAACTCATCGAACGACTCATCCTCCTCCATCTTAATTTCTTCAAAGCTAGTAGTGAGCCTCTGTAGCTTTGAATCCTTGACAGCCTTTGTTCCTTCATAGGTTGTCTGGAAGATGGTCCACGCCTCCTTGGCAGTTTCTGTTGAGGATATCTTCTTGAACTCCTCATTGGTGACAGCGCTAAATAGAGCATTCAACGCTCTGCTGTTGAAGTTCGCCGCCTTGATCTTGGCTTCATCCCAATCAGCCGGCGCTTCTTTTGGCTTTGTCCAGCCAATCTCCACAGCTTGCCACACCTTCTCATCTAAGGACTGCAAAAAAGCTCTCATGCGTACTTTCCAGTAGGCATAGTTAATCCCATCAAATAAAGGAGGTATAATAAGAGATTGTCCTCTATCCATGACAAACAGGGGTCAATGGATCAATCACAACAAAGATTAATAACTAATCAGAGTGTGCCTGCTCTGATACCACTTGATAGGCCACAAATTGAATGACCCCTTGTAATTTAAACTAATTAATTAATTTAGTCAAGTTATTAATTAATTAATTTAACATGCAAATACGTGGCAGCACAAACAAATCACCGAATAACTAAATATGCAGCGGAAAATAAATGACACGGTGATTTGTTCACGAATGGGGAAAAACCCTAACAGCAAAAACCCCACCGAGTGATTTTCAGGTCACCACTCCCGAAACTCCACTATTATCAAATCAAGCGGTTACAAATAAGGAATCCCAAGTACCTTACCAACCTACAGTTGAACCCTTACCCCAATACCCAATTGGACTTGATCTGTAGCGACAGTTCCCACCTTTGATGCACGACTCCCAAGTACGTGACTAACCAGATGCGCGGATCCCAGTACGCGACTTCAATCACCAACTTTAGAATGAGAGGTTGGCTGCAGAGTTCTTCAGATCATCCTATGCATGAAGATCAGGAAGATGCTTGGTCACAAAACCCTAAGGTGCACAATACACAGCAACTTCTTGAAGAAGATGATCTAGGTTAAGAACTTCGTCTTAGAGCACAATTTGCTTGAACAAGGATTGCTCAATGCTTATGCAACTTGTGTCTATGTTGACGGCTCTTAAAACACTCCTTAAATATGTTTAGGGTTAGAAGAAAAGAATGCCCAAAAACACATTCACGGATCCCAAGAAAATCAGATTAGAATTCTGACTTTTTAAGTCTCGACAGCTAGCAGGGGTCGAGGTAGGTGTCGAGCAGGTGTCGAGCTTTAAAAATTCTGCACTTCTACTTGCTTTTTCTTGGACAGACTTGATGACTTCAACACTTGATCTTGAAACATAGTTTCTTGAAGTATTAAAAACACCTAGAACTACCCAATTACAAGTAGAGTGCGTTTTGTCAAAGGATTAGCCAATTTACATAAAATATGACATATGTTCCTAACATGTAAACACATATGTCCTAACAGAATTGAAGGGCAAAAAGGCTCAATTACACAAATTCTGATTTTAACATTCTGATGATAATGCATTCTCAAATCATCTCACCAATTCTTTGATCTTGTTTCAATGATAAATCTATTAATTATAGCGGTCACGAAAACAAAACCTGTGTATACGTAATACATATGAACCATAACGCAATTCTTGCAATGTTTTGTTCTATTTTTTTTTTTATATATATAATAAATGGTAACGCTATAAACACAACAACAAAAAAATTACATTATTTTAAAAATTATTAATAAATAAATTATTACTGATTCTCATTTAAGGTCTGGACTCACCATTAAAATAATTTTTTTATTTACCAATAACTACTTGATCACCACATCTGTACAGTTTGTAAAAAGATTTGTAATTCTAACATTTTCCTTTTTTGGGGGGACATTTTGCTGCGATTTTGGACACTACAAAAGGCCTATTTTCCTATAGTGATATGGCATATTTATTTATGTCTGCATGAAATACGTGTTGGCAAGGACCAAAGGTTGAAAGAGATGAGATGCACTAATGTGCGCACGAGAAGAAGAGTTGAGATATATATGTTCACATGAAGCAAAGTAAAAATCGTATTCATGTATGATGGGAAAACTCATTAAACATACGGAAAATTATTGAATAATAAGGGAGTACCTTAATATTAGCTGTAGATCTAACAACAAAAATATTCATACTTGAGAATTGCACCTTAAGTTAGGGAATAATTTCTTCACTATTTTCATTAACAATATAAAATTTTAATATAACTTTAATATACAATGAAAATGGGTCAATAAAGAACTAAAATTTTATAACTATGACTATTCTCTATATAACTTAATTATTACCTTCAAATCCTTGGAACTAACTTCGAGTGCAAATCAAAAAATAATATTGATACTAAACAAGAATTTTACATCCAATACAAAAGTGAAAAGAAACAAAAGTAAAAGACTCAAAGATAAATAAATAAATAAAAGGTTCATGTGTTAAAAAGGGGTCAAAGGAAGGGTACTTGGTCACTGATTAGTGCAAATAAGTATTTTGATCGGAAGGTAAAGTAGGAGAAGTAAAGACATAATTGTGGTTTCGGACCAAACATTTTTTGGGCCAGGTTATAGCCCAAGGATTTCTCCTGTGGTCCGTCGGGCTTGGGCACCAAGAATCCCTTGGATGCATTGGGCTCTGGCCTCAAGGGCCCCACTTTATTGCTTTGTTCAATTGTTTGCTAATTGAAAGAATCTACTATTGTTTTTACTTGCTTAGCTACCAGATTAAAGCCTCTTTATCCAAGTTATGGCATTGGCCGATGAGCTCTATGATCTTGTCTTAGCAATCACTATTTAGGTTTGTGACTTTTTTGTAGTTTTTATTTGATACATATAGCTTATGTTATGGATATTGTTGCAGGTAAAAGGGGCACAATGATAATTCTGCACAATGGTTTCATGGACTTGGACACACGCATAAGATATATATATATATATATTCAAATTCCAATAAGCTCGGTGCTACAAAAAAGGAAAAATGTTAACTTAAAGGTGCAAAAAAGACAAAAAAATTGTCAGAAAAAAGTTAAAAAAGACACCAAGTAGTACTTATAAAACTAAAAATATGAGATAAAGCTGTACAAAAAACAAAAAAAAAAATTTGTCAAAAAAATTTCAAAAAAGTTGTTAACGGACACCTTGCAATGCCCTTTAACACAATCCATAGAAAAAAAAAATATAAGAGAATGGAATGTATCTTATGTGGAGCAAAGAAAACACTTGACCCATCAAATTCCTTGAAATAATAAACTTTTAATGCATCTCAAACTGGATTAAATTGGTTATCCAGCCAAAAGATAGCCTAAGAAATCCAAAACAAAGAGGCGATGAATATCAACGTATTCATAGCAATATGTTGTGGCACTAATTGGATGATAAGGAAAAAGATGTTGAGACAACAATTAATAAAGAGAAGAAATAGACCTTATAAAATTGAAACTTAGTCATCTTTACTTTACATTTAATCTCCTCTTAGTCATCATTGGTGCAGGTACCTATAAACTTCAGTTTACGTTCAAATCAAATGACGTGATCATTCAAGAAACAATGGCTCAAACAAGAGAAGAAAAGTAAAATTCAATTTGTAAAAAAATTTGTACACAATCTAGAATTGAAAGGGAAAAATAGTATATCCCAAAGCATCATGAAATATCCATCAGTGGTAATCGTCGGGGAGAATTCCGACAAATGGGGCACGTAGCATTCAAGCTAAGCTATTCATCTATGCATTTAGCGTGGAAGCAATGCTGGCATTTAGGTATGGTCTTTAGAGTCGCCTTAGGCCGGTACTCGAGCAAGCATATTGGGCAAGTGTTGTCATTGGGTTTGGGCAAGCTCCAGCTCTCACCAAGAACAATAATTTTGGGCGATGGAGCACTTGTGGGATTGAATTTTGGGATTTCAAGGCGTCTTCTAGCATTATCGGACTTGACCTTGCCAATGAGAAAATCAGAAATTTCAATCCAAAATTTTTTGATTTTGGTCTAGCCAAGTTGCATGCAAAGGGTCAAAGTGTAGTGTCCATGACTGCAGCTAGGGGGACCATCTGTTACATTGCGCCCGAAGTGTTCTCTAAGAACTTTGGGAAAGTGTCTTACAAACGGAGAGACCACTGGCCAAATATATTTCCCAGGATGGATCTACAATCTATTAGAGCAAAAGGAAGACCTACAGATCTATGTTGAGGATAATGAAGATGCTAAAATTGCAAAAAAATTTAGCAATTGTGGAACTTTGGTGCATCCAGTGGCACTCGATAGGTCACCCTTCCATGAAAGTTGTGGTTCAAATGTTGGAGGGAAAAGGGCGATAAATTAACCGTGCGTCCTAATCCCTTTTCCTCTACCGACAAGAGTCAATGCAAGTATACCTGCAAGGCATCTAAACCAAGAGTTAGAAGTCATCCCAAAATTAGACTAAATATTTAAATGATAATATAGGTTGCAATTATGTTGTACTTGAGGATTGAAATTATTAATATTGTGGTCATTGTAGGGATAGTTTCTTTTATATCAAGTATGAGCAAGGTGATGCTTATAAAAAAAGTATCTTTTAATTTCTTGTTGAGGTAGGAAACAAATATAAGATTTAAATTTTTATGTTTATTAAAATTTTTTAATTTTCACAATTTTTTTAAATAAGGCTTTATTCCTTATTTTGGAGAATTTTTAAGAGTAGTCAAAACTGAGCCCTTTTATGAAATGGTATAAATTAAGATTTGTTTAAGAATATTTTTTAGAAAATTTTCTTATATTTTAGCTTAATTCCGTTCTTAACACGAATGAAGTTTCCAGCACTAAGACTCCCTTGGTGCTTTCCAATATAACTTAGGAGTAGTGCTTACAGTACTACAAGTTTTACTACATTAAGCTTATGAATTGATGTGTTACCAATAAAAAAAAAACAATTCAAATATTCATTTACAATGTGGTTTAAGTCCATCAATCATATTCATTGCCACATCAAATAAATTGCACATGTGATGTAGAGGGAAATGATGAAGGCAAACTAAATGGAACTTACTCAATTTCGTACTTAGCAAGTAGCCCTCATTGTAACTATCAAATTATCAACAACAAAAAAATCTTAAATTTACAAAACCTAACCTTTTTTTTTTTTTTTTTTTGGTTATAAAATGATAGTTGGGGTGGCGGGATTTAACCCTGGATGTCTCCGTTAATAACACTAGGATGTGCTAGTTGAACTACAAAGCTCTTGGTAATCCAAGTCAAATAATACATAAATACTTAAGATTACACAATTCAAAGTTGTTCATTAATCTTATCATCACCACAAAAGAACCCAAAAAATAAATAAGAACTAGATGCGGAGCATATAATGTTATCAATTTTGCCAGCTACACATGTGCATGTAAAATATAAAAATCTGGATTACCTACAAAAGATAACTAATTATTTAAAGCTTTAAAAATATAACATAACATATTAGATAAAGAAAAATAAGTAAATAATTATTATGAGTTGCACTTTAATCTACTTAATATTAGTTGTAAATCTAACAATGAAAATATTCATATTCATATTTGAGAATTGCACCTTAAGTTAGTGAATAATTTCTTCAGTATTTTCATTTACAATATAAACTTTTAATATAACTTTTTTGTATACAATAAAAAACTAATATTGTATATCTATGATTATTCTCTATATGGCTTAAATATTACCTTCAAATCGTGGAACTAGAATTTTACTTCCAATACTAAAGTGAAAAGAAACAAAAGCAAAAGGCCCAAAGAATAAGGTTCATGTATTAGCTAGAAAGGGGGTCGAAGGATCAGTGCAAATAAGTTTTTTTGATCGGCAAGGTAAGGTGGAGTAAGTAAACACATAAATGTGATTTCAGACCTAACATATTTTGGGCCAGGTTCTAGCCCAAGGATTTCTCCTGTGATCTGTTGGGCTTAGGCACCAAGAATCCCTTGGATGCATTGGGCTCCGGGCCTCAAGAGGCCCACTATACCCACTCCAGCTTTGCTTTGCTCAATTGTTTGCCAATTGAAGGAGTCTAGTATTGTTGTAACTAGCTCATTTTTTTGTTTAACAAGTCCCGACTAGCTACCAGATTAAAGCCTCTTTATTCAGGTTATGGCATTGGCCAATGAGCTCTATGATCTTGTCTTTGCAATTACTATTTAGGCTTAGGACTTTTTTATAGTCTTTTAATTGAAACGTGTAGCTAATGTTATGGATATTTTTGTAGGTAGAAGGGGCACGGTGATAATTCTCCATAACAGTTTCATGGACTTGGTGACAAGCATTATATATTTATAATGGCCCTGAGTTTTGTGTAAGGATTCGCATTCTTCTTGCCCCACATACACACACAGATCACATTCCAACAATCTCAGTGCTACAAAAAAGAAAAAATATAAGAGAAATGGAATGCATCTTCTGTGGAGCAAAGGCAACACTTGGCCCATCAAATTCCTTGAAATAATAAACTTTTAATGCATCTCAAACTAGATTAAATTGGTTATCCAGCCAAAAGATAGCCTGAGAAATCCAAAACAAAGAGTCGATGAATATCACCATACTCATAGCAATCTGTTGTGGCACTACTTGGATGATAAGGAAAAAAGATGTTAAGACAACAATTAAATAGAGGGAAGAAATGGACCCTATAAAATTGAAACTCTCTCTTACTCATCTTTACTTTACAAATCTCCTCCTAACCTACTAATCCATGTGGTCACGACTCACGAGTCGAGTAAAACCCAACTCAATTTATAACAAAATTAAAATTAATTTACGATACATAGGTCTCAATAAAAGAATGTTTGGGAAAAGTCGTCAACGCACCTTATAATCACATCGAGAATTGCATGGATACCTTAAATAATATAAGTGTAACAAAAAAAAAAAAAAAATTGTAAGATTCAATTATAAAATAAGAAAGGATCATTCAATCTGAAATTAAAGTTGCCACCCTAATGTTTAGAAATTATTATTATTATTATTATTATTTGAGCTTTAGCAATTTGGAAACTATTGCCAGGAAATATCTTGAAAATGTGTTGATTGGTGCAAACATTATTGGATTTACAGATACCATTAGAATTTAGTTTATGCTCAAATCAAATGACGTGACCATTCAAGAAACAATGGCTCAAACAAGGGAAGAAAAATAAAGTACAATCTGTAAAAAACATTTATGCAGAGTCTAGAATTGAAAAGGAAAAATAATATATCCCAAAGTATCATGAAATACCCACTGGTGGTAATCATTGGGGAGAATTCCGACAAATGGGGCACGTAGCATTCAAGCTAAGCCATTCATCAATGCATTCAATGTGAAAACAATGCTGGCATTTAGGTATGGTCTTTAGAGTCTCCCTAGGCTGGTACTCGGACAAACATATTGGGCAAGTGTTGTCATTGGGCTTGGGTAGGCACCAGCTCTCACCAAGAACTATTTTTGGGTATAACTCTATTGTGGGCCCATCAAGGCCCACAATAATTTTGGGCGGTGGAGCAATTGTAGGATTGAATTCTGGGATTTCAATGTGTCTTCTTCTTCTAGCAATATAGGACTCGATCTTGCCAAAGAGAAAACATAGTAGCCCTAGCAAGCATATACTTCCGGGTACTCCAACACCAACGGTAATGGCGTAGCGTGCGCTCCTTGGAAATCCTAAACATACCACATTAATCTTTATTAAGGCATCAAGTTATACTTTAAATATCAACTAAACTACAACCCATTCGCATGCACAAAAATATTGAACAATAATGATAATAAAAAATAAAAATAAAAAAAGGAAAATTCATTTCATATTTATTAACTTTACAATAAATATACAGCTATTCATTAACTTAAAATTCATTGAGATAATTGTAAAATTGTGCTACATTACTTTTTGTAAAATACTATAAAAATGATCAATTTTATCATAAAAAGTTTACAAAATTAACTCATTGGTTTATAAAACCTATATAATAAAATTTGTATAATCCCTATAACAATTTAAACTTTTCTTTTCCATCATAAGACAATCAATTTTCTTCTCAAAAAATAAAAATAAAACAATCAATTTGTTGTCAAATTTTGTATTCACGCAACTGTTGAGTACCCAACTGCCCAACCCCCAATATGAAGTAAATGCAAACCCACCCAACCTCGGGCAAAAGCATTGCTTCAAAGACAACTGAATGGACCAGGTTGAAGAATATTAGAAAAATTACAATCAAGCAGAGCCCAATATCAGGTTTGAAAGTGCAGGTCAAATCACCTAGCCCCACATACCAAGATCATTAAAACAAAACTTACCAATCATCAGTGCATCTGAGTCAATTTAGGTTGGCTAGACTTGATTAAAGAAGCAAAAAGAATTCCTAGAGTGAGTTTTGGGACCCAATTCTAGACGTGACTCAAGAACTGAGAATTCGTTGCCGAAATCATGCCAATTATATACAAGCCCATAAAAATCAAGCCCCTAATAGAAATATAATGATGCTTATAAGCTTGGACCAGTAGTGATTGTTTGTCTTTATCTGAGTGTGCATAAATGGGTAGTGGCTTATAGGGTATTTCAATATAAAATTAGGTCAATTGTGATGTCCTGGATTTTATGGACAAGTTGAGGTTTAACAATAATTCAAAAATTCGAGAACTTAAAGCCAACAATTACAATTTGAATCTTAAAAGAAAGACAAAGCAGTTAATAAATTTATGTGTATCTTTCTTTTTTAGTCTTGTAAATTTTGATTTTTGAGGTAATTGATGTTGATTATTAAGTTTTCATTACACGTACACATAAATTTCAAAATAAGTTTCAACTTGAATTTAAATAAATTACATAACAAATCAAAATAAGTTTAAGATTGACCAATTTTTTTTCAAGACCAATTTATATAGATCAAATCTAAGCCATTTATATTGTTTGCCACATAACCCTTATCTTCATGTCCACATTTATATTTGTCTTGACCCTAACCAAGTGCTATTTCTAGTTTTTTTTTTTTTTTTTCTTTTTTTGGCCTCAAGAAAAAGCTTTAAAAGAAAAATTAACAAAACAGAGCAGTACCCAAAAGCATCCTTTGCCTTACCAGGAGCACCTCTAAATTCAAATCAACAAAATTTTCCTCCAAACCCATTTGGAGAAATTTTCTTCAACTCATTATGTACCGATTCTTTAATTAAGTCATATAACTTTTTAATAAATCATGTAACTAAATATACGTGCAGATAATTTTCTCAATCATCACGTAACAAATTGAATAAATTTTCCTTCAAACCAGTTTTGAAGTAAACGTTTCCCATTAATAAATAACTAAAATTACAAGGAATAGTCATTTACTAAGTTATCAGCATTATTGATGCAATTACAACTATGTCGGCCAACATAGTGTAAAATTACTATGAACAGGAAAAGATCCCAAATATCTATCTCTAATTGATTGATTTCACCAGAGGGGTCTAGAAGACTAGAATAGCTATTCTTAGTCTTCTTATCATGGACTTTTTTTTTCTTTTTTTATTATTCTAGAAACAAAGGAAGAGTTGGAACACGAGGAGAAGGTAAGATGACGCGTTGAAAAAATTCCAAATCCCATAAGCCATAGTGCTGGGTATTCGAAAGTGAACCAAATAAAAAGCTATGATTGCAGTGTGGAAAGCGCTGAGAGAACTTAAAATAAGTAGTAATTGACCCCTTTTATTGCTCCAAACTTTTGGAGTATATAACACTTAGTCAACACTTATCTTGAAACTTACCAATTCACTAGCTTTATTTAAAAACCAAAATGTTGACCTCATGCAATGTAGGTACCACAAAATTGGCTTCAGGTAAGTCACATTTTATATAAATTAACTCCACAATATTATTATCGACTAATATTATTCTTTAAGCATTAAGTATTATTGTTAACAAAAATTAAGTGACACATGCAGCAGGACGTTGACATTTTAAAATGATAAAATCGAATTAAAAATGACAGATTAAGCTTATCATAACAATTATATCATCTGTACATCCATTAGCGATTTAATTTATAAACTAATTAGTTTCGTATCAGTTTAGATCCATGAAATCTGTCTTAATCTGAATATTTTCATATAAATACTAATTAGTAAGAGATTTTTTTTTTTTTTTTTTTTTTTTTTAGAAAAAGTATATTTGGTTCTATCACTTGAAGAGCTGGTGAGACCATACAATTTTTTTTTTTTTTTAATAGCAAAGTTTCGCATAATTGACAAGTGCACAGTATTATTACTTTTTTTTAGTAGACATAATATTATGGACAAAATTTAGCTACAAAATTAGTTATAATCTTAAACTACAACCTATCTCAATATTTTTTTATTGGAGATGAATTTTGATAAATCTACTATTGAATTACATCTAATTCTTATATCCTACATGCTTACAAAATTTCAAAAAAATTAAAAATCAATAATTATGTCATCAATAAATTATTTAAATTGCAAGTTTTTGTAGCTTAAAATAATGCATAAAATATAAGCTTATAGATTATATAGTAAATAATATCAAATTGACACAAAATTTGACATGTGTATTAAGAGTATAAAGAATATGCAATTCAGCGGTTAGATTTTCAAAATATATAATAATGTTTATTTTATTAAGTAAGGTTGTAATTTAAGTTATAACTAATTTTGTAATTAAACTTTGTCCTAATATTATTACTTATCTAAAAAAAAAAGTGCATGATATTTATTAATTATCTATAATATATCCTCTTTCAACATCAAAAATCACTTGCTTTTGGGTATAAGATATATATAGCTAATATGTAATCCTTATCCAAGTAATAAATTAACCCTTTGATTTTCTGAAAAGCCTTAGTATGCTAACGGTCTAAATTAAACTAATTTAAATTGTGAATATTTTCTCTAAAAAATTAAATTAAATTGCTCCAATAACAAACATAATAGAACATTCGGATTTCCTCGACAACAAAAAAATAGAACATTTGGAGGACCAAGTAGAAACTTACTGGACCGATGAGGAACATTAGAGCACACAATTTCATGGCTTGAATTGGACTTGAACCCACACTGCCCTCCTCGTGACTCACACTTTCCACAACCAGATGGTTCATTCCAAGTTAGCCAGAGATCATCATTAAGGTCTGAGGATAATATTTGCTCATAAAATGGCCACTGAACTGGAACCGAAACATTTGTAATGAACTTGCAAGTCGATAACAAAAGTGCAGCAACTCTTCTAGACGAGGTAGCAAATATTGTGTGATTTGAATCGCTAAGACAAATAATAGGTGTTAATTGATCTTTCAATAAACCAGAGGAGCAGTTAAAGAATGAAAATTCTTGATGATATACACCCTTAAAGGGAGAACCAGAGAGATTAAGCGAGAGAAGCTTTTTAGGGAGGCAGTTATTTGGATCATTGATCCATATTTGCTGTGTGGTATAGTCTATCCCTTGGACAATGAATTGTCCTGAATAAGGCAGGTTCAGAAGCACTGTTTGTTTTGCATTATTGCAGGATAAATCAAAACCCGGATAGCCACATGACTCCGGCTGACGGCTTTGTATCCGGAACGGGAAGTGAATTCCCAGGCTGTTGGGGCTGCAAACATAGTTTTTGCATGACTCTGTGCTGGTTGCAAGGTATGAGAAGGAGAAGAAGAAGAAGAAGAAGAAGAGGATGGAGGAAGTGACTTTGAGGATGTTCATTTGGTGTTAAGGATATTTTGATGTTTGGATGCAAAGCTATATTCTATTCTACTCAAGCAATATAAATGCTACGTATATTTATGGTTGGAAAAATAGCATAGAATAAAAAATTAATGTTTTCTATATTCACTTGAATATATTATTAAAAGTAGTGAAAATTCTGACCCCTGCCTAGAAAAAAAAATATATAATATATGAATTTATATGCTCATGAGTTGGACATTAGGTTGGACTTTTAGTATATGTGAGTTTTTAATTATTTGCAGATTTCTTCTTAGATATATATAGCATATCTATTTGTTATTTTATATACCACATTTATTTGTGTGATTGCTTATAATTAGACAATTTAGATCTATATGTTGTTCCCTTTTGTTTAATCAAAAAAAATAAATTGTTGAAATATAACCAACAATCTTAAAGCAGAATTTATTTTCTTAATTTATTTTTGTGACTATGTGAAAAGTTTTGGAAATAATGTGTCGAATTACACTGCCATGTTACGTCTGTGTCAACCGGTGTAAGTGCTAATGTTGATGATGATGATGATGGTTACGGCTATTGCGTCGGTAAGATTCTTATTGCTGTTGTAGAGTTGTAATTGGATTTCAGTGTATAACTGTTGTAGTGTTGTGATTGGGTTTCGGTGTAACAACGTATTCAGTGTAAAGTTTTTATTGTGCAAAATTCTTTGATTGCCAGACACGTGTACCATAGTAACAATATTGCAGAAGTACAGTTTATACTGTGCAAACACTTTCAGCAAAGGTGGCCTGTATATATGTTTATATATAATTGTTATATTTGGAGTTTAGCCAATTGAATTATAATTATTTAATTATTATAATTGCTTTTGGTTGATTGTAACAAGATCATGCTAATGAGTAAGGGCACTCATTAATAATCTATTTTAGAAAAGTTTTAATATCAATTTTATGGGAAATGAAAAAAAACTGTCAAAATATTAATTACTTTTTTTTCATTTCTCATAAAAACTTTCTTTAAATGGATTATTAACTAGTGCCTTAAGGGCACTTATTAGCATTTCTAATTATAATATTACACAAACTTGATTCGTTCTACTGTTTAAGATTTATTTACCGTGTTTGCAATGGCCTATAGGAGGAAACGTTAAATTCTAGGCAGATTGTATTCTAGTTAATGTTTGACCATTGATTTCTGTGCAAGATTGTAAATAGCACGGGTTCATGGCATGTAATCTATGAGTAATACATATATATGGTCATATGGACACAATGGTTGAAATCATTTGTTAATATATTAGTTGTGTATTTGGGTATATCATATACAATGCATATGTTAAGAAAGTTTGCATTGTAATGTGAACTTTAATGTTGGCAGTAGTACACTAATATCTGATAAATAAAGAAAATTGAAAATTTTGATAGAGGCAAAAATTTTTGAATCCATTTAAATGCGTTCAATTTTGGGTGTGGCTGAATAAGAAATTGATGTTTTCTATGTGCACTTGAAGATGTTATTAAAAGTAATGAAAATCCTGAGTCTCATGCAGGAAAAGAAGGAGATAATATATGAGTTTATATGCTTATGAGTTGAACACTAGGTTGGGCTTTTGGCATATATGGACTGGGCTTATTTGTCCAAATAATAATAATTTATTATTTTAATTTTTGAGTCAGTTAATCTGTGCACAGCAGTTATTACTGAAACAGAGTGCCTGTTCAGTGACGTATAATTTTTCATAGTTCTCTCATTTATAAAAACTACTTGTTTCTAGAAAAAACTCTTTAAAAGCGAGAATATTTTGTACATTTCATTTTGTGTCAAAGAGAGAGAAAGAAACATTGAGTAATTCGCAAGAGCACGACCTTGTGTGCTTCATTTTCGTGCTATAAATCATTTTTTTTTTGGAGGCAGATGTCCATGAGTTTCAAAGCACCACAGTAATTGTGTGAGGGGCAAAATCTACTTTAAGGAAATTATGTCAAACACAAGACTTGATCTGAATCATTCATCCTTCACGCATTTAGTCTGTGATTTTTTATTTATTTGCATATTTATTTTTATATATACAATATCTATTTATTGTTTTGTTTATTACATTTATTTGTGTTATTACTTATAATTAAATCTATGAGTTGTTTTCTTTTACTTAATCACAAAAGTCAATTGTTGAAATATAACCAACAATTGTTTTATTAAAAAGTCAACGGTCATAAATATTTTAATACCATGCTAAATTAAAGTTCTAGAAAACAAAAAGTCAAACTAAAAACAGAAGGCCATAATGAGCATGGTTCCACTCGAGGTCATGTTGGGCCATGTACAATAAAATTGAAGTACACATGTTACATCATACATGGTCTTTTGATTCTAAATCTGAAGAGACAATAAGTGTAGGGAGGAAAAAAAATTTCACATTTGCTCATATCGTTTGTTGATGCTACGTAATAAAAGTGACATAAAAGTGACGTCAATTATAAACAATAGAAAACTAATACTTACTTTAATCATTAACATGTAGAGAAAATATGAATTAGAATTCTAGTTCTTCTAGTAACGAAAAGTAAAAAATGTCACTAAGTTAGCATTTTCATTGCTGCAACTTAAATAATGCTCTCAAGTGCAGGATTGTTGCAAAGTAATAACTCAAATAAAACTAAAATAATATTGTTTAATTTAAGAGATTTTTGATATTTTAGTAAAATTAATTTAAATTGAGAGAAAATAATAATATATTAAGGCAGTAAGATTTAGGGATCCACACACAACACATCTATTGATAGTCTTAACAATATTTATTTTATAATTCAACTAAAATTCATACGAAAGATGATCTTAGTCAGATGATTTAACAATAAAAACTCAAGAATTAATTGTCTAAGGTAGCTTCAAGAAATTGATTGATTTTAGGCAAAACAAAACTAGTGAATTAGTTCGCAGGGAATACTAAGTATTTAACGTACCTGGAGTTTACGATAAATCAAAGAATTATACAGAACTAAACACTTTTCTAGATGAGTAAAACAATCAAAAACGTAAAAACATAAGCATTAAAACCAATAAATAATTATTAAGAACATACCAATAAACGGTTGGGTTTCACCCTTTGCCTTAGCAAGGCTTCTAGCAAGTCATAACACAAATAAAACTCTAAAAATTGTAAGAAACTTTAAGAAGACCTAAATTATGTTCTACAGCAGATCTCCCCTCAATATTGCCCTAAGAAGCCTTTAAATAGGTCAAGGAATCTTATTACAAGTTGAATTCCCGTTTGGAGAAATTCCCAAGTTTTTAGGCTTCAATTAACTGATGTTTTTGGCCCATTTAACTTCAGAATTCAGACTTTCGGTAAACTAAAAAGTTGTATCCCTTTAAGTTAGCTTTCCAGCCCACCTTAAATCATCTCAATTGGACATCGGAGCTGAAAGTTATGCTCCAAATACTAACTAGTGCGCAAACTGGAATCCTAATCCGAATTGGACTTAGATTTGGTGCAAATTTCCTTTGATTCCTTACTCCAATTGGACTCGAATTTAATTGGATTGACCTTCTTTGACTTCATCATGGCCCTTGTAAAACTAAAGTCCATTAGCTTTCTTCTTTGCACAAATCCACTTATTTAATTTTATTATCCTACAAAAGACAAATTTACGCATTAAAATTCAATTAAGCACAAAATTGATTATTCAGTATTATTCCAAAACCAACTATAAAATGCATGAATTAACTCAAAATACGTATGATAATGCTTTCTAATAATTATATAAATATGCGAAATTAAGCTATTATCACCCATCAGGCGTTGAAAAATTATGCCATTTTAACAGATCAAAAAACCTACTTTATTATTTTACCACATCATTTTATAATACACCATTCATCACATCTTCTATTCTTCAATTCTATACATTAAAATAATATATACAAATATTAAAATAACATTAAAAAAATCAACAATATATAAAAATACAAAATTAAAAACCTACCACCCCCACCGCCCCACATCCCACCTCACCGGTCAACACCGTACATCACCCCTACAACCCGCCATCAAAGACACCAAAACCACCACATAAAAAACCACATAAACACCCAAAAAAGAAAAAAGAAACCCATCTGAACCCACCCACTGCCGAATCCACCATCAAATCACAACACCACAACCATCCATAACCCAAAACTGCCACCACAACAAAGCCAATAACAAAGTAAGAAAGAAATCCACCTAAATTTGAACCTCCAATCCCTCTAGATAATTCTGAACCTCACAACCTACCGGCAACAACAAGAAAAGTCACTACCACAACCCATGAAAATCAACCAATACCCACAACAATAAAACCCATGGCAACCCAAAAAAAAAAACCACCACTATAAAACAAAGAAAAGAAATGTCTCACACGGTGAGAGATTAGCGATGTGGCGGGGTGGATGGCACAGCAAGCTCAACAGCGTGGTGTAGTGGGTGGTACGGCAAGCTCGGCGGTGTGGCATGGTGGTCAGTGTGGTGAGATCAGCGAAGTTGTGAAAAAGGAATAGAGAGGGCTAGATAGAGATGAGAGAACTAGACGAAGAGAGAGAGATCTGTGTTGGGAGGAGAGAGAAAAAGTAAATAAAATAAGAGTAAAAGTTTTGGCATTTTTTGTCCGTACTATCTCATATTTGGAAGTGCACTGTAGTCTCATGCTAAAAGTTTTGAGATTTGAAATATCTGATGAAGGTTGGTTTTGGTGTTTAGTGTTTGGTGTGCCAATTGGCATTTGGCACACTTGATGGAGCATTCCCATCAGATGTGTTGTGCCAAATGTCATTTTACCACATCAGAACCTACTTTATCAGTTTTAACACATCATTTTACAATAGGCTATATATCAAATATTCTATTTTAACATTACACTACATTAAAATAATAATTAAAAAAACGCAGCTATTGTACTGTAGCAGTAAAAAATTGTACCATAGCAATTTTACAGTACAATTCTACTAGTACAAATCTATATATATAATAATAGGTGAAGCAGAGAGAAAATTCAATTAGATTTCAATTGGATTCTCAATTTTGCGCCACTTGTCCTAACCAAAACTCAAAAAAAAATCTAATTAGATTATAAATTTGACTCCAATTTTGTGTCATATATCTTATCTAAATTTCCTAATTTTTGTGCCCAAATAAATGATGCATTAACATTTAACACGGAAGCCAAAAAAACTACAATGATAATGCTCATTAGCCTAATATGTTAATAGGTGAAAGTGTGAAACTATTTAATATTCTTATCCAAAGTCCAAACTCCGGAGTCCCTAGCAAGAAGAATACAGTATTATCCATTTCAACTTAATTAATTTCCTCTTCTTTCTCTCTAATCTTTTCATCCCCATCAGTGTTAGATAAAACATCAATATCCAAAATTAATAAATATATACCATTGAAAACAAAGTTTCAATGTAATCAATAGTAATTTGCTTTTGCTCAAATTTATTAATAAAAAAAAAAAAAAAAAAAAAAAAGCAATCAATATTTTCTAAGGAAATTATCAGAAATTCAGATTCAAATGCCAGTTAAATGACATATTCAAACCCCACTATTTTTTAATTCTTTATCATTTCCTTGATGTAAGCTATTTCTCCATTCCCCCAAAAAAAGAGAGAAAAGAATTAAGCAATTTCAATTTCAATTGAATTCTCAATTTTGCGCCACTTGTCCTAACCAAAATTCAAAAAAAAAAATCTAATTAGATTATAAATTTGACTCCAATTTTGTGTCATGTATCTTATCTAAATTTTCTAATTTTTGTGCCCAAATAAATGATGCATTAACATTTAACACGGAAGCTAAGAAAACCACAATGATAATGCTCATTAGCCTAAACAAGAACATCTTACCTGCACACTTTTATGAAGATTATAAATTGGACTCTAATTTTGTGTCATGTATCTTATTTAAATTTTCTAATTTTTGTACCAAAATAAATGATGCATTAATATTTAACATGGAAGCCAAGAAAACCACAATGATAATACTCATTGGCCTAAACAATCTATATATATAATAATAGGTGAAGCAGAGAGAAAATCCAATTAGATTTCAATTGGATTCTCAATTTTGCGCCACTTGTCCTAACCAAAACTCAAAAAAAAATCTAATTAGATTATAAATTTGACTCCAATTTTGTGTCATGTATCTTATCTAAATTTTCTAATTTTTGTGCCCAAATAAATGATGCATTAACATTTAATACGGAAGCCAAAAAAACTACAATGATAATGCTCATTAGCCTAATATGTTAATAGGTGAAAGTGTGAAACTATTTAATATTCTTATCCAAAGTCCAAACTCCGGAGTCCCTAGCAAGAAGAATACAGTATTATCCATTTCAACTTAATTATTTTCCTCTTCTTTCTCTCTAATCTTTTCATCCCCATCAGTGTTAGATAAAACATCAATATCCAAAATTAATAAATATATACCATTGAAAACAAAGTTTCAATGTAATCAATAGTAATTTGCTTTTGCTCAAATTTATTAAAAAAAAAAAAAAAAAAAAGCAATCAATATTTTCTAAGGAAATTATCAGAAATTCAGATTCAAATGCCAGTTAAATGACATATTCAAACCCCACTATTTTTTAATTCTTTATCATTTCCTTGATTTAAGCTATTTCTCCATTCCCCCAAAAAAAGAGAGAAAAGAATTAAGCAATTTCAATTTCAATTGAATTCTCAATTTTGCGCCACTTGTCCTAACCAAAATTCAAAAAAAAAAAATCTAATTAGATTATAAATTTGACTCCAATTTTGTGTCATGTATCTTATCTAAATTTTCTAATTTTTGTGCCCAAATAAATGATGCATTAACATTTAACACGGAAGCTAAGAAAACCACAATGATAATGCTCATTAGCCTAAACAAGAACATCTTACCTGCACACTTTTATGAAGATTATAAATTGGACTCCAATTTTGTGTCATGTATCTTATTTAAATTTTCTAATTTTTGTACCAAAATAAATGATGCATTAATATTTAACATGGAAGCCAAGAAAACCACAATGATAATACTCATTGGCCTAAACAATCTATATATATAATAATAGGTGAAGCAGAGAGAAAATCCAATTAGATTTCAATTGGATTCTCAATTTTGCGCCACTTGTCCTAACCAAAACTCAAAAAAAAATCTAATTAGATTATAAATTTGACTCCAATTTTGTGTCATGTATCTTATCTAAATTTTCTAATTTTTGTGCCCAAATAAATGATGCATTAACATTTAATACGGAAGCCAAAAAAACTACAATGATAATGCTCATTAGCCTAATATGTTAATAGGTGAAAGTGTGAAACTATTTAATATTCTTATCCAAAGTCCAAACTCCGGAGTCCCTAGCAAGAAGAATACAGTATTATCCATTTCAACTTAATTAATTTCCTCTTCTTTCTCTCTAATCTTTTCATCCCCATCAGTGTTAGATAAAACATCAATATCCAAAATTAATAAATATATACCATTGAAAACAAAGTTTCAATGTAATCAATAGTAATTTGCTTTTGCTCAAATTTATTAAAAAAAAAAAAAAAAAAAAAAAGCAATCAATATTTTCTAAGGAAATTATCAGAAATTCAGATTCAAATGCCAGTTAAATGACATATTCAAACCCCACTATTTTTTAATTCTTTATCATTTCCTTGATTTAAGCTATTTCTCCATTCCCCCAAAAAAAGAGAGAAAAGAATTAAGCAATTTCAATTTCAATTGAATTCTCAATTTTGCGCCACTTGTCCTAACCAAAATTCAAAAAAAAAAAATCTAATTAGATTATAAATTTGACTCCAATTTTGTGTCATGTATCTTATCTAAATTTTCTAATTTTTGTGCCCAAATAAATGATGCATTAACATTTAACACGGAAGCCAAGAAAACCACAATGATAATGCTCATTAGCCTAAACAAGAACATCTTACCTGCACACTTTTATGAAAATTATAAATTGGACTCCAATTTTGTGTCATGTATCTTATTTAAATTTTCTAATTTTTGTGCCAAAATAAATGATGCATTAATATTTAACATGGAAGCCAAGAAAACCACAATGATAATACTCATTGGCCTAAACAATCTATATATATAATAATAGGTGAAGCAGAGAGAAAATCCAATTAGATTTCAATTGGATTCTCAATTTTGCGCCACTTGTCCTAACCAAAACTCAAAAAAAAATCTAATTAGATTATAAATTTGACTCCAATTTTGTGTCATGTATCTTATCTAAATTTTCTAATTTTTGTGCCCAAATAAATGATGCATTAACATTTAATACGGAAGCCAAAAAAACTACAATGATAATGCTCATTAGCCTAATATGTTAATAGGTGAAAGTGTGAAACTATTTAATATTCTTATCCAAAGTCCAAACTCCGGAGTCCCTAGCAAGAAGAATACAGTATTATCCATTTCAACTTAATTAATTTCCTCTTCTTTCTCTCTAATCTTTTCATCCCCATCAGTGTTAGATAAAACATCAATATCCAAAATTAATAAATATATACCATTGAAAACAAAGTTTCAATGTAATCAATAGTAATTTTCTTTTGCTCAAATTTATTAAAAAAAAAAAAAAAAGCAATCAATATTGTCTAAGGAAATTATCAGAAATTCAGATTCAAATGCCAGTTAAATGACATATTCAAACCCCACTATTTTTTAATTCTTTATCATTTCCTTGATTTAAGCTATTTCTCCATTCCCCCAAAAAAAGAGAGAAAAGAATTAAGCAATTTCAATTTCAATTGAATTCTCAATTTTGCGCCACTTGTCCTAACCAAAATTCAAAAAAAAAAATCTAATTAGATTATAAATTTGACTCCAATTTTGTGTCATGTATCTTATCTAAATTTTCTAATTTTTATGCCCAAATAAATGATGTATTAACATTTAACACAGAAGCTAAGAAAACCACAATGATAATGCTCATTAGCCTAAACAAGAACATCTTACCTGCACACTTTTATGAAGATTATAAATTGGACTCTAATTTTGTGTCATGTATCTTATTTAAATTTTCTAATTTTTGTACCAAAATAAATGATGCATTAATATTTAACATGGAAGCCAAGAAAACCACAATGATAATACTCATTGGCCTAAACAATCTATATATATAATAATAGGTGAAGCAGAGAGAAAATCCAATTAGATTTCAATTGGATTCTCAATTTTGCGCCACTTGTCCTAACCAAAACTCAAAAAAAAAATCTAATTAGATTATAAATTTGACTCCAATTTTGTGTCATGTATCTTATCTAAATTTTCTAATTTTTGTGCCCAAATAAATGATGCATTAACGTTTAATACGGAAGCCAAAAAAACTACAATGATAATGCTCATTAGCCTAATATGTTAATAGGTGAAAGTGTGAAACTATTTAATATTCTTATCCAAAGTCCAAACTCCGGAGTCCCTAGCAAGAAGAATACAGTATTATCCATTTTAACTTAATTAATTTCCTCTTCTTTCTCTCTAATCTTTTCATCCCCATCAGTGTTAGATAAAACATCAATATCCAAAATTAATAAATATATACCATTGAAAAACATCAATATCCAAAATTAATAAATATATACCATTGAAAACAAAGTTTCAATGTAATCAATAGTAATTTGCTTTTGCTCAAATTTATTAAAAAAAAAAAAAAAAAGCAATCAATATTTTCTAAGGAAATTATCAGAAATTCAGATTCAAATGCCAGTTAAATGACATATTCAAACCCCACTATTTTTTAATTCTTTATCATTTCCTTGATTTAAGCTATTTCTCCATTCCCCCAAAAAAAGAGAGAAAAGAATTAAGCAATTTCAATTTCAATTGAATTCTCAATTTTGCGCCACTTGTCCTAACCAAAATTCAAAAAAAAAAAAATCTAATTAGATTATAAATTTGACTCCAATTTTGTGTCATGTATCTTATCTAAATTTTCTAATTTTTGTGCCCAAATAAATGATGCATTAACATTTAACACGGAAGCCAAGAAAACCACAATGATAATGCTCATTAGCCTAAACAAGAACATCTTACCTGCACACTTTTATGAAAATTATAAATTGGACTCCAATTTTGTGTCATGTATCTTATTTAAATTTTCTAATTTTTGTGCCAAAATAAATGATGCATTAATATTTAACATGGAAGCCAAGAAAACCACAATGATAATAGTCATTGGCCTAAACAAGAACATCTCACCTGCACACTTTTATGGGTGATCTCAATAGAGTTTGGAGCTCTTCTAATCCACAATCAGAACCAAGGAGTCCAACGAGAAAGACTATAAAAGTAAAACATCATCTCCTCCTAATTCCATATCGTCATCCCATGTCTCCTCCTCTCTCAACCTCTACCAACTACATCCACACACTACCCTCTCCTCCTCCTTACGGATTTCTCAGAGCAAGGCCGAGTTCAAACACAATGTTCAATCCCACTCTTCCTTGCTTCACACTTTCATACATTAGCGCTTCATTGGTGCCTCCAAGAAGATTCCAAGCTCAATGATCAGTTTTTATTTTTTAATGTCTCTTTATATATTTTAAATAATAAAATGCAATATTCTCTTTTTTCTTTACTGTAGCATCACTTAAATAATAAAATGCAATATTCTCTTTTTTTTATTCATTGTTTTATCTAATGCTATCCTATGTATGATAAACCAAAAAAAAAAAAAAAAGACCAATAGCATTACTTAAATAATAAAATGCAATATATATTTTTCGTTGTTTGATTTAATTCTATTATCCGTGTGATAAACCCACAAAAACAAAAACAAAAAAATTGGCCAATAGCATTATTACAATTAACCAGTCCCGTGCGGTAGCACGGGGTTATATACTAGTTGTTATTTAATTTGAAACACCTCATGCTACAGTACAATTGTTATTTAATAGATAATTAAAAATTTGTTATTTAATTATACAACATGCTACAATACAATTCTATCAATACAATTGTACTGTAGCAAGTTTGCTAAAAATGCTAAGACTTTTATCATATGAAACACCTCATAAATCTTTTTTTTTTTTTTTTTTGTGTGTGTTTAGTATGCCAAATGCCAAATATTTGACATTTGGCACACCTGATGAGAATGCTCTCTAAAGACTCTTGACATGTCTTATATTGCTACTAGAAAATCTACCCATCTGATTTAAAACTTCAACTTCCATAGGGTCAATTTGCCATGTAATCAAAATGTCTTAAAGTTTGAAGTGAGAGTAGAGCATTTGACCAACGTAAATCCTACGGTAACGAGTTGACCACAATATGTACAAGACTTATGCAGAGCTAGCCCACCAAAATTGTGGAAAAATGAAAATATAGAACTATCATGCATAAAGAGCTTGATTGAATATTTAAGAGTAAGAACAGTTCATAAGATTTTGTAGGTAGTCAACTCATATGGAAAATGAAATGTATATACTGTAGAATATGGCTTGAATTAGGAGTTTAGAACTATCATACATAAAGAGCTTGATTGAATATTTAAGAGTAAGACCAGTTCATAAGATTTTGTAGGTAGTCAACTCATGTGGAAAATGAAATGTATATATGGTAGAATATGGCATGAATTAGGTAGCAACTACCTAATTCCATGCCATATTCTTTGTTGGTCGTCGCCCGTGGATGTAGGCTATTGCCGAACCACATTCTTGGTGTTTTATGTCTATTTTCTTTTGGATTAATTTTCTTCGTTCCTATTGATTAGTTTAGAGATCTTTTTTAAGTCTAAAATATTTTCACAATCAATCTTGGTAATTTGAGCTTCTGCTATTTTACAACATATAGTCATTACAATAAAACAAAGTTGGGTCGTCTTTGATATAAAGTTCTAAAGCATTCACAATTGAAATTTTGCACCACATACTTAAGGAGATTAGGGCATATGATAGCCGCTAAAGGTACCTGGTCTTTCATAATAATTGTATAAATGGGATTGATCCGCTGATTGATAACGACCTGATGACAATATTTATTAAGATTTAAGACTAATGCAAACAATTCAAATTGGAGTGGCCAACACGGCAAAGAATGAAATCTTTTATTCGTTATGGTCTTGAAAACTTTTTTTTGTGTGTAATTAAAACTTGGACTCTTTCTTTTTTCTCTCTTTATCACGCCACTCTGCCCCTAGCACGTACAACAGCAACACATGGTTATTGAATTCCGAGTGAAATTGCTTTTCTTTGGTTCGTTACGGTGAAAATGATCATTGCATTTAAAAGAGATCTATTTAATGATTTAGATTTTTTTTTTTTTTTTAATTTCAACTTATGGCGTCCGCTTCTAATGATAACTCTTTATCATCAAACTAAGACACCAATCAATTTTTGGTGTAGGCTGAAATTGAACCTCAAATCTCTTATTCATCCATCAGAAATTTTACTAACTGAGCTAATTAACTAAAACCCACATTTAATGATTTAGATTAAGTGTACGTTTGGGTATAACTTATTTGATACATTTGTCTACAAAAGATAGATAAAGACTTAAAACACACCCATACTATGATGGTCCAAGTGAGTTGTTCGAAGTTTGTCCAAAAATTCTTGGCACTTATTTGGCTTATGCCCTCGCCCGTCAATCGCTTTCCATGCCTTGGGCATTCAATTCGAACGGAAGCCAAATGTGAAGGATTTAACTCGAACCACAACTCAATTGCTAGTTCAATGTTTTTATGTGGAACATGCTGAACCAAATATTTGTATGCATCAATAAGTCCCATGCACATTCCTCTACTGTTCCGCGCTTCTTTTCTTTTCTTTTTTGCTTCCTTGATTGGGTTTATGCTCTTTCTGTCAATCTTTCGTTTCAAGGCTTGATCAATCCAGAGACACGACTTTTACTACAAACCTTGATGTAATTGATTGTGAGTAATGAAGAAAAAATAATAAGTGCATGTAAAATAATAGGCAGCTATTAAAAATTGTGGTCTTATTAGAAAAACTTGTTTATACCTAGAGATAAGACCACCATAGGCATAGAGTGCCGACATTTTAGACCCTAAACATAGGCTCTAGCCTCTATGTTGGAGCTCATAGCTTTATTATAAGAGTCTAACACAACTGGACTTTAGGGTGAGAGTCTAGTGATCAAGCACCTCATCCGCCTCGCCTTAGCATTTTGATTCAAGTCGTGTGAGACACATTTGTACCAGGTTTGGTAGGACCATCTAGCTTGGGGTGAAAAGTGACTTACTCCTAGGATTCCACATTTTTCATTCAGGAAAATTATAATAATAATATTAAATAAATAAATAAAAATTAGACTTTGCTCCTTTGTACAATTCTATTATATATATATATATATGTGTGTGTGTGTGTGTATGTAAAAGGTTGTCTTTACCAATTTCCTCCACTATTTTTTCCTTTTTTTATACCATGTTTTCCACCACTAATAATCCTTGTGCCCAAATTAATTGATTTACATTTAGTTTTTAAAATTTGTCGGTGGTGGTCTTGACCCTGAAAAGAAAATGGTGGTTTTCCAATAGTGAAATATGGGTTTACCTTACCTCTAGTACTTTTTTAAATAAATCTCTTTTTGTTTTAATAAGAGACGGCCACATCACTCACTAACTAAATGGTGGTTTCACAACAGCAACACATGATTAAAACCCACTACCATTTGCCATTGTTTATTTAAAACAAAAGGACATGTCCAGTTAAAAAAATACTGGAGGTAAGTCATACCTGTGAAATCTAAGAGGATTTTCTTTCCTCCTTTTTTTATTTTTATTTTTTGGATACATTAGTAGCCTCCCACCTACAAATGAAAAAAGCAAAGCCAAGAAATCCCAGTACATTTATTGATGAGAAAGGTTTCTAATCCAAAGGGAGAGAACCAAAGAGTCCAAATCTTTTGTCCTGCTCTCTTTGTCCCACTTTATATTCCACAAATAAAAACTTGACACTTGGTCATCTATTTAATTAATTGCTAATTTTCTGTCTTTCTTAACTCAATTATCTAAATTAAATGAAAAAAAAAAAAAAAAAAACACAACAGTCAACATGTCGCCGCCACCGACACGACCACCAACTTTTACCGGCACCACTTGTCAGCAACAACAGGTCGCCAAAGAAACAAAATAAAGAAATCCTTGAGAAGATATCCTTACTATAGCTAGCAATAGTCTTTTGTCACCTGTTTATTCTTTATTTGTTCTTTCCAAAGTCTTTATTCATTCTTAACCCTTTTTTTTTAGGTAAAAGAAGATGCATTATAAAACTAATAGGCTACATCAAGTTGTACACCATCCCCTACTGTCGGGAAAAAATTGGAGCATAAAATTACCATATCGTATTCTAAACAACAAGTTTCTTATTCAAATCCATAATGGGTACCCACCGCCTCCTTGTCTTCTTCAAATCTCTTAATAGGTTTTAATTATAGATGATGGCATCCGCCAATAATAACAAATACCAATACCCAATAATGGCGGTAGTGAATGGTTGTGTCTGGCGACATTGAACACATCTGTGACTGCTAGCGGAGCCAGCAATGGTTGGTGGGGGTGGTAGTGGGGCATGTGGTGCCAGTGAAAAATGGCAGTGGTGCCCGTGCCTGGTGGTGGGAATGTGTTGACTGCTGTGCTTTAATTTTTAAGCTTTTATTTAATTAAGGTAACTAAATTAAGAAAGACAGAAAATTAGCAATTAATTAAATGATGGCCATGTGTTAAGTTTTTATTTGTGGAACATAGAGTGAGATAGAAAGAGTGAGATAGAAGATTTGAACTCAAAAACCAAAGAAAATTAATTTAATTCATTGATTAAAGATGGAAAAGCGAAAAAGGAAAACGAAAGCTTTAAAAACATAATAAAACTAAAAGGGTAATTTTTAACTTAGTCCAAAGGTTTTTTTTTTTTTTTTTTATAACAATTTAGTCTCTCATTTGTAAAAATTTGTCCATTTGGCTATTCTGTTCAAATCTATTAGCAAATAATGTCATTTATACAAATCTAAAAAAAATTAATGTCGTTTAAACATTATGCTTTTATTATAAAAAAAAAATTTAACTAAAAACAGTAATGAGACGTGGCATCTAATATATCTTCTTATACTCATTTTAACAAATTAAGGAACTAAGTTGACAAAAATTAAACCTTAAAAATTCTAAACCCAAATCCACAAACTCTCCTAACCCCTCATTCCATCGTATCGAAGCCAAAATCCTACCCAATCCTACTACAATTCTTTGCTAAAATCTTCTTTAGCCAATCATTTGACAAAAAAATTCGCACAAGATAGTGGTGACTAATGCAGAATTATAGTCCCGATTTAAGACTTTTTCTCAAGACTACAACCAGTTGTGTGAGAAGTTAAACCAATGGAACTAAAACTTGAAGAATTATCCGCTACCAAAGGAACTCTGGATAGGCAGCTATCGTTCTTGGCAATCCAACATTCTGTTCACACATCAAGATGCTAGTTTTATGGAAGAAAATCACCCTTATCATTCATCATTGGTTTGGTCTCAAGGGGAGCCTAGATTGGCTAATCTATATAACATCTAAAAGTTTAAGGGTAGCATTTATGTTGCTACTCTCCTGTTGACTCACATCAGTGTAGTATTTCGGTCCATTCAGTCCAATTTGGTTTATTTTAGTACACTTCGGTCTATTTCGGTCCATTTCAATCCAGTTTGGTCCATTTCAATACATTCAGTCCACTTCGATGATGCTTTAGGAGAAGAAGATTGAGTAGAATGTGAAGCCGCTTCATTGACAATTATGTCATCTTCTCAACATAATGTTAGTAGGTTTTTGATAAAATTACTTCTTCTTTTTTGTTATTAAAGTCTACTTTTTTTCTAATATAAATTATTGATTTACGTATACCTGCTTTCTCTTTTAGCTATTCAAAATACTTATAAGTTTCATCTATTATTTTCATTTTTCACGTAACAAAAAACAAATTGTCAAATTTTTATGTGCATCGTGCAAGTCTATAATTAATATGAATAAAAGTGTTAAAAGAGAAATTAGTGATTAATTGCATAATATAGAAAGTTTTTTCAAATGGTATAAGTTAGGTGAAGAGTCAAAACCCTTTTTTTGCGGAGGCTAAACTCAAAGTGGCAAGTAGGTTATGGTGGGAAAATGTGTTAATTGGCAAAAGAAAAAGCAAATAAAACCATTCATGGATTATTTCAAGCTCCATTCAGATGGTTCAGTTCAAGGTAACACAGGAAAAGCCGATGCAGGTACCCATTCCATGGCAACAGAATGTGGGGCCTTTGGGATGGCCTTATCCTTGCAAGAAATCTTAATATCAAGAAGTTGTACATTGAGTGACACCACATCCTGCTTTTCTATTTGATTCACGTCTCTTCCTTTTCTTTCAGGGTTTTGCAAGCAGTTGCAATACCACAATAATTTTGATGGCCAACCATTGATGTAACGTCTTGTTTGTAAGATCTTGGTAAAACCCTACAGAGAGATGTCTTATTTATAAGATCTTCTTAAAACCCTACAGAGAGATTGAACGTGGGATGTTTAGGGATCTCAATCTTCTGTTGTAGGATCAGTCAATACCTTGACTTCACTTGGAAAACCATATATGCATGCCCATCATCATGATTGTATCCACATCATTACCACCTTTCCAGATCAAGTAACTGCGAAACAAAACAAATGGAACAACTCTTAACAAAATGGAAAATAAGCTCTACTCCTCCATACACCCTCTATACCATGATGGGGCATTTTGTGGCTCATTCTAAGTGAGTTCTCAATTTTTACTAAAAGAAAGAATCAATTAGTAATGAACACTGCACCAGATGACCACATTTTTTTGGTGAATTAGCTTCTTTTTCTTTCTTTTACAAGAGTATCTTGAGACTGCTTCCTGAGGTGATACTAAAAGCTGTGACTAGTTCAAGGCAGATGCCATAGAGCTATGCCAACTTATTATGACTTGATATCTCATAAGCTCTATTCCAGACAGATTTTAAGATAGAAGTGTTAAAACTTTTGCACTTCTCTGGAACTCCTGAATCTTGTATGAAATGAAATCTAGGTTCATCCACATAAAGTCATGTTAAATTTGATTTGTGTACCAAAAGCTGCAAATTTCTGCCACAATCAGTTCCACCATTTCACCTTATTCTAGGGGGCACCCTTTTAAGCTATTAGTGCATTTTATGGTGGGTCATCTATAATTTCAAGATTGAGGTCACGTGTTCAATCAGGGCACCAATAAAATAAATAAATTAAAATCATTTGGCATAGGCAGACATGATTTACCAGTTGGTCAAGTCCAACAATATGAGGAAAAATCCACAACAATTTAGAGAGAGAGATTAAAACATCACAGTGACAAATGCATAACATCAATTCTCAAGCATGGACACAAACCTGAAGGAGATCTAGTAGACTGGATCGCTGTTTTTGATCTGAACAAGCCAGTTGCAGACCAAAGATACTTCCTCACATTCTTTGTGGTTCCTACAAAACCTGTCAGTAAGATTACAGACAACAACAGCAGATTATGAGCTCTCCTCATAACATGGAACCACACGAGATCCATTTTCACTTCTTAGTTAGACAGCCGCCCTCTAAAACATAATGGCATAAATACCATTCTATGCTAAAAGATTATACAATAGAACACAATCATGTGATTCTTGGAAACTTCAATGTAACAGCATAAACAATCATCACAATTTTCTAAATATCAAGTATTCTTCCAGACGGTCAAAACTATCAGTTGATACCACCGGAGGAAGTAGCATATATAAGTATATACTTCCCACTCCAACAAAGTCATTGTATGGTTCAAAAATAATTTTCCAATGATCTTTGGACCAAATGGCATATTCTACATAAATAAAATTGGAGGATAAGACCATAAGTTCAACCTATATGGCTAGATGGCTCATATTTACCCATAAAAAAAATCCAACTAGTAATTTTTAAAAAAAAAAAAAACTGTCTGACACAAACAAACAGAAACCAAATACCGGTAAATGGCCTTGTAAATATTAAAGAATTTAACAAAGAAAATTCTATTTTTTATGAACAGCAAAGGAAATGTACACAACCAGATATTAGAAATGGATAATAGAAGAATATGGAATGGATTCAGATATCTGTTGTTCTCTAATCCATAATCAACCAGCTACTGCAACCTAAGCCTTTTTTAACTCTTAAATATAAATTAGATTTATGAGAGCTAGAAACCAAGCATTCTATCTTTTCATTATAACAAAGATTCAAAATGCTTGACATTATAATTAATTCCTATCTACTGCTTAAAAATTAGACTGCCAGACAAGTGAATTGGTAGTTTTAACATGTATGCAATTCTAGCATCAAGAGAATAAAATAAACAAAATGGTCATTATATAGTCATTGTCATCCAAAATTGGCCGTGACTTTAATTATGGGCCAGTGCTTCACACTCTTTTTCTTTATATACATAATATAAAGATATATACAACAGAGTATTCACATTAGATTTTCAGATGCTTACAAGCATACAATTCACTCATCCTCTGCACCATTTTTCAAATCAAAACCCACTTATCTATCAAAAAATGCCTGACAAACTCTATTGCAGGCTAAAATATGACACATAACCTTCCAAAACACTGCTTACTCTCACATTGATAGGTCATTACAAATTCAAAACAGACACCTTGACCTAGTGTACGTTCCAATCAAACCAGACAAAATCCATTCCTGTACCCACCACACTTTTCATGTTGTTTCCACTTTTTTTTTTTTTTTAAGGTTTTGATAGCCTGGTCTTCTCAAAAATTACTCCGAGTTAACATTAAGGTCAAAATTCTTTCAGGCATTTTCTCAGACACTCCACACACAAATTATCAAACATATGTAAATCAACAGACAGACAGAGAAATAAAAATAACATAAGCAAAACCCGAACAGAAAACCCAAATAATAGTATCGATCAATGTACCCGGTTGTTGTTCTCGACACCAATCACACGCTTGAGACATTCCAAACGCGATCATTGTCCTGTGGTAGAACTTTTTCAGGGTATGCCCTTTGAGACTGCAGGCCATGACTTCCAAGCTGACAAATGCGCGCGTGCGAGAATTTGAAGTTCTTTGGTATCCTAACATCTTAACTAAAATGCTTACATAGTCCATTTTTTAACGACATGTTCTTTTCTCTGTTGGCCACCGCCTTGTGAAGTTTTGGAACCATGAATAGTCTAGTCTAATAATAGGCCCAGTTCCCAGTTGCCTCCAAGGATAAACAGCATCGATTATGGTTATAGCTCAGCCATATTCCATGCAATCAAACCAAAATTTTAGCTAATCTACCATTCACTACACTCCAATGATGCCCATAGGTTTCAATTCTACCCTTTTTCACAAACAAGAAAAAACCATGTGCCCATATATAAAACACAAATTTATTTGCTCTTAATTTTATTCCTTCTCATCACACTAACAAACATAACAAAAATTGAACATAAAGAGAGAGCATACAATTCAATTAAAAAAAAAAACTAAGATAAGTTTTGATTTAGAGTGGAATGATTTTCAGAAATCAGAGCAGCGACCTTTTTGCTCCCAATCGCCATAACGGGTGGGCTCGGGTCCGCGGGGCCCACCCACTTCGCCGGTGGCTTTATTGACAAAATTGCCATTTTCATCTACATATTGAGCATCATCATCTTCATCTTCTTCTTCTTCTTCTTCTTTATTTTCGGTTTCCGGGTCTTCTTTGACAGACTCTTGCTTATTATTCTGAAGAGGGATTTCTTGGTGTGGAGTCGCGGAACTCATGGATCGGGTCACTACTGAGCGAATCAGCGGGTCGGGTCGGGTAGTAGTAGATTGAAAGACCAGCTTGGGAGTGGAGTAGAGAGTTGATGTTGTTGATGACAATAAACGACGGCTCGCCATTGTGATTTTGGTTTCGTTCGTTCCTTCTTTGCCTCTGCAAAATATTAATCACACAAACTAACAAACCCTGAAAAATGAAAATCACTATTGAAAAATGTCTGGAATTGTTGAGGTTATTAATTAGTGAACGGTGTCGTTTTGTCTTCTACTATTGAAATTTGAAAACTCTCTATTATTTTTGTGGGCTACTGATAGGTCTGGGCTTCCTTTTTTTTGTTGGGTAATAGGTCTGGGCTATTGACTTTTTTTTTCTTTTTTTTTTGGGTCAAATTAAGATAGGACCAGGCCCTAATCTAAAACTTCCTCAAGAATTTCAAAAAAAAAAAAAAAAAAAATTATAAATAGAGTAATGCTAGCTCCAAATAATTTCACAACAAATTTTAAGTAGAATAATATTTTTGGTTCTAATCAAGACCCATTAGTGAGATCACTTTTTACCTATCAATAACAATCTACTAATAAGATTTATTATGAAAATGTTATAGACGTAATATTATTCATATAAATATATTAGGAAAAAAAAAGAGAAAAGATTAGTTTGTTTCAATTTGACAAGACTCTAGGAAGATATTTATGTTTAAGACTAATAATCTTTTATAGATCACTAAGAATCATTTCACTCCGAAAAAACAAAAGAAAATAAGTTTTTTTTTTTTTTTTTTAATTTCTGAAAAGAAGCAAAATAAATTTAAAAGGATTCTTATGGCAATAAGAAATAATAAGGACTTTACCTATCAATAACAATCTACTAATAAGATTTGATGATGTGTGAAATCAGTTGGTTGAACACTTCGGCTTCGGTCGGCTACGGCGGTAGCGAAGGCCTGAAAAGAAGAAACACTGAAGAAAGTGACCGGGGTGGACCGGTCAAATACTCTCCGATGATAAAGTTAGTCTTCTCAACCAGGAAATGAAGTTCCAACTTTTTGGGAATAAAATCTCAGAATTTTCATCATACCTTTGCATGTTTCAGACCGGTCCTTTATATAGGGGATCTTGGGACGGTTACTCGGTTTAGTAACCTCCCCAAGATTTGTGGAATAACTGGTTTTACGGAGATAACTTCCCCAACGGCTATAGAAGCAATAACCGTTGATGGAAGTTACATACTTAGAAGAAATTGTTGGCGATGAACACAAGTTGGTTACCTGCTCAAGAATTGGTTAAGTGTTGTATGGTCGTCCATGTGCAATGTCTATGGACGACCCTGTGGACGACCCTTTGTCATGCCGTTGTTTGGTCGTCCATCTGCTTCGCATATGGACGACTCTTTCGCCTTGATTATGAGATTTATTCAATTGGGTCAACTTCTCATGGACGAGATCTCTGGACGAATAAGATTGTCTTGGATGCTTGGCTAACCATTGGTGATGGACGACCCATCTGGACGAGCCATAGATATAATTTTCTGGTTACCCCATCAGTTGCCCCCTAGTCCAGGGTGTCGTCCAGGGACATTATAGGGATTTTATCCCGTTCATACATCCACGTGTCGTGGTTTAATACGTTGAGCAGTTAAATCGATTTGCATTTCCCTATGCAATTGCCACGTGTCATTTTCTTAGTGGAGGATGTCGCTTCGCTGACCCTACTCCTGGGCCCTATAAATAAGCACATTCTCTTTTTTGCCCTTCACCTCATCATAAACTTCCTTTTGCTCTCTCGTCCAAGACCTTCGTCTAGCATTCGTCCTAGTTCTCAGGTACTTACTCTTCCCTTTAGGTTTTCGTTTTCATCTTTCCTTTAGTTATGTCTTCGTCTAGTAGTATAGAGAGAGAAATAGACGAGTATCAGGACGTCTCATCTGGGAGTTATGAAAGTGATGAGGGCAGTACTAGTTTTAGTAGTAGTTCCTCGGACGAGCAGTACTCGTCCGGAGTGCCTGGCATTCCCTTGGAAAAATTTCAAGAAATGCAACGTAGGATGGCCTCCGGAACTGGGGCTAGCTCGTCTAGAGCGCCACCCAGCCCTTCTCTGGACGAGGAGGAGGAAGAAGAAAACGTTATATATAGCTGTGCGCCTGAGGTTGCATCCACCTTAGACGCTCCTAAGTTAAAAACTTTAGTAGATAGATACCAAATTCCTGCTGAACTTGAACCTCGTCTACCCAGGGAAGGAGAGTGGTGTTGTTCGCCTTCCTTTGGTTTAGGAGTATATTCATCTTACCTCTTAGCTGGCCTTAGGTTCCCTTTGAATTCCTTTTGTAGAGGTCTTCTTTATAGGTTAGGTATTGGTCTTAACCAACTTAATCCCAATGGTTGGAGGACGATAGTTGCCATGCAAGTTTTATGGCGTGAGGCATTAGAAGGGAACCGTCCTTTAACGGTGGACGAGTTCCTTTACTGTTATAAGCCCTCAGAGATTAAAAAATCTGCTGGTTTTTACCAGTTCTCGTCCAGAGGCTCCCATTACAGTTTAATAACGGGCCGTAGCTCGTCTGATAGGCTCTGGAAACAAGAATTTTTTGTTATTTCTGGAAACTGGGCTGGGGACCCAACGGAAGTTAGTAATGCCCCATTCCCTCCTTTTACCAGCCCCATAGGTCGTCTTCGTCCTGAGGGTATGTTTTCTTTCTATGTCATTTCTTTTATTCCTTGCATTTTTTTCTATCTTTCAGTCGTCTAACCACTTCTCTTTTATTGGTGCAGCTGTTACTCGTCCACGCTTGGACAGGTTTTACTTGGATCAAATAGACAAAGTTCGTGCCTTCCCTAGAAGGTCTTTCCACGAGCTAGTGACCTTCAGCAGCTTAGCTACTTGGGGACTTGGTCCAGAACCTACTGCTGAGAACCTAAGTCACGAGGAAACCACTAGACGAAGTAAGTGTCATCCATCCTTCTACTTCTTTCTGTTCATTCTTTTTTCTTTCCTCTTTTTTTTTTAACTGATTTTCCTCGTCTATAGGAATAATTACAATGAGGGAGAATAAAGACAAAACAGTGCTTAGTGGGGACGAGGGAGCTTCTGTGCCTCCTGTCGTCCAGAAAGGAGCCGTCCAGGCTGGGAAGAGGAAGTCAAAGAAGATTTCAAGTGGTGTGGATCTGGGCGACCTTCCTAGTCGTCGAGGTCCTAAAAAACCAAAAACCACTCAGACTTCCCTTCCCAAGGTCCCTAAGTTCACTCCGACGGTAAACCTGGACGACCCTCCTGTCATTGTGGAGCCCGTCCAAGTAATTCATCCAGCTACAACTGATCCCACTCCTTCTCTAGCCAAGACTCCTCGCAAGCCTCATTCGTCTGAAGCGTCTGATCGTCCTTCGAACCTTGTGCTGGACGAGGGATATGCATGGAGGACGTTCAAAAGTATCGTCACTGACAATGAAGTTAACGAATGTTATAACATGTCAGTGAAGGAGTTTGAACGTTCTGGTATCCATGATCTCTTCAAGGTATGAGTTCCATTCGTCTTTGAGTGTTTTTACTGAATCTTTAAAAAAGTAGAATTTTCTTAACTTTCTTTCGTCCATGCTCAGGCTATGTCAAAGTTTTATACAGCGACGTGCCAGGCCAAGGAACTTGCTGAGGAGGCCAAGACAGCGAAGGAGAAGACTGAGGAGCTGAATAAGGAAATCCTGCTGAAGAAGGGGGAAGGGATCAGGTTGATGGACGAGGTCAACCGTTTGCTGGGGGTTGAGACGAAGCTGAAGGACGAAGTTGAGGAACTCAAGGCGGATGCTATTGAAAAAGATACCCGCATCACATATCTGGAAGGACAAGTCTCAAGGCTTACCTCGTCGTTGGAGAAGGCACAGGAAGAAGCCATATCAGCTTTCAAGAAGTCTGACGAGTACAAGAATCGTCTAGACAGTCATTATGCTGCTGGATATGAGGACTTCCGTGCTGATGCCAAGGAAGCCTTCCCTGATCTTAACTTCGATTCTTTCAAACTTCCCCTTGCAACGGAGAGCTCAGTGTTAGGGACGAGTTCTGAGGACGTCAATGTGGTGGACAACGCCAATAACGAAGTGACACAAGACGATCCAAAGAATGCTCCCAGTGATCAATGATAACTTTTTCTGAAAAGCTTTGTATTTTATGTAGTGGTGCCCAATGTCTTGGGTTTTTCTCTTCTCTTTTTTTTTGAAATTTATTTGAGTACAATTTCCTCGTCCAAGTTTATGGACGAGTTTTATGAACAAGCAATATACTAAGGGTTTTTGGACGGTGGTCGTCTACCCTTTGAATTTTATGAATGTATGAATGCTTTTCTTTCCATTACTCATTGCGTTTGAATATTGTTTAAGCTCTTGTGATCAAGCTTCATCCATGTCGTCCATACCATTTTTATGGTTGTGGGATTTTTCCCTTTTACTAAGGCTTTTACCTCGTCTTGAACATACGGACGAGTCCCTTTATGTAGAACCTCATTTGTAAAGTTCATCCATGAATGATGTCTTTTTCACCAAATTTAATTGTGGCCCAAATCTTGGACGACTGTTTACTCGTCCTTAAAAAATTTCCCAACAAATGCTCGTCCATAGGCTGGATTGTTTAAGTTGGTTAAATTTGTCTACAGAGCTGTGTTTTTTAAATGCACATTGCTCGTCTATGGGTTGGACGATTGCACTTCAGGTTTGTCTCGTCTTGAGCTTAAACGGACATACCTTTACTTTTCTTGTTTTATCCTTATTTAAAGGAAAGCTTTTGGACGATACTTCCTTGCGTCCAAGGATTTTACTCGTCCTTGGCTTTTATTTTTCTTGCTTTATCCTTATTTAAAGGAAAGCTTTTGGACGATACTTCCTTGCGTTCAAGGATTTTACTCGTCCTTGGCTTTTTCGCCTTCCGTGGATCATTTTGAATCATAGAAAATGAAGGATTCCCATACAATCATACATATTTAAAACACACCATATGTATATTTAGAAATCCATACTATGTAATCATTCGTCCACAATCATGGCACATGCTTACAAGCTTGTGCTTTTAAGGAACTACAAATACATAAAACATAACTTCGTCCATGAGTATCATAACATACTTATATACTTAAAACACAATAGTAATAAGCAAATATTGGAAAACAGTATTAAGCATTACTTCAAACGTCCAAAGGTCTCGTCCATACTGCAACTCGTCCATGATCACCCTTCACTGATAGTATCTCCTTAGGTGTTCAACATTCCACGGGTGCTCTAACTTTCGTCCGTCCAGGGCTTCCAAATAGTAGGATCCTTGTCTCTTGGAGTTGATAACTCTGTAAGGTCCTTCCCAGTTTGGTCCCAGCTTCCCATGGGCCGGGTTTTTGGTTGCCAAAGAGACCCTTTTAAGGACGAGATCTCCAATGCTGAAGCGCCTGGGTTTCACCATGGCATCGTGTTGCCTTGCCATGAGATTTTTGTACCTTGCAGTTCTTTGCTCCGCGTCCATCCTTACCTCGTCTATAAGGTCAAGGTTAAGACGAAGCTGCTCGTTGTTTTCCTCATCTTGGTACTTCATCACCCTATGGCTGGCCATATGTACCTCTGCTGGTATGACCGCTTCACTCCCATAAGCCAGTTTGAAAGGAGTCTCTCCTGTGGGAGTCCTTGCTGTTGTTCTGTAAGCCCACAAAACACCTGGTAGTTCATCTGGCCATATTCCTTTTGCCCCTTCAAGCCGAGTCTTGATGATTTTCAAAAAGGATCGGTTTGCTACTTCTGCTTGTCCGTTAGCTTGTGGGTGGGAAGGTGAGGAATAGTGATTCTTGATTCCGAGCTGATCACAAAATTCTCTGAAGGGGGTGTTGTCAAACTGCCGTCCGTTGTCAGATACTAGTACTCTTGGTACCCCAAATCTGCATATAACGTCCTTCCAGACGAAGTTTTTGACATTTTGTTGTGTAATTTTCACTAAGGGTTCAGCTTCCACCCATTTAGTGAAATAGTCTATGCCAACTACCAAGAACTTCATCTGTCTGGTTCCAGTTGGAAAGGGGCCTAAAATATCCAAACCCCACTGTGCAAAAGGCCAAGGGGCCATCATTGGGGTGAGGTATTCTGAAGGCTGTCTAGGAATGTTACTGAAACGTTGACATTGATCACATACCTTAACATATGCCTTAGCATCAGCTTGGACGGTTGGCCAGTAGTACCCTGCACGAATGACCTTGTGAACGAGTGATCTAGCTCCTGAGTGGTTTCCACATGCTCCTTCATGAACTTCTCTCAGCATGTAATTCGCCTCGTCTGGAGCTAAACACCTCAGGTATGGCTGTGAAAAACCTCTTTTGTACAACACTTCGTCCATAAGGATGTATCTGGCCGATTTAACTCTGAGCTTCCTGGCTTCGTCCTTCCCTTCTGGAAGCCTTCCGTCCTTCAGGTACGAGACTATCGGAGTCATCCAATTCTCTTCCCCTTCTATCTGCAACATTTCTGGAAGGTCTATGCTGGGCATGTATTGTATTTCATCTAACTCGTTCATGGCTTCACTGGCGGAGGCTTCTTTCGCTAGAGTGTCTGCTTCCGTGTTCTCTTCCCTCGGGATTTGAACGAAATTAGCTTCCCTGAATTTCTTCACAAGACGTAACACCTTTCTCAAATATTTCTTCATTCTTTCTTCCTTGGCTTCACATGTTCCATTTATTTGGCCTATGACCAACTGTGAATCTCCCAGGACGAGTACTGAGCTTGCTTCTACAGATCTAGCCAACTCCAACCCTTTGAGAAGGGTTTCGTATTCCACTTCATTGTTAGTTGTCTGGTATTGCAAGCGAGCTTTGTACTTCAGTTTATCTCCTTCTGGTGACTGCAAAACAACTCCTATACTTCCTGTATACAGAGTAGATGATCCGTCTACATGGACGACCCATTTTTTACTGTCTTCTTTCTCATCTAAGTCCTCATAGCTTGGAGTGAATTCTGCAATGAAATCTGCCAGGGCTTGAGCTTTTATTGCATTCCTTGGTTGGTACCGAATATCAAATTCACTGAGCTCAACTGCCCATTGGATCAATCGTCCTGCAGCTTCAAGTTTGTTCATTGCCTTCTTGAGCGGATGATCAGTCATGACTATGATGACATGACCTTGGAAGTAGTGTCTTAACTTCCTGGAAGCTGTTATTAGCGCAAAGGCTAACTTCTCCATCAGTGGGTACCTTCCTTCCGCCCCTCTCAATGCCCGGCTAGTATAATACACAGGCTTTTGCACTTTTTCTTCTTCCCTGATCAATGCCGAGCTTACAGCATGTGGGGACACTGCTAAGTACAGATATAGTTCTTCTCCTAGCACGGACGGACTTAGCAATGGAGCTGTAGTGAGATAGTGCTTTAGGTCCTGGAAGGCCCTTTGGCAATCGTCCGTCCACTCGAATGCCTTCCTGAGAATCTTAAAAAAGGGTAAACACTTATCAGTGGCTTTTGAGACAAACCTGTTCAGTGCTGCCACTCGTCCAGTTAGGGATTGGACTTCCTTGATGTTCTTCGGTGGTTCCATGTTCAGTATGGCTTGGATCTTGTCTGGATTTGCCTCAATTCCTCTCTCTGATACCATGAATCCTAGAAACTTTCCTGACGATACTCCGAATGCGCATTTACTTGGGTTTAGCTTCATCTTGTACCGCCTAAGTGTTTCAAAAGTTTCTTGAAGATTATCTAAGTGGCTTCCCTCATCTAAGCTCTTTACAAGCATGTCATCCACATATACCTCTACATTCCGTCCTATCTGTGGACGAAACATATGATTCACCAACCTTTGGTAAGTTGCCCCTGCATTCTTCAGGCCGAAGGGCATCACCTTGTAGCAAAACAAACCTTGACTTGTGATAAAAGATGTCTTTTCCTGATCTGCCTCGTCCATCTTTATCTGATTATATCCAGAGAAGGCGTCCATGAAGCTCAACAGTTGATGGCCAGCCGTAGAATCAACCAGTTGGTCAATTCGAGGCAAAGGATAACTATCCTTAGGGCAAGCTTTGTTCAAGTCGGTTAAGTCAACGCACATCCTCCACTTGCCATTTGCTTTTTTCACCATCACTACATTTGCCAACCAATCCGGGTAATAGACTTCACGGATAAACTGCGCTGTGGTTAGTTTTTGAACCTCTTCCTTGATTGCCTTCTCTCGTTCAGGGGCGAATACCCTCTTCTTTTGACGAACAGGCTTAGAAGAGGAGGACACATTCAGTCGGTGAGTGATTACACTTGGATCAATGCCCGGCATGTCGTCATGACTCCATGCAAAAACATCGGCATTCTTTTTTAGAAACTGGACGAGGCCTTCTTTCGCCTTTTCCTTCATACTTGTTCCAATTCTAGTGAATTTCTCAGTATCATTTTCTTGTAACAAAACATTCTCTAATACTTCGGTGGGTTCCGCAACAATTCTTTTCTCTTCTATATTCATAGTCTGCATTTGCTCGTCCATAGCCAACATGGCTAGATAACACTCTCTGGCTGCCAATTGATCTCCTTGTGCTTGCCCAATCCCATACTCCGTAGGGAATTTAACTGATAGATGGTAGGTGGATGTTACCGCCTTCCAACTGTTCAAAGTTGGTCTTCCAATGATGGCATTGTATGAGGATGAACAATCCACCACAAGGAAATTTATTTCCCTAGTTATCTGCTGCGGGTATGACCCTACCACTACAGGCAAGGTAATGGTACCTACGGGCTGCACTTTCATTCCTCCGAATCCTATCAGTGGCGAGCATGCTGGACGAAGCTGATCTCGTCCAAGCCTCATTTGCTGGAAGACAGGATAATACAGTATATCCGCTGAGCTTCCATTATCCACCAACACCCTTCTGGTTCTGTAATCTGCTATAAGTAGGGAAATAACTATGGCATCGTCATGTGGATGATGAATTCTTTCAGCTTCTTCATCTGTGAAAGAAATGGTTGGCTCGTCCGTCCCCCTCGTCCTTGGGGATCGTCCAGAGAGTTGGACATTTTGCACTGCTTTGAGATACGTCTTCTTTGCCTTGGAAGATTGTCCTGTCGATGTCCCACCAATGATAACCCTTATTTCTCCGAGTGGGGGCCGTGATGACTCTTCCATCTTTGCTTTCAACTTTTCATCTTTATGATCCCTTCCAACGAAATGCCTCAACTTTCCTTGCCTGATGAGGTTCTCAATCTGCTGCTTCAAGTCGTAACACTCGTCCGTGTCATGCCCATGATCCCTATGGAAGCGACAATATTTATTCTTATTGCGCTTGTTAGGATCTCCCTTCATCTTCTCTGGCCACTTCAAGGAAGGATCATCCTTGATCTGCATGAGCACTTAATCGAGTGGGGCATTCAAGGGTGTGTAATTCTGATTTCTTGCTGAGGGGCCTGCCTTCCTGCTATCCCTGTCTCGGTCTTTCTTGTCTTCCGTTCGTCCCTTCTTTGGACGAGGCCCTTGATCAGAATGACGCGGGGGGTTGACTTCCATTCTTTCAGCTCTTTTCCTCTTCTTAGCTATGATGGCGTCTTCTGCATTCATGAAGTTTTGGGCTGAATGGACGAGTTCAGCCATGGATTGGGGCTCTTTCTCGTACAACTTGTGAATGAATAAGTCTGAATTAACCCCATTGTGGAAGGCTGCCAATAGCAGTTTGTCGTCCACTTCGTCTACTATCAGGGCTTCCCTGTTGAAGCGTGTGATGAAGGAATGCAGGCTTTCATTCTCTCCTTGCTCTATGGTTAGCAAACTGGACGAAGAATGTTTGTGTCTCTGTCCTCCAATGAAATTATTGACAAATAATTTGCTTAACTCCTCGAAAGAACTTACGGAATTCGGGGGTATTTTGCTGAACCATACTCGCGCTGAAACTTACGAAGAATTTTGCTGAACCATAATTTGCTTAATTTTAATCACAATAAAAATTTAGGTATTATGTTATGTATTGTATTATTCTCATAAGGAAAAGAGATAAAATCAAATTACACAAAATAGGATAATGAATGGGTTTGATATTACATCATCATTATACTAATAAATAAATTTGTAATTAATATTTTTGTTTTGTATTTAGAAGTTGACATATCATGAAAGGATTTTGTAGTAAAATTTGTAACACAAAATTGAGATCTATATATTTTTTTAATAAATTAGAATTTATAATAGTTACTCTTAATTCAAATTTCTCTTTTTTTTTCATTCTTAAGTCGTGTGGGTTCTGGTTAGCTCAATTGGTAATATCTCTGATAATTAAATAAGAGATCTACGGTTCAATTCCCGCCTACACCAAAAACTAATTGATGTCTTGATCTGAATATAAAGAATTATCATTAGGGGTGAAAGCTATAAGTTAAAACTCTCTTTAAAAAAATAAAAATAATAAGTGGACTAAAAAAATGAGATAAAGCTGTATTAAAGACAAAAAAATTTGTCAGAAAAATGTTGTTAACGGGCACCTTGCAGTGCCCATCAACACAATCCATAGAAAAAATATAAGAGAAATGGAATGTATCTTATGTGGAGCAGAGGAAACACTTGACCCATTAAATTCCTTTAAATAATAAACTTTTAATGCATCTCAAACTATATTAAATTGGTTATCCAGCCAAAAGATAGTCTGAGAAATCCAAAACAAAAAGGCGATGAATATCAACGTATTCATAGCAATATGTTGTGGCACTAATGGGATGATAAGGAAAAAGATGTTGAGACAACCATTAATAAAAAGAAGAAATAGACCTTATAAAATTGAAACTTAGTCATCCTTACTTTACATGTAATCTTTTCTTAGTCATCATTCGTGCAGGTACCTATAAAATTCAGTTTACGCTCAAATCAAATGACGTGATCATTCAAGAAACAATGGCTCATGAAATATCCACCAGTGGTAATTGTTGGGGAGAATTCCGACAAATGGGGCACGTAGCATTCAAGCTTAAGCCATTCATCGATGCATTCAGCGTGGGAGCAACGCTGGCATTTAGGTATGGTCTTTAAAGTCGCCTTAGGCCGGTACTAGGACAAGCATATTGGGCAAGTGTAGTCATTGGGCTTGGGCAAGCTCTAGCTCTCACCAAGAACAATAATTTTGGGCGGTGGAGCACTTGTGGGATTGAATTCTGGGATTTCAAGGCGTCTTCTAGCATTATAGGACTTGATCTTGCCAATTAGAAAATCAGAAATTTCAATCCAAAATTTTTTTATTTTGGTCTAGCCAAGTTGTGTGCAAAGGGTCAAAGTGTAGTGTCCACGACTGCAGCTAGGGGGACCATCTGTTACATTGCACCTGAAGTGTTCTCTAAGAACTTTGGCAAAGTGTCTTACAAATGGGGAGACTACTGACCAAATATATTTCCCAGAATGGATCTACAATCTATTAGAGCAAAAGGAAGACCTATAGATCTATGTTGAGGATAATGAAGATGCTAAAATTGCAAAAAAAAAAATTAGCAATTGTGGGACTTTGGTGCGACCAGTGGCACCCGATAGGTCACCCTTCCATGAAAGTTGTGGTTCAAATGTTGGAGGGAAAAGGCGATAAATTAACCGTGCCTCCTAATCCCTTTGCCTCTACCGACAAGAGTCAATGCAACTATACCTGCAAGGCATCTAAACCAAGAGTTAGAAGTCATCCCAAAATTGGACTAAATACTTATATGATAATATAGGTTGCAATTATGTTGCACTTGACGATTGAAATTATTAATATTGTGGTCATTGTAGGGACAGTTTCTTTTATATAAAGTATGAGCAAGGATGCTTATAAAAGAGTATCTTTTAATTTCTTGTTGAGGTAGGAAACAAATATAAGATCTAAATTTTTATGTTTATTAAATTTTTTTAATTTTCATAATTTTTTTTTAAAATAAGGCTTTATTCCTTATTTTGGAGAATTTTTAAGAGTAGTCAAAACTAAGCCCTTGTATGGAATGGTATAAATTAAGATTTGTTTAAGAATATTATTTTAGAAAAATTTCTTATATTTTAGCTTAATTCCGTTCTTAACACGAATGAAGTTTCCAGCACTAAGACTTCCTTGGTGCTTTCCAATAATTTAGGAGTAGTGCTTACAGTACTACAAGTTTTACTACATTAAGCTTATGAATTGATTTGTTACCAATCACAAAGAAACAATTCAAATATTCATTTGCAATGTGGTTTAAGTCCATCAATCATATTCATTGCCACATCAAATAAATTGCACATGTGATGTAGAGGGAAATGATGAAGACAAACTAAATGGAACTTACTCAATTTCGTACTTAGCAAGTAGCCCTCATTGTGTTAGGGTACTTTTTTTTAACACCTAATTTGTTTGAGTACCACCTATTTATTTTCAAATACCACTAATAAGTTATTGGGTTTTCCCAAATATTTTTTGCTTTATTATTACGTTAATAACAAATGTTTCATATCTCATTGCTTAAATTGGGTTAGGATATAAATTATCACAAAAAGCCTAAAAACTCATATTTTATCCAATTTTATTGTCATCATTTAGCTAAGCCCAAAACCGGCCCTATGAACCCAATGAACACATCCTATTCCATTTAAAGCCCAAGAATACTTATGCTTGGCAATATTTGAAAAGCCCATGATTTAAATCCATGGAAAAACAATTTTTATCAATGGAATTCAAATCTATTATCAAAGTCCATGGTTTAAACCCATGGCAATTTATTTATCAAAGCCCAATTCTCATTGGCAACATCAAAACCCAACTCTCTTTGGCAATATCAAGGCCAATTTTCATTAGCACTATTTTTGTCAAAAAAGAGCCCAAGATTATCAATACTTGGCAAAGAAAAATATCATGGCAAATAAACCTTAAAAAAAAAAAAAAAAAAAAAAAAAAAAAAAAAAAAAACTCATTGGGAGTTACCTTGAAGATTATGTTTCTCATATTATAAACCCATGAAATACATGGACATCATTTGCATCACGGCATGCATAATATGCACCTTCAACACTCATGGCAAACATTCAGACCCACAAGATCATCATTTAAGTTATATGCGATTATTAGAAACCATGAACATTATTTGCAGCATGGAATTCATCGAAGTGAATATTATTTACAAAAGTATTTTGAAACTTGTTCAATTGTTTCAAACATTACAACTAATTGCCCAAAGGCCCATTGCAAGTATTTATGAAGAACCTAAAAAATTTACTAATATACACACAATCAGCCCAAGTGAACAAGCCCAATCTAAGAGATCCCACCAAGAGGCAAAGGACTGAAAGTAGGCAAAACAGCCCTTGTTCATCCTTGACTGAAGTATAACAAGAGAACCAAGTCCTTAAGAATGAACTAGAGGTTGTCCCATCAGCTTTTGGTCACTCTCTACCTGACGTAAACAGTACTCGAGGCTTGTAAACATCAGTTGAAGTTTAAAGGGTGATGAGATTCCATCATTTTTTTTCAAGACTGCACCTCAAGCGGAAGGAGTGCTAAAACCATATTATTCAAATTCTAGCAAATTGATGCTATAAATGTTAAAAACGTTCACGACATGATTCATGTGCCAAGCCCATGAATCCTAAAGGGGAAAAAATTGGAAACATATGGTTTGGAGGGCATAAAGGGACCTCCAGCAAAACCCCCTGAAGTAGACTTAAAACTTGACACCTGGCTTGGGATGTTGAATCTTACTTCTTGGGGGTCTAAATCTCAGTTGTAGCTTTAGGATTTGCTCTTGATACACGCACCAATCACGTTGATTAAGCTCAGCCCCAGAAATCCTTACATTTAATGCAAAATCCCATCATTACCCAAAGAAGCAAAGCAGCCCATAAAGCAAATCTTCTACTTTTGACCAAAAAATCCCAAGAAGATTAACCATGGTTCTCCACCTCTGATTAACCCTACGTTTTTTGGACTCATGTTCATGAATGCTTCCCTAGAGCTCCATTATAAAAAGGTAGGCATCTCAGCCCACAGGACAGGAACTACCCCTCTGAAACCCCTGGTCTATTTGCCATTTTGCTAGTAGTTTAGCTCTCTGGGAGCTCATTACTCATCCCTTTCAGCCCACGTTCATCTAACCTCATACACTCTTTTCCTCTCTTTTACACAAACACAACCCATAAATGCCTCCCACTACTCATAAACAACCCACTACTCACAAAAGGCCTTAACCTCGGAGTTAATCTCATCCCACTTACTCAAAACAACTCATATTGTCTCATTCATGCCTTATGAACAAAGACTCATCAAAATCTTAGTTTAATACTTGCAGCACTGAGCTGGGGATCTTTCTCTCCCTTCATTCCATCCTATTTTTTCCTCTTTTATTTGTAACAATGGAGCCTTTGATGTTTACTTTTTATTTTACTGCAGAAGAATATGATGTATTCATAATGATCGAACTCTTCCTTCACATTAATCTAATAATGGCTAAAAGCACAATAAATTCCTCTTGAATGAGACACATAAGGACCTAAAATTTGCTTAAATTTATCTAATTATTGATTGCTGGACAGTATAATTTTACCCCTATTGTTGGACAATTTATCTCTTTGGACTTAAGTGAAACATTACCCTTACCGCTGGACAATTTATTTCCCTTGGACTATCAGAACAAGACCACTAATGTGCTGACTAAGTATTGTAAAGTATTTTTTTTATTGGGCTTTTGTTGCTGATTTGTTAAATGCAGCCTTTGTTTCCTTGCTTGGGTAGGCTTGTCATCACACCGATAGCCTTTGGGTGTCATCTCAAGAGCCCATAGTTGAGTTTCGATTTGATTTCCCTACATCTTATTCAGAGGTATCAATTTTCCCCTCAACATTTTGGCGACTCCACTGGTGAAGCCAACCGTGGTGAAAGTCTATCATGCCCTCTAGGTTGCATAATAGCCAACAAGAAGCAAGTTAACTTAATGTTAGCCCGGGAGTACAAAGTTAACACTCTATAGCTGCACTTGATGCCAAATTTTAGAAGAATAGCCTCTACTGCCTTGCTGCCTTGCTGCAACCTTTACAAAGCTAACATTATGTATATATAAGTATACGTACATACATACATACATACATACATATATATATATATATGCGTATGAATATATATAAGTGAACACTCTATTTTTCTTTCCTTAAAAAAAGAAACAAAATTAAAAAAAAAAAAAAAGGTGTCCTCAAGGTGAACAGTACAATATTTACACATGGTTAGTCAAAAAGAAAAAGATAACAATGCACATATGTATATTTATATACATGCATAGAAGGATGGGTACTATTTGTTTCCTTTCAAAATCACAAAACTTTTTACTTTGCCTTTGGCTCAAAAATGGTTTTATGCAGAAAAAAGAAAAGGAACCCAGTAGCTACAGCTGGATGTGTCCTTTGCCATGAGAAGTACAATATTTACATGTAAATGGCTAAAAGAAAAGGGTAATGATGCATATATGTATGTTAGTATACATGTATATACATATACATATACATAGATGAATGAACACTATTTGATAACAAAACATTTTTTCCCCTCCCTTTTGGGCTAAAAAAATCATTTTTTGCAAAAAAAAAAGAGGCACAACAGCTACTGCTAGAGGTGTCCCCTGCTATGTACAGTGCAACATCCCCACATGAACAGTGAGAAAAGACATGTGCACACATGAAAAAGTGGCAATGGACAACCCCTTTTATGCAGAAAGTTTCTTTAGGCCTGAACCTTTTTCAAAACAATGTCTATGGTTGACTAGTTTTCCCTTCGTGTGTGATATTGGTGCTTACAATTGAATGACCTTTTGCACGCATAAAAAAGTAACGATGGGCAGCCCATTTATGCAGAAAAATCCCTTTTATGCAGAAAATTCGTTTATGCAGAAAATTCTTTTATGCAGAAAATCCTTTGATGCAAAAAATTTGTTTATGCAGAAAATCCTTTTATGCAGAAAAATTTCTGTTGTGCAGAAAAATTTTCTGTTATGCAGAAAAATTACTTTTATGTAGAGAAATTTTTTGTTATGTAGAAAAATTACTTTTGTGCAGAAAAATTTCTGTTATGCAGAAAAATTTCTTTTAGGCATGAACCCTTCTACAAGACAATGTCCATACTTAACTAATCCTTCTTTCGCGTGTAGTATTGATACCTACAATTGAATGACTTTTTGCACAAATAAGAACAACACTTATAACTAAACAAATCACAACTAAATGAGTTTTTTCTATAGCTGAATGAGTTCGCATACATGAATAGTAACATCGCCTACCGCTAGGAGAGTTTTTTCCCCCTATTACATTGAAAAAAAAAAAAGAAGTCTCTATAACTAGAGAGTCTCAAAAACATGTAGTAACACATTAGATATATATTACATCCCAACAAAGTTGCCCACTAGAGAAATGAACTAAAGTATGAGTAGCCTAATCCAATAAGCCACCAAAGGTTTCCGCGGAGGATGAGCCACCGCTAGTGGCCAACTTCATCTCACCGTCATGAATGATGCATAAGGCAGCGGTAGTTTTGAGCCAATCAAGAATGAACCCAAAATAAGTTTAAAAGCATTTTTTTTTAATCCAAAAGAAAGGAAAGCACAAGGAAGCATCCAGCAGCAAATCATAGCCACAATGTGAATAAACCCGACTACTAAATGGAAGCATATATTGTTACTCATCATGACATGTAAGGCTTAGTTGCCTCAAACAAAAGGTTCCTAGGCCAAACAAAGCTAGTACAATACTTATAGCTGTATTCAAAAGAGAACGCATCTAAAGGAAGAAAAAATTCTTATCCAGCAGTACCCAACCTATCTTTTCCATCTAACAAAGAATGCATTGATGTTCTCGCTTGGAAGTACAATATGATGCTCAATTCAGATCCTTATTTGGTGATACATGCTCTCAATGTCAAACCATGGAGAGACTTATCGTGGCGTACGGACTCTCCACTGCTGTACTCATGTTATCATGCTGTCGGACTGCCATCGGCTCACTGATATACGGCTGGAGCCATAAACTTTCAAGATAAGCCATCACATCACTATCTTTAAATTTATATTGAGTATATGCTACTCTACTATGCTCAGTACAAATTACTTTAATATTATATCACATTCATCATTCAATTAAAACTATCATGTTAAATATATATTACTTTATCGCAATCATGGATCGAAAATTATTATGTGAAACGTATTGTTTGTTTCAACCATCGTTATGCTTCTTATACTTTGGAATTTGTCTATTTGCAGGCATGAAACCCTAATCATAACTCCTTGCAACAAAAATCATCAATATTGTCCTAATTGCTAAAGGAAATCGTTCTTGTACCAACCGTTGAACCAAGTAGATTGGCAGTCATCCCTTAAAGAAGCTTTGTCCCCATTGAAGCCGTGGCAGCCCCACACGTATTCAAGACCATGGTGACTCCATCATGTTACTAGAATCATTATATTCACATCATTGGGACCCTTGGAATCTCAAGCATCATCAAGGGTATCAACTATCCCACACTTGGGGGCTTTGATCTAAAGTGCCTAATCAATCTGACATCCTACATCCAGGGACATTTGTCTTGAAAAAGAAGTCTATAACAACAGCTATTATTGTCTAAGCCATAGCGGAAGGTGAAAATCTCATGGAACCTATCAAGGGCAAATGGCTGGAGCCATATCATACTTAACTCAATAAGCATATTTTCTGCAAAATGCTTTAGAAATAGAGACTAAGCGTTATCCTTACTCTAAAACATGAATATCTTAAATTTATTTCAAAACTATAAATACTTTAAGATACATTTTTCCTTGATATTTATATTTCAACCTTACTTGCAATGATGACCTTTTGCAACTTGATATCTCCAAAATAAATTATCATGATTCCAACAAGTTATTTTTACAAAATAAAATGTATAACTTCCATTATTGTACTTTGGCTTAAGTGCATCAATCTTTCAATGATCAAAACACTTTTCATATTTCAAACCTTTACATTTTCAAAATTGAAGACAGCTTTTATGGTTGGGACTCTTCAAAATAAAATGGTCATGCATTTAGCAAGTAATTTCAAAAATAGATATTACCCTTATGACCATGCTTTAATTTTTTGAGCCTAAGAATTGTAATTTCTTGACAATCAAAATATCTCAACAAAAGAAGTTTATGGCTAAATAAAACACAGTCTACACGGTTGAAACTATTTCAAGTTATAAAACACAACATGCATGACTAGAACCAATTTTCAAAACATCACATATAATACAACATTTACAGCTATAGGTTTACAACATACTTCACATTACAGAGTGATTACGTTACATTACATTACATCACAATACACCACAAAAGCAAATTTTTGAAAAGATACACCTAAGAAAATATAAGAATCTACTCCAACAAAGCCATTGACAAAGATCTCCACTAGAGGGGAAACACCGTTGAAAGACACATGATCTCATCCCTCTGATCAAAGGATAAAGTTCAGCCATCATTAACGCAACATTCTCCTCAAATCATCTATCTTCATCATCACAAGTGGTACATGATTTAGCTACACAACACGTATGATATAGCAACCTACAACTAGAACAATAGTCCTCTCATACCAACACCAATCTTGCATCCAACCATGAAGTTGGAATGTTTCTTTACAATATCTCCAAATACCCTTGACGATCAATCTTTTCAAGAGCAATGTCAACAAATTTTCCGTGCACTGCCATGAAGTAAGAGACCATAGTTAAATATCCAACAGTAACAACAAAAGAGCAAATGAACAGTATCAAGACATAATTCCTTCTAGCAGTATGAGCAATTTCAGGTCATACTTGGAGACTTTTTATTCTATGGAACATCATTGAAATATGGCAGAATCACAGTTGGAACTCTTCAAAAGCAGCCTCTCCAGCTATAGTAGAATTAGTAAGGCTTTTGTCAATTGCCATTATGTCTTCAACGGCAAAACCTGAAGTGAAAATGCATCAGCAGTAAATATACAAGATAAGAAAGAGGGAAGGGGCATAAAATTACTGAAGTCTGTATTCGTATCCTCAAAACCATCATCATACTTCCTTGACTATGTCTTGTTATTACCACCAAGCTGCTGGAACCATAAGGGCAGAAAAATGTAAGGCCATGTGAATGAATACAAGGAATAGAAGAAAAAGGAAAGAAAAGATGTAAGAAGATAAGGAGTTCTTGAAAAAACCTCTTCCATAGGTTCATAAATCTTCATCCTACCGGCAATGGTCTTCCCCTAAATTGCTTCATTATGACAGTTGGACCTATGGAACCAATAGTTAGGTTAACAAAAGTATCAGTTTGAGCTAAATAGCCATCATCGGAGGGTCTAGTTTCATCACGACTGGAATTCTCACTAGATTAGACTTGGGGGCGTCCACCATAATGTTATTCTCTTAATCCACTCATCTGGATATCTACTCTATGAACCAAACAACTATTAAATTCAGCATCTCTAGACTCTAGCAGTGCATCAGATTATAGAATACAATCTTACAGTGGAATAATATCACATCACCAATGATATTGGCTTTATGAAGGGGTCAATAAAACACTTTATTATCAATCTTTCAACTTATTTAATTAGGCCAATCAATAATGGGTCCACAAATACCCATAAATCGAATGGGGGTTGGTAGAAGCTCTTATCACTAAATACAAAAACATCAGTAGCAACTGGAGCTGCAAAATATGAAGGTTGTTGAAATGCTAAGTCCACTAATGTTACGGCTGGAGCTGCAAAATATGAAAATAAGTCATTAAATGTTATCTTCAAAATTATATTATTAAGTATATTTTATTCATTATCATTTTACTGCTGAATGCAAATTACTTTAATATTATCTTACCATTTAATAAACATAGGTTCACTAATGCTTCCTTAATAAACATACATATTAATAAATCGATCTACCATTGTTGGACATGTTATTCGAACATATACCACCAATGGACATACATATTGCTTGGACATAAATCATTGTTGGATGTAAATTACTTGGACATGGACCATTGCTAGACATACCTTATCATGATAAACCATGAACCGCAACTAGACATAAACTATTGGACTCATCCCATTACTGGACATATGACACCTAATTAATTACTTTCTAATATTGGACATCACTTAATAAACATAATAATGTTCAACTAATCATTTAATCAAAGTTATCATGCTAAGCATATTATTTATTTATTTCAACAATTATCATGATTCTAAGACTTTGGGCTTTATCTATTTTGTAGACTTAAAAATACACTGGAAGCCATTGGGCTATGTGGCCCAATGTGGAGTTTCGAGTTGAACTCCCCAAAACAAATCTGAGCCTAGCAAAGTCACACCTCCAGTGAAAGACATGTGGCTACGCGCAAAAAACCGCCCCCACTTTAGAGGTGCACTAATTGGATTATCCTTCTCAATTACTATTGAAGGGCTTGTATCACCTTGCCAGCAACTCCAATTCCACCAACAACTAAAATCTCTTTATCAACTACCAAAAAAAAAAAAAAAAAACTCAATAAAGAAGAGTTGAATCAGAAAAGGAGGATGGAAGAAGTTTGGAATGAGATAAAAGGGTTCTTAGTCTTAGAAAAAAGGAAGAAGCTCTCTCTTTCAAGCTCACCATCTCTCTCTCTCTTTCAACCCATGCAATACAAGCTTATGGACTCATTCAAACTCACATATATGACCAAAGGCAAGCTGATCACACATACTTAGGGGGCTAAAAGGTTGAGGTACAATTTCTTCACTCAAGCCACATGCTCTAATCCTATTTAATCACTTCTATTTATTCACCAAAAATACCAAAGTATCACCCATATATTATTTTGTGCCTCCATGAATATTTCTCATTGGCCCACAAATATTTTCCTATCTCATTATCTATAATAGGCCACCATTTTTCAAAAAAAACTCGCACGTGTGATCCTAATATTTTTCTTTGAAATAATATAGTATTACTAATAATTTGATCACACGTAACTCGGGGGGCTAAATGTTAGGGTACTTTTTTTTAACACCTAATTTGTTTGAGTATCACCTATTTATTTTCAAATACCACTAATAAGTTATTGGGTTTTCCCAAATATTTTTTGCTTTATTATTACGTTAATAACAAATGTTTCATATCTCATTGCTTAAATTGGGTTAGGATATCAATTATCACAAAAAGCCTAAAAACTCACATTTTATCCAATTTTATTGTCATCATTTAGCTAAGCCCAAAACCGGCCCTATGAACCCAATGAACACATCCTATTCTATTTAAAGTCCAAGAATACTTATGCTTGGCAATATTTGAAAAGCCCACGATTTAAATCTATGGCAGAACAATTTTTATCAATGGAATTCAAATCCATTATCAAAGCCTATGGTTTAAACCCATGGCAATTTATTTATCAAAGCCCAATTTTCATTAGCAACATCAAAGCCCAATTCTCATTGGCAACATCAAAGCCCAACTCTCATTGGCAATATCAAGGCCAATTTTCATTAGCACTATTTTTTTTGTCAAAAAAGAGCCCAAGATTATCAATACTTGGCAAAGAAAAATATCATGGCAAAAAAACCTTATAAAAAAAAAAAACTCATTGGGAGTTACCTTGAAGATTATGTTTCTCATATTATAAACCCATGAAATACATGGACATCATTTGCATCACAGCATGCATAATATGCACCTTCAACACTCATGGTAAACATTCAAACCCACAAGATCATCATTTTAGTTATATGCGATTATTAGAAACCATGAACATTATTTGTAGCATGGAATTTATCGAAGTGAATATTATTTACAAAAGTATTTTGAAACTTGTTCTATTGTTTCAAACATTACAACTAATTGCCCAAAGGCCCATTGCAAATATTTATGAAGAACCCAAATATTTACTAATAAAAGTCTATGAGGAATGAAAACCCACAGCGAGCATGTACACACAATCAGCTCAAGTGAACAAGCCCAATCTAAGAGATCTCAGCAAGAGGCAAAGGACTGAAAGTAGGCAAAACAGCCCTTGTTCATCCTTGACTGAAGTATAACAAGAGAACCAAGTCCTTAAGAATGAACTAGAGGTTGTCCCATCGGCTTTTGGTCACTCTCTACCTGACGTGAACAGTACTCGAGGCTTGTAAACATCAGTTGAAGTTTAAAGGGTGATGAGACTCCATCATTTTTTTTCAAGACTGCACCTCCAGCGGAAGGAGTGCTGAAACCATATTATTCAAATTCTAGCAAATTGATGCTATAAATGTTAAAAACGTTCAAGACATGATTCATGTGCCAAGCTCATGAATCCTAAAGGGGAAAAAATTGGGAACATGTGGTTTGAAGGGCATAAAGGGACCTCCAGCAAAACCCCCTGAAGTAGGCTTAGAACTTGACACCTGGCTTGGGGTGTTGAATCTTACTTCTTGGAGATCTAAATCTCAGTTGCAGCTTTAGGATTTGCTCTTGATACACGCACCAATCACGTTGATTAAGCTCAACCCCAGAAATCCTTACATTTAATGCAAAATCCCATCTTTACCCAAAGAAGCAAAGCAGCCCATAAAGCAAATCTTCTACTTTTGACCAAAAAATCCCAAGAAGATTAACCGTGGTTCTCTACCTCTGATTAACCCTACGTTTTTTGGACTCATGTTCATGAATGCTTCCCTAAAGCTCCATTATAAAAAGGTAGGCATCTCAGCCCACAGGACAGGAACTACCCCTCTGAAACTCCTGGTCTATTTGCCATTTTGCTAGTAGTTTAGCTCTTTGGGAGCTCACTACTCATCCCTTTCAATCCACGTTCATCTAACCTCATACACTCTTTTCCTCTCTTTTACACAAACACAACCCATAAATGCCTCCCACTACTCATAAACAACCCACTACTCACAAAAAGCCTTAACCTCGGAGTTAATCTCATTCCACTTACTCAAAACAGCTCATATTGTCTCATTCATGCCTTATGAACACACACTCATCGAAATCTTAGTTTAATACTTGCTGCACTGAGCTGCAAATCTTTCTCTCCCTTCATTCCATCCTATTTTTTCCTCTTTTATTTGTAACAATGGAGCCTTTGATGTTTACTTTTTATTTTACTGCAGAAGAATATGATGTATTCATAATGATCGAACTCTTCCTTCACATTAATCTAATAATGGCTGAAAGCATAATAAATTCCTCTTGAATGAGACACATAAGGACCTAAAATTTGCTTAAATTTATCTAATTATTAATTGCTGGACAGTATAATTTTACCCCTGTTGTTGGACAATTTATCTTTTTGGACTTAAGTGAAACATTACTCTTACCGCTGGAGAATTTATTTCCCTTGGACTATCAGAACAGGACCACTAATGTGCTGACTAAGTATTGTAAAGTATTTTTTTTTATTGGGTTTTTGTTGCTGATTTGTTAAATGCAGCCTTTGTTTCCTTGCTTGGGTAGTGTAAAGTTGTAATTTACAACTATGTATTTTGTTGGTTTTTATTCTGTGCCAAATTTGATTGTAATTTTATTCAATCTTTTGTACCCTGAATTTATTGTGGGATTTAATTGTAAGGGTTGTGTGTGAGAGAGAGTGTGTGTGAAGACTCAAGCATTTGAAGACTGAAGATTTCTCGCGGGTATGTCACGACTTAGCTTCCCGCGAAGTGACACATGTGCCTTGCACATGCTGGAATGCAAAGAGTCAGGACAGATGGAGACAACTGTGTTTCGCGACTATCTTGCCGGTAAGGCCTTCCCGTGAGATACCCGCAAAACGCTCTGTTTGGCTGAACTGTCATTTCTGATACACTCTATCCTTGCCCACGCTATATATACCCTCATTACCCACATATGTTGGGGTGGCTATTCAAAGAGAAAAACCCTAGATAGGTTTTCTACAACTCACCTACCCATCTTTTGAAAGAGAGCTACTCCTTCCTAATGAGAAATCATTATAGCTTCTTCTCCATCCCTCTCCTATTATCATATCTTGAGAGGAGATTTGTACCCAAATACAACCCACACTTATTCAGAGTGTAGAGAGTGTTTTGGAGTTGCTGGGAAGTATTAGAAGAAGCCAAGGATGGCAGATGCAACATGGAGTTTATTGCGGGATCCGGAGAACTAAAACAAGACACGGTTCCGAGAAGCCTTGTTGGAGTAGGAGCTTGGAGGGCTTAGGTGCATCGGGTAGATTAGGCTTAGAGGGTCTCTTGCTAACCTATGTATCCCAACTGATTGTCTAGTGGATCGATTTCCGTTTGGAGAGCGACGGAGAGGTTTTTCGCCGAGTTCTTCGGTTTCCTCTTCGATAACACGTTTCGGTGTTATCTGTGTTTGCATCCTTTTTCCCTACTCTTATTTATTTCATTTTTTATTGCTGTGTTGCTTTAAATGTGGATTAGAGTAGGTGCCTTGCTTATACGCTTGTGTTTACACTATTCCGCACTTCGTAGTAAGTTAGTGTAAAATCAACCAAGCCGTAATTTTAAAATTGGGGGTCTAAATTGCTCTTGTGTTTTCAACGCATTTTCGAGCTTTCAATTGAACAAGTATCTCGCGAGTAAGGCTTACCCGCAAAAATTTCGCGAGTCAGCTTCCCACGAAAATTTCCAGATCAGCTTTTTAAAGGGCATTTCGTGGATCTTTTGTTTTAAACTTCTCTCATCTTCTCCCGAACTCCTGTTTTAAGGTTTCAACATCTAAACCCAACTAATTTCAAGTGTTTTACATTCCACAAACATCTCTAAGATAATCTTTAACTCTTTCATTGATTTTGTGCCTTAGAATACGTTTTTGGTGGTTCTATGTTCATAGTTGGGATTTTCTCAAATGGGAGTTGGAAAACTTAATTTTTGTTAATCTTTTTGATTGGGCTTTGTTTTAAATGATGATTTGGTTTGGTTGTTGGCCCCATGTGGCAAAAATAACATGTATTTAGGCAAGATTTTCATATGTTCTTGCATTGTTCATCATACTTGTGTAGTGTGTGCACTCTAAGTGTTTGATAAAATGCCCAAATGGCATTTTCTTATTGTTTTGGACTCCGATGAGTTCCAAACTCTGGGGATCACTATAATTATTCATGTTTATCATGTTTTGATCATTGGTGGTGTGTTTTGTACACTTTGCCCCTTGAGTGCCTTGCTTATGCATTAGTCATGCATCACACATGCACACTAGATGCACACTAGATGCAATTTGCTGCACACACTCTAACACTTGACATGTTTTTACATTCACTCATACTAGTTAAGTCTTTTTAGACCTTTTAGCACATATAACATGTTCTTGTGTCCATGTCATGTCTAGGTCCATATCATGTTCCATCATCCGTAGCATGTCATGTTCTTTATGCTTTGTAGCATTTTTTTTAATGTTTGTATTATGTTTGAGCTTCATTTTCTCATTCATCTTGCACTCCTCATGCATCATCTTCATATCTTCTTTTCTTTTCCTCCTTCCTCTTGATTAATTTGTCTATTCGTGACAAAAAAGGGGGAGAGTATCGTCATTTCTATATGACTCATGTGCACACTCTTAGGGGGAGAAATACCTTGTGCACATTCATAGGGGGAGAAAGCCATAGGGGAGATGCATATACCAAGGGAGAGAAGACATTCTTTTCTCGTTGCTTTATGATGCTTTGTTTTGCTTTATTGCTTTCATTGCATCGTGCTAATGTGTTGGTCATACTTTTATCCTTATGCTATTGTGCTTTATTGGTTGCATGTTCGGATGATCATTTGCTTTGTTATATGATCATTGTAGTCATTTCCATATGACTGCTTTGTGTATGATCAAGTTGCTCATATATTTCACAACATGTTTACTTGATCGCATTTTACTTGTTACACTATACTTGTCCTTTTATTACTTGCTTTACCGTGAAGGTCTAATGTGTTTTGAGCAAGTGTTTCAGGTTACAAGTATATATGTTCCAAATGCATCACAGCTTCTCATCATTTTGAAGAGGAGAAACTTTAAGCACTTTTAGTTTATATTGTGCATTTTCTTTAGTACATCATTTGTATGGTACACTTTGTACCCATGTTACTTATGTAAGCTTTAAGGGTTTGTTTGCATGCATATATTTGTAAGCTTTTATGGTTTGTGCCATGCATATGCAGTACCTTGTTTATGCAGCCTTTGTGCTTTGTTAAATCAGTACTTATAACTTAATGCTATGCATTTCGTTTTGTTTATACTGTCACTCTTGTGCCCTAGTAGGATTGTTCCTAGATGCAAATACTTCGTGTATTTTGCATTGGTTGAGTGTTGGACTTGCAAATGATTCTCTTCAAACGAGCTTATCATTTTGCATGTCCGAATGTTCATATCTTGTGTAAATGAACATAGTGATCACTTTGTATAGTGATTGCTTGTTTGATCTTGCCATGGTCTACTGTTTTATTCCATTTTGCTTGATCACTTTTTGTTAGCTCCATATGCATTTCAAGTTTTCTACATACATTAATATTATTGTGTTGTTGTGTTTCAGGAAATACTTGTTCATATGTTCAAGAGCTTATCAGCTTCTAGATTAGGTGTGAGTGAGTTTTGCCTGTGTTCCCAAACTCACATTTAAGTCTAGAGCCTATTTTAGGGGTTTTGTCACGGAATAGCCAAATGGGGAGATTGTAAAGTTGTAATTTACAACTATGTATTTTGTTGGCTTTTATTCCGTGCCAAATTTGATTGTAATTTTATTCAATCTTTTGTACCCTGTATTTATTGTGGGATTTAATTGTAAGGGTTGTGTGTGAGAGAGAGAGTGTGTGAAGACTCAAGCATTTGAAGACTGAAGATTTCTCATGGGTATGTCGCGACTTAGCTTCCCGCGAAGTGACACATGTGCCTTGCACATGTTGGAATGCAAAGAGTCAGGACAGATGGAGACAGCCGTGTTTCGCGACTATCTCGCCGGTAAGGCCTTCCCGCGAGATACTCGTGAAACGCTCTGTTTGGCTGAACTGTCATTTCTGATACACTCTATCCTTGCCCACACTATATATACCCTCATTACCCACATATGTTGGGGTAGCTATTCAGAGAAAAAAACCCTAGATAGGTTTTCTACAACTCACCCACCCATCTTTTGAGAGAGAGCTACTCCTCCTTAGTGAGAAATCATTATAGCCTCTTCTCCATCCCTCTCTTATTATCATACCTTGAGAGGAGATTTGTACCCAAATACAACCTACACTTATTCAGAGTGTAGAGAGTGTTTTGGAGTTGCTGAGAAGCATTGGAAGAAGTCAAGGATGGCAGATGCAACATGGAGCTTGTTGCGGGATCCGGAGAACTAAGATAAGACACGGTTCCGAGAAGTCTTGTTGGAGTAGGAGCTTGGAGGGCTTAGGTGCATCGGGTAGATTAGGCTTGGAGGGTCTCTTGCTAACCCATGTATCTCAACTGATTGTTTAGTGGATCGATTTTCGCTTGGAGGGCGGCAGAGAGGTTTTTCGCCGAGTTCTTCGGTTTCCTCTTCGATAACACGTCTCAGTGTTATCTGTGTTTGCATCCTTCTTCCCTACTCTTGTTTATTTCATTTTTTACTGCTGTGTTGCTTTAAATTTGGATTAGAGTAGGTGTCTTGCTTATACGCTTGTGTTTACACTATTCCGCACTTCGTAGTAAGTTAGTGTAAAATCAACCAAGCCGTAATTTTAAAATTGGGGGTCTAAATTTCTCTTGTGTTTTCAACACATTTTCGAGCTTTCAAGTAGGCTTGTCATCACACCGATAACTTATAGCCTTTGGATGTCATCTCAAGAGCCCATAGTTGAGTTTCGATTTGGTTTCCCTACATCTTATTCAGAGGTATCAATTTCCCCCTTGACACATTATAACTATCAAATTATCAACAACAAAAAAATCGTAAATTTACAAAACCTAACCTTTTTTTTTTTTTTTTTTTTTTTTTGGTTATAAAATGATAGTTGGGGTGGCGGGATTTAACCCTGGATGTTTTCGTTAATAACACTAGAATGTGCTAGTTGAACTACAAAGCTCTTGGCAATCCAAGTCAAATAATACACAAATACTTAAGAACCCAAAAAATAAACAAAAACTAGATGTGGAGCATCTAATGTTATCAATTTTGCGAGCTACACATGTGCATGTAAAATATAAAAATTTGGATTACCTACAAAAGATAACTAATTATTTAAAGCTTTAAAAATATAACATAACATATTAGATAATAAAAAAAAAAAGTAAATAATTATTATGAATTGCACTTTAATCTACTTAATATTAGTTGTAAATCTAACAATGAAAATATTCATATTCATATTTGAGAATTGCACCTTAAGTTAGTGAATAATTTCTTCAGTATTTTCATTTACAATATAAACTTTTAATATAACTTTTTTGTATACAATAAAATTGGGTCAATAAAAAAACTAATATTGTGTATCTATGATCATTCTCTATATGGCTTAAATATTACCTTCAAATCATGGAACTAGAATTTTACTTCCAATACTAAAGTGAAAAGAAACAAAAGCAAAAGGCCCAAAGAATAAGGTTCACGTGTTAGCTAGAAAGGAGGTCGAAGGATCACTGCAAATATGTTTTTTTGATCGGCAAGGTAAGGTGGAGTAAGTAAACACATAAATGTGGTTTCGGACCCAACATATTTTGGGCCAGGTTCTAGCCCAAGGATTTCTCCTGTGGTCTGTTCGGCTTAGGCACCAAGAATCCCTTGGATGCATTGGGCTCCGGGCCTCAAGAGCCCCACTATACCCACTCCAGCTTTGCTTTGCTCAATTGTTTGCCAATTGAAGGAGTCTAGTATTGTTGTAACTAGCTCATTTTTGTTTTACGAGTCCCGACCAGCTACCAGATTAAAGCCTCTTTATTCAGGTTATGGGATTGGCCAATGAGCTCTATGATCTTGTCTTTGCAATTACTATTTAGGCTTAGGACTTTTTTATAGTCTTTTAATTGAAACGTGTAGCTAATGTTATGGATATTTTTGTAGGTAGAACTGTAGAAGGGGCACAGTGACAATTCTCCAAAACAGTTCCATGGACTTGGTGACGAGCATTATATATTTATAATGGCCCAGAGTTTTGTGTAAGGAAACGCATTCTTCTTGCCCCACATACACACACATATCACATTCCAACAATCTCAATGCTACAAAAAAGAAAACATATAAGAGAAATGGAATGCATCTTCTGTGAAGCAGAGAAAACACTTGGCCCATCAAATTCCTTGAAATAATAAACTTTTAATGCATCTCAAACTGGATTAAATTGGTTATCCAACCAAAAGATAGACTGAGAAATCCAAAACAAAAAGTCGATGAATATAACCATATTCATAGCAATCTGTTGCGGCACTACTTGGATGATAAGGAAGAAAAATGTTGAGACAACAATTAAATAGAGGGAATAAATGGACCCTATAAAATTGAAACTTCTCTTAGTCATCTTTACTTTACAAATCTCCTCCTAACCTACTAATCCATGTGGTCATGAGTCGAGTAAAACCCAACTCGATTTCTAACAAAATCAAAATTAATTTTACAACATAGAGGTCTTGATAAAGGAATGTATGGGAAAAGTCGTCAATGCACCTTATAATCACAGCGAGACTTGCATGAATACCTTAAATAATATAAGTGTAATAAAAAAAATTTAGATTCAATTATCAAAAAAAAGAAAGGATCATCCAATCTGAAAATAAAGCTGCCACCCTAATGTTTGGAAATTATTTAAACTTTTTTTTTTTTTTTGAGCTTTAGCCATTTGGAAATTATTGCCGGAAAATATCTTGAAAATGTGTTAATTGTTGCAAACATTATTGGATTTGCAGAGCCTTTAGAATTCAGTCTATGCTCAAAACAAATGACGTGACCATTCAAGAAACAATGGCTCAAACAAAAGAATAAAAGTAAAATACAATTTGTACAGAATCTAAAATTGAAAGGGAAAAACAATATGTCCCAAAACATCACGAAATATCCACTAGCGGTAGTCGTTCGGGAGAATTTCGACAAATGGGGCACATAGCATTCAAGCTAAGTCATTCATCAATGCATTCAACATGGAAACAAACTCATTTAGGTATGATCTTTTGAGTCTCCTTAGGCCGTTGCTCGGATAAGCATATTGGGCTTGGGTAAGCACCAACTCTCACCAATAACTATTTTTGGGTAAGATTCTATTGTGGGCCCCTCGAGGCCCACAATAATTTTGGGCTGTGGAGCAATTGTGGGATTGAATTCTGGGATTTTAAGATGTCTTCTAGCATTATTGGACTTGACATTGCCAAAGAGAAAACTGTTGGAAAAATAATATGGAGTAAATAAGAAATTGATGTTTTCTATGTTCACTTAGATGTTATTAAAAGTAGTAAAAATCCTGAGTCCCACATAGGAAAGGAAATAGATAATATATGAGTTTATATGCTCATGAGTTGGACATTGGGTTGGGTTTTTGGCATATGTGAACTGGGTCTACTTATCCAAATAATAATATTTTATTATTTTATTTTTTGAATCAGTTAGTCTGTGCACAGCAGTTATTACTGAAACAGAGTGTCTATTTAGTAACGTATAATAAGTCATAGTCCCTCATTCATAAAAACCACTTTTAAGAAAACTCTCACAGTGAGAATATTTTGTGCATTTCATTTTGTGTCAAAGAGAGAGAAAGAGACATTGAGTAGTTTGTAGAGCACGACCTTGTGTGCTTCGTTTTCGTGTTGTAAATCATTTTATCCTGGGAGGCAAACGTCTGTGAGTCTCAAAGCACCACAGGGATTGTGTGAGGGGGGAAATCTGCTTTAAAAAAATTGTGTCAAATACAAGACTTGATCTGAATCATTCATCCTTCACGCATTTAGTCTGTGAGATTTTAATTACTTGCAAATTTCTTCTTAAATATATTCAGTATATGTTTATTGCTCTTGTCTATCATATCTATTTGTGTTATTGCGTATATTTAGATTTGTGTGTTGTTTCTTTTACTTCATCACAAAAGTAAATTGTTGAAATATATCCAACAAAAACATAGTAGCCCTGACAAAGTCATACTATTAAAATTGTAAATTTAATCATAAAAAGCTTATGAAATTGTGTCAAATAAAATTAATACTATCATAAAGCAAAAAATTTATTGTCAAATTTTATACTCACACAAACAAAGTATTGAGTGCCCAACCCCCAATATGAAGCAAATGCAAACCCACCCAACCTCGGGCAAAAAGCATCTGAATGGGCCAGTTTGAAGAAAATTAATAAAATTACAATCAAGCAGTTAAGCCCATTATATTAGGTTTGAAGATGCAGGCCGATTCACCCAGCCCCACCTTGCTAAGTATCGGTGCATCAGAGTCACTATGGGTGGGCTAGACTTGAATAAAGAAGCAAAAAGAACTCGTAGAGTGCGTTTTGGGGCCCAATTCTAGAAGTGACTCAAGAACTAATGATGTTTGTAAGCTTGGACCAGTAGTTTTCGTTTGGGTCTTTACGTGCTCGCATGTGCATAAATGGGTAGTGGTTTATAGGGTATTTGAATATAAAATTAGGTCAATTGTGATATCCCTGGATATTATGGACAGGTTGAGGTTTAACAATAATTCAAATATACGAGAAATTAAAGCCAACAATTGCAATTTGAATGTAAAAAGAAAAAACAATGTAGTTAACAAATGTATGTGTATTTTTCATTTTTAGTCTTGTAAATGTTGATTTTTTTTTTTGGAGGTAATTGATTATCATGTTTACATTAAATGTACACTTATTAATCAAAATAAGTTTCAACTTTTTTTTTTTTTAGAGTCAAAAAGGGTGGCTCATGTGTGATATCATAGCCGACCACACCCCACAAATACATTGCTTGTGAGTACCCCCAGCACATAATGGTGCCCGCGACTTGGACTCCACCCATGCACTTCGTTTTTTTTTAGAAACCAAAGTCTAAACCCCAGACCCGTGGGGTATGAGGACTCGAACCCGCGCCTAGCACAGCCATCAAGAAAGGGGCAACCACTACCGCACTACGCCACACTAGCTGGTGGTTAAGTTTCAACTTGGATTCAGATAAATTAGATAACAAATAAAAGCTAGATTAAAGTTGACCAATTTTATTTCGAGACCAATTTAGATCATACCAAATAAACCTTTAATTTGATGTCCAATTTTCTATTTGTGTTGGCCCTAACCAAGTACCAGTTTTATTTTCTAGTCTTTTTTTTTTTTTTTTTTTTTTCCTTTTTTTTGTCTCAAGAAAATGCTTTATAGAAAATTAACAATACAAAATACAAAAAACCAAGAGCACCCTTAGCCTTACAAGGAATAGCTCTAGATTCAAATGGGCAAAGTTTCCTCCTAGCATTTTTAGAGAAATATATTTCAACTCATTGTATAATGTTTGTAAAACCATCCACTAATATTATTTGAACAAATCACATAACTTATCAAATAGATCATGTACTAAAAATACACATGATTGATTTTATCAATCATCACGTAATAGGTTGAAGAAATATTCCTCCAAATTGGTTTAAAAATAAACTTTTTCCCATTCAAAGAACAATTAGAAACTTAGAATTACAAGGAAGAGTCACTAGTTGGTTGATTTCCCGCGAGCGGATCTGGCATGGCAATTGCATGTTGTTTCTAGTCTTCATACTATGGAATTGAGTTTTATCCAATCAGTATTACTATTAGGAATAGATGACATAAGGTGTTAAAAAAATTCCAAGCCCCATGAGCCATAGTGCTATATATTCGAAAGGCGACCAAATTAAAAGCTATGATTGCAATATGTAAAGCATTGAGAGCACTTAAAATAAAGTGTTTCAAAGCTTTAGGGCCCGTTTAGTAATGTTGTTCTAATAACGTTGTTTGTATTTTTTGAAAATACGTGTGAGTGAATGTGTAAAAATACGTGTAATGTTGTTTAAAAACTGAAAATTGTTGTTTAAGTTATGGTACCAAACACCCCCTTAATTGCTCCAAAATTTGGAGTACACATATAATACTTCATCAACACTTCATTTGAAATATGAACTTTTCCAAGCACATATTCATCACGATCATGCATATGAACTTTGGTCTTGATCCACTTGTTTGTCACCAAACCAAATCCAGATAGATTCACAAAGTGAACGTCGTACTAATTAATACAACTCGTTGTCAACAGCAACAGGTTCTCCCTTAATTTGGACAAAGGATAAGTCCTTCATTGGTTTTAAACTTGTACTTACTCTCCAACTTTTGGTATCCACATCTAAGATTTGGAGATCAATAGGATAACTGTAAGCTGCTGAGAATAAATCACGATTCTGAGAACTGGGAAGGTTTGGGGGTTCAGATAGTGACTCCCATGTATTTAATGTTGGTTTGTAAGCCATAGCCCGAGGTTTGTTTTCTTCGTGACCACTAAAGCAATATAGCTTGCCATACAGAAAGAAGGCCTGTGGTTCCAGTACACTATTAGGCATTTGAGGAAGAAGGTCCCATTTATTTAGATTCATTCGGTGGCAAACAACTAAGGTCAATACGAACAGCTTCATTGTTGTGGGCATTAATATGGTATACGGTTTTGGAACTCAAAATAGAACGGGACCTTCATGAAGCTGCAGTGACTGTGTGGGTTTGAGTTTTACGGTTCCAGGAACATGAAAATTAATGTTAGCGTATAAAACTCTGTTGCCATCTTGAATTTTACATGTTAATGTATAAAATCAACATTCATACTGTGTCGTTCTTGCCCCCCCAAAAAAAAAAAAAAAAACACCAACATTTATACTTTTTCATGAATTCGAGTTAACCCAACTAGTAAATTTTTTTGTACGTGAAACTTGGGTTTGAATCTCGCCAATACTAAAAACTAATTTATATTTAGGCATGCTAATAAACAACAATCATCATAAAATGCACTATAAATTCTATCGTATTTGTAAAAAAGAATTACCTTTCCAAACTTTATGCACTATAAATTCTATCATATAGTGATATAGACCAAAAATCAGACGAACATCAGACAATTTTTTGTTCAACAAATTTTTAAACTACTTGATTTCGATTAAATATTTTTTATTTTGCTAGACCGAAATTCTCTAGTCTTGCACAGTAACAGCCTTCATTTGTCTTCATCCTTTTTTTTGACACCAAATGGAATTAAAAACATTTGCATTGAAACTTTTGTTATTACAAGTAAACTTTTGTAGAAATTACAACCAAATTTGTTATTGAATTAGCAATGCCAAAAATACATTACATTGTTCCATGTAAATCAACCCACTGACATATCACCTTGTTTGCATTTATTATTGAGCTGATTCACTTGATTGAATTGATGAGCAAGTGGGATTTAAGTTGTCTCCTACATCTCCTAGTGATGATAAGAAAGGCTTAGAAGGCATTTGTAAGCATTCAACTTCTCCTACAAGCATTTCAACAACTTTGTTCATTGAACAACGATCACTGGGCTTCATTTGTATGCACCATAATGCGACGATGATCATCTTATTAACTATTTTCTTCTCCTCCTCTGTGGCATCTTCCATTATTATGTCATTTCCTTTGCTAACTTGTTCATAGACCCAAGTTGGAAAGTAAATTTGGCTTGAATGATCTACTGATGCATTAAAGTTCTTTCTTCTACTTGCCATTTCCAACAATAACATGCCAAAACTATAAACATCAGCTTTATAGGAGATGCCTCCAATGTTTTTATAGAACAACTCTGGAGCGATATAACCTAGTGTTCCTCTTGCAGCAGTCAAAGACACTATACTATCATTTGCAGGATAAAGTTTTGCAAGCCCAAAATCAGAAACCTTTGGGGTGAAGTTCTCATCAAGAAGAATGTTATGGGGCTTGATATCGAAATGTAGAATTTGCATGTCACATCCACGATGGAGATATTCAATCCCACGAGCCACTCCAAGAGAAATCTCGTATATTTTCTCAATACTCAAGGGGTTTCTTTCTTCTAGTGAAAAAATGTATTTATCAAGAGAACCATTAGGCATGAATTCATATATAAGGGCACGCTTTGGTCCCTTGGCACAAAAGCCAATGAGTTGCACCACATTCATGTGGTGAATCCTTCCAATTGTTGCAACTTCGCTAATAAAATCTTGCCCATCAGCTTTGGACTTATCTAACATCTTAATAGCTACAAGAATGCCACTTTGAAGCTTCCCTTTATATACAGAGCCATAGCCTCCTTCTCCCAACTTGTCTTTAAAATCTTTGGTCATCTTCCTAATTTCTGAGTAAGAATACCTAATTGGCATGAAGTTATTTTGGCTTTGCAGAAATTCTTCAATAGCGTCATTTGTTGATAAATGCCTCCTACACCACTTATATATCAAAAGGGCAACCACCCATGGAGTCCCCAAGACCATTTTTGCTGTAAGGTATAACAATACTGTACAGGGACATCACCAAAAAACTATGAGAAAACAAATTTCTTGTTGCACTAGTGCTTTCAGCTATTTTAATTTTTAGTTGAATATATGGCTGAACTAACAACCAAGTGTCTTCTAATCCAAGTAATTAAGCACAATATATGTTGTTTCCATTTAAATGCCACTAAAATTTAATTACATCTGGTTTTCATGGTAAACTATTCTCAAGCCTAATCTTAAGGAATCATCTGCTAAAAAAATTTAAGAATATCAAAGGAGATTCAGGTTCTTACCGACGTTTAGTAGTAAGTACCACTTATAATCTGCAACCAAAAAAAAAGTTGAAATTACCTTTTGCTAACTAAAGATGAACTACTAATTAGGGAAACAAGTGACGTGAAAAACTTGAAAAGTCTAAGCTTAATAAGACTGATCCAAAAAAAAAAAAAAAAAATTCCTCTCATGGGGCCATGCTTAACAAAAATTATAAGCAATGGTAGAAAAATGTTGACTTTATATATTAAAATCAATCCCACTCAAGGTTCAAGTCCAATTCTATTTAGGGTGCAAGTAAAAAAAAATCCATAATTCTATTCGAATGGGTTCATCATAACACTAGTTTGCAAGTAACCATGCCTGGTTAGAATTTAGCCCACTATATTGTAACATGATTGCTTAATGGTAAAGACATAACCAACAACGGCTTTACGACTTGGATGTAGGGTTCTTTTTTTTCTTTTTTAAGATATAACCAACACATGACAAAAAATCCACATCATTAGATTTCCTAATTATCAAAATGACGCTACCACTAGCTTAAAAGATTAAGTCAATCAAGTTTCTTTGGAATTTGGATAGATAACCTCTTTTACTACGTTCTTTCTAGGCATGCATCTTTATAATCTTCAGGCTATGTTACTCAAACCACACCTCAAATCAATGGTCTTTATTGGAATTCTTTCTTGTCATGTCTCTCCAACATATCTTCAACTATATTATTCAGACCATGCTGATAGGTTCTAAAGATTTAGGAGTAAATATTTAGAGTCCTAATTTGTATATGTTGGCAAACCAAGAACAAAAACATGTCTAAAATAAGTGTTAGACATTGCTCAAAGTATTTCAAGTCAAGTCTCAAGAATATTCAAGTTGCAGGAAAAAGAATTAATTTTTAGTGAAGCTCAATCGATCGAAGGATAGGCTCTACCGAACGAAAATCGTATAAAAACAATTTTTGCAGAATTTAAACTAGGCCTAAGCCCACGAAAACGTTTAGGGTTTTAGTCCAACACTCATAAGTATAAAAGGAAAACTCTAACTACGTTTTGAAGACTTCTTGGAAGACTTGTGAGTTCCTCCTGTGAGATTTGAGAGGTTTTGTACCTTCTAACTTTACAAGTGTCTACCGAAACAAGATCTACAATCAAGTACTGGTAGAATCTAGTTACTACAAGATCAATAAGTAGTGATCTGAAACCTTTGAATGGAATCTCAAAGTCATAAGCGTGGGTGCTTATGTGCTGCAAATCCCAGAGAGAAGAGTCTATGGATTCGGATCTTGCACGTGATCATATTAGTAAGTTACTACTGCAAGTAGCAATAGATTTAGGGTTAAATCTTTTGTAAAAACTTCAATTCCCTATTAGTGTATTTGTTTACCTTGAGGATAATTATGTCAAATCCTCTCCAAGTTTTTACCTTGAAATGGTTCGTTTCATTAGTTTTCCTAGATAATCATATCTGTGTGTTATTTACTTTTCCATTGTTTGCATGATATGATCTTTCACTGTTTAACTTAGATCTCATAATTAACCTAAGTAATTACTTGGCTGATACATTAGGTTAAACAATCTGCATTAAGGGGTCTAAACAAACAAACACATGCCTTTGCACTATAGCCTCCATATGTATGGCATGCACTGCACTCAACATTCAAGCCTAAATCATGAAGCACATTTGACGTTTGTTCATGTCTGTCATCTACTCTTCATTTGGGTCAGCTTGATACACTCCACATTCATTTCAATCATGATTTCTATGTCTTACTTTTCTTCAAACTCAAGTTGTATTCAAACGTCCATATTGAGTTTGAAGGGGGATGCTAAAGATATCTAGATCCAATCCAATTTGGTGTGCCAACAAAGAATCATAATTCTACTTGAATTTTATGTGTTGTAACGCTAATCTAATGTATGGTTAGTTTAAGATTTAGACTATTAGAAATACTCATCAGTGGATTCATCATAACCTCGAGTTTACTAGTAAAAAGTTGTAGTCATAAAGAGGTTTTTGTTGTGGACGTATGCCGTAAATGAATTGCATTAATTCCCTCTCTTTCTTGTTTCCACTCTGTTTCTCTACACTAATTTTCTTTTTTAGTAACTCAGCACAATTAAGCGCCTTCTCAATGTGCTTTAGTTAACCTACGCTAGTGGCGAAGAATTTGCCCACTTTGTCAAGCAAACGGCATTTTAATTAGGTTACAATAGAATAAACGTTCAATACATGCATTGTTCTTTGAATACAAACCCTCTGTTATCAAAAAACTATTAAGGGAAATAAGAGGAAATTTTTAATCAAGAGAAAATGGTTTTCTATTGATTGGTTGTTGTTTTGTGATTTCCGTTTTCAAAAAAAAAACTTGTGTTGAGAAATAATTCTCGGAAATGGTTTTCTATTGTTTTTTACCCTGAAACCTGTTTGGAGATTTATTTATATTTTAAGTTTTTCCTCTCTCTTTTTTTTTTTTTTTTCCAACTAAAGCATCACCACCAGCACAAGGCAAACCCGGAAACCTCTAAGTTGTTGACAGCGGCAACCACAAAGCAAGCCCACCCCAATCAAGAAAGCCACAGACCCACAACAATTTAACTCGTGCCCACAAAACCTAGACCAGTCCAAATTGTGTAGATCTTAAGAAATTCGATTATCTTACTTTTCATTTTTTTAAGCCTAAAAGATCAACCGATTGCCCAAGTACGTAGTTATTCATCTTCACAATCAGGCACAATTACTCAATGCAATTCTATGTCATTTTTCATTCAGTATTATCTTTATCCTTCAAACTACTTTTTTTAGATAGAAGACTCACTGATAGGGAAATAAAATTGATATTGATGTCGCGTTCCTGCTTCAAAAAGAAAAAAATAACATCAGCGTTTGGAACTTTAAAATTAATTTAACTAGTCGTTATAACTAAACTACAATAAATACTGGATAAATATTCCCTAGCATGTCTATTACATTGGAATGGATGGAAAATGCACCAAGAAGCTTTCTTCTAACTGAGAAATTCAATAATTTATACTTTTCATTTTCCCAAACCTAAAAGATTTAGATCAACCAATTGTCCAAGTACATGGTTATTCTTATTCCATAATTTATTTGTGTCATCATCGTATCAGGCAAAATTACTTGCGCAATTCTATTTCATTTTGTGATAGAAACCTCACCTGAGAAAAGAACATATAGACTTAGAATCCACCCTGCAGTTTTGACAAAGAAAAGAATAGCATCAGTGTTTGGAACTTTAAAATTAATTTAGACATTATATACGCCGAAACTACCCTAGCATGTCTTTTCCATTGGAATGCATGGGGTATGCATCAAGGAGCTTTCTTCTTTAGAAATTCGATAATTTTTACTTTCATTTCCTCAAGCCTAAAAGATTGTGATCATCCAATTGCCCAAATAAATAAGTTATTCCTCATGTACAATTACTCATGCAATTCTATATCATTATTGATTCTATATTATCCTTCAAACTACTTTTTTGAGATAGAAACCTCACCCCGGAGGAAATAAAATAGTCTTTCACCCAATCCTACATTTTTGACAAAGAAAAGAATTACATCAGCATTTAGAACCTTAAAATTAAATCAAGTAAATTTCAATAACATCACCAAGAAGTTTCTTCTTATAGAAGTTCAATATTGAACCAATACATACATGGTTAGTGGGATCAGAAATGCAAGACTCGGGTAGAAAAGAAAGAAATATGCAAGAGGAAAATAATGGTCAATATGTAAGGTATTTAATTAGAGAATGGAAAGTGTTATGCCCTTTCTCGTTTTTTATTTACCCACCTATGCTGTAGCATTGAAAACGGTTCAAGTCATTGCGGTAGCAAGAATTCCCTCTTCCACAATTACGGTCACAAATAACTTGAATCCATGAAAGCTCAAGACCATATACCAATTCATTGTGGACTTCTGTACAGGAAATATTTGGATTATCATTTCTTGGCCGCGATGTCAGAACTATCTGCTCTAATCTGCACGAGTCCTCCACATCCTTCGGTCTTATTATACCAATTGTAACATATTTATACCTCTTGGAATGAGAAATTGAAGAGCTTGAAGAATACTCTCCATTGCCATTGCAAGTAGAAGTATCCAAATAGAATGGAGTATTCACTGGTTTTTCACAGCTCATGAAAACCACACTCCCGAAGTAGGGGTAAATCACGCTATACGGCAGAGGTGGCTGTTGAAAACTGAAATTATATGGATATAAAGAATAACTCGGAGTGGAGAAGTAACTGTCCTCCTGTATACCTGAGTCCACCACCCGGATTGTGTAGTTATTGTAATTGATTTCCTGTACGTTGTATTTTCCTTCAAATAACTTCAACACCGTTCGATTGTTCTCACAAGACAACCTTAGGTCGCCGCAGGCTTCTGGATCGCTAGTCAATCGAAACGGATTGCTTATGTTCTGGATATTCCCACAGGAAGAAGGGGCACACTGATGAATATTATTCAGAGTGCTGCAAGTTTTGTGGACAAATACAAGAACAATAAGGGCCGTGAGTCCTGCAGTGAAGGGTAGTTCTCTCACCATTATGAGAGTGAAAATTTTCACCTGCTACAACTAGCACAGTGGTTTGTTGACAAAGATGACTTACTTTTCTTTTTGATGAAAGATGACTTACTTTTCTGGTCTTTCAAAGTATCATCGATGAAATAGTTGTAAAATAAAATTGAGGAAAGTAATTAAAGAAAAAAAAAAAAAAAAGAGTTTTCGCATTTTCGCATAAAGAAACCAAAAATAGTGAAGTGACAGACTGACAGTATCACCAACCCTTACAAGAAGTTATCAACGCAAGCACATGCATCTTTTTTTGATGGAATTTTTTTTTTTTGATGGAAGCAAGCACATGCATCTAGATTTTGAAATTTAAAACTTAATAAATTTAACCACGCCGGTAAGCACATGCCTCATGATTTTGGAAAAATATATTATGCATAGGTCTCCATCTTACATGAGGTGGACCCCACACGCTCTCATCTACGCATGATAAGCACCCTATTTTGAATGTCAAGTTAAATTATACCTTAGTCGCTAGCCGTAAGATGCACGGGAATAGTCACTGAACGGGTTTCAAGAAAAAAAAAATCATTATTTTTGAATTGGAGTAGTAAGTAAAAATGTATGAAATTAAAAAAAAAAAAAAAAAAAAAGATATTGAAAGAAATAGCAAAAAGTTTTATTAATTAGGTAGAAGAAAATTATGTTGTTTTATTTATTAGTTTTTTTGTGGGAAGGAATTAGAGACAAAATGTTGCGTCTCTAGTTTAATTTGTGTTGTATATATAGGTATATATGTCAAAAAGTGTCTATTGGCTGAAAATGTGTCTATTAAATGAAAAGGTACTTACTAAAATATGCTTATTAAAATGTCATAATTGTTCATATTAGACATACCAAAAGCTGTCTTTTAACTAAAAATGTGCCTATTAAATGAAAATATGTCTATTGAAAAATGAAAAATCATTTAAATTCCCAACAATTTGGGCAGTTCTTTTTTTTGTAAGTTGGTTTTTTTTTCCTTTTTGGTTAAATAGTGAAAATGTCCAGAAATTAAGCCACACCAAATTCAAGTAATTGTAGTTTCTCAAAAAAAAAAAATTTCAAGTAATTGTAAAAACAAAATATATTTTTTTGAGATAAAACATAGAAAAAAAAAACAAAAATACTAAATAGAATCACGTTGGGGTTAGAGTTGTTGTTGGAGATAAAAGATAGGAAAAAAAAAATACTAAATAGAGTCATGTTGGGGTTAGAGTTGTTGTTGGAGTAGAAGTTATAAATAAATAAAAATATATATAAAAAAAGAAGTTATAAATAAATAAATAACATATATTTTTTTATTAAAGACTATTGGGAGATAGTTGGAGTGGTATTTACAAATACATTGTCAGGAAGTTTCTCTCTAACTGCCCCTCCGTATCTCTCTCCTATCTTTTCCATTTTTTTAATTTTTCTTTTCTTTCCCATACAATAAGATCATCCACTATCTCCCTTCTCATCTCTTCTTCTGTCAAACGCTATAAAAGTTGGAAAAAAAAAGAAGAAGGGAAAGGCTGGATTGGTGGAGATTGGACCTATAAAATTGAAAAATGGAAAACGTTAACTGAGAGAAAGATGCATCAGATCGTGAAATTGAGGTTCTATTTTTTTTTCTTATGTATTTTCTGTGTCTTTTCTCTGTGCAATTGTATTTCATTCTCTCTCCCTCTCTTTAAATCAGGATTTATTGGGTTGAGACTTGAAATTATATATGAACAATAAAAAAAAATACATAAAGTTACAAAAATATGGTACCTGTATCCAGTGAAATAATATGGTTTTTTAAAGAGAAAGTAAACTTTTGTTAGTGCAGTGCGGTTAGCGAAAAAAAAAACTGTTTTTGAAACCTCAGATTTTTTGCAGTCTAGTTAAGTGATAGTTATTTATATGTAGTTAGGAAAAAACAACGCCATGCTGGCTACCCAATAAAAAAAAGCAAACGTTGTACGGTGCTTGTCTCTTTTGGCTATGGTTAGGTATTTATTTTGGTAGGCATTGAAACGGATAGCATAAACCACCAAACGAAAAGGCATCTTTTTGCTGTGTTTAATTTAAATGAAGATGCAGCAGTATTTTGCAGAGCCACGTGCCACAACGAGGAACGGTCAAATAGGTGTAATTGTGAATAGACATGTTGAAAAGGCACAACTGTTCAGTGTTTTAAAATGTAAATGTGGGTGCAATTTATGTAGCCACGTGGCGCAATGTATAGCAGTCAACAAAAAATCAAACGTTTCGGCTATTAGTTATTACTAGTCGCTAACCCGTGCGATGCACAGGATAGTTAAATAAAAGGACAATTAACCAATATCACGTTAAAGTAAAAGAATTAGTGAGAGACTGATTTGCCCACCAAGAATTTAAAAGAAAAAAAAGATTGATATAATAAAATCTAAGAAATTTAGAAATAGAAAATTGGGTTAATAATATGCATATTATAGACATTTTGCTAGTTAGCGTTTAAAAAAAAATGGATCTGTCATAATTAAATAAAATACAATGGGAATAAATATTTAATTTCTATGCTTTTCTATAGTTTAGAAGTGTTGTCTAACGTAGAATGTTATTAGGTTGTAAGAAAATTTTTTATAAAATGTTAATACCATATATATATGCTTATATTGTAATATGCTTATATTGTCAAATTTTATAGAATCCCCAAATTCTACTTCAAAACCAAACAAAACCCTTCAAATTCAAAAAATTCATATATAATATACCAAATAAAAATTTACCACACCTTGGGTTGGAAAACATAGGTTGCAGTTTTGATTTTTCTCCAAAAAATAGAGATGTTTCATCTGTCATATACAATATAAAATAATTATTAGAAATTTCAACCCAAAAACCAAACCCACAAAAACACTATCAAAATATAGAGATTAACCCAAACACTTAGAAGAAAATAAATTCTAAACATAACAAAACAATAAGATAGAATGAAAATTTCAAGCACATATGAAAGCAAATAAAAAAGACAAAACCTACATTTTTTTTTTTTTTTAGTTGAGTCTCTCTCCTTCTTATTTTTTTTAATTTTAAAGTGAAGTTAAGTTTAGGGTTTTGAGATGGTAATTGCTAGGGTTTTAAGAAGAAAAGAGAGAGTCCTACCAGGAGTCTAAATAATATAAACAATTCAAAATATGGAACATTATCAAATTTATAACACCTAATTCCATTATCTTTTACGTTGAATCCAAACAAATAATTAATTGAAATTAATCCAAACAAATAATTAATCAACCAAAAATCAAAACTTTAATAAAAAAACAAAAAATCACATGAACCCAAATAAAAATTCTCAATAAAGTAAGAACATATAAAAATTTACCACACCTTGGACTGGAAGACATAGGTTGCAGTTTTGATTTTTCTCCAAAAAATAGAGATGATTTATCTGCCATATACAATATAAAATAATTATTAGAATTTCAACCCAAAAACCAAACCCATAAAAACACTATCAAAATATAGAGATTAACCCAAAACCTACTTTTTTTTTTTTTTTACGTGAGTCTCTCTCCTTCTTATTTTTTTAATCTTAAAGTGAAGTTGAGTTTAGGGTTTTGAGATGGTAATTGCTAGGGTTTTAAGGAGAGAAGAAAGAGTCCTGCCAGGAGTCTCTCTCTTTTTTTCTTAATCCTAAAGTTTTTTTTTTTTTTTGGTATTTTTATGCAAAAAACGTTATTTTAGGTCTAAGTGATTTATTTCCTTGTTTTTAGGTTCTTTTAATGTTTTTTTAGGTCAAATTTGGTTCATATTATGGTTAGGTATTGATTAGGGCTTATTTTAGAATATATTTTCTTGTCTATCAAGTTTTATGGAGCCCTTAAATAGGTCTCCAAGTTTGTATACGTTTTTCAATATTATTGATATTAATAAAAATTCAAACTTTTGTCCTAAAATAAAATGAATCTAAAAGAAAAAGAAAAAGAAAATAGTGATGATGTGGAAAATTGTGAGAGCTTCAAAGGTTTCGGTTTTATATATATATATATAGATTATATAGATATAGATTACTAGCCGCTAACCCATGCGATACACAGGAACAGCTACGGGATGAGTTTCAAAGGAAAAATAGCATTGATGTTTTATTTATTAGTTTTTATTGGGAAGGAATAAGAGATATTATGTTGCATTTCTAGTTTAGTTTGTATATATATATATATATATATATATTGTAAAATATATACCAAAATGTGCCTATTGAATGAAAATGTGCCTATTGATTGAAAATGTATCTATTAACAAAATATGTGCCTATTAACAAAATAGTTGCTAACCCGTGCGATACACGGGAATAGCTACGGGATGAGTTTCAAAGGAAAAATAGTAATGATGTATTATTTATTAGTTTTTATTGGGAAGGAATAAGAAATATTATGTTGCATCTCTAGTTTAGTTTGTATTTTATATATATATATATATATATATATATATATATATTGTAAAATATATACCCAAATGTGCCTATTAACTGAAAATGTATCTATTAACAAAATATGTGCCTATTAACTGAAAAGGTGTCTGTTGAATGAAAATGTACCTATTGAATGAAAAGGTTCTTATTGACCGAAAAGACACATGTTGAGGGTCATAATCCTTTTGGTATAAATAGTGGTTTATATTCATTTGGTAACTTCTTCTCAACTTCTTCTCTTTCATTTCTTTTTTTTTTTTTAGAAACACAAGAAACCTATAGGTATTCTTCAAAATTGCTATCTGTAAGTCGAGTTTTATTTTTTATTAAAAAAAGTGGAAAGGTCCAGGAATCATACCACACCAACAGACAAAAGTAGCAACAATAATACTAAACAATTTTTTCATTTGGCAACTTCTTTTCAACTTTCTCTCTTTCATCTTTCTTAACTTCTTCAATTGGCAATTGCCCCTGACCCTGCCCAAATAGTGACAAATAATTTTGTAAGTATGAATAAAGACTAACGGATGGCATCAAAGATATTGAATTGTATTAAACGTAATCAGTGCCTATTGAAAAAGGATTATAAAAATTGCTTCTTTGTATTCCATAATTGACAGAAAAGCTTTTTCTTTTCTTTTTTAATAAAAAAAATCAAGCCACATGCCCATATACCATTCACTTAACCCCTGGATCCTGCCACTATAACCGCAATTTCCTATTCAAGATCGTTCACTTCTTTCTTTTTATTTCAATTTTCTTTTACAATTTTTACATATTTTTCTTCTCAATGAAAGTTCTTTTATTTTAACAAATGCATCTTATGTGAAATAGTGAGTAGATGTTGAAACTTAATGGAAAAATAAAAAGGCACAATACTAAAACTTAACGGGAAAAATAAAAAGTCACAATTGTTTGAAGTTTTAAAATGTATACGTGGCATTAATTTATGTAGCTATGTGGCGCAATAAGAAGTAGTGTCGAAAAGATGCCTATTGAATGAAAATGTGTCTATTAACCGAAAATGTGTCTATTAAAAAATGAAAAGTCACAAATGTTCAGAGTTTTTAAATGTATACATGGCATTAATTTATGCAGTCACGTGGCGCAATGAGACGTGGTCAACAGAAAGTCAAACATTTCGGCTATTAGTTATTATATAGATGTAGGGACCAAAGTTTGGGCACTGCTTTTCCTTTGGATGGGTGGACTCAAACCCAGCTAGCCCGATACAATGAATTTGTAGAAAGTGGATTAAAGGGCCGGGTTTTAGCGAATGGACAACGGTTAGCATGGCGTTCATGACAACCAAACTGAGATGGACTGGGTTTTATGAAGAAGGTTTATCCTTGGCTCCATTTTGTGAGCTCCCTTCCTGAGGGGACCAATTAACCTTATTTTTTCCCACCTGGGACCAGAAGCCCCCTCTTCAGAAGAGCCTCTTACATTATATATCTCTTTTCAGTTAATTTTAGCCCTACATTTGTCGACCAAGCAGGTCACTACTCGAGTGCTTGTCCCATCAGCTGTTTTTCCATCCTTCTGTGAGTTGCAGTTACCAAGGCTGCAGTGTTCAGGGGTCATTTCCTCATTAATGCGGCCAGAACGCCAGCGGTGGGTATTTAATGAGGAGGTGACAGTTTGTCTTGGATTTGCTCCTCCACCATCCTCCCATGGTCGGCACATTACACTTGTTCTTTCTCTTGGATTGCTCTGGGAGGTTTCCTTTGATGGGGTGTTGACTCTCCCTCCTCTGGTCAGGGTTGGCCAAGGACATAGTTATCCTCGGCGGTCCTCCTGGATGATCCGGACTTTTTCATGTCGTCCTCAGAAGTTTCTTCTTCCTTGACATGGGCCTTGGGCTTGGTACGAAGTGGGCCGGGGTTGCCTAACTCCTTGGCCCCACAACATCATATTGACATGAAATTTTTTGTATTTTAAGAATATAAAGAACATGCAATTTAACAATTAGATTTTTAATATATGTAATCATGTTAATTTGTTTAGTGAGAGTTGTAGCTTAAGGCTACAAGTAAGTTTCTAGCCAAATTTTGTCCTTAAACTTTTGCCCTTAACAATATATAGGTTCTCACAAACAAAAAAGAAAAGCCCAAGAAAAATTTTATTAAACTAAAATTTTGAAAGAGATGTAGCATGTAGCATTGATAATGTGATTATCATGCAACAATTTCAAAATAAAAATAAATAAAAACAAAAACTCATAGAATGAAGTTATAAGACTTTATGCATTTTTGTGTGTGTGTTTTGTATCAATATATGAAATTTTCTTGTTATTATGTTTTGTATAATTTAAATTTCTTAATGACTATACTAAATAATAATAAGAAAATCCTAGAACGGCCACTGACTGAAGTACCAATTTCTTCTTCTAAATTTTTTTTTTTTTTAATTGCCAACTGTCAAAAGTTTTGTAGTTCAACTAAAACATATACTTGTTAGAAATATTAGTCCAATACTCAAGGCCCAAACCCAATCTTACTTTCTTCTTTTTTTTTCTTTTTTTCTTTTTTAAATTCAAACCCAATATTAATTGATTAAAAGAAAATTGAATTTATGTAACAACAGAAAGGTTAACTATTCCTTAGCTGTAAAGATATGTAGCCATGAAATAGGTCATTACTATGAACTATGTAATTCTCTCGTGTTCTTTATTCTTCTCTTTTATGCTTCCACTCACACTATTTCTATAACCTCCAATTTATTTAACAAGGTATCAAAGCGTTTTTAATAGGTAACAATAGGGATGGTTAAGGTATCATAGGCTTTGATACCTATTTGCTATGTGTATAACCAAATAATATTGGGTTTATAAAAAATAGAAAGACAATCACACAAGGAGTACAAATATTTACAATGTTCGGCCTTAAGCCTATGTCCCTAAGTGGCATCCATGAAAAAAATTTACTAAACAACAAAGAGACTACAAAAGTGGTACAAAAGACACTCCCAAAAAAAAAAAAACCCAAATTCCAAATACAGCTAATTAATCTCAAATGTTTTGTGTGTTGGCAAAATTTGTAACCAAAACCTTGTTTCAAATATAATTGAGTCGTCAATTTTAGTGTCAAGATTAGTGTTTGAAGACATAAGAAACTACTCAAAATTTGAAGTTTCAACTGCCTCAACTTCAATTTCTATTCTTATTAACTAATCAAGCCTCGAGCAAACCATTTTTTCCATCTGCAGCCCATGACCATGACCAAAGACCAAGGGAGTCGATTCTGTACCGTACCGGCCAGTATATACCGTACCGGCAAGCAATCCGGTACATATAGCTCCTCTTGTTTCGTACCGGAAAAAATACTAGCCGTACCGGTCATGTACCAGCCAATTTCGGGCAATACCGGGCGTACCGGTCGGTACAAAAAAAGGTTTTTTTTTTTTAAGTTTTGTAATTTTTGAATTTTTGTTAGGGCAGAATGGTAACTTATTTGAATTAACGTATTACTATTATTTGTTTTCTTAGTATGCAATGGTAACTTTTAAGTTTTCTATTTTTTATATTGTGTTTTTTTTTCTTTTAATTGATATTAAAGTCTAAAATCATGAATAATTAGTTCTGAATTGAGGAAATGTTTTATGGTAAACTTTTATATTTATTATAATACACACACACACACACACACATATATATATATATGTATATATTTATAAATATAAAAATAGCGGTAAACCCGAAACAGTACACCGGTATTGATGGGTATCCGAAATATAGCTGGCCAAACCGGTACAACCTCCGGTATGGTATTGACTCCCTTGCCAAAGACATAGGGATCAATGCACTAGGGTACCAAAATATATTTAAAGACATATTAGGTTATTATAAACATAGGGAGAACGCTCCATGAAGAAGAAATCTTGTTGTAATGATGACTGTGAGCCAAGGGTCTATATATACCAAACATTGTCTCCAAAACTGAATTGAAGATCAAGAAGTGTTCTGAGTGAAGTTTATGAACGAGACTATTGCAATTAAGTTTTTGTTGTGGTGAGTTAGACACAATTTGAATATCCATGCACCATCAAAGAGATTCACAAGACAAAAAAAGTCCAACTGAGTTGCGTGTGATCAAGTGAGGAAGTCGTATTGTATGTATCAATAGTAGGATTGGGATATTTTGTATTGTAAAGTTCCATTTTGTCTCAGTGAATTCTTCAACTTGCATGATAAGCTAAACAACACCCGTAGTGTCAGGGTTTTTTCTTCATAACTATATTGCTTGTATCAAATTTACTGTGTTGTATTTTATTTTTGCCATATGGTTGCAACCATCAAATGTTAAATTGGAGCTATGCATAATTTGAATAATTAATCAACTTGGACAACTGATCAAAATCTGCGGTGGTCTAAATTTCTCTACACACCCAAAGAGCTCTCTCAAACAAAAATAGAGAAAACCCTATTATATAAATTTAAATAAAGTTGCGGCGTAACCATTATTTAAGCCGCAACACAATTATATATTTAACAGGCGTGGGAGTCGGGTAGGTATGAGAGCAATCCAAAGTCAGCAAACTAAGTCCTATAATCACTAGCTTATCAAAAAAAAAAAAGTCCTATAATCACTAGGACTCAATCAACCATGTTAAACAATACAACCATCAACATTAAGTCAGCAAACTAAGTTCTATAATCACTAGGACCCAATCAACCATGTTGAACAATAAAACCATCGACATTAAAAATCGCCACTTATTGGCTTGAATTTGTCAAGTTGTAATAATAATAGTTAAATTAAGTTTTTTTTTTTTTTTTTTTTTGTTTGAGAAGAGGTAAATGTTATTTTATTGAAAACAACTCATAGGTCATTCTGGAATACATCATCCAAATCACTAGGCAACTCTTCTACCCATACATCTGTGTCTGCAGTTAAAACTGCTCTACGTGCTAGAGAGTGTGCTTATGAATTACCCTCTCTAAAAACATGGTGAAAAGAACAGGTCTGCATCGTGGCACCTAATCTTCGCGCATCCTCAATCACATGCCCATACAACATGAGACATCTACCGGAGTCCTGTAAAGCTTGGATCACCCTTTTGCAATCACCTTCAACCATCACCCTTAGGAAACTCATCTCTGTAGCTAGCTGTACTGCCCTTTTGGCAGCCAAAGCCTCTGCCATCTCCACGGATTGGGGCAACGCCACCTTTTGGCTAAGAGCTGCCAACACATTCCCTCTATAATCCCTCACAACCACACCCAGCCCCGCAAAACCCAGGTGATCGAACAAGGCAGCATCGAAGTTGGCTTTGAACAGGTTTTCCGTCGGTGGGGACCAACGTACATGGGCCGGTCTGGGAGTCACCAATAACTTCGGTTTATGGGCTTCAAAATATTCTTCCACCATTGCTTTTGCTCTCCTTCTGATCTCAAATAGCGGCCATGTGGTTTGACGTTCCCGGATATGATTCCGTCATTGCCATAAGCTCCAAGCTATGGTTGCAAACCAAGCCGTTCGAAAGGTGGACCTCTCCTTATTCACCATCTCAAATAAATCCATGAAGGATCGGTGTTGTTTCTTATAGAGAGCCGCGAAACTCCTTTCAGCCTTCCAAACCGTTTGGGCTTGCTCACAGTACCACAGAGAATGCATGACCGTCTCCTTCCCATCCTCATAGAGAGAGCAAGCTTCATCCACCATGATATTCCTAGTCCGTAAGTTTGGCTTAGTGGGAAGTGAATCTCTGAGAACGCGCCACACAAAGTGCCTAATCTTACTAGGAGCATGGATTTGCCACACTCCTTTCCATATCGTTGCAGCAGCATCTGTGGAAGAGGAACTTGAGTGTTCTTGAGACACTTCATTTTCCTGTAGTCTATAGGCAGACCGAACAGAGTACTCACCATCAGGAGTTAGGGGCCAGACAAGTGTATCATTATCCTCCACGTCACTGACAATAGTTCTAGCAATCATTGAGGCTTCCCACGGGTAGAACATGGCTTCAATAAGGTCCACATTCCAAACCTTAGAGTTAGGCAGGAATAAGTCACAGACTTTATTGATCTCTGCATCAACTCTTGGAGACACCACCTTCCCATAACTTAAATCTGGAAGCCATCTTTGGTCCCAAATATCAATCCATTTCCCATCTCCAACCCGCCAAACAGCTCCTTTATGAATAACTTCCCGCGCCTGCAAAATGCTCTTCCACGCATAAGAGCACTTGGGATGGATGGGAGCATCTAGAATATTGCCATGTGGAAAATATTTGGCACTAAAAACCTTGTACAGTAGCGTAACCCTACAATGGAAGAGGCGCCAAACCTGCTTTGCCAACATTGCAATATTGAACTTTTGAATGTCACGAAACCCCATACCTCCCACCGATTTTGAAGCACACATAGTTTTCCAATTCACCCAATGAATCTTTTTATTCTCTCCTTGTCCCCACCAAAATTTACGAATCATGGCTTCTATATCCTTGCATAGGCTTGTTGGCAATCGAAACACATTCATAGAGTAAGTAGGGATAGATTGGATGACCGCCTTTATCATAACCTCTTTTTCGGCTTGTGATAGGAGTTTCTCTTTCCACCCTTGCATCCTAGACCAAATCCTTTCTTTTATTTGAGTAAAGCTTGCTTTTTTGGACCTCCCAATGAAAGAAGGTAAACCCAAGTATTTCTCATAATGTTGGATAGCAAGCACATTTAAGGAATTTTTTATAACTTCTTGGGCTTGCTCACTTGTGTTCTTGCTAAAAAAGAGAATAGTCTTCTCCTTGTTTACCACTTGGCCCGTTGCCTCCTCATAATAGTCGAGAATCTGTTGAATCTTCTCACACTCCTCCAAGGTGGATCTACAAAATAGTAGACAATCATCTGCAAAGAATAGATGGGTAAGTTTTGGTCCATTCCTGCAAATAGAGAATCCATGTATGTCCCTACTTTCACTAGCTTGGTTGAGTAAGGCATTCAATCCCTCTGCACAAAAGAGAAAAAGGTATGGCGATAGTGGATCACCCTGCCTTAAGCCCCTTGTGGGAGTGATTAAACCCTTTGGTTCTCCATTAACCAAGATAGAGTAGGTCACCGTGGAAATGCACTCCATAATCAGAGCAACCCAAGACTCCTGAAAACCCATCTTCAACATAATTTTTTCCAGGAAACACCACTCCACCCTGTCATAGGCTTTACTCATATCCAGTTTAAGCACCATAAAACCTGTCCTCCCTGTACAGTTAGTCTTCATATGGTGCAAAGACTCAAAAGCAATAAGGACATTATCAGTAATAAGCCTATCAGTTATAAAAGCACTCTGTGACTCTGATATGATCTCATTAAGAATAGGCTTAAGGCGGTTAGCAATGACCTTACTTATAATCTTGTAAATAACATTACATAGACTAATAGGTCTAAAATCAGCCACTCTTTCCGGGATTTTTACTTTTAGGATAAGGGTGATAAAAGTATGGTTTATGGATTTAAGCAAAGAACCAGAATTCAAACATGAAAGAACAGCCTGGGAAATGTCCATACCAATATCCGACCAATATGTGTGATAGAATAGGGGAGGCATCCCATCTGGTCCTGGAGCCTTCAACGGAGCCATATCCTTGACTGCCTTCTCTACCTCACCCACTGTGTATGCTTGTGCCAACTTAGTTCTCATACTATCTGTCACCACTTCTTGTACTCCATTCAGTATCCGCTCCATATTCTGAGGATTTGAAGAGGCAAACAACTTCTCATAGAAGCCAACCAGCAAACCCGAAAAAATGTGCTCATCATTTCTCCACTCACCCTCCTCATCCCTCAACCCTCTAATGAAATTTCGCCTCTTTCTTTAAGTAGCAACCCCACGAAAAAATTTGGTATTCTTATCACCATTCTCAAGCCATTGCACCCATGATCTCTGTTGCCACATCTTCTCTTCCTTCTCTAATAAATGGTTCGGCTCTTTTCTGATAGTTTCTACTTCCTGGTGAGCCCCACCTCTTGCTGATGACTCTTCAGCCACCCACAATCTCTTCCTTGTTTCCTTTATCCTGTTCTTAACGTTTCCAAAAGATTCTCTGCTCCACTTCTTCAGTTTCATCTTACACTTCTTCATTTTAGTTGTGGCAGTAACCATAGGATTCCCCACCACTGGTTCAGCCCAAGCTTCACTTATTACCGCTTTACAACCCGGATCGGCCACCCATATAGATTCAAATCTAAACGGTTTCCTTCTCCATCTTTGCTTTTCTCCATTCCCATTCAAAGATAACAGAATTGGTCTATGGTCTGATGTGAAACAGTGAAGGTGCTGAATCCTAGCAGTAGGGAAGCGTGAAACCTAATCATAGTTAGCCACCCCACGGTCTAACCTCTCCCATATCAACTCTCCTCTTCTCCACCCATGCCAAGTGAAGTCCGGCCCTGAGTATCCAAGGTCCACAAAGCCGCAATGATCCAACACTTCCCTAAACATCTGCATCTATGAGTGGGAATGAGGTGCACCACCTTTTTTATCACATACCTCCAAAAGCTCATTGAAATCACCAACACAGCACCATGGAAGCTTTGGTTTTGAGCTCAACATCCTCAACATATCCCACCCCTCACTCCGACGACTATGATCTGGTTCTCCATAAAATCCCGTCATTCTCCACGCACTCTCCAAACCACCATTCACTATAGCATCAATATGATATTTTGAAAAACTATCCACCCACACCCTATCTCTTCCTTTCCACATAAGAGCTAACCCACCGCCCCACCCATCACTAGGGACAGTGAACAAACCATCAAAATCAAACTTATTCTTTAACCTCTCCATCTGTGACTTGCTTGACCATGTTTCGGAAAGAAACACAATCATGGGATCTTAAGCTTGTATAATATCACCAAGCTCTCTTTCTGCCCGGCGGTTCCCAAGCCCCCAGCAGTTTCACACTAAGAGATTCATTGCATCCAACAAGGCTGGGAACCAGCCTCTACCGATATCTCCTTGTTTGTTTTAGTCCTCTTCTTTTTGCAGCTCACTGCATGGTCCTCTTCTTCTAAATACTTACGTAAATTTATTTTCAGCGTCATGGGCTCTTTTTTCATCCCACTACTCCCTTCATTAGATATTCCTTGGGCCCATCTTCTATTTTCGTTACCCTCATTCCCATCCTGACCGATCTTGGAATTAAGGGGCCTCACAAGACCACCTAGTTGGCCCATTTGACCAAGCCCATCAACTTCTAATGCTTGCTTACTATCCGGTCCCACCTCTGTTATTCTTTCTACGGTTTCAAATTTGTTCAGCTCCTTATCAATTTCCTCCAATTGCACCTGAAAAGCTAAATCTGAATCAGTGCTAACAGTCATCCTAATAACTCCCCTTGAGACGTTGACGTCCATGATTTCTGCACCTGCCATAATCATTTCCTCTGAATTCGGCCTTTCCTGAAAAAGGTCCTTCTGGTCAACTCTCCTCTCCAGGTCATTACCATGATTGCTCCGTCAGTCCACCTCGCTTTCAACACCCATCATCGCGGCTCCACCATTTGTTTCACTCTCAAGCTCATTTATGTTACTCCCTGTGCCATCCACCCCACCATCCACTCTATCTTCCTCATACCCCTTAACACGGATCACAGACTTTTTTAATGGATGCGGGGTCGATGCACGAAGCCAAGATCCAAATTGTTTATCACCCACATTCTGTGCTCCTCTCGGTCTTGGCCCCAACGTACAATCTCTATCACTATGAGTAAGTTTTCCACATTCATAACAAATGATAGGAAGACGTTCATACCTGAAACTAACCCACCCATCAACGCCTCTCGTCGTTGTGATTCTCCGCCCCCTGCACAGAGGTTTCGTTATATCAATGTTAACCCGGATTCGTAAAAAAGTGTATACAACATCCTCAACCACCTCACCAGCCAGAGAAACAATCTCCTTTGCCATCTCCATCGATGCGCTTCGGATCGGAATATCATGGACCTGAATCCAAAAGCTCGTTCTATCAAAGATCACATTCTGGATGGGAGTAGTCTTCTCTACTCGTTTTAGGGCCACAAGATGTTTATCAAATGACCATGGTTCACCTTGCATAACCCAAACAACATCTTCTTCATTGGAAAACATAAATAGAACCCTATGGTTTCCCATATCCCTGACCTCAAAACCTTTTTTCGTACGCCATACCAATCTGAAGGTTCGAGCAACAGCCTTAATACTGATAGCCCTTCTTTTGAAAAATCTTGCTGCAACGAAGTATTCCTCCCCCTCCGTTTCGTCTCAGACTTGATACTTACTACCTTCACTTTCTGACAAAGAAAACTTCCCCCACATTTCAGAAAGCCTCTCCATAGCACCTCTGTGATGAATAGACAAAGCCTGTACTCGTACTAGAAACTGTTTAACCAAAAGACTCAGCCGCCTCACTCAAAAGTAGGCACTCTTTTCACTGAAACCTAAGGTTTTTGGGAGCGCCGAAACCCTAGGTCAGGAAACTTTTTAATAGTTAAATTAAGTTGTAATGTTGGGAAGACTAAAATCCTAGTTAAACTTTATTTTATTTATTACTGCGTATCATTGTCGTGATAGTCACTCTACAAGTACAAATTTTTTGTAAAGTGGGGAGTAAGGGCTGGAGTTCAAGTCCCCAAAAAAGATTTCACACACGTACACTTAGATTAGGTTATAGTAGAATTTATATCTTATATAAAAAAAAAATAAAAAAAAAATAAAACTTTATTTTATCTTTTTTTTTAATGGAAGGTCTGTTTTAAACTTTATTTTATCCTAGATATGTATCTTTTATCTTTTAGTATGGTCTATGGAAGAAGACAATGAGTTTTTCTTTTTTCTTTTTTGAGAAGAAATAATGAGCCTAACTCTAACATTTGGGATTTATATTTTACATGAAAAGTTAACAGTATTCTTCATTTATTTTCTCTCTATTAAAATTGAGAATGATTTCAAAAGTTGACCATTTTTTTCTATTTAAATATATTATATTGAATGATGTTCATTTAAAACTTAAAATTTTAAAAATGTAAATATTTTTATAATGAATAAATAATTTTTAGACTGTAGAAAAGGAATAGTATTCATAAATAAGTTTAGTGAATAAAAAATCAATAATGTTAATACTTCGTACTTTCACACACGCTATTACAACTGTTCTATGTGTGAATTGTGATTAGCTATCTATCATTATTACAGGACACAACATTTTTTTCCCTATCACCGCAATCTATCATATAGGACAATTATGACAAAATATGTGTGAAAGTGTGGAGTATTAGCATTATTAATAACAAATTTCACAAGTTTTTTCCAAAACTATTGGTTGCAAATATAATTAAAACATAATATTTGGGTTTACGGAGAAGCCATATTGCACCAATCATTACCTCTAATCTCAACAGGTTGTAACATTAATTAGTATTCGTAGCAGATAGCTCCCCTTAATGAATCTAAGCGTGCGTTTGGTAATCAATTTTAAATTTGTTTTTTTATGTTTAAATTATCTATTCTTTGCAAATCTCACACTATTTTTATCTCAGCTTTATTTTAAATAATTTAAATTTAAATTTTTTTTAAAATAAGTCAATTTTTAGCTGCTTGTTTAATATTATGCAAATAAGCTAACAAAATTAAGCAATTTCCAAAGTCTACTAACTCAAACAAAACTTCATCAAAAAAATAATAAGTCAAACAGTCCCTTTTCCCAAAAAAATAAAATAAAATTTAAATGTAAGTAAAAAATAAATGGCCTTAAGAAGTTCCCCCGAAGCAGCCCAGGGTTGACCCCTGAATAAGAGTACCTTTGGCAAATTTCATGGCTAAATCCATGAATTTTCACCCTGGTCTCTTTAGAAAAGTCAAAAAAGGTTAGTGGAAAAAATAAGTTGGTTTAGAAATCTCGGAGATTGAGAAGCTTGCCAGATCAAGATATGGAGATTTCCCATAGAATGGTTATCCCAACCTTACTGTTGTTTGTGCTTTTCATCGTAGACCTTGTAGAAGGCCACAATAGGTGTGGACACCATGGCCCAGAAATCCGATTTCCTTTCCGACTCAAAGACAGGCAGCCAGACCAACACAGTGGCTATCCTGGCTTTGATCTCTACTGCTCTGATAAACATGATACGGTGCTCGAGCTGCCTACTTCAGTAAAAGTCTTTGTCAACCGCATTGATTACAAATCTCAGTTAATTCAAGTTACTGACTCAGATAATTGCTTTCCTCAGAAAATTCTAAGACTCAATTTATCTTTCTCTCCTTTCCAATTCAAAAATTATCTTTTGGACTATGCCCTTTTCAATTGTACGCCAGAATCAAATTTGGAATATAACCGTCTGATCAATTGTCTTAGTAGCTTTTCAACCTCAGTTTATGCTTTTCTTTCGGATGATAACATCTACGACTTCCCCATATTATCATGTACAAAGATGTATACTGTTTCATCGGTCCCATCTCATATATGGGATTCTCATTTTCTTGAATTGACATGGTCCGAACCTAAGTGCGGAGACTGTGAAGTGAAAGGCGAGAAGTGTAGATTTAAGAATATTAGCACTGATTTCAACATTGAGTGCTTCAATCCCGACAAAAACAAAGGTATTGTATTCTACCCAATTTCCACTATTATGATCACACAAGTTCTTCATGTTTAATGCCGACATGTATTGATTTGATCACTTTTATGATCACGCAAGTTCTTCACGTTTAAAGCCTACATGCATTGATTTGATCAAGCTTAGTTATTTATAAATGCTCTGCAACGGTAATTTACTATATCTATCCATTAAGGGTCTGTTTGAAATCCACTTATTTTGCTGAAATTGAAAACTTTTTACTAAAAGTAGAGTAGATAAAGGTAAAAGCTAGCTGAAATAGTACAGTGGGAACTATGAATATATCAAAAAGTGCAGTGAGACCCATAAATAGTAGCAAAATAAGCTGAATAGTAAAATAAGTTAGTAAAAATAATTTTTGCCAAACACACACTAAGTGTTGGTTTTCCAACCAAAAGAACATTATTTCAGAACTAGCTAGGGTAGTGTCTCCAAGAAAATTATGATGCTCTCAAGGATTAAAACGACATGAGACTCCCTCATTCACATTAATGTAAGATTTACCACAAATTTAATTAATAAAACAAGCTATTATGTGAAAAGAGAAAGTATCAGACTATCAGTTATACGCCCGATGTACTAAATGACTACTTGTGTCTCAAAAAGACTTTAATACACTGATAGCTCATTCGTGGGAAGTTGGAACCAAACCTAAGGGTATCAACATAAAACTGGGTTTTTTTTTTAAATAATACTAAACCTCAAATTATTTTGTTAGTTAGCACACTTTTAAAATTATTTAGGAAACTAACATCTCGAGTGCAATAAACTCGATTTTGGAGTGCTAAAATCGAGTCCATTGAACTCAATTTCATTTAAATTCAAATCGAGCCTTACAAACTCGATTTCACACTCTTGCCTTCTTCCGTTAGCAACACACTTTGTCTCTCCCTCACTCAGATCACTCAATAAATCCAATGACTCAGATCACTCAACAAACCCAATGAAACATCAAGAATCAAGAAACCCAAAGACCCAGAGAGAGAAACAGCAAGAAACCCACCCAAAGATAAACATCAAACCCCGTTGCCGTCGCCTGCCTTTGCCGCCTGGGTTCAATCGCCGCTGCCTTCGCTATCACTGCCTCTGGTTTGTTTTTTCTGTCTTCGTGATTTGGGTTTTTTGTTTTTCATGGGTTTCTTGTTCTTCATGGGTTTCTATCTTCGTTTGTTTGGGTTTTTGTCTTTGTTGGTTTGGGTTTCTTCATGGGTTTTGGGTTTCTTCATGGGTTTAGTTTCTGGGTGTGAGTGACAGAGTGTAACAGAAAAGCATGGATGAGAAATCAAGTTTGTAAGGCTTGATTTCAATTTAAATGAAATGAGTTCTACAAACTCGATTTATATGCCACGATCCTGAAATCAAGTTCAATGAACTCGATTTAGCACTCCCAAAATCGAGTCTATTATACTCAAGATGTTAGTTTCCTAAATTGTTTTGAAAACATGCTAACTAACAAAATTGTTTGAAAATTAATTTTATTTTGAAAAAAAAAATCCACATAAAACATATCTAAAAGGATTAGAATTTTTTTTTTAGAAGACTAAAAGGATTAGCTTAAGTGTGGTAATTGACTAATTGAGGGAAAACCATTGCTAAGAAAATTAGATCTGTTAAAAGCTTATACATGGACACAAGCTCTGAAATTTAATGCAATATAACCTTGCTAACAGTGAAAAAATTTTACACAATTATCTTTTGTTTCAAATAGGTGTAATTAGAAGCTGATTATGTTAAAATCTTTTACAGGTAGATCAACAAAAATACTGACTACTGGTGAGTTGTCCGTTGACCATTTGTAAGATATACTGTGTATATTTTTAGTTTTCTTGGCTCACAAATTAATGTTTAAAATGCAGTTTCCATCTTGGGGTCATTTCTTTTGCCACTAGTGGTCTATGCATTCTACCGTGTCTATCGTTATGACATAACAGAAAAAGAAAACCAAGCAAGGATTGAAAAGTTTTTGGAGGATTACAAAGCTCTCAAGCCCACAAGGTACTCATATGCCGATATTAAAAGGATTACAAATCAATTAACAGAGAAGTTAGGTCAAGAAGCCTATGGAACAGTGTTCAAAGGAAAGCTTTCTAGCGAAATCCATGTTGCCGTGAAGATCTTGAACAGTTCCACGGGAGATGGGGAAGAATTCATAAATGAAGTGGGAACAATGGGTAGAATCCACCATGTTAATGTAGTTCGCTTGGTTGGCTATTGCGCTGATGGATTTAGAAGAGCTTTACTTTATGAGTTCTTACCAAATGATTCACTAGAGAAGTCCATTGCCCCGGTAGATTCTAACAGTTTTCTTGGTTGGGAAAAGCTACAAGACATTGCTCTTGGCGTAGCAAAAGGAATTGAATATCTTCACCAAGGATGTGATCAACGAATCCTCCATTTTGACATTAAACCTCATAATATTTTGCTAGACCAAGATTTCAATCCCAAAATTTCTGATTTTGGTCTAGCCAAGTTATGTGCAAAGGATCAAAGTGCAGTGTCCATGACTACAGCCAGGGGAACCATCGGTTACATTGCACCCGAAGTGTTCTCTAGGAACTTTGGGAAAGTGTCTTACAAATCAGATATTTATAGTTTCGGTATATTGTTGCTTGAAATGGTTGGAGGAAGGAAAAATGTTGATGTAAATGTGGAGACCGCCACTAGCAAAATATATTTCCCAGAATGGATTTACAATCTATTAGAGCAAAAGGAAGACCTACGAGTCTATGTTGAGGATAGTGGAGATGCTAAAATTGCAAAAAAATTAGCAATTGTGGGACTTTGGTGCATCCAGTGGCACCCAACAGATCGCCCTTCCATCAAAGGTGTGGTTCAAATGTTGGAGGGAAAAGGGGATAAGTTAACCATGCCTCCTAATCCCTTTGCCTCTTCAAGCTCAACAAGTGGCAATGTAAGTATGCCTACAAGGCGTCTAAACCAAGAGTTAGAAGTCATCCCAGAATCAGACTAAGTATTTAAATGATAATATAGATTGCAATTATGTTTTATTTTAGGATTGAAATTATTAATACTGTGGTTATTGTAGGGACAGCTTTTTTATATCAAGTGTAAGCAAGGTAATGTATCTTTTAATTTCTTGATGAGGTAGGGAAAAAATATAAGGTTTAAATTTTTATGTTTTATTTTTATAATTTTCGTAATTTTTTAAAATAAGGCTTTATTCCTTATTTTGGAGAGTTTTTAAGAGTAGTCAAAATTGAGCCCTAATAAGGAATGGTATAAATTAAGATTTGTTTAATAATTTTTTTTGTTAGAATTTCTTATTTTTGAGCCTAATTTTGTGTTAACGAATGAAGTTTCCTAGTCACACTAGGACTTCCTTGGAGCTTTCCAATATAACTTAGAAGTAATGCTATGGGTACTATAAGTTTTACTACGTTGAGCTTTTAAACTGATGTGTCACCAATCACAAAGAAACAATTCAAATATTTATTTACAAGGTGGTTTAAGCCCATCAATCATATTCATTGATGTAGAGGGAAATGATGAAGACAAACTGAATGGAACATGCTTAATTTTGTACTTAGCAAGTAGCCTCCATTGTAACTATCAAAATATCAACAACAAAAAAATCTTAAATTTACACAACCTAATCTTCTTCTTCTTTTTTTATATACAATGATAGTTGGGGGTGGCGGGATTTATACCTTGGATGTCTCCGTTAATAACACTAGAATATGCTAGTTAAGCTACAAATCTCTTAGCAATCCAAGTCAAATAATACATAAATACTTAAGATTATACAATTCAAAAATGTTCACTAATCTTATCATCACCATAAAAGAACCAAAAACAAAAACAAAAACAAAAACAAAAACTAGATTTGGAGCATCTAATGTTATCAATCTCGTCAACTACACATGTGCATGTATAATATAAATCAAGTTGGTTTACCTACAAAAGATAACTAATTATTTAAATCTTTAAAAATAAAACATAACATATTAGGTAAATAAAAATAATTAAATAATTATTATGAATTACACTTTAATCTACTTAATAGTAGTTGTAGATCTAACAATAAAAATATTCATATTCATACTTGAGATTTGCACCTATTAGTGAATAATTTCTTCAGTATTTTGACTATTTTCATTTACATTAAAAAATACTAATATAACTTTAAGTTGTTTGTCGACCATTTGTAAGATATATATACTACAAATATTTTTAGTTTTCTCAACTCACAAATTAATGCTTAACATGTAGTTTCCATCTTGGGGTCATTTCTTTTGGCATTAGTGGTCTATGCATTCCACCATGTCTATCGTTATGACAAAACAGAAAAAGGAAATCAAGCAAGGATTGAAAAGTTTTTGGAGGATTAAAAAGCTCTCAAGCCCATAAGATACTCATATTCTGATGTTAAAAGGATTACAAATCATTTAACAGAGAAGTTAGGTCAAGAAGCCTACGGAACAGTGTTCAAAGGAAAGCTTTCTAGCAAAATCCATGTTGCCGTGAAGATCCTGAATAGTTCCAAGGGAGATGGGGAAGATATCATAAATGAAGTGAGAACAATGTGTAGAATCCACCATGTTAATGTGGTTCGGTTGGTTAGATTTTGAGCTGATGGATTTAGAAGAGCTTTAGTCTATGAGCTCTTACCAAATGATTCACTAGAGAAGTTCATTTCCCCAATAGATTCTAACAATTTCTTTGGTTGGAAAAAGCCACAAGACATTGCTCTTGGCATAGCAAAAGAAATTGAATATCTTCACCATGGATGTGATCAACAAATCCTCCATTTTGATATTAAACCTCATAATATTTTGCTAGACCAAAATTTCAATCCAAAAATTTTTTATTTTGGTTTAGCTATGTTTTGTGCAAAGGATCAGAGTGTAGTGTCCATGACAACAGCCAGGGGGACCATTGGTTACATTGCGCCCGAAGTGTTCTCTAGGAACTTTAGGAAAGTGTCTTACAAATCAGATATTTATAGTTTTGGAATATTGTTGCTTGAAATGGTTGGAGGGAGGAAAAATGTTGATGTAAATGTGGAGACCACTAGCTAAATATATTTTCCAAAATGAATCTACAATCTATTAGAGCAAAATAAAGACCTACAAGTCTATGTTGAGGATAATGGAGATGCTAAAATTGCAAAAAAAAATTAGCAATTGTGGGGCTTTGGTGCATCCAGTAGCACCCGATAGATTGCCCTTCCATTAAAGTTGTGGTTCAAATGTTGAAGGGAAGAAGATGAGTAAAGCGTGCTTCCTAATCCCTTTGCTTCTACAAGCTCGACAAAGGACAATGCGAGCATGCCTGCAAGGCGTCTAAACCAAGAGTTAGAAGTCATCCTAGAATCAAACTAAGTATTTAAATGATAATATAGGTTGCAATTATGTTGTACTTGAAATTATTAATATTGTGGTCATTGTAGGGACAATTTTTTTTAATATCAAGTATGAGAAAGTTGATGCTTATAAAAAAGTATCTTTTAATTTCTTGTTGAGGTAGGAAAAAATATAAGGTTTAAATTTTTATGTTTATTAAGTTTATATTTTTTTTATAATTTTCACAAATTTTTTTTAAAGAAGGTTTTATTCCTTATTTTGGAGAATTTTTAAGAGTAGTCTAAATTGAGCCCTTTTATGGAATGGTATAAATTAAGATTTGTTTGAATTTGTTTAGGCAAATTTTCTTATTTTTTAGCCTAATTGTGTTCTTCACATGAATGAATTTTCCTAGTCGTGCCTAGGACTTCTTTGGTTCTTTCCTATATAACTTAGGAGTGGTGCTTATGGGTACTACAAGTAGGGGTGTCCACGAGTCCCCCAGACTTGATCAACCCGCCAAACCCGCCTGAAACCAAGCCGCCACCACCCGAACTGACCAATCCAACGGTCAGCAGTGGGTCGGTTGGCAGGTTTCCTCCCCAAAAACCCGAGCCACCCATCCCGACCATAAAATCAACAAAATCCAATGACATTCAAAGGTTTTCCGACAAAAATTTACAAATACCGGCAATATTTTTGCTTTTCCGACAAAGAGCTACTTGAAATCCACCATATCCAGCTAGATCTCGTCGAGATCTAGTCCAAATTCAACAGATCCGGCCAAGTATCGACCAAATCTCAACCGATCCGACGAAATATCGGCATCGGCGGTGAAACCCGAAACCGACTGACACAAACCTGAAACCCGACGAACCCGAACCGGACAATCTGACTACTATTATAGGTCGGTTTTGGTTTTTTTTTCACCCACCCAAAAAATTCAGGTCGAGTCCGGGTCAAGCACAAACCCAACCCGACCCATGGACACCCCTGGCTACAAGTTTTACTATATTGAGCTTATAAACTGATGTGTCACCAATCACAAGAAAACAATTCAAATATTCATTTATAAAGTCGTTTAAGTCCATCAATTATATTCATTGTCATATCATATAAATTGCACGTGTTGTAGAGGGAAATGATGAAGGGAAACTAAGTGGAACTTACTCAATTTCGTACTTATCAACAACCAAAAAATCTTAAACTTACACAACCTAATTTTTTTTTTCCTTTTAATACAATGATAGGTGGGGATAGCAAGATTTAAATCCTAAATGTCTCCATTAATAACACTAGGATTTGCTAGTTGAACTACAAAGCTCTTGGCAATCCAAGTCAAATAATACATAAATATTTAAGATTATACAGTTCAAAATTGTTCACTGGTCTTATCATCATCATAAAATGACCCAAAAAAATAAAAACACTAGACGTGAAGCATCTAATGTTATCAATCTCATCAGCTACACATGGACATGTATAATTATAAATCAAGTTGGTTTACCTACAAAAGATAACTAATTATTTAAAGTTTTGAAAATAAAACATAACATAATAGGTAAAGAAAAAAAAGTAAATAATTATTATGGATTGCACTTTAATCTTCTTAATATTAGTTGTACATGTAACAACGAAATATTCATATTCATACTTGAGAATTTCACCATGAGTTAGTGAATAATTTCTTCAATATTTTGACTATTTTCATTTGCAATATAAAATTTTAATATAACTATAGTATACAATTAAAATGGGTCAATGACTCAATAAAGAAGTAAATTTTTATAACTATGACTAGTCTCTATAGGGCTTAAATATTACCTTCAAACCTATGGAACTAAGTTCAAGTGCAAATCAAAAGATAATATCGATACAAAATAAGAATTTTACCTCCAAATAATAAAGAAACAAAAGAAAAAGGCCCAAAAAAAAAAAAAAAAAGATTCATGTGTAATGTGTTAAAAAGGGGGTCGAAGGAAGGAAGCACGGTCACTAATTATTGCAAATAAGTATTTGATCTGTTTCTCAAAAAAAAAAAAACAAGTATTTGATCAGCAAGGTAAGGTGGAGTAAGTAAAAACATAGATGTGGTTTCGGACCGAACATCTTTTGGGCCCAATTTTTAGCCCAAGGATTTCCCCTGGGTCTGTTGGGCTTGGGCACCAAGAATCCCTTGGATGCATTGGGCCCCTTTTTACCCCTCCTGCATTGCTTTGTTCAATTGTTTACCAATTGAAAGAATCTACTATTGTTTTTACTTTTTCCTTAAGCTCATTTTTTGTTTTTACTTTTTACTTAAGCTCATTTTTTTGTTTTACGAGTCCCGACTAGCTACCGGATTAAACAGGGGCGCCAAAGTCAAAGTGTTAACCAGGGTGGTCACGTTACCATCTGACTTAAAAAAAAAAAAAAAAAAATTATATACCTTAAAAAATTAAATTCTAAATTAATATGGGTCATTACCTTAAAAAATTAAGGCGGAAATACATTTTTCGTCCCTACATTTTCACACGATTTTCACTTTGGTCCCTAACTTTTTTTTTTCACCGATTTTAGTCCCTATTCTGAAAAACGTGTCTTGTTTTTGTCCCTACCGTCAGTGCCCTAACGGCAAAGTCCTAGGTGGCAGACGGAAGCTGACGTGGTGCTAAGGTGGCAATTAAAATATTATTAAAAAAATATTATTTGACTTTTTTTAATGCCATGTCAGCTAATTATTTTTTTATAAAAAGCCACGTCAGCAAATTTAAACCCAAAAAGAAAATAAATTAAAAAACAAAACTTAAATTAAAAACACAAACCCAAACAGATCTAACACAAACTCAGATCTAACACAAACCCAGAAATAAAATAAATTAAAAACAAACATTAAAACCTGTGTCTGATGCCACATCAATCTTTCTTCGATTCAGCCAATTCACTCCATATACCTCCATAGCCACTAAGGCACATAGACAAATCTCTCTTCTCTCTTATCAAAAAAAAAAAATCTCTCCTCTCTTTCTCCCTCAGTGCCTCTCTGACTCTTTCCTCTCTTTGCACTTTGTGGCTGTGGTTGTCATTTGGGTCAGGCAGGTGGTGTATAGATCGGTCATTTGGGTCGAATCATGGGCATCTTCAGCGAAGCAGCAGCATCTACAAAGACGATGAGGTGTTTGGTGGTGTTTTTATTAGGATCCGATGCTACAAAGATTTTGACAGTCGATGGGTATGGGTAGGTGTTTTTCTTCCGATTTGGGTGTGGTAATGTGGTTGTTCTGATTTGTTCCGATGGGTTTGCGGCGAGTGGTGGAGTGGTGGATGGGTTTGTTGTTTTGGGTTTGTGTAAATCTTTGGGTTTGGGTGCACTTGTTTTTGTGTTTGGAATTGGGTTGTAGGGATCGGAGATCGGAGATAGAGGCGCCGGTGTGATCTATTTATCTCTCTCTGTCCATTACAATCTGCATCATCGGCGGCGGCACGGCGGCATTAACATCGACATCGGCATCGACGACTCCTCCGTGGCCAACTCAACTCAAACCCAACTGTTGGGTCTCAAACCCATTCTCCGTCGCTACCCCGAACTGTTGGGTCTCAAAAAATCTCTCCTTCTTCTTCCATTTCCGATTCTTTCTCTCTCGTCGGAGTCATGGTGTTTGCTGTTTTGGGAAATGGGTTTGATCGACAGGGTGGTGGTGGTGGTGGTTTTCGGATCTGTTGGTCGGTGGTGGTGGTGGCGGTGGTTACGAGATCTGGGTTTGATTGTGGAAGTGGTGGTGGTGGTGGTGGTTTTGGGATCTGGGTTTGATTATAGGTTGATTGGTTTGTTTACTGGGGTTTGTGGTTTTGATTTGCTGAAGATTTGGGTTTGAGTTCTTGGGTTGCTGGGTTTGATTTGGGAGTTCTTGATTTGCTGGGTTTGAGTTCTTGGGTTGCTGGAGATTTGAGTTCTTGGTTTCTTCATTCTTCCCGTTAGCATTTAATTTAATTTTTTATTCTTGTTTTCATTTCTGGGTTTGTGTTAGATCTGAGTTTGTGTTAGATCTGTCTGGGTTTGTGTTTTTAATTTAAGTTTTGTTTTTTAATTTATTTTCTTTTTGGGTTTAAATTTGCTGACGTGGCTTTTTATAAAAAAATAATTAGCTGACATGGCATTAAAAAAAGTCAAATAATATTTTTTTAATAATATTTTAATTGCCACCTTAGCACCACGTCAGCTTCCGTCTGCCACCTAGGACTTTGCCGTTAGGGCACTGACAGTAGGGACAAAAACAAGACACGTTTTTCAGAATAGGGACTAAAATCGGTGAAAAAAAAAGTTAGGGACCAAAGTGAAAATCGTGTGAAAATGTAGGGACGAAAAAGGTATTTCCGCCAAAAATTAAATTCTAAATTAATATGGGTCATTACCTTAAAAAAAATTTGACCACCTTAAAAAAAACTTGAACAACTTAAATAACAATTTGAGCCCATAAAAAATAAAATTCAACCTCTCTAAAATTTTGGTCATGTTAAATGTTGAATCAAAAAATTGCGAGAAATACTATGTTCAAAACATTTCTACAATACTTTCGTAACAAATCCTAAATAGAAAGTTATTACTAGTGAACAAAAAAATAATTTTAATGGTAGGTTTAAATTAAAATCAGTAAAACTTATCACATAGGTTGTGTTGTGTAAGCGTTTAAAAAATGTTGTGTGCATAGCATTTCTAAAAAATTGACCAAATAAACAAATTTGCCTAAAAGCCCAAATCAAACATTTAATTGTGATTTTTTAAATTTTGTTTTCAAATGGCATATTTTTAAATCGGTATTTTTTTATAATAAAAAAAATGTGCATGTTTCAAATAGCTAGTCTGTTAGTGCTTGTTTTAGTCTTTACCCGAATAATTTGTTGGATTTATGTTATACATCTTTTTCAAAAAATAATGCATTTTGTCTATATTGTTATTTATTTAGGCAATATATTAGTAATTGAATGAGAGATCAGTAGTATAATGATTATTTGGTTGTATACATTGACAAAGATGCAGCTGATAGCATTAATAGTGAAGCTATCATATCATATAACGATTTCAAAATATGAAAACTTGTGAAGGAAAATTTTAAAACTTTAGGTATTTGCACCTTTTTTTATTTTATTTTGTGATGTTAATATATTCAAGTTTTATTTTTATTAATTTTTTTTAATGGCCACCCTAAAAAAATTTCTAAAGCCGCTACTGAGATTAAAACCTCTTTATTCAAGTTATGGAATTGGCCAATGAGCTCTATGATCTTGTCTTAGCAATTACTAATTAGGTTTATGACTTTTTTTTTTTATAGTCTTTTAAATTGAAACATATAGCTTATGTTATGGATATTGTTGTTGGTAGTGTAGGCATGGCAATTTGGGCTCGACCTGCAGGTACCCGCCTGGTCTGACTCTAAGGTACCCGACTTGGTTCAACCCTAATGGGTCGAATTTTATCCAACCCGATAAAGAATAGGGTCAGGTATAGGTTTAAAAAAAATAAAAAAATAAAAACCGAAGCGAGTCCGGGTTTTATCAAAACCCGGTCCAAACCTGGACCCGAACCCAACCTAATTACATATAAAATTACTTAAATACCCTTATATGTGAGGCACAAAGCGCAGCCACACACAGCCGCCTCAGCCCTCAATGCCTCACTCACTCTCAATCTCACACAGACACAGTCTCACTCACTCTCAATCTCACTCCCTCTCAAGCACCGCCGGTCCAAGCATTCACCACTGCTGATCAAGCTCTCACTCACTTTCAATCCCATCGCCGGCCCAATCTCTCACCGCCTCTGTTCTCTACTTCTCTTCAAAAAAAAATTTGAAATTTTTGAAGACTGAAAATTTTCAGTCTGAGTCTCTGAGATGTTTGTTTCAATTTTTCGATTGGTGTTTTCTACTTAAACTATGGATCTCAACCAAAGTATGTATCAATTCTAGTTATGCTAATTGTTAGTCTTGCCACTGGAATGAATATTCATTTTCGTTTTTATGCTTTTGTGAAACTGCCCTGGCAGATCTGCCTTGTATCTGAATGTTCATTTTCGTTTTTATGTTTTTGTCAATGGTATCTTGGGTGATGAATCTTTATCGCTTAACATGAAGAAGCAAGGGGAAAACTTTTTTTTTTTTTTTTTTCAGCTGTAGATTTACTTGAAAATTTTCAAATACAAAAATTAGAGGTGTTTAGGTGCTAGATTAGTATGGGAAAAACTTCATTGAATGAATTGATGAGGTAGCCATCAGCCTTAGCAGTTAATATTTGGGCTTCAATTCTTTTTTTCTTTTTCTTTTTTTGGTTGGGCCACGATTTGGGCCGCCGCTTGGGCCAAATCTGGTTGGGCTAAACGGGGCTCGTGGGGCGGGTTTGAGCCCTCCAAAAAAAATCCGTTTAATAATCGGACCAGATCCGGGTCGCGGGTTTGGGCCCACGAGTCGGGTTCGGGTATAAAAAACCCGGCCCGAACCTTGCCCGTTGACATTCTTATTGGTAGAAGGGGCACAGTGATAATTCTCTATAACAGCTTCATGGACTTGGTGACAAGCATTATATATTTATAATGGCCCTGAGTTTTGTAAGGAAAGGCATTCCTCTTGCCCCACACACACACACACAAATCACATTCCAACAAGCTCAGTGCTATAAATAAAAAAAAAAAAAAAAAAAAAAAAAAACGTATAAGAGAAATGGAATGCATCTAATGTGGAGCAGAGGAAACACTTGGCCCATCAAATTCCTTGAAGTAATAAACGTTTAATGCATCTCAAACTGGATTAAATTGTTTATCCAACCAAAAGATAGCCTGAGAAATCCAAAACAAAGAGTCGATGAATATCACCATATTCATAGCAATCTGTTGTGGCACTACTTGTATGATAAGGAAAAAAGATGTTGAGACAACAATTAAATAGAGGGAAGAAATGGACCCTGTAAAATTGAAACTTTCTCTTACTCATCTTTAATTTACAAATCTCCTCCTAACCTACTAATCCATGTGGTCACAACTCACGAGTCGAGTAAAACCCAACTCAATTTGTAACAAAATTAAAATTAATTTACGATACAAAGGCCTTGATAAAGGAATGTTTGGGAAAAGGCGTCAACGCACCTTATAATCACATCGAGACTTGCATGGATACCTTAAATAATATAAGTGTAATAAAAAAAAATTGTAAGATTCAATTATAAAATAAGAAAGGATCATTCAATCTGAAATTAAAGTTGCGACCCTAATGTTTAGAAATTATTATTATTATTATTATTTGAGCTTTAGCAATTTGGAAACTATTGCCAGGAAATATCTTGAAAATGTGTTGATTGGTGCAAACATTATTGGATTTACAGATACCATTAGAATTTAGTTTATGCTCAAATCAAATGACGTGACCATTCAAGAAACAATGGCCCAAACAAGAGAAGAAAAGTAAAGTACAATCTGTAAAAAACATTTATGCAGAGTCTAGAATTGAAAGGGAAAAATAATATATCCCAAAGTATCATGAAATACCCACTGGTGGTAATCATTGGGGAGAATTCCGACAAATGGGGCACGTAGCATTCAAGCTAAGCCATTCATCAATGCATTCAATGTGAAAACAATGCTGGCATTTAGGTATGGTCTTTAGAGTCTCCTTAGGCTGGTACTCTGACAAACATATTGGGCAAGTGTTGTCATTGGGCTTGGGTAGGCACCAGCTCTCACCAAGAACTATTTTTGGGTATAACTCTATTGTGGGCCCATCAAGGCCCACAATAATTTTGGGCGGTGGAGCAATTGTAGGATTGAATTCTGGGATTTCAATGTGTCTTCTTCTTCTAGCAATATAGGACTCGATCTTGCCAAAGAGAAAACATAGTAGCCCTAGCAAGCATATACTTCCGGGTACTCCAACACCAACGGTAATGGCGTAGCGTGCGCTCCTTGGAAATCCTAAACATACCACATTAATCTTTATTAAGGCATCAAGTTATACTTTAAATATCAACTAAACTACAACCCATTCGCATGCACAAAAATATTGAACAATAATGATAATAAAAAATAAAAATAAAAAAAGGAAAATTCATTTCATATTTATTAACTTTACAATAAATATACAGCTACTCATTAAGTTAAAATTCATTGAGATAATTGTAAAATTGTGCTACATTACTTTTTGTAAAATACTATAAAAATGATCAATTTTATCATAAAAAGTTTACAAAATTAACTCATTGGTTTATAAAACCTATATAATAAAATTTGTATAATCCCTATAACAATTCAAACTTTTCTTTTCCATCATAAGACAATCAATTTTCTTCTCAAAAAATAAAAATAAAACAATCAATTTGTTGTCAAATTTTGTATTCACGCAACTGTTGAGTACCCAACTGCCCAACCCCCAATATGAAGCAAATGCAAACCCACCCAACCTCGGGCAAAAGCATTGCTTCAAAGACAACTGAATGGACCAGGTTGAAGAAAATTAGGAAAATTACAATCAAGCAGAGCCCAATATCAGGCTTGAAAGTGCAGGTCAAATCACCTAGCCCCACATACCAAGATCATTAAAACAAAACTTACCAATCATCAGTGCATCTGAGTCAATTTAGGTTGGCTAGACTTGATTAAAGAAGCAAAAAGAATTCATAGAGTGAGTTTTGGGACCCAATTCTAGACGTGACTCAAGAACTGAGAATTCGTTGCCGAAATCATGCCAATTATATACAAGCCCATAAAAATCAAGCCCCTAATAGAAATATAATGATGCTTATAAGCTCGGACCAGTAGTGATTGTTTGTGTCTTTATCTGAGTGTGCATAAATGGGTAGTGGCTTATAGGGTATTTCAATATAAAATTAGGTCAATTGTGATGTCCTGGATTTTATGGACAAGTTGAGGTTTAACAATAATTCAAAAATTCGAGAACTTAAAGCCAACAATTACAATTTGAATCTTAAAAGAAAGACAAAGCAGTTAATAAATTTATGTGTATTTTTCTTTTTTAGTCTTGTAAATTTTGATTTTTGAGGTAATTGATGTTGATTATTAAGTTTTCATTACACGTACACATAAATTTCAAAATAAGTTTCAACTTGAATTTAAATAAATTACATAACAAATCAAAATAAGTTTAAAATTGACCAATTTTATTTCAAGACCAATTTATATAGATCAAATCTAAGCCATTTATATTGTTTGCCACATAACCCTTATCTTCATGTCCACATTTATATTTGTCTTGACCCTAACCAAGTGCTATTTCTAGTTTTTTTTTTTTTTTTTCTTTTTTTGGCCTCAAGAAAAAGCTTTAAAAGAAAAATTAACAAAACAGAGCAGTACCCAAAAGCATCCTTTGCCTTACCAGGAGCACCTCTAAATTCAAATCGACAAAATTTTCCTCCAAACCCATTTGGAGAAATTTTTTTCAACTCATTATGTAACGATTCTTTAATTAAGTCATATAACTTTTTAATAAATCATGTAACTAAATATACGTGCAAATAATTTTCTCAATCATCACGTAACAAATTGAATAAATTTTCCTTCAAACCAGTTTTGAAGTAAACGTTTCCCATTAATAAATGACTAGAATTACAAGGAATAGTCATTTACTAAGTTATCAGCATTATTGATGCAATTACAACTATGTCGGCCAACATAGTGTAAAATTACTATGAACAGGAAAAGATCCCAAATATCTATCTCTAATTGATTGATTTCACCAGAGGGGTCTAGAAGACTAGAATAGCTATTCTTAGTCTTCTTACCATGGACTTTTTTTTTCTTTTTTTATTATTCTAGAAACAAAGGAAGAGTTGGAACACGAGGAGAAGGTAAGATGACGCGTTGAAAAAATTCCAAATCCCATAAGCCATAGTGCTGGGTATTCGAAAGTGAACCAAATAAAAAGCTATGATTGCAGTGTGGAAAGCGCTGAGAGAACTTAAAATAAGTAGTAATTGACCGCTTTTATTGCTCCAAAATTTTGGAGTATATAATACTTCGTCAACACTTATCTTGAAACTTACCAATTAACGAGCTTTATTTAAAAACCAAAATGTTGACCTCATGCTATGTAAGTACCACAAAATTGGCTTAAGGTAGGTCACATTTTATATAAATTAACTCCACAATCATTCATTCATCTTCTTTTATTATCGACTAATATTATTCTTTAAGGATGAAGTATTATTGTTAACAAAAATTAAGTGACACATGCAGCAGGACGTTGACATTTTAAAATGATAAAATCGAATTAAAAATGACAGATTAAGCTTATCATAACAATTATATCATCTGTACATCCATTAGCGATTTAATTTATAAACTAATTAGTTTCGTATCAAGTTTAGATCCATGGAATCTGTCTTAATCTGAATATTTTCATATAAATACTAATTAGTAAGAGATTTTTTTTTTTTTTTTTTTTTTTTTAGAAAAAGTATATTTGGTTCTATCACTTGAAGAGCTGGTGAGACCATACAATTTTTTTTTTTTTAATAGCAAAGTTTCGCATAATTGACAAGTGCACAGTATTATTACTTTTTTTTAGTAGACATAATATTATGGACAAAATTTAGCTACAAAATTAGTTATAACCTTAAACTACAACCTATCTCAATATTTTTTTATTGGAGATGAATTTTGATAAATCTACTATTGAATTACATCTAATTCTTATATCCTACATGCTTATAAAATTTCAAGAAAATTAAAAATCAATAATTATGTCATGAATAAATTATTTAAATTGCAAGTTTTTGTAGCTTAAAATAATGCATAAAATATAAGCTTATAGATTATATAGTAAATAATATCAAATTGACACAAAATTTGACATGTGTATTAAGAGTATAAAGAATATGCAATTCAGCGGTTAGATTTTCAAAATATATAATAATGTTTATTTTATTAAGTAAGGTTGTAATTTAAGTTATAACTAATTTTGTAATTAAACTTTGTCCTAATATTATTACTTATCTAAAAAAAAAGTGCATGATATTTATTAATTATCTATAATATATCCTCTTTCAACATCAAAAATCACTTGCTTTTGGTATAAGATATATATAGCTAATATGTAATCCTTATCCAAGTAATAAATTAACCCTTTGATTTTCTGAAAAGCCTTAGTATGCTAACGGTCTAAATTAAACTAATTTAAATTGTGAATATTTTCTCTAAAAAATTAAATTAAATTGCTAAAATAACAAACATAATAGAACATTCGGATTTCCTCGACAACAAAAAAATAGAACATTTGGAGGACCAAGTAGAAACTTACTGGACCGATGAGGAACATTAGAGCACACAATTTCATGGCTTGAATTGGACTTGAACCCACACTGCCCTCCTCGTGACTCACACTTTCCACAACCAGATGGTTCATTCCAAGTTAGCCAGAGATCATCATTAAGGTCTGAGGATAATATTTGCTCATAAAATGGCCACTGAACTGGAACCGAAACATTTGTAATGAACTTGCAAGTCGATAACAAAAGTGCAGCAACTCTTCTAGACGAGGTAGCAAATATTGTGTGATTTGAATCGCTAAGACAAATAATAGGTGTTAATTGATCTTTCAATAAACCAGAGGAGCAGTTAAAGAATGAAAATTCTTGATGATATACACCCTTAAAGGGAGAACCAGAGAGATTAAGCGAGAGAAGCTTTTTAGGGAGGCAGTTATTTGGATCATTGATCCATATTTGCTGTGTGGTATAGTCTATCCCTTGGACAATGAATTGTCCTGAATAAGGCAGGTTCAGAAGCACTGTTTGTTTTGCATTATTGCAGGATAAATCAAAACCCGGATAGCCACATGACTCCGGCTGACGGCTTTGTATCCGGAACGGGAAGTGAATTCCCGGGCTGTTGGGGCTGCAAACATAGTTTTTGCATGACTCTGTGCTGGTTGCAAGGTATGAGAAGGAGAAGAAGAAGAAGAAGAGGATGGAGGAAGTGACTTTGAGGATGTTCATTTGGTGTTAAGGATATTTTGATGTTTGGATGCAAAGCTATATTCTATTCTACTCAAGCAATATAAATGCTACGTATATTTATGGTTGGAAAAATAGCATAGAATAAAAAATTAATGTTTTCTATATTCACTTGAATATATTATTAAAAGTAGTGAAAATTCTGACCCCTGCCTAGAAAAAAATATATATGATATATGAATTTATATGCTTATGAGTTGGACTTTTGGTATATGTGAGTTTTTAATTATTTGCAGATTTCTTCTTAGATATATATAGCATATCTATTTATTGTTTTATATACCACATTTATTTGTGTGATTGCTTATAATTAGATAATTAGATATATATAGCTTATATACCACATTTATTTGTTTCCTTTTGTTTAATCAAAAAAAATAAATTGTTGAAATATAACCAACGATCTTAAAGCAGAATTTATTTTCTTAATTTATTTTTGTGACTATGTGAAAAGTTTTGGAAATAATGTGTCGAATTACACTGCCATGTTACGTCTGTGTCAACCGGTGTAAGTGCTAATGTTGATGATGATGATGATGGTTACGGCTATTGCGTCGGTAAGATTCTTATTGCTGTTGTAGAGTTGTAATTGGATTTCAGTGTATAACTGTTGTAGTGTTGTGATTGGGTTTCGGTGTAACAACGTATTCAGTGTAAAGTTTTTATTGTGCAAAATTCTTTGATTGCCAGACACGTGTACCATAGTAACAATATTGCAGAAGTACAGTTTATACTGTGCAAACACTTTCTGCAAAGGTGGCCTATATATATGTTTATATATATTTGTTATATTTGGAGTTTAGCCCATTGAATTATAATTATTTAATTATTATAATTGCTTTTGGTTGATTGTAACAAGGTCATGCTAATAAGCAAGGGCACTTATTAATAATCTATTTTAGAAAAGTTTTGATACCAATTTTATAGGAAATGAAAAAAAACTGTCAAAATATTAATTACCTTTTTTTCATTTCTCATAAAAACTTTCTTTAAATGGATTATTAACCAGTGCCCTAAGGGCACTCATTAGCATTTCTAATTATAATATGGGAAATGCTAACGAGTGCCCTTAAGGCACTCTTTAAGAATCCATTTAAAGAAAGTTTTTATGGGAAAAGAAAAAAAAGCAATTAATGTTTTGACAGTTTTTTCATTTCCCATAAAAGTGATGTCAAAACTTTCTTAAAATGGATTCTTAAAGAGTGCCCTAAGGGCACTCGTTAGCATGACCCTTATAATATTACACAAACTTGATTCGTTCTACTGTTTAAGATTTATTTACCGTGTTTGCAATGGCCTATAGGAGGAAACGTTAAATTCTAGGCAGATTGTATTCTAGTTAATGTTTGACCATTGATTTCTGTGCAAGATTGTAATAGCACGGGTTCATGGCATGTAATCTATGAGTAATACATATATATGGTCATATGGACACAATGGTTGAAATCATTTGTTAATATATTAGTTGTGTATTTGGGTATATCATATACAATGCATATGTTAAGAAAGTTTGCATTGTAATGTGAACTTTAATGTTGGCAGTAGTACACTAATATCTGATAAATAAAGAAAATTGAAAATTTTGATAGAGGCTGAAAATTTTGATAGAGGCAAAAATTTTTGAATCCATTTAAATGCGTTCAATTTTGGGTGTGGCTGAATAAGAAATTGATGTTTTCTGTGTGCACTTGAAGATGTTATTAAAAGTAATGAAAATCCTGAGTCCCATGCAGGAAAAGAAGGAGATAATATATGAGTTTATATACTTATGAGTTGAACACTAGGTTGGGCTTTTGGCATATATGGACTGGGCCTATTTGTCCAAATAATAATAATTTATTATTTTAATTTTTGAGTCAGTTAATCTGTGCACAGCAGTTATTACTGAAACAGAGTGCCTGTTCAGTGACGTATAATTTTTCATAGTCCCTCATTTATAAAAACTACTTGTTTCTAGAAAAAACTCTTTAAAAGTGAGAATATTTTGTACATTTCATTTTGTGTCAAAGAGAGAGAAAGAAACATTGAGTAATTCGCAAGAGCACGACCTTGTGTGCTTCATTTTCGTGCTATAAATCATTTTTTTTTTTTGGAGGCAGATGTCCATGAGTTTCAAAGCACCACAGTAATTGTGTGAGGGGCAAAATCTACTTTAAGGAAATTATGTCAAACACAAGACTTGATCTGAATCATTCATCCTTCACGCATTTAGTCTGTGATTTTTTATTTATTTGCATATTTCTTTTTATATATACAATATCTATTTATTGTTTTGTTTATTACATTTATTTGTGTTATTACTTATAATTAAATCTATGAGTTGTTTTCTTTTACTTAATCACAAAAGTCAATTGTTGAAATATAACCAACAATTGTTTTATTAAAAAGTCTACGGTCATAAATATTTTAATACCATGCTAAATTAAAGTTCTAGAAAACAAAAAGTCAAACTAAAAACAGAAGGCCATAATGAGCATGGTTCCACTCGAGGTCATGTTGGGCCATGTACAATAAAATTGAAGTACAGATGTTACATCATACATGGTCTTTTGATTCTAAATCTGAAGAGACAATAAGTGTAAGGAGGAAAAAAAATTTCACATTTGCTCGTATCGTTTGTTGATGCTACGTAATAAAAGTGACATAAAAGTGACGTCAATTATAAACAATAGAAAACTAATACTTACTTTAATCATTAACATGTAGAGAAAATATGAATTAGAATTCTAGTTCTTCTAGTAACGAAAAGTAAAAAATGTCACTAAGTTAGCATTTTCATTGCTGCAACTTAAATAATGCTCTCAAGTGCAGGATTGTTGCAAAGTAATAACTCAAATAAAACTAAAATAATATTGTTTAATTTAAGAGATTTTTGATATTTTAGTAAAATTAATTTAAATTGAGAGAAAATAATAATATATTAAGGCAATAAGATTTAGGGATTCACACACAACACATCTATTGGTAGTCTTAACAATATTTATTTTATAATTCAACTAAAATTCATACGAAAGATGATCTTAGTCAGATGATTTAACAATAAAAACTCAAGAATTAATTGTCTAAGGTAGCTTCAAGAAATTGATTGATTTTAGGCAAAACAAAACTAGTGAATTAGTTCGCAGGGAATACTAAATATTTAACGTACCTGGAGTTTACGATAAATCAAAGAATTATACAGAACTAAACACTTTTCTAGATGAGTAAAACAATCAAAAACGTAAAAATATAAGCATTAAAACCAATAAATAATTATTAAGAACATACCAATAAACGGTTGGGTTTTACCCTTTACCTTAGCAAGGCTTCTAGCAAGTCATAACACAAATAAAACTCTAAAAATTGTAAGAAACTTTAAGAAGACCTAAATTATGTTCTACAGCAGATCTCCCCTCAATATTGCCCTAAGAAGCCTTTAAATAGGTCAAGGAATCTTATTACAAGTTGAATTCCCGTTTGGAGAAATTCCCAAGTTTTTAGGCTTCAATTAACTGACGTTTTTGGCGCATTTAACTTCAGAATTCAGACTTTCGGTAAACTAAAAAGTTGTATCCCTTTAAGTTAGCTTTCCAGCCCACCTTAAATCATCTCAATTGGACATCGGAGCTGAAAGTTATGCTCCAAATACTAACTGGTGCGCAAACTGGAATCCTAATCCGAATTGGACTTAGATTTGGTGCAAATTTCCTTTGATTCCTTACTCCAATTGGACTCGAATTTAATTGGATTGACCTTCTTTGACTTCATCATGGCCCTTGTAAAACTAAAGTCCATTAGCTTTCTTCTTTGCACAAATCCACTTATTTAATTTTATTATCCTACAAAAGACAAATTCACGCATTAAAATTCAATTAAGCACAAAATTGATTATTCAGCATTATTCCAAAACCAACTATAAAATGCATGAATTAACTCAAAATAAGTATGATAATGCTTTCTAATAATTATATAAATATGCGAAATTAAGCTATTATCACCCATCAAGCATTGAAAAATTATGCCATTTTAACAGATCAAAAAACCTACTTTATTATTTTACCACATCATTTTATAATACACCATTCATCACATCTTCTATTCTTCAATTCTATACATTAAAATAATATATACAAATATTAAAATAACATTAAAAAAATCAACAATATATAAAAATACAAAATTAAAAACCTACCACCCCCACCGCCCCACATCCCACCTCACCGATCAACACCGTACATCACCCCTACAACCCGCCATCAAAGACACCAAAACCACCACATCAAAAACCACATAAACACCCAAAAAAGAAAAAAGAAACCCATCTGAACCCACCCACTGCCGAATCCACCATCAAATCACACCACCACAACCATCCATAACCCAAAACTGCCACCACAACAAAGCCAATAACAAAGTAAGAAAGAAATCCACCTAAATTTGAACCTCCAATCCCTCTAGATAATTCTGAACCTCACAACCTACCGGCAACAACAAGAAAAGTCACTACCACAACCCATGAAAATCAACCAATACCCACAACAATAAAACCCATGGCAACCCAAAAAAAAAAACCACCACTATAAAACAAAGAAAAGAAATGTCTCACACGGTGAGAGATTAGCGATGTGGCGGGGTGGATGGCACAGCAAGCTCAACAGCGTGGCGTAGTGGGTGGTACGGCAAGCTCGGCGGTGTGGCATGGTGGTCAGTGTGGTGAGATCAGCGAAGTTGTGAAAAAGGAATAGAGAGGGATAGATAGAGATGAGAGAACTAGACGAAGAGAGAGAGATCTGTGTTGGGAGGAGAGAGAAAAAGTAAATAAAATAAGAGTAAAAGTTTTGGCATTTTTTGTCCGCACTATCTCATATTTGGAAGTGCACTGTAGTCTCATGCTAAAAGTTTTGAGATTTGAAATATCTGATGAAGGTTGGTTTTGGTGTTTAGTGTTTGGTGTGCCAATTGGCATTTGGCACACTTGATGGAGCATTCCCATCAGATGTGTTGTGCCAAATGTCATTTTACCACATCAGAACCTACTTTATCAATTTTAACACATCATTTTATAATAGGCTATATATCAAATATTCTATTTTAACATTACACTACATTAAAATAATAATTAAAAAAACGCAGCTATTGTACTGTAGCAGTAAAAAATTGTACCATAGCAATTTTACAGTACAATTCTACTAGTACAAATCTATATATATAATAATAGGTGAAGTAGAGAGAAAATCCAATTAGATTTCAATTGGATTCTCAATTTTGCGCCACTTGTCCTAACCAAAACTCAAAAAAAAATCTAATTAGATTATAAATTTGACTCCAATTTTGTGTCATGTATCTTATCTAAATTTCCTAATTTTTGTGCCCAAATAAATGATGCATTAACATTTAACACGGAAGCCAAGAAAACTACAATGATAATGCTCATTAGCCTAATATGTTAATAGGTGAAAGTGTGAAACTATTTAATATTCTTATCCAAAGTCCAAACTCCGGAGTCCCTAGCAAGAAGAATACAGTATTATCCATTTCAACTTAATTAATTTCCTCTTCTTTCTCTCTAATCTTTTCATCCCCATCAGTGTTAGATAAAACATCAATATCCAAAATTAATAAATATATACCATTGAAAACAAAGTTTCAATGTAATCAATAGTAATTTGCTTTTGCTCAAATTTATTAAAAAAAAAAAAAAAAAAAAAGCAATCAATATTTTCTAAGGAAATTATCAGAAATTCAGATTCAAATGCCAGTTAAATGACATATTCAAACCCCACTATTTTTTAATTCTTTATCATTTCCTTGATTTAAGCTATTTCTCCATTCCCCCAAAAAAAGAGAGAAAAGAATTAAGCAATTTCAATTTCAATTGAATTCTCAATTTTGCGCCACTTGTCCTAACCAAAATTCAAAAAAAAAAATCTAATTAGATTATAAATTTGACTCCAATTTTGTGTCATGTATCTTATCTAAATTTTCTAATTTTTGTGCCCAAATAAATGATGCATTAACATTTAACACGGAAGCTAAGAAAACCACAATGATAATGCTCATTAGCCTAAACAAGAACATCTTACCTGCACACTTTTATGAAGATTATAAATTGGACTCCAATTTTGTGTCATGTATCTTATTTAAATTTTCTAATTTTTGTGCCAAAATAAATGATGCATTAATATTTAACATGGAAGCCAAGAAAACCACAATGATAATACTCATTGGCCTAAACAATCTATATATATAATAATAGGTGAAGCAGAGAGAAAATCCAATTAGATTTCAATTGGATTCTCAATTTTGCGCCACTTGTCCTAACCAAAACTCAAAAAAAAATCTAATTAGATTATAAATTTGACTCCAATTTTGTGTCATGTATCTTATCTAAATTTTCTAATTTTTGTGCCCAAATAAATGATGCATTAACATTTAATACGGAAGCCAAGAAAACTACAATGATAATGCTCATTAGCCTAATATGTTAATAGGTGAAAGTGTGAAACTATTTAATATTCTTATCCAAAGTCCAAACTCCGGAGTCCCTAGCAAGAAGAATACAGTATTATCCATTTCAACTTAATTAATTTCCTCTTCTTTCTCTCTAATCTTTTCATCCCCATCAGTGTTAGATAAAACATCAATATCCAAAATTAATAAATATATACCATTGAAAACAAAGTTTCAATGTAATCAATAGTAATTTGCTTTTGCTCAAATTTATTAAAAAAAAAAAAAAAAAAAAAAAAGCAATCAATATTTTCTAAGGAAATTATCAGAAATTCAGATTCAAATGCCAGTTAAATGACATATTCAAACCCCACTATTTTTTAATTCTTTATCATTTCCTTGATTTAAGCTATTTCTCCATTCCCCCAAAAAAAGAGAGAAAAGAATTAAGCAATTTCAATTGAATTCTCAATTTTGCGCCACTTGTCCTAACCAAAATTCAAAAAAAAATCTAATTAGATTATAAATTTGACTCCAATTTTGTGTCATGTATCTTATCTAAATTTTCTAATTTTTGTACCCAAATAAATGATGCATTAACATTTAACACGGAAGCCAAGAAAACCACAATGATAATGCTCATTAGCCTAAACAAGAACATCTTACCTGCACACTTTTATGAAGATTATAAATTGGACTCCAATTTTGTGTCATGTATCTTATTTAAATTTTCTAATTTTTGTGCCAAAATAAATTATGCATTAATATTTAACATGGAAGCCAAGAAAACCACAATGATAATACTCATTGGCCTAAACAAGAACATCTCACCTGCACACTTTTATGGGTGATCTCAATAGAGTTTGGAGTTCTTCTAATCCACAACCAGAACCAAGGAGTCCAACGAGAAAGACTATAAAAGTAAAACATCATCTCCTCCTAATTCCATATCGTCATCCCATGTCTCCTCCTCTCTCAACCTCTACCAACTACATCCACACACTACCCTCTCCTCCTCCTTACGGATTTCTCAGAGCAAGGCCGAGTTCAAACACAATGTTCAATCCCACTCTTCCTTGCTTCACACTTTCATACATTAGCGCTTCATTGGTGCCTCCAAGAAGATTCCAAGCTCAATGATCAGTTTTTATTTTTTAATGTCTCTTTATATATTTTAAATAATAAAATGCAATATTCTCTTTTTTCTTTACTGTAGCATCACTTAAATAATAAAATGCAATATTCTCTTTTTTTTATTCATTGTTTTATCTAATGCTATCCTATGTATGATAAACCAAAAAAAAAAAAAAAAAGACCAATAGCATTACTTAAATAATAAAATGCAATATATATTTTTCGTCGTTTGATTTAATTCTATTATCCGTGTGATAAACCCACAAAAACAAAAACAAAAAAATTGGCCAATAGCATCATTACAATTAACCAGTCCCGTGCGGTAGTACGGGGTTACATACTAGTTGTTATTTAATTTGAAACACCTCATGCTACAGTACAATTGTTATTTAATAGATAATTAAAAATTTGTTATTTAATTATACAACATGCTACAATACAATTCTATCAATACAATTGTACTGTAGCAAGTTTGCTAAAAGTGCTAAGACTTTTATCATATGAAACACCTCATAAATCTTTTTTTTTTTTTTTTTTTGTGTTTAGTATGCCAAATGCCAAATATTTGACATTTGGCACACCTGATGAGAATGCTCTCTAAAGACTCTTGACATGTCTTATATTGCTACTAGAAAATCTACCTATCTGATTTAAAACTTCAACTTCCATAGAGTCAATTTGCCATGTAATCAAAATGTCTTAAAGTTTGAAGTGAGAGTAGAGCATTTGACCAACGTAAATCCTACGGTAACGAGTTGACCGCAATGTGTACAAGACTTATGCAGAGCTAGCCCACCAAAATTGTGGAAAAATGAAAATATAGAACTATCATGCATAAAGAGCTTGATTGAATATTTAAGAGTAAGAACAGTTCATAAGATTTTGTAGGTAGTCAACTCATATGGAAAATGAAATGTATATACTGTAGAATATGGCTTGAATTAGGAGTTTAGAACTATCATGCATAAAGAGCTTGATTGAATATTTAAGAGTAAGACCAGTTCATAAGATTTTGTAGGTAGTCAACTCATGTGGAAAATGAAATGTATATACGGTAGAATATGGCATGAATTAGGTAGCAACTACCTAATTCATGCCATATTCGTTGTTGGTCGTCGCCCGTGGATGTAGGCTATTGCCGAACCACATTCTTGGTGTTTTATGTCTATTTTCTTTTGGATTAATTTTCTTCGTTCCTATTGATTAGTTTAGAGATCTTTTTTAAGTCTAAAATATTTTCACAATCAATCTTGGTAATTTGAGCTTCCACTATTTTACAACATATAGTCATTACAATAAAACAAAGTTGGGTCGTCTTTGATATAAAGTTCTAAAGCATTCACAATTGAAATTTTGCACCACATACTTAAGGAGATTAGGGCATATGATAGCTGCTAAAGGTACCTGGTCTTTCATAATAATTGTATAAATGGGATTGATCCGCTGATTGATAACGACCTGATGACAATATTAATTAAGATTTAAGACTAATGCAAACAATTCAAATTGGAGTGGCCAACACGGCAAAGAATGAAATCTTTTATTCGTTATGGTCTTGAAAACTTTTTTTTGTGTGTAATTAAAACTTGGACTCTTTCTTTTTTCTCTCTTTATCACGCCACTCTGCCCCTAGCATGTACAACAGCAACACATGGTTATTGAATTCGAGTGAAATTGCTTCTTCTTTGGTTCGTTACGGTGAAAATGATCATTGCATTTAAAAGAGATCTATTTAATGATTTAGATTTTTTTTTTTTTTTAATTTCAACTTATGGCGTCCGCTTCTAATGATAACTCTTTATCATCAAACTAAGACACCAATCAATTTTTGGTGTAGGCTGAAATTGAACCTCAAATCTCTTATTCATCCATCAGAAACTTTACTAACTGAGCTAATTAACTAAAACCCACATTTAATGATTTAGATTAAGGCTCCGTTTGGTTTGGGTGAAAATGATTTCAGGAAATCATTTTCACCCAGACCCCAATGTTTGGAAGGCAAGTAAAAAACCCATTTCCGGAAAATAGCATTTAACGTTGACCGAATTTACGCCTTTGACCCGGAAATGGTTTTACGTTCTTATTTTACCTTCAAACCATTTCCGGGTCTCGCACAAAACGCACAAAACGCACAAAACATCAAAGCACACCGAGAGAAACTCTTGAGGACGCAGAAAGGAGAGAACCCAGAGAAACTCGAAGAGAGAACCCAGAGCGAGTCCGATCCACATCCCGATCTGAGAACGAGCCTTCGACTTCGACTTCACCGGCGTTCACGAGCCTTCAACTTCGCCGGCTCCATGAACCGACGAACCCACGAACCGCGCCATCGCACCGGTCTCGCGCCGATCGCAGCACCTCGCCATCGCACCGCGCCGATCGCACCATCGCACCATCGCCATCGCACCTCGATCGCGCCATCGCACCTCGTCGTCGACCCAGACCCATCGCCTCCTCGATCGCGCCATCGCTCCAACGCCGCTCGACCCAGACCCAGACCCTCGATCGCGCCATCGCACCTCGAGCTCTCTCTTCCTCGATCTCTCAGTTTTTTTTTTTTTTTTTTTTTTTTTTTTTTTTTTTTTTAATTTGATTGTTGTTGCTGTTTTTTTTGTAATTTGATTGTTGTTGTTGTTTTTTTTTTTTTTTTATGAACTGATTGTTGTTGTTGATGTTGGCGGAATTTGCTGCTGCTGTTGTTGTTGTTGTTGTTGTGTTGTTACCGGAATTTGCCGCCGGAAAATAGCATTTTCCTAATAGAACCAAACACATGAAAATATTTTCCACCACAATTTTCATAATTCAACCAAACACTTAAAAATATTTTCCTTTTTCGGAAAATAGCATTTCCGGAAAATATGTATTTTCCGAAAAACGTTTTACGCGAAACAAACACAGCCTAAGTGTACGTTTGGGTATAACTTATTTGATACATTTGTCTACAAAAGATAGATAAAGACTTAAAACACACCCATACTATGATGGTCCAAGTGAGTTGTTCGAAGTTTGTCCAAAAATTCTTGGCACTTATTTGGCTTATGCCCTCGCCCGTCAGTCGCTTTCCATGCCTTGGGCATTCAATTCGAACGGAAGCCAAATGTGAAGGATTTAACTCGAACCACAACTCAATTGCTAGTTCAATGTTTTTATGTGGAACATGCTGAACCAAATATTTGTATGCATCAATAAGTCCCATGCACATTCCTCTACTGTTCCGCGCTTCTTTTCTTTTCTTTTTTGCTTCCTTGATTGGGTTTATGCTCTTTCTGTCAATCTTTCGTTTCAAGGCTTGATCAATCCAGAGACACGACTTTTACTACAAACCTTGATGTAATTGATTGTGAGTAATGAAGAAAAAATAATAAGTGCATGTAAAATAATAGGCAGCTATTAAAAATTGTGGTCTTAGAAAAACTTGTTTATACCTAGAGATAAGACCACCATAGGCATAGAGTGCCAACATTTTAGACCCTAAACATAGGCTCTAGCCTCTATGTTGGAGCTCATAGCTTTATTATAAGAGTCTAACACAACTGGACTTTAGGGTGAGAGTCTAGTGATCAAGCACCTCATCCGCCTCGCCTTAGCATTTTGATTCAAGTCGTGTGAGACACATTTGTACCAGGTTTGGTAGGACCATCTAGCTTGGGGTGAAAAGTGACTTACTCCTAGGATTCCACATTTTTCATTCAGGAAAAATATAATAATAATATTAAATAAATAAATAAAAATTAGACTTTGCTCCTTTGTACAATTCTATATTATATATATATATATATGTGTGTGTGTGTGTGTGTGTGTGTATATATGTATGTAAAAGGTTGTCTTTACCAATTTCCTCCACTATTTTTTCCTTTTTTTATACCATGTTTTCCATCATTAATAATCCTTGTGCCCAAATTAATTGATTTACATTTAGTTTTTAAAATTTGTCGGTGGTGGTCTTGACCCTGAAAAGAAAATGGTGGTTTTCCAATAGTGAAATATGAGTTTGCCTTACCTCTAGTACTTTTTTAAATAAATCTCTTTTTGTTTTAATAAGAGACGGCCACATCACTCACTAACTAAATGGTGGTTTCACAACAGCAATACATGATTAAAACCCACTACCATTTGCCATTGTATATTTAAAACAAAAGGACATGTCCAGTTAAAAAAATACTGGAGGTAAGTTATACCTGTGAAATCTAAGAGGATTTTCTTTCCTCCTTTTTTTATTTTTATTTTTTGGATACATTGGTAGCCTCCCACCTACAAATGAAAAAAGCAAAGCCAAGAAATCCCAGTACATTTATTGATGAGAAAGGTTTCTAATCCAAAGGAAGAGAACCAAAGAGTCCAAATCTTTTGTCCTGCTCTCTTTGTCCCACTTTATATTCCACAAATAAAAACTTGACACTTGGTCATCTATTTAATTAATTGCTAATTTTCTATCTTTCTTAACTCAATTATCTAAATTAAATGAAAAAAAAAACACAACAGTCAACATGTCGCCGCCACTGACACGACCACCAACTTTTACCGGCACCACTTGTCAGCAGCAACAGGTCGCCAAAGAAACAAAATAAAGATATCCTTACTATAGCTAGCAATAGTCTTTTGTCACCTGTTTATTCTTTATTTGTTCTTTCCAAAGTCTTTATTCATTCTTAACCTTTTTTTTTTTAGGTAAAAGAAGATGCATTATAAAACTAATAGGCTACATCAAGTTGTACACCATCCCCTACTGTCGGGAAAAAATTGGAGCATAAAATTACCATATCGTATTCTAAACAACAAGTTCTTATTCAAATCCATAATGGGTACCCACCGCCTCCTTGTCTTCTTCAAATCTCTTAACAGGTTTTAATTATAGATGATGGCATCCGCCAATAATAACAAATACCAATACCCAATAATGGCGGTAGTGAATAGTTGTGTCTGGTGACATTGAACACATCTGCGACTGCTAGCGGAGCCAGCAATGGTTGGTGGGGGTGGTAGTGGGGCATGTGGTGCCAGTGAAAAATGGCAGTGGTGCCCGTGCCTGGTGGTGGGAATGTGTTGACTGTTGTGCTTTAATTTTTAAGCTTTTATTTAATTAAGGTAACTAAATTAAGAAAGACAGAAAATTAGCAATTAATTAAATGATGGCCATGTGTTAAGTTTTTATTTGTGAAACAGAGTGAGATAAAAAGAGTGAGACAGAAGATTTGAACTCAAAAACCAAAGAAAATTAATTTAATTCATTGATTAGAAATGGAAAAGTGAGAAAGGAAAACGAAAGCTTTAGAAACATAATAAAACTAAAAGGGTAATTTTTAACTTAGTCCAAAGGTTTTTTTTTTTTTTTTTACAATTTAGTCTCTCATTTGTAAAAATTTGTCCATTTGGCTATTCTGTTCAAATCTATTAGCAAATAATGTCATTTATACAAATCTAAAAAAAATTAATGTCGTTTAAACATTATGCTTTTATTATAAAAAAAATTTAACTAAAAACAGTAATGAGATGTGGCATCTAATATATCTTCTTATACTCATTTTAACAAATTACAGAATTAAGTTGACAAAAATTAAACCTTAAAAATTCTAAACCCAAATCCACAAACTCTCCTAACCCCTCATTCCATCGTATCGAAGCCAAAATCCTACCCAATCCTACTACAATTCTTTGCTAAAATCTTCTTCAGCCAATCATTTGACAAAAAAATTCGCACAAGATAATGGTGACTAATGCAGAATTATAGTCCCGATTTAAGACTTTTTCTCAAGACTACAACCAGTTGTGTGAGAAGTTAAACCAATGGAACTAAAACTTGAAGAATTATCCGCTACCAAAGGAACTCTGGATAGGCAGCTATCGTTCTTGGCAATCCAACATTCTGTTCACACATCAAGATGCTAGTTTTATGGAAGAAAATCACCCTTATCATTCATCATTGGTTTGGTCTCAAGGGAAGCCTAGATTGGCTAATCTATATAACATCTACAAGTTTAAGGGTAGCATTTATGTTGCTACTCTCCTGTTGACTCATATCAGTGTAGTATTTTGGTCCATTCAGTCCAATTTGGTTTATTTTAGTACACTTTGGTCTATTTCGGTCCATTTCAATCCAGTTTGGTCCATTTCAATACATTCAGTCCACTTCGATGATGCTTTAGGAGAAGAAGATTGAGTAGAATGTGGAGCCGCTTCATTGACAATTATGTCATCTTCTCAACATAATGTTAGTAGGTTTTTGATAAAATTACTTCTTCTTTTTTGTTATTAAAGTCTACTTTTTTTCTAATATAAATTATTGATTTACGTATTCCTGCTTTCTCTTTTAGCTATTCAAAATACTTATAAGTTTCATCTATTACTTTCATTTTTCACGTAACAAAAAACAAATTGTCAAATTTTTATGTGCATCGTGCAAGTCTATAATTAATATGAATAAAAGTGTTAAAAGAGAAATTAGTGATTAATTGCATAATATAGAAAGTTTTTTCAAATGGTATAAGTTAGGTGAAGAGTCAAAACCCTTTTTTTGCGGAGGCTAAACTCAAAGTGGCAAGTAGGTTATGGTGGGAAAATGTGTTAATTGGCAAAAGAAAAAGCAAATAAAACCATTCATGGATTATTTCAAGCTCCATTCAGATGGTTCAGTTCAAGGTAACACAGGAAAAGCCGATGCAGGTACCCATTCCATGGCAACAGAATGTTGGGCCTTTGGGATGGCCTTATCCTTGCAAGAAATCTTAATATCAAGAAGTTGTACATTGAGTGACACCACATCCTACTTTTCTATTTGATTCACGTCTCTTCCTTTTCTTTCAGGGTTTTGCGAGCAGTTGCAATACCACAATAATTTTGATGGCCAACCATTGATGTAACGTCTTATTTGTAAGATCTTGGTAAAACCCTACAGAGAGATGTCTTATTTATAAGATCTTCTTAAAACCCTACAGAGAGATTGAACGTGGGATGTTTAGGGATCTCAATCTTCTGTTGTAGGATCAGTCAATACCTTGACTTCACTTGGAAAACCATATATGCATGCCCATTATCATGATTGTATCCACATCATTACCACCTTTCCAGATCAAGTAACTGCGAAACAAAACAAATGGAACAACTCTTAACAAAATGGAAAATAAGCTCTACTCCTCCATACACCCTCTATACCATGATGGGGCATTTTGTGGCTCATTCTAAGTGAGTTCTCAATTTTTACTAAAAGAAAGAATCAAGTAGTAATGAACACTGCACCAGATGACCACATTTTTTTGGTGAATTAGCTTCTTTTTCTTTCTTTTACAAGAGTATCTTGAGACTGCTTCCTGAGGTGATACTAAAAGCTGTGACTAGTTCAAGGCAGATGCCATAGAGCTATGCCAACTTATTATGACTTGATATCTCATAAGCTCTATTCCAGACAGATTTTAAGATAGAAGTGTTAAAACTTTTGCACTTCTCTGGAACTCCTGAATCTTGTATGAAATGAAATCTAGGTTCATCCACATAAAGTCATGTTAAATTTGATTTGTGTACCAAAAGCTGCAAATTTCTGCCACAATCAGTTCCACCATTTCACCTTATTCTAGGGGGCACCCTTTTAAGCTATTAGTGCATTTTATGGTGGGTCATCTATAATTTCAAGACTTCGAGTCTGTGCAAGGTGAAGGTTGAGGTCACGTGTTCAATCAGGGCACCAATAAAATAAATAAATTAAAATCATTTGGCATAGGCAGACATGATTTACCAGTTGGTCAAGTCCAACAATATGAGGAAAAATCCACAACAATTTAGAGAGAGAGATTAAAACATCACAGTGACAAATGCATAACATCAATTCTCAAGCATGGACACAAACCTGAAGGAGATCTAGTAGACTGGATTGCTGTTTTTGATCTGAACAAGCCAGTTGCAGACCAAAGATACTTCCTCACATTCTTTGTGGTTCCTACAAAACCCGTCAGTAAGATTACAGACAACAACAGCAGATTACGAGCTCTCCTCATAACACGGAACCACACGAGATCCATTTTCACTTCTTAGTTAGACAGCCGCCCTCTAAAACATAATGGCATAAATACCATTCTATGCTAAAAGATTATACAATAGAACACAATCATGTGATTCTTGGAAACTTCAATGTAACAGCATAAACAATCATCACAATTTTCTAAATATCAAGTATTCTTCCAGACGGTCAAAACTATCAGTTGATACCACCGGAGGAAGTAGCATATATAAGTATATACTTCCCACTCCAACAAAGTCATTGTATGGTTCAAAAATAATTTTCCAATGATCTTTGGACCAAATGGCATATTCTACATAAATAAAATTGGAGGATAAGACCATAAGTTCAACCTATATGGCTAGATGGCCCATATTTACCCATAAAAAAATCCAAATAGTAATTTAAAAAAAAAAAAAAAAACTGTCTGACACAAACAAACAGAAACCAAATACCGGTAAACGGCCTTGTAAATATTAAAGAATTTAACAAAGATAATTCTATTTTTTATGAACAGCAAAGGAAATGTACACAACCAGATATTAGAAATGGATAATAGAAGAATATGGAATGGATTCAGATATCTGTTGTTCTCTAATCCATAATCAACCAGCTACTGCAACCTAAGCCTTTTTTAACTCTTATATATAAATTAGATTTATGAGAGCTAGAAACCAAGCATTCTATCTTTTCATTATAACAAAGATTCAAAATGCTTGACATTATAATTAATTCCTATCTACTGCTTAAAAATTAGACTGCCAGAGAAGTGAATAGATAGTTTTAACATATATGCAATTCTAGCATCAAGAGAATAAAATAAACAAAATGGTCATTATAAAGTCATTGTCATCCAAAATTGGCCATGACTTTAATTAAGGGCCAGTGCTTCACACTCTTCTTCTTTATATACATAATATAAAGATGTATACAATAGAGTATTCACATTAGATTTTCAGATGCTTACAAGCATACAATTCACTCATCCTCTGCACCATTTTTCAAATCAAAACCCACTTATCTATTAAAAAAATGCCTGACAAACTCTATTGCAGGCTAAAATATGACACATAACCTTCCAAAACACTGCTTACTCCCACATTGATAGGTCATTACAAATTCACAACAGACATCTTGACCTAGTGTACGCTCCAATCAAACCAGACAAAATCCATTCCTGTACCCACCACATTTTTCATCTTGTTTCCACTTTTTTTTTTTCAGGCTTTGATAGCCTGGTCTTCTCAAAAATTACTCCGAGTTAACATTAAGGTCAAAATTCTTTCAGGCATTTTCTCAGACACTCCACACACAAATTATCAAACATATGTAAATCAACAGACAGACAGAGAAATAAAAATAACATAAGCAAAACCCGAACAGAAAACCCAAATAATAGTATCGATCAATGTACCCGGTTGTTGTTCTCAACACCAATGACACGCTTGAGACATTCCAAACGCGATCATTGTCCTGTGGTAGAACTTTTTCAGCGTATGCCCTTGAGACTGCAGGCCATGACTTCCATGCTGACAAATGCGCGCGTGTGAGAATTTGAAGTTCTTTGGTATCCTAACATCTTAACTAAAATGCTTACATAGTCCATTTTTTAATGACATGTTCTTTTCTCTATTGGCCACCGCCTTGTGAAGTTTTGCAACCATGAATAGTCTAGTCTAATAATAGGCCCAGTTCCCAGTTGCCTCCAAGGATAAACAGCATCGATTATGGTTATAGCTCAGCCATATTCCATGCAATCAAACCAAAATTTTAGCTAATCTACCATTCACTACACTCCAATGATGCCCATAGGTTTCAATTTTACCCTTTTTCACAAACAAGAAAAAACCATGTGCCCATATATAAAACACAAATTTATTTGCTCTTAATTTTATTCCTTCTCATCACACTAACAAACATAACAAAAATTGAACATAAAGAGAGAGCATACAATTCAATTAAAAAAAAAAAAAAAAAAAAACTAAGATAAGTTTTGATTTAGAGTGGAATGATTTTCAGAAATCAGAGCAGCGACCTTTTTGCTCCCAATCGCCATAACGGGTGGGCTCGGGTCCGCGGGGCCCACCCACTTCGCCGGTGGCTTTATTGACAAAATTGCCATTTTCATCTACATATTGAGCATCATCATCTTCATCTTCTTCTTCTTCTTCTTCTTCTTTATTTTCGGTTTCCGGGTCTTCTTTGACAGACTCTTGCTTATTGTTCTGAAGAGGGATTTCTAGGTGTGGAGTCGCGGAGCTCATGTATCGGGTCACTACTGAGCGAATCAGCGGGTCGGGTCGGGTAGTAGTAGATTGAAAGATCAGCTTGGGAGTGGAGGAGAGAGTTGATGTTGTTGATGACAATAAACGACGGCTCGCCATTGTGATTTTGGTTTCGTTCGTTCCTTCTTTGCCTCTGCAAAATATTAATCACACAAACTAACAAACCCTGAAAAATGAAAATCACTATTGAAAAATGTCTGGAATTGCTGAGGTTATTAATTAGTGAACGGTGTCGTTTTGTCTTCTACTATTGAAATTTGAAAACTCTCTATTATTTTTGTGGGCTACTGATAGGTCTGGGCTTCCTTTTTTTTGTTGGGTAATAGGTCTGGGATATTGACTTTTTTTTTTTTTTTTTTGGGGTCAAATTAAGATAGGACCAGGCCCTAATCTAAAACTTCCTCAAGAATTTCAAAAAAAAAAAAAAATTATAAATAGAGTAATGCTAGCTCCAAATAATTTCACAACAAATTTTAAGTAGAATAATATTTTTGGTTCTAATCAAGACCCATTAGTGAGATCACTTTTTACCTATCAATAACAATCTACTAATAAGATTTATTATAAAAATGTTATAGACGTAATATTATTCATATAAATATATTAGGAAAAAAAAAAAGACAAGATTAGTTTGTTTCAATTTGACAAGACTCTAGGAAGATATTTATGTTTAAAACTAATAATCTTTTATAGATCACTAAGAATCATTTCACTCCGAAAAAACAAAAGAAAATAAGTTTTTTTTTGTTTTTAATTTCTGAAAAGAAGCAAAATAAATTTAAAAGGATTCTTATGGCAATAAGAAATAATAAGGACTAAAGAAACTTTTTTTTTTTTTTTTGATCTTACAATTAGAATAACAAAAGCTAAAGTTCACATATTATTAATGCCAATGTCAACATCTTAATTTTAATCACAATAAAAATTTAGGTATTATGTTATGTATTGTATTATTCTCATGAGGAAAAGAGATAGAATCAAATTACACAAAATAGGATAATGAATGTGTTTGATATTACATCATCATTATACTAATAAATAAATTTGTAATTAATATTTTTGTTTTGTATTTAGAAGTTGACATATCATGCAAGGATTTTGTAGTAAAATTTGTAACACAAAATTGAGGTCTATATTTTTTTTAATAAATTAGAATTTATAATAGTTACTCTTAATTCAAATTTGTCTTTTTTTTCATTCTTAAGTAAGTGGACCATGTGGGTTTCGATTAGCTCAATTAATAAAATCTCTTATAGTTGAATAAGAAATCTGGGGTTCAATATCCGCCTACACCAAAAACTAATTGATGTCTTGATATGAATATAAAGAATTATCATTAGGGGTGGAAGCTATAAGTTGAAATTCTCTTTTTAAAAAATAAAAATAATAAGTGGACTAAATGGACCGGATACCGAAGTGGACCAAGAGTTTTCCCAAGTATAAGGTGAAGGGTGAAGATTAAATAGCTTCAAGATTCTTGACTTGTGTAAAAGACACACACACAAAAAAAAAGGAAAAAAGACAACCAAAACTCGTTGTAGGCTTTTCCAAAATCCAAACACGCCCTATACTGCTATACACAGGCACAGCACATAAAGATATTACAAGATAAAAGGACACAGAGGAAAGAAGGGTAAAGTGGAAGAAGGCGATAATGGGTGCAGAAGGGCATTTATTGAAGAGAATTCCACGCATTAAATTCCCACAGAGACACCCAATTTCCTCAGCTTCTTCAGGTCTCTGTCTCTTTCTATTTTCTTTTCAATCTGTTCTTTTTTTTTCTTGTCTTTCCTTTGCTTCTTGTTATTTTTATTGTCAGTTTCATCTGTTGTTAAGACTTCCTTTTGCATATAAAATGTGCTCAATGATTCTTACACGTCTATACTTACATGACACAGTTTAAGAAAGAAATAAGTGGGTCCAAAAGTTCGGGTCAATTTTTTATTCAAATTGCTTAATACTATGGTAGCTTCATGTTTTGTGCATCTCTATTATGTTGTTTTGTCAAATTAAATACTGGGTCACTCTTGTTTTTTATTTCAAACTTTTTATGAGATTAGTAATTCAGATTTGCTAATTATGTCCAATTTAAGTGTCCATGTTATTTAGATGAATGAGCTGTATGCTACCAAGACTGAACAGATGAGGAATGAGGATGTCTTTGAGCAATTGTTATAAGAAAAGCAACCATGGCATATGGTTTTGTTCGAAATGTTATACTAGATTGATTGATGTGATTGTATTTATTATGTCTTGTTTGATTCTAGTGGAACATTACAAGAGCAAGGGAAGGCCAGAAAGGGCAGGGTTCTAGAAGAGAAAAAATGGAGGAACACAAATAATGTCAGAGGATTTGCAGCCATTTCCAAGAAAAATGTATGATTCATGAAGGATGTGGTCAAGTTAAACACAGAATAAGAAGTTTAATTTAAAGGAAAGTAGGCTTCAATGGTTCTCTTGTGAGCAAAATGTGAAGCTGGGATTTTGGAATATGGGATTAGAGAATACAGGATATGTGATGCCTTATTAAACTGACCATTAGTTAGCAGTGTGAAGCTTTGATTATATAACATGGATGTTGCTGAGGCAATTATAAATGGAGTGGCAAACCCATGGGGGTTGTGAAAATAGAAATACAATTGGCTTTACAGAAGTTATGATTTTATTTTTTAATGATATGAATACCTAGAAGAACAAAAAGGAAGCCAATGATAGAGCATATAATGGAGCAGAAAAGGAAATATTGGTGATAATTATTAAAGCAATGGGCCTTTTCACTTTTAAGTTCATCCTGTAAGGTGTTGTTCAAGTTTTTATCCTGACTGCTAGGAAGTGTATGGGTTAAGATGTCTGTCCAAAGCCCAAAACTGTTGATTATGACTTTCACTGGTTCTGAAACCTTAGATTTTTTCTTTTTCTTTTTCTTTTCCTTTTTATTTTTAAATGAAGAAGCGCTACAAGTGCTGTATGTGAGAGAGAAATTATTGAAGTGTCCTAAAACTACTGGAAACACACCAATGGGCACCAGAGGTATACAAAAGAGAAATAAAAATGCAAGAGATTGAATTATCAAAAGAATAAATAAATGCAAGAGGTTGATAAAATCAAAAAAGGGGAAGATTAGATAATGCCATCACATTACATCCATGTACCACTTGTAAGCTGACAAGAATGTGGTATCTGGTCTTAGCTAATGAGGAATGTATGTTGACATTATAATGGAGCAGAGAAGGTTTTGTAGCTGATCCCAAGTAAAGGACGAGGCTTTTCTTTTTCTCATGAAATAGTCTAGTGACTAGCTTGTTGAAAGGAAAAAAAAATTAGTAATGCTTCTTTTTAGATTGTATCATATGACTGTTTGTGGGACCACAAATCCATGAAGATGTCTCTACTGAAATCCAGGTACTTGTAATACTGGTCTGGTCATCAAACCCATGGTTTTTCAATTCAAACAATCTGAAATACATCAATGGCGTAAGAATGTCATTTTATATGATGAGTGGCAGTAGTTTTTCATAGTCTGTTGCTCAGTGCTTTGCCTTTCTTTTGTATGCCCATTTAACATTGTTATGCTTAACATTGTAGACATGGGCTCCTCCAATGATTGTACAAGCAATATCCCTCCTCCTACCTACATTGTGAATCTGACATTTTGCAAGTATTTTTCAGACACCCAATCACAAAATTTGCACTACCAAGAAATGGTTTCAAGCTGGCTTCAATAATTTTGATATACCTAATGGAACTCTCAAGGGAATGGCTTCATCATTGAAGCACATATAACAAATTAGATAATGAGATGCTCTTGGTTGAGCAAGCAACTCTATGTTTAATTGTGTGAAGCTTAATGAAGTGATATGAAACTTTTTTTTGTTTTTGATAAGTAAGCTGTTTTTTTCCCCTTGAAAATTTTCTAATTTTAACTGGTACCTACTAGTAATCCTAAGGAGGAAACACCTTTGGTCAAAAATTTTGTCCATTGATGTATTCTTTGGTATAACTCTGCGTTGACACCCCAAGAGAGTCACTCAACTTAAATGCATGTAAGGCATATCCTCTGACCAACCTTTTTGGCAACTGTTGTAGAAGCATTGTTGCATCTGCTTTTATAAATCTTTAGTACAGATATGCATTATAGCTTTTCTTGTTTGTTTATAAGTGTGCACCTACAAAAATATTTATTTTAGAGTGCCATACTTTTCCATGTATAGGTTCTGCATCTCTAGCTCAACATGCATCAACAAATAAGGACACTTATAAGTCAGATGTTCCAGAAGCACCCATAAACACTGCTGTGGGAGGGAAAGCTACTCTTCAGCCAAAACGTACACCAGTCTCAAACAAGGAGATAGAGGCTATCCTGGTAAGATAAATATTCTGTAGAATGATCAAAATTCAAATATTTGGAGTTGGGATAGATCAGAACTGAACCCGACTTCTAAACCTCAAAATGTGCAATAAGGGTGTTTTCCACACAGAGGGCTAGGTTGCTAGGTAACTTACCATCTTTTGTGGCAAAATACCTGCCTAGTAATTGAGCCCTGGAAAGATAAGATTTCCCTGAAATTGTATGCTGGAAAAATCCTTTATTACTACTTGATTTTATGTAATGCATTCATTACCGGAATTCATCACTCTGGTAACAATTAAGGATGTACAAAGATCTATGTAGCATATCAAGCCCCACTAGTAACTTTACAACTAGAAACTGATATATTGTTATGTTCCTCTCACTTTTTTCCAGCTGGGTGGATGCGACTGATCTGGCCGAGAATTATTACCATGTAAATGCAATGTCATCAAGGGAATTAATGTACTGTTTTCTATCATTTTGCTAAATAATCAAGCTCTTTAACTACTCTTTTATTGTATATGTAAGAGAGTTGGAATGTAAAGGAGTTCTGAGGGCAGGATAAATAGACCTTGCTTTGTTCTGGCAAAAGTAACAGATGTATATGATTTCCCAGGAAATAATGTGGTTATTTATTCAATGTTCCATAATAATAAAAAAAAGGCATTGACTATGATACTTTCGTTGCCTTTTCTTTTTCTTTTTATGATTTCAGTCCATGTATTTTCTTTGCCTCTTGTTTAGGAACTATTCACGTCTGTTAGATTGTGAGTATGAGGCACTGGGCTTCTGATTGTCAACCAATATAATTTGTCATCCACCTAGGCGATGCATCAGGTGTTTGAGTCTAGGAATTGAAGGTAAGGATGTCTACCAACCACCTTCCTCAAACTCTGTCTCCGTTGTGTTATGAGTACAATCATTATTTAGCTGGAGGTCCTTTTATTAGACTCCTCCCATGTCCAACAGCAGCCAGTCTTTCAAGGTTTTCCTGGGCTTATCAATGCATGTGGGTGCATGTGAGTGAAAAATCTAACTTTGAACTCCAACATCTAGGCCTGTTTGGTTGTTGAGCATTTAAAATCTCAAGATTTATTGCCATTGTTCGGATATTCCATTGTAAAAACATGGTCATTGTTCGGATATTCTATTGTTTAAATCTCTATCATATATTAGGCGCACAATATCTTTAAAATAATTTTATACTTTCTTATCTAGAAGGGAAGCTATAGAATTCATAATTTTTAAACAACAAACAAAACAAGCACAACCGTTAATAAATGTATCTTTGGTGAAATATAAGAATAAGATTTTTTTTTTCCCCCTAAAATATAATCTATGTAGTTACTTTTGCAATGAAAAGTTGAACATGTGTGAAATTAATATTTCACAAAAACAAGATATATGAACATCAACATTTTCTTTTTAAAAGATAAAAGCTTTAGTTCTTGTGTTTTGTGTGAATTATGATATTTATTGGAAATGCGACTGTCGAATTTTCAAATATACAACCAATTTCTTATGAATTTGAAGAACTTAATGATTTTTATCCAGAAATAAAAAAATAAAAACCAAAAAAATCAAACAAGGAAGAGTACTAAAAAATTGGAAATTAATATTAAAATGATATAGAAGAGGCACCATTTCCTATTCCTGCTTAATAAGCAACATAAATAGCTCCTATCAAGTCCAAATCAGAAGGAATTAGCAAAATTTCACAAGTTTTATCCCACAAATTAGTTGCTCTGGCTGTCTAATTGGACAGAACGGTTTCAACTTCTATCTTTTAACAAAAGGGGGCAATGAACCAGAAAATAAACAAGGATATGGTAGGCTCAATTCTAGAGTTATCCAAGATCTTGCTTCCTCTTTTTTTGAAAATTTTCTTTCATTCAATTCCTAGGCAATGTAATAAGATGGCACAGATGTTAGCTGCATATGCTAAGGATATTAAGGACCCCTGCATTTGGTTAAGGATGAATTATCTGGAAAATGTACAACTCTATCCCTTTTCACTCAAAAAAAGTTAGCACATCAATGTGACAATATAGGCATTCCAAATTTCCAGAGGGTTGTGGTTTGGGAGTCTTAAGCAAATGACCCACAGATATGACAAGGGGAGTTTTCTTTCTCTTCATCAATTCATTGACCTATTTGAATTCTTAATGAGGAAAAGATGCCCTACACAACCTTTAATAAATTCTACAAATACATCGCTCAATTCTTGCAAAAACATATTAATAAACATAATTCATAGTAATTTAAGATCGCAAGACCAACATAGATTGTAATGAACTTATTGAAATCAATAGCTCTCATAAATATTATTAATGGACTTTATGAGAGCTATTCATTTCAAATTTGTTGACAGATGTGCACAAATGGAGATCAGGAAACTCAGAACTTCAATCAACATAGCATTAAAAAAATTTTAAAATTTCCCATAAGCAATTCTTTAATCAATAATTTAGAAGCAAAACTGTACATTTTATTCCTTAATAACGACCAAATTTAAAGAACCTATAAACATTATTAATACATAAATTAAACCCAAAATCCTAAAATCTATGTCCAGCCACTTTGAAGCTATTTCTTACTTCTGCTGCAAAAACCTTTGCCGCTACCCAAGGAAATCCACATTTTCCTCCCACTCCAATTTTTGAATTTATACTTTTTCTATATCTTCTTTCATTTGAATACTGTATGGGAAAGAATAATTGACGTCGCCTATGTCATTACAGTGTGTTTGCTGCTATCTTGGTGCCTCTTGTTAAGGTCATGGTGCCTCTTGATAAGGTCTTCCTTGATCACAGGGCTAACTTCAAGGTCTTTTTCCTCCCTTGTAAGATATTTATCAACCTGTGCAGCAGCTTGCCGGCCTTCAGAGATTGCCCATACTACCAAAGACTGGCCACGCCGACAATCACCTGCAGCAAAGACCCCATCTACGTTGGTTGAGAAACGGCCATAATCTGCCTTGATGTTTGATCGATTGTCTTGCTCCAAACCCAACTTCTCTGCCGCTGTCTGTATAAGCACAAAGCAGAACATCAGTGAGCAACTCTCTTTAACAAACCAGGTAAACTCAGTTTTAAACCTCAGCCCCAAGATAACTTGGACCAGGATTTCGTTAGTTAAAACAAAAGTTAATTAGGCCATTTGTTTTCTTTCAGACTTTGCTCTAGGGAGAAACTCAACTTGGTCACCAGTTTCATTCTAATGATGAATTATAAGGTCATAGCAAAATGAAGAAAACTAACCAGCTCAGGGCCAAGGAATCCCATTGCTAGTAGAACAAGGTCAGCCTCAATGATCTCCTCAGAGCCTTCAACTTCCTTGCGCTGAAGCTTCCCACTAGCATCCTTCTCCCACTGGAGACGTACAATTTCAAGTCCTTTGACAACCCCATTCTCATCTCCAATAAATCGCTTAGTCAATACCTCATAAGATCTTGGGTCTTTTCCAAACTTGGTTGCAGCTTCTTGATGCCCATAGTCCACCCGGAATATACGAGGCCACTGCAATCCCAAAATTAAAGAAACTAGTTACATAAGCATCTAAACATATATTTGGCAAAGCTTATTTTCTGCATACCTTTTTCTTTGAAAATAGCAACCAAATATTTCAACATAAATTAATATTATTTGCAATAAGTTATCAATCTCATGCAAATTTTGTCAACTTTGGAGCAAACAAATGTGAACATAAAGGAATTTGTTGTACAAATGATAACACTGAAACAATTACTTTTAGTTATCAAATTTTGGTTGATTGTCCCTTCAGTATTTAGATACTTATGTAACTAAAGGAAAGAGCTTGACATTGACATGCATCATAAAGGAAATAGTGCGGTAAAGAAAGTTAAACCTGTGGCCAAGGGTTGCCTGGGGCCCTTGTTCGTGGTGGCTCAGGGAGAAGCTCTAGATTTACAATGCTACTACATCCATGCCGGATAGATGTCCCTATGCAATCCGTGCCAGTGTCACCTCCACCAATGACCACTACTTTCTTTCCCTTGGCAGAAATGTAGTTACCATCCTGGAGGTTGCTATCAAGCAAGCTTTTAGTATTTGCATGAAGAAACTCCATAGCAAAATGGACTCCTGATAGCTCCCGTCCTGGTACAGAAAGGTCCCTGCACCAAAAATAGCCAGCAATATTGAACATGCACTGATAATGACTAAGTGCAGATAATCGAGTTTCTAGTGGTAAATAGGAACTGAAGACAAATCATTAACGTAATCAATCCACCTACTAAAACTTACCTTGGTTTTGTGGCTCCTACTGCCAAAACAACAGAATCATTCTCCTCTCGGAGCCGATCAAGAGAATACAAGGGATCAGTTCCAACACTAGCATTAACCACAAATTTGACACCTTCTTGAGCCATAAGGTTCACCCGCCGTTGAACTACATCCACTTTGTCAGCCTTCATGTTTGGAACACCATACATCATAAGTCCTCCAATTCTGTCAGCACGCTCATACACGGTCACCATATGTCCCATTCTGTTTAGCTGATCGGCAGCAGCCAAGCCAGCTGGTCCACTTCCAACAATTGCAACTCTTTTTCTGCAACCATACATATTAATTATATTCATGAAATGGAAGGCAATTATCCATATAGAATCCCTCTTAAAAGAGTAGGGCTATTCTAACTGGGTGATACAACAAAAAGTAACTTTGTCAGTCAACAATTTAATCAAGGAAAATAATTCTAAATCTCTCCAGTAAAGGAGGAAAAAAAAAAAAACCCTCCTCATTGCAAAGAAGGAAAACTTGACAGAAAATACAAAATCATGTTCATATATTCTAAGAAAAAAAGGCATACCCAGTTCTCTTCAGGGGAGGCCGCGGTACCATCCATCCCTCCTCAAAGGCCTTGTCTATAATGGCACATTCAATGCTCTTGATAGATACAGGATTCTCAATAATGCCCAGGACACATGAACCTTCACAAGGTGCAGGGCACACTCGGCCAGTAAACTCTGGGAAGTTATTCGTCTCAAGGAGACGATCTAATGCCTCACGCCACCTATTTTGGTACACTAACTCGTTAAATTCAGGTATTTTGTTTCCTAGAGGACATCCAGAATTCTCCTGCAAAATTTAAAAATAAAGATTTAAATAAGGAAAAGTGCATATGAAAGTTCAAACTTAGATGAAAATATATAGTTACATACAATTTAGGAAAAAGGGGAAATTGAGAGAGTAATTCTTACCTGATGGCAGAAAGGAGTACCGCAGTCCATGCAGCGGGCTGACTGAGTCTTTAAAAGTGGGCCAGGTTCTGATTCCTCCATAACCTCCTTCCAGTCATTCATCCGAACATTAGGATCCCTGTAATGAACACCCTCACGCTCATACGATACAAACCCTCGATATTTGACTGGATTGGTAACCTGAGTAGGCCTCTTCAATGGTTCAGCCTCTTCTACCTTCTGCAAATATCACCACTAACATCAGACCCTCATATAAATTATACACACTATACAGGTGAACTAGAAAACTAAGCCTACCAAATGCATAAGCAAGGAGAAACCTCCTTTAGAAGTGAGGTGGTTTTGAAGACTAAAACTTTCCAATCAAGAAATCAATATGACCAGCTACGGACTCAGGTTCTGATAAAAGAATTATGATTCACCTCTTCCTCTTATCAGGAGGAAATCCTCACTTTCTTACAGGTTTTGAATCGAGAAATGCTACAAACAACATTTTTTACAACAAATTTCACCATTGCTGAGTTGGAAAGTTATTTATGATTCTCATCTGGACCCATCACTAATACCACTTTATTATCCACCACTAACAACTTGCCACATTGGTAGTTGTGAAATATGTTGTGAATTTTGATTTTATGAACCAGCTAGCTATAAAATTTCTCTCGTGTTTGTGAGAGAGAAAGAGAGGACCAATATTCAGAGTTAAACGCAATGACTAATTACAATCAGAAGAGAATTACCTGATTGGATGTTCCATTTAAAGATGCAGATGCTAACTTCTTAAGCTCTTCAAAAGCATCTTTTTTCAATAATTCTCCCTCATCTTGTTCATCAGCTTCTTCAGAAGCATGTTCAACGGCCTCCTTGGAGGCTTCCTCTGCTTTCATGTTTGCAAGAACCCGTTTATACTCCCTAGGGAAAACTTTAATGAATTTAGGCAGAAGATTCTCAAAGTTAACAAGTATTTCTTTGGCAAGCTGGCTGTTTGTGTGACGCTGATGTTGCTGTATCATCATTCTAAGAGTCATGATATCCTCTTCTTGTTCAACTTTATCAAGATCTACAAGCTCAGTATTGCATCGAGATTGGAATTTTCCATCCACATCAAGAACATATGCAATACCACCACTCATACCTGCAGCAAAATTTCTGCCAGTTTTTCCAAGTACAACAACAGTCCCACCAGTCATGTACTCACATCCATGATCACCAACACCTTCAACAACAGCCTTAGCCCCAGAATTACGAACACAAAATCTTTCTGCTGCCATCCCATTGAAATACGCCTCCCCACTTGTTGCCCCATAGAGAGCCACATTACCTATTACAATGTTTTCTTTTGGATCAAACTTGCTTTCCCTTGGAGGATAAACTACAATCTTGCCACCAGATAACCCTTTACCAACATAGTCATTGCTGTCACCTTCAAGCTCCAGCGTTATTCCAGGGCAGAGGAATGCTCCAAGGCTCTGACCTGCACTTCCAGTGAATTTGATATGGATGGTATCTGCAGGAAGCCCTGCAATTTGATAGCGTTTAGTTACTTCATGACTAAGCATTGTTCCAACAGCACGGTTCACATTGTAGATTGGTGTTTCAATGTACACAGGAAGACTCTTTTCTAATGCAGCTGTAGACAGTGAAATAAGTTCTTGATCAAGTGCCATGTCCAAGCCATGATCCTGTTTCTGGACACAGTACTGTGCAGCTTCAGGTCGAAGTTCAGAGGCAGGTCTAAGTACTAAAGAGAGATCAATATTGTCCAGCTTCTCATTGTTCTTAGTCACTTGTTTATCCACTTCAAGCATATCCGAACGGCCAACCATCTCTCTTACAGTTCGAAGTCCAAGTTGTGACATAATTTCCCTCATTTCCTCTGCTACCATGAAGAAAAAGTTAATAACATGTTCCGGTTCTCCAGCAAACTTCTCTCGAAGTACTGGATCTTGGGTAGCAATGCCCACAGGGCAGGTATTCTTGTGGCACTTTCGCATCATGATGCAGCCAAGAGTAATGAGAGGTGCCGTGCTGAAGCCAAATTCTTCTGCACCAAGAAGTGCAGCTATAGCCACATCTCTTCCAGTTTTAAGTTGGCCATCTGTCTGGAGAACTGTTCGGCCACGAAGGTCATTAGCAACCAGTGTCTGGTGAGTTTCAGCCAAACCAAGTTCCCATGGGAGCCCAGCATTCTTGATTCCAGTCCATCTAGAAGCCCCTGTTCCTCCATCATGACCTGAGATCAGAACGTGGTCAGCATGCCCCTTCACCACTCCACTAGCAACTACTCCCACGCCAGCTTCAGATACCAACTTCACACTAATTCGAGCCGCGGGGTTGGAGTTCTACAAATCAAAGGAAAGACATCAGAGACTCCATTAATCATTTAAAAGTACACAAATTTCAACCCCCATTTTCCTGAAAAAGATTCAGTTTACATCTAGACTCATTGTTTATTTCTACCCAATAGCAAAACCAATAGTCTAACAAATGGAAGGGAGCTGAACAAAAGAACACAAATGAGCAGCTTATAAGGTCTTTCAGTGGAGGAAGGGGTATACAATGAAGTAAATTTACCAAAGAAACAGGTATAGGAACAGCATGTGCACAAACCTTAAGATCATGAATTAATTGAGCAAGATCTTCAATTGAATAAATATCATGATGTGGAGGCGGACTTATAAGTCCCACCCCAGCAGTAGAATTTCTGGTGACCGCAATTTCTCCTACAACTTTGTGTCCAGGAAGCTCACCTCCTTCACCAGGCTTGGCCCCCTGTGCAATGACAAAGATCGAAGTTAGAACAACATCAATTACAGAGAATAAACAAACTCAGTTCTTATTTAACCTCACCAAATGCCAAATGCAGGTATCAAAAAAAGATGCAAAGGCACCCAGAGGTGCTTTGCAGACACAGCATCATCTGCCATGAACACAGATCCATAAACAAGAGGAACCTCTGTTCCAGTAGGAATATAGGGGCCAAATAGGAATGTATGAACATCAAAAGACATAAACTGAAGTTCAAACGTATAACATCAAACAGGTACCTGAGCCATTTTTATCTGTAATTCATCAGCATTAGTAAGGTAATAACTCGAAACTCCAAATCTCCCACTTGCAACCTGCTTAATTGCACTTCTTTTTGGGTTCCTTGAGCCATCTGGAAGAGGCTCCATGCGAGATGATTGCTCACCTCCCTCACCTTCAGCGAAATTCAAATGAAGAATTAGTGATTTGAAAATATCATTAGTCCTTTTCTCCTAAAATAAAAAAATTCATGTGTAAGAAATTACACATAAAAAGCTTTAAAAAAAAAGCTCATTACATAAGCAATGCAAAAATTATCAATTCCAAAGCCTGATTCAATCGTCACCAAACTCCCACGTATGAATGTTATAGTATTTAGCTAAACCTTGACCAAACACTAATTAAGTACTCTAGTTAAATGAGGGGACATTATAAAGGTAGTAAAAAGCAAACCTGTATTCGACTTTCCTCCAATCTTATTCATAGCAATAGCCAATGTTGTGTGTGCCTCCAATGATATTGATCCATAACTCATGGCCCCAGTACAGAAACGTTTGACAATTTCACTGGCAGGTTCCACTTCATCCAAAGGAACTTTTTCCTCTGCCTCTTTAAATTTCAAGAGCCCCCGCAAATTGCAGCCTTTATTCAACTCATGAATAAGCTTGGAATATTCTTTGTAGGCGGCTACACTGTTAGTTCGGGCAGCCTCTTGCAGCTTCGCTATGGCAAGGGGATCATTCAAGTGGAGTTCACCACCTTTCCTCCAATGATAATTCCCTGGGTTTGGCAGTGCAACAGCTTCCGCACTTCCAGGAGGGAAAGCTCGAGAAGGAAATGCCAACTCATGCAGATGAAATGCATCACGAGCAAGCATCTCAAATGTTGCACCCTCAACTCTACTTGGGGTTCCTGCAAAGCACCTCTCAATCACTTCTGACGAAAGACCCAGAGCTTCGAAAATCTGAGCACCCTTATAAGATGCCAAAGTTGATATCCCCATCTTGGCAAGAACCTTCATCATTCCGTAGTTGCTTGCTTTGAAGTACCTCTTTACTAGTTCTTCCTTGGAGTGAAACTCACCACTTGCTTTCGGTGGGATCTTTCCATCAACCTGCAGTCTCCAAACAGCTTCTATAGCCAAGTATGGGCATATAGCATCTGCACCAAATCCAACCAGTGTACAGAAATGGTGTACTTCACGTGGCTCAGCAGTTTCAACTATCAACCCAACTTGAGTGCGCTCAAGCTTTTTAACTAGATGTTGATGTACAGCACCAACAGCCAAGAGGGAGCTTACAGCAACACGCTTAGGTGAGAAAGCTACAAATTCAACAAGGAAAAATAAATCAGTCAGAAAGCCATGGTTTTCCATCAAGTATCTGTTAAATGCAATTAGATTTAACTCAGCTTAACTCAAATCAACTACATACGCTTAATTTGTTGGATGAAATTTATGTACTAAAAAAGGAGAGAATGTTATACCTCTGTCAGAAAGCACAAGTAATGTATAACCCTCCTTAATTGCATCATGTGCTTCAGCACATATCCTATCCAGTGTCTCCTCCAGTCCCTTGCTACCTCGGTCCTTAGAATAAGTTATGTCTAGAACTTTGCTTCGCCAACCTCTATAATTCATCTTTTTTATTGCTTCTGTTTCTTCAATAGATAAAAGAGGACCTTTTAAAGAAAGACGATGACATTGTTCTTCAGTGGTCTCTGTCAGGTCACCTTCTGGACCAATCATGCATTCCATGGAGGTGACTATCTTCTCCCGAATAGGATCAATTGGAGGATTTGTTACTTGGGCAAACATTTGCTTGAAGTACTCAAAAGTGAGCTTCTCTCTGTTAGACATTACAGCCAAGGGAGTATCATTTCCCATAGAACCAAGGGCTTCTACACCATCTTTTGCCATGGGTAGCAACAACATCTCCAAAGCTTCAACAGTGTAACTACATAGGGATGCAACAATTAGTAAATCATTCCTATCATGTGTAAAAATCAAGAAAGCAATAGCATTTGCAGGACAGAGATTTACATACCCAAAAGCTTTCAATGGAGCCAATAAACCATGAATGCCCATGTTTTCCATGTTGCCATCATTGCTAGACGCCTAAAGTAAGAAAATACATTAACCAAAATGAGAATTTCTCACAATAGAAAATTAAAGAGAACAGTATTCTCATACTTACAGGAATCACTCCTGCAATAAGAGGAAGGGCCCTTTCAGATTCATGAACAGAGTCAACTATATCCTTGAGTTCAATTTTTTGCCTTTTAAGCCACTCGCCATAAGGCCTTGCCAGTGAGTATTGCTGCTTCAAGGCGTCATCATCAACAACAATATGCTTCTCAAAATCCACTAAAAGCATCATCCCAGGGTTTAGCCTGCCTTTCCTACTCACATCTTCAGGTGGAATGTCTACTACACCAACTTCACTGGCCATGATAACTCGTCCACTGTGGGTGACATAGAAACGCCCGGGTCGCAGCCCATTGCGGTCCAAAGTTGCTCCCAGATAGCGGCCATCAGTAACTGCAAATGAGTTCACATATATAGCTGAAAAATTAGATAATATTTATTATAAAGATTTGGAGAGAGTGCAAAAATTGCTAGAATTATTACATGATATAAGAGCTGGGCCATCCCATGGCTCCATCAGAGCTGAGAAATATTCATACAGTGCCTTTCGATCAGAGTCCATATTCTTGTCATTTTGCCATGCTTCAGGAATCATCATCATAATTGCTTCAGGAAGACTTCTACCAGCTCGAACCAGAAGCTCAAGGACGCCATCAAAAGCTCCTATGGACATAAAAAAAAAAAAAAAAAGTCATATAAAGGCACATCATAATATGATAAGATCATAAACAGAATTTATAATGCATCTATCCATTTAACCTTCATGACATTCAAGCAAGAACTTATATATGCATGCATATATACAAGATATCAAGCTAAAAAGTTCACCTGAATCAGATGAACTGGCATCAACAATTGGTAGAAGCATCTTTAACTCATTAGTTGAGAGACCAAGCTCCTTACACTTTAATAGACCCTCACGGGCCTTCATCCTGAGTAAAACGTAAAATGTGTCAGTCTATTCACTATTCTGGAACCCCAGAGAGAGAGAGAAATCAGCTTTGACAGGACCATATGCTGTAAATCAGCCAGCTATGGCCTATGTGTTTTTCACAGTTTCCCTCATTTTAGTAATTTTGTGAACTAACAGAATGCACACACAGTGGTTGGCAAGGTTTTAGAGGCAGATTTTGACTATGGTTATTGTCTCATAAACAAACTCAAGTTCTTTCCCAAGTGGATTTTTAAAGATTCCTTTATTTATTCCTTGCAGTCAACAATGAGCTTACAGACTGTAATTCTGGAGTATCCTCCAGATATCATATGCCTGTTCAAGAAGTCATTAACTGAGCAGCGTCAATGAGGACTGTATCTTATGAAGCATCATTTAACACTTATATTTATTTCAACTCTCATAAAGCGCATTCAGATAAAAAGTGGCCTTTCTGATTGATCTTCACCAGCATATATTATAAGCAACCAATCAAAGGACAAGCACATTTCACAACATTACTAAAATTTGAATTACAAGTTTACCCAATAAAAAAAATAATGGCAAAACATCAGTGGGAAATTTTCTTGTGAGATGACATCACAATTATTAACTTCAGCCATGAACAAGCATTCTTGACAGGAAATAAAGGAACTGTGTCTAAATCAAGGTGCATTGCTAATGTATCAATCACAAACTGATTTAAAAAGACATGCATAGTTTTATGTTCAGAAGGATCTTTTTTAGTTATACAGTACATCATTCAATCCCACCATTCACTAAGAACACAACCAAAACCCTTTTGCTCAAAAACATACCAGTTTACATTGCCTCTAAGAGTGTTAATTTCTCCATTGTGGCCCAAGACGCGCATAGGTTGAGCACGATCCCAACTAGGAAATGTATTTGTTGAGAATCGAGAGTGGATCTGCACCAACAATCAAAAGAACCAAGATTGTCATGGGCAATCCAATGTACCATATTCAGAGTATGATAAGTAGATGAAAACAGCATAGATGAAAGTTTTTTTTTGGGCACTAATGCAATGCCATTATAAATCTTGGAAAACCTAAGCTAGTTTGATCAACACAATTTCTTTCCCACCACTCGATTGAAAATTCTCATCCTCAATGACTGATCACAAAGAGCACTGCACCTAGTTTCTCTGCAAACATGATTATCTTGATAATGAAGCTTTCTTACCAACTCACCCAAAGCATCTAATCCAGCATCCAAATTCAAACAGTAATCAAGGGAGTGGAAGAACTTAAGAGATCATTCAAACCTCAATGCCTCAGAAGTCATTCCTCAACCTTGCACTTCTTCAGTTACCGGTTGTTCCCATGCTGTTTGGAGTATGAAGTTAGTGTAGAGAGAAGAAAGGTGAATGGATAAAATATTTACCAGGGCCATGTAGCTCGTAAACCTTTCATTGCCAATATCTGCGTAATAATAATCCTTCAACTGAATTGGCTTTAACTGACCTTTGTAAACAACAGTCCTGCACAAATCAGGTAAAGAAATGAACAATGTTATTGCAAGTAGGCAAAGAAACTAGATGATATACTACCTAGTGATTTGGCTTTCCAAAAAGCTCACCTTGAGGAAAGTGAACAGATATAGAAGTCCTTGGCACCCCCATATTCAAGGTTTAAAGCAGCTCTTAAAGCAATCATTGAAACCCTTCTCAGTATGTACATCTGTGGAGAAAGCAATGAAAACAAGCATTAACTACAGGAGAATGCTATCAAATTTGTTCCCACATTAACTATAAAAAATAAATTGAAGTACAAATAATCAAACCCTTTGTTTCCTTTGTGTCCAAAAAATTCAGGTTGGTTTGAATCATCAAATCATGCAACATTTTTCTTTTACCAACTCAATTCTCAAAATGAGTTCCTAATTGAAAACATATGCTTTGCTCCGAAAAATTGACAATTGAGAAAACAAAACTATCAATGTGATTAAGAAAAAAACCTTCTCCTAACAATACTGCTGCATAAGAATCTTGCCTTCCACCTTGAACCTCTATAACTAACTTGTAGGGTATCAGAAAAAGAAATGTACCTGCTGCTCCAAATCAACTTGTGACTCAGGAGCTGGGGTAAGGAACACTTGCTCAACCACAGGTTCTGTCTGCAAGGCAGACTGGCCCAGATCTGTGTTATCTGTTGGCACACGTCGCCACCCAAGAACAGTATGCCCAAGAGACTCCGCAACCTTCAAAAAAAGATTTTCATAAATATTCCCGCCAAAAAGATAAAATCATTAGAAGAAGCAGATGAGAAAGTAAAGAAAGCAAATTGGACGTAGTGAAACATAAGCAGATATGCAGTAAAAACCACTTTCAATAAAGAACACGGAATCCACTGAGGAGACCACCTAAATAGGAAAGAAGTTATATTCATAGGACCAGAGTCCATCTGGCTAATATACATTGTAAGTGATATAGGCATGGGCATGGGGGTGAAGTGAAGGGTCAATCTCCTTCAATAAAGACAGGCATAAGAAGACCACCTACGTATTGATGGCATGTTTCACGTTGAATCATAAAGGGATTTCCAAATTCCAGCTATCAGCAGAAAATAGCTGGGAAATTTGTTTTCAAACCAAATAAAGTGCCATGCAAATAAGGAAATTTTACTGCACTAGTAAAAAGACTTGTCCGTTCAAATTGAACAACAAAATTGGAAGTGCTACAGGATCAAACAAATGTAGTTTGAGATAACAACAACAAAGTAACTGACAGTGTATGTATGACACGTAGCAATTAAACTGTATGATTGGTGAAAATGGATAAAGAAACCCCTTGAAGGAAAAACACTAAACCTCAAATCAAAATTACCTTTGTAAATACATTTTTGCTTTCATCCCTTCGAGTGTCAGACGAGGGCAAAAAGAACATGCCAACAGCATATTCACCTGGTGATGGAAGCTCAAACCCAAGATCCTTAGCAGCCTAAACAAAAAAACCAACCAAATATCAATGAAATCAAATCTTTACCCAACAAAAAAAAAAAATCCCAAATTCAACTAACATAGATCAATTTGCCTAATTGCTAATCATAAAAAAAAAATTTATAAAAAAAAAAAAAAAAAAAAAAAAAAAAAAAACCCAGAGGCTCTTGAACAAGAACAAATTTTTAGTATTTTCAAAAAATAATGAAACTTTTTTCCGTGGAAAATGTCTCCAGAACAGGGACCACTAGAAACAAACAAGTAAAAAAAAAAAAAAAAAAGGAAATTTAATGCTTAAATTTAATACAATACCACACTGAGAAGAAAAAAAAAACTTTTTTTTTTGGTTAAAATCAGTCAAAATAAACAGAAACCAACAAATAGAAATTGCAAAGTAGGTGAAAAAAAAATTTTAATCCTAAATAGAATCCAAATACTTTTTTTTTTATATATATATACAGTACCTCCTTATAGAATTGGTGAGGAAGAGCGACAAGAATCCCAGCCCCATCACCGGTATTGGCTTCACAGCCACAAGCTCCTCTATGTGCCATACGTACCAACATTTCCAAAGCATCAGTTACCTACAAAAACCATTAAAAACCCATTAAAGCTATAAAGTCTTTAACACACACACATCCACAAATCCAACAACCCCCAATCAAAAACACCGACACCCACTTCAGCAACAAAACAAACACGCACGCCCACAAATCACATAGCTTAAATTCACATGCACAAAATCAAAAATATCTCACACATGCATGCAAAATACACATGCACACCTACATACATACATACATACATACCGTTTTGCGGCTACTTTCGCCAGATAACTCCGCGACGAACCCGACCCCGCACGAGTCCTTATCAAACGACGGGTCGTATAACCCGAGGGGCTTTTCGGGCACAGAAGACAATGCGGAGCGGACTTTTCCGACCCTGAGCTTCGGCGACCTGCCGGGTCCATCCGACTGCCAAAAATGGAGCCTCCCCGACCCGGAAGCTCTCAATCGGGTCCCCAAAAACTTCTTGTCTAATACATTCACTGACGACGACTTCTTCGCCGCCGCTGCCGCCGAGCACCGAGTACTGAACCGGGTTATCGGGGCGGCATTGAGTTTCGGTTTCGGTTGGTTCGAGGACTTGTTAAGCGAAAGCAGAGGAGAGGAAGAACCGGTTCGGAGATGGAAAATGGAACCCGAACTCGCTAACATTTTCGGGAATTATCGAAAATCCAATATTAGCTAGATTCCCGACTCTTTTATATACTTCAAAATTTAAAGAAATTTCGAGCTCTTTTAGGAGCCTAAATCGGATCTAAAGTATTTTAGTCCAAATAAGATTGAAATACAAGATCCAGATAAACTCAAATCTGAGCGAAGAAACAGAGAGAAACTTCGAGAGGGAGAGAGAGAGAGAGAGAGAGAGAGAGAGAGTTTCACTATTTCTTTCTCTCTCTCTCTGATTCTTTTTTTTTTTTTTTTTAAATATATTTACGATAAGATTCACAGATCTAAGCGGTTCAGCTTCGTTCTCCGCCAAATCAAATGGCTTTTTTTTGGCAGAGAAAAATCCGTTTGATTCAGAGACAAATACAGGTAGTTTATTAAAATTTAAAAAATAATAATAACAATAATTTTCACACACACTATTTTCAGAGAGAATCTCCCTAGTCACGTGCAGAGAGAAATATATGGTTGTTGAGGTTCGAATCGAGGAATTGCCAGACTAAACTAACCAACCAAACGCCGACTTTCCCGGGAAACGAACAACGCACTGAGAGAGAGAGAGAGACAAAGAGATAGACTATAAGCAAGAGAAGCAGAGAAAGAACAGAGAGAAAGAAAGAGAAGGAGATTTTGGGTTCTCTTTGAAGAGACAGGCCTGGCTGGGATTATATAGATAAAAGAGAACTTAGAAAAAGATGGCTTTGGGGGCATGTGGGGACCGCACTCCACAAATTATTTTACAATATTATTAGATCAAGTAGCTGACTTATTAAATAAAAGTAATATTATTGTTACAAATTATTTAATAATATTTTTACAAAATATTTATGTGTTTAGTTTTTAATTAGTTTTCATTTAAGCCATAGTAATTATTACTCGTTTTTATAGTATTTTTTTACTGGTAAAAGTTTTGATCAGTGTATTAATTTGATGATAAAGAGTTATCATAAAGAGAAGTTGAAACTTTCTTCCAAAAAAAAAATAATAATCACTTACTATATACAAAATCTTGGAAAAATAGATGTGATTTTAGCCTTTTTTTTTTTTTTTTTTTTTCTTTTTAGAGGTTTTACCCTGATACGAGACGTGACAGATTGGAAATGGACTTTGTGACACGTGTGAGTTGGCCTATGCGGCACGCGACAGCCGCTCATGGTGGTCCCAATTGTGGGCTTCGGTTTTGGGAATAAGAGTAGACTACTAGACTCAGTAGATATATATGGGAGTTTTGGACGTATACGTTTTTTTTTTTTTTAATCCTAATTTAATACATATGGACGAATAAAAAAAAATTATTAGAAAATTTTTTTTTTAAGTAGAATACGATGGCTTTTTTTTTTTCCTCCAGATGTTTCAAACCGACTCGCCATAAAGATTTAGATAAGTAGCAGTAAATTTTAGTTGTTTATCCACAATCAATAATTAACCTTTTATTGAAAAAAAAAAAAAAAAAGATAGCTGAAATTATTGCTGGCTGCCAAATTGTTTTAAATGACTCATTTGCCCTTTTAAATAATCAATCACATTTATTTTATATATTTACATAAAAATAGCATATTTTATGTAAAATCTCTAATTTACATCCTTCGATTTTAATATGTCACATTCAGATACAGTCATTACGGTTGGCACCTCTTTTTCATCCTTCACCTTCATTTTCTTTCTCTCTCTCTACTACATATCTATATTGAATTTAAATCATTTATGAATCCTATTTTTTTAGTGTTAAAATCATATTAGTTGGTTACTCATTCAATGCATTGGAAAGTTTATATTTTGTTATAGAATTTCATCTCTCTTTTATTTTATTTTATATTTAAATTTAACATTTATATGTCAATTATTAATGACATTGATTATGAGTGTATTCGTATATGGAAGTATATATACTAGCATTTATATATAATATATATATATATATATATATGTGGGGACCACTTCATGATTATCCACTTAATTTTTTTATTCTTTGTGCTAAGTGAGTTAATAAATGCAAAATACTAAAAAACTAATATTAATGAACTATAAAATTTAAAAAAAAAAATCAAATATACTCAATAGAAATCATCACACAACAAATATCACCACACATTCTATCTTATTAAAAATTAGAAAAAAAAATGATCATAAGTAGTATTAAATTTGGATAAGAATTTTACTATATAACTAATTACGTTTACTTTTAAAAAAATTTGACTAATTATTTGTATTTTATGATAAAAATTGTGTTTAATTTTAAATATATTCAAACGTATGCACATATTACATACTATTTTTTTAATAATTTGACTAATTATTTATATTATAATAAAAATTGTGTTTAATTTTAAATGCATCTATGCGTTTGCATAAATTACATGCTAATTAAGTATTAATTGTGATAGTTTTGTACACAGGAAAGTCTAACTTTGAATAATTTTTCTCTTTTATTTTTTGTCTAAACATAAATTTTAATGATTATGTAATTTATTAATGGCATTGATTATATGTGTTTGTTTACGGAGCTATATATATAATATGATATATTAAGACAGTTTAACAAAATATAATTTCTTTTTAATTTCTTTTATGTTTGTCTACATGTTAACTTAACAATTGTGGTAGTTATGAATAGTTAATTATGATGGTTATTAATAGTCTTTTATTTTAATTATAATAAGATTTTAATGGATAGTTTAAATATAGAATATAATTAAATTTTAAATAAATAAATAAAATTTGCAATTAATGGATAGATAATAATAAAATATGATTTTATTCATGAAAGGAACCATTATAAAAGTCGTACTTACTATTTATAAAAAATTTTAAATAATCAGTTGAAAATAACACATTTAAAAACAGAGTATTAATTAATCAGCATGATAAGCTCAAAAAAAAAAAACAGTATGAGGTTCTTGAGAGTCAAGTCTTTGGTAGGAATTGACAATCTTGATAATTGGTTGAGGGTAGTTTGGTAAAGACAATGAGTGGTTAGGTGGGTAGTTGACCACGTAATGTGATGCTATAAATGACGAAATCTGTGTTATAGAAATTATACATTGGTATTTATTATTACGGCAGACGCGGCCAATAGTAAAAGTGATTAGGCTGCCAACGGATTTATTACGCGGCCAACAGTATGTGAGTGAATTTTTTAATCATTTTGCCAATTTGAAATTTGTTTTTTTGGTAAAACATTTAAAAAGAGGTAAGGTAGTAGGATCCAACTAGCTTAGTTGATAAAATTTTTAATAGTTATATAAGAGATTTGATATTCAATCTCTACTTACACCAAAAACTGATTGGTGTGTTAAAAGATATCATTAGGAGTTGACGTCATAGGTTGAAACTCTCTCTAAAAAAAAGAGGTAAGATGAAACTACTTTTTAACATATTGATTCTTGCCAGCAAATTTTCTTTTTTTATAAATTCCTTTTTTTTTAATAAGATTTTTTATAAATTCCTTAGTTACAAAGGGAAATGATAATAAGTTAAAATTACTGAGAGATGATTTTTAAATTTTGTTAACTAGTGCCTTTAGAACATTTGTTAATAAACTATTTTAAGAAAGTTGTTAATATCGCTTTCATAGAAAATATAAAAATTTGTAAAAAAAAGTTAGTTAATTTTTATAATTTTTTTCATAAAAAATTTATAAAAAAATAATTCATAAACCAATGTTTTTAGAGAGTCTGTTAACTTTTCCTAATAAGTAATTACTTCTTTTTTTTGGCAAGTAGAATCATCATCCAACATGAAAATATTGGACTACTAACTGGCAATAGATTTATTTCTGGTAAAATACAAAAAGAGTTGCCACAAATGATACTACATTAACATAAGCTCCAATTGATAAGGTGGGTTGTTGACCACGTAATGTGATGCTATAAATGACGAAATCTGTGTTATAGAAATTATACGTTGGTATTTAATATTACGGCAGACGCGGCCAATAGTAAAAGTGATTAGCTGCCAACGGATTTATTACACTGCCAACAGGATGTGAGTGAAATTTTTAATCATTTACCGCCGCATGCTCTTAGTACGATGGTCATTCTACAAATATTTGTGAAGTGTGGGGGGTAAAGGCTGGGAGTTCAAGTCTCCAGACACTGCCAATAGGATGTGAGTGAAATTTTTAATCATTTACCGCCGCATGCTCTTAATACGATGATCATTTTACAAGTATTTGTGAAGTGTGGAGGGTAAGGGCTAGGAGTTCAAGTCTCCAGAAAGGAGTTTCACAACTTTCACACACATATACACTTAAACTAGATTAGAGTAGAAATTATATTTTGTATAAATAAATAAAAAATTAATCATTTTGCCAAAATGAAATTTGTTTTTAGGCAAAACATTTAAAAAGAGGTAAGGTGAAACTACATTTTAACACATTGATTCTTGCCAGCAGATTTTTTTTTTTTTTATAAATTCCTTAGTTACAAAGTGAAATGATAATCGGTTAAAAATACCGAGAGATGATTTTTAAATTTTGTTAATTGGTGCCTTTTAAACATTTGTTAATAAACTATTTTTAAAAAGTTGTTAATATCGCTTTCATGAAAAATATAAATATTTGTCAAAAAGTTAACTAATTTTTTATTTTTTTCATAAAAAACTTTTAAAAAATAATACATAAACCAATGCCTTAAGAGGGTCTGTTAACATTTCCTAATAAGTAATTACTTATTTTTATTACTTTACAAAATTAACTAACGAAAATAATTTGGCAAGTAGAATCATCATCCAACATGAAAATATTGGACTACTTACTGGCAATAGATTTATTTTTGGTAAAAGAAAAAGAGTTACCACAAATGATACTACATTAACATAAGCTCCAATTGACTATTGCCAGCCCATTTTTGTGGCTAACAGTTAGTGATGACCATTTTATTACATATCTAATGAAATAATTTGACAGGTACAATCACCCTCTAATAGGAAAATATTGCATAATTACTAATTTGTGACAATAGATTTGGAACGCATTGAAATAGCCTCTGTCGGGGCAAAGAAAATAAGTTGAATTACTAAAAAGATGAAAACTTTGTCCATGAATTTGTCTGCATTTTCTTGTTAATTTTTGTTTACCAATAATCTTAAAGCATCTGTTAACTTTTCCTAATAAATAATTTCTTTTTTATTATTCTACCAAATTAACTAACGAAAATAATTTGAATCATCATCTAATACAATAGTATTGGACTACTTAGTGGCAATAGATTTATTTTTGGTAAAGGCAAAAAGAGCTAACATAAATGGTACTACATTAACATAAGCTCCAATGATTATTGCCATCCGAATTTACGTGGCTAACAGTTAGTGATGACATTTTATCACTTATCTAATGAAATAGTTTGACAGGTAAAATCACCCTCTAACATAAAAATTGCCTAATTACTAATTTGTGACAATAGATTTGGAATGCATTGAATAAGCTTCGGTTGGGCAGAGAAAATAAGTCGAATTACTAAAAAGATGAAATCTTTGTCCATAAATTTTTCTATATTTTCTTGTTAATTTTTGTTTCAAAGAAATCGTGTCTAAGTTTTTGATTGCCCAAAAAAGATAAACGCAAATCAAAGAAGAATTTTTATTAAAGAAACATAAAATAGGCATTGTGAAAGATGGTTTTGTAGGTTTCTAAACTTTAGGATAATTATGTTGCAGTTTTTGGCTATATGCATGTGACAAGGGGAAAGCATCCCATTGGAAACGATCATGCGAAAGCTCAATGACATATCTCAAGATAGAGATGGGTCTTGTGTTTGTTTTTGTTTTTATTATTTTTTGTTTTGATTTTTTTTTGTTAGAGAAAGCTCTTGTTATTGAGTAGTAATTTCAAAGGGTATGGTTGTGCATTTAAGGGCCTGATCGGCAGGAGGATTTTTGTTTTTGTTTTCAAAATAGTATAAAAACAATTTTCAAAAAATTGAACTTGAAACTAGTTTTTAGATAATAATTTTTATATTTTACATGTTTGGCTCCCACTTTTAAGAACAATTTTCAAAATACTAAAAACAAAAATAATTGTTTAGGAGACCATTTCTATTTTTGAGATTTTTTAAAAAAAATTTACAAAAAGTAACATATAGAATTTGTAGATTACTCTTTTTTTTTTTTTTTTTTTTTTTTGTGGATAATGATAAGGGAATAGAGCTCATCATGTTTTTTTTTTTTTTTAATGATAAGTTTCAAATTTAAAGTGTGAGAACTTTTTTTGTGATAAAGATAAACTCTTAAATTTAAGAGATAAAAGAGTATGGACAAATATGTGGGGTCCACTGTTTTCAATTTATTTACAATTATGTCATTAAAAATATTTTTCTGTATCCTGAAAACACCTCCTAAGTCATTTTGAAAATCCTGTTTTAAATTAGGAAAATAGGATAAAGTTTTTTGAAAACAATATTTATAACATATTAGCCAAATAATTAATTCAAATGTAGGATCCACTATTTAATGGATTGCAAAACAAAAAACTATATTTAAATACTCTTACCAAAAAGCCTATAATTATTTTATTTTTAGAGCTTAGCATTAATTATTTATTTACAAATACCAAGAAAAGTACTACAAACATAGTAATTGTTATTATTGTTTACCTATAGTGGTTGCTTTGTCTATAGACTCTATACTCATTGTACACCCTCTCTAGTGTAGATTGAGATGGGTTTAGGAACTTCTATTTATCATTTTCAGTTAACCCTTTATTTTCTTCTAGTTTTTGGCCGGATGTATGATGTGTTATATAAATATATATATATATATATATATTTTTTTTCAATGTCATATATCTTTTATCTAAATAATAAGAGAAAATTGGAGCATTCAATTCAATAGAAGGAATCTTATCCCAAAAATATTAAATAATGTTGTTTGGATGTTTTTAAAATTTATGTGAGTAAAAAAATATATTGAAATATATGTAAGATTGTTTAAAATGTAAAAATGTGTATTAGAATTTGCTCACCAAACAGTGCGGTACAGCACTTAAAAGAGCAACTTTGAAATATATTTTCAAACTACAATTGTGCTGTCACGTCAATAAACAATATGGGGGGTTATCTTCTGTTGCAATTCCAGCTGCACTGGACCACTGGTTAATTGATGAAAGCAAAATGTCATAGCCTGGTCATATAGTTCAACTTGACTATCTAGCAAACTCCTGGACCAATAATTTGAATTCCTTCAGCAAAATTACTTTTCATTTTTATATATTCACAACTAAATAACTCTGCATAAATCATAAAATTCTAAAATATTTTGTATTGCCTCTCTACAATAAGAGGCAAACAATAAATAAAATAAAATTTAAAAAAAATTAAGTTTAATGAAAATTGTAAGTTTTTTTTTTATTTTTTGGATAGATTATGTAAATTGTAAGTTAGTTTAAAAAGTCAAATGGAATTTTAATGAGTCAATTTTAGAGCATTAGCATTGGTGGTGCTAAAATTTAGCAATTTGGTACCATAAAAAGTTATATTATCTATTTTACCACATTATTTTACAAAACACCCAACATCAGGAGTTTTATTTTAGCATTCAATACAATAAAATAATATATCTACTACAATAAACAATAACCACCATCACCAATACAATAAAATAATATAACTTTTAATAATTTTTTTTTTTACCATCTTAGCTACAATGCACAACTATCTTTGGTTGTGCACTATAGCTTAGCAACAAAAATTTTTGGCTTTCCTTCCGTCGTTACAACATACTTTTTAATATTGGTGGTGTTAATAATAATAATATGACTTTTTGGTGGTGTTAATAATAATAATATGACTTTTTAGCACCACTGCTTGTGCTCTTAGCCAAATGCAAATGCTCTAAAATTTATTTATTTATTTATTTAAAGAAATAATGCTCTAAGAAATTAATCAATAATTTAACATATATATATGTATCTCTCTCTCTCTCTTCCAAATTTTTTTTTTGCTGAATCTCTCTCTCTCTTCCAATTGACAGAGCTAACTTCAGCCAAAAAAAAAAAATTCTGACAGATCTAACGTGGTGCACTGAAGCCCACATTTCACTACCTACTACCCTGTCCTAGTCCTTCACCTACCATAGGTTATAGCTTTTAAATATAAGAATAAAACCTATCAATTATGCTTCAAGATATAAGACTTTTAGAACAGGCTAGGGCACTTTTTGCCAACAACGTCTATATAAGGACACCTTATTATCAATTTGCAGAGAAGTACGGATGATCACTTTTCTCGTTATATAACTCGAACAAAAGAAACAATTCTTCGGAGCTCGGAGTTGATGTAAAATTTCAATTTGCACATAATTGTAGTTCTGCTTTTTCTCCACAGGCCAATGCTATGACTATTGAACAGAATTTCACGTGAAAAAAAAAAAAAAAAAAGTTATACTTTTCCTTGATTGACACTTTGTCCAATCGCTGAATTATGTTTTTAAATTTAAAGAAAAATTTTGAGGAGAAATTATTACAAAGTACATAGTAGAGTAGTTGCACGCACTTTGCACTCAATGTCACCACGCATTCACCAACTTCAATTGTGTTGTTATTCGTTGACGTAAAAAAAAAAAAAAAGAAGAAGAAAAAAGTGGATTTTTCTGTTCCTACATTCCGTCAAGACATTAATTAAAAACAATGATGCCTAAGGTGTGCTTTCTCAGGAGTTTGGTTACACCAATATAGACTTCACGGGGGGGGAAAAAAAAGAGGCTATGCTCATACAGGAGGAAGTTTACCGACACTTTTTTTATGTCGCATATTTTTAATGTTAAGTAAAAAGTAATAAAAATAGTGGGTTTAGATGAAAATTAATAAAAAATTTAAAATTTGTCAATTCAATTAGTGTAAAAATGTTGTCAAATTTTTTGTGTATATAGCATTACTCGTTCTTAAAGACAAACTTGTAATCGATGGGACACAATTATTTTAAGAACATTCAAGATCCACAATCAAATATAAGAGCATTCTCATTGGTTTGTGCATATGAGCAGTGTTATTGGTAGTGCTAAAAAGTCAAATTGTTATTTTTAGCACCACCAATTACAAAACTAAGGCTGCATTGATGGAGTCAAAGCCAAATAATTTGGCTTGGCTTTTCAACTACAGTGCACATCTACTTTTGGCTGTACACTATAGCTCAAATGTAAAATATATATATATATATATATTATATTCAATCTTCTCTCTTTTTTATTTCTTTCTCTCTCCAGTCTTCTCTCTTTCTTTTTAACTTCTCTTTTTCTCTCCAGCACTGCCCTTATCTCCCTCTCAACTGAACCAAGCCTTTCTTCTCTTCATGGTGTCTCGTGGTGCCACCTAGGTTCGTTGAGATCGCTGGTGTGGGTTAGGTTTGTCTAGGTTTGTGTGGTTGGGTGGTTTGGATCTATGGTTTTAGTGGTGGTGTGGGTTGTTACTGGGATCGGTGACTGGGTTGTTGCTGTTGTGGTTGAAATCAGGTTGTTGCTGTTGTGGGTGGATCGTTATGGTGGGTTTGTGGTGGTGGTGGTTGTTGTTGTTGTTGTTTTTTTTTTTTTTTTTTTTCCCCTTAAATCAAAGTTGTGGTGGTGGAGTTTTGGGTGTTGATTTTTGGGTTGTCCGTGATTTTTAGGTGTTTATTTTTGGATTTTTGGGTGTTGATTTTTGGGTTTGCCTTGATTTGTAAAGGTTGTGGGTTGTAATTTGTGGTGGCAGTGGTTGTAGTGGTGGTAGATGTGACTGACAGTGGTGTGGGTGTGTTGTTTGTTCACAAATAGGGAGAGGAAGAGAGAGAGAGGGGGGAAGAATAAAGAAATAGTAATATTTAAATGAAGTAGCTAAAAAATAATATTTAAATGAGAATGCATAAAAGCATCCACCTTAGGTGACAAAGACGGAACCAGGATTCAAACTTAGAGGGGGCTGAAGTTCTTTATTCAAATATTTTAAAAAATTGGAATATCAATATTAGAGGTTGACAACGTTACATTATTAGCATTAATTTATTAATTATTATTTGTATTTTTTCTTTTGAAAAGAAATCAATAATAGGATTTTATAATCAAGAGTTTTGTAAGTCAATTGGCACGTCCTTATATTTTCAAGGTCAAACTGATGTGTGGATGGAGCGATCATTATGTGACATAGGAGTTATCTCTATGACTATGAGGGTGGAGTCATTTGAGAGGGGCATAAAACTCTCAAGTGAGAGTGAGAAATTGGATAAAGGTTATAGGGTTTTTGTGATTTTTTTGCTAGAATTTGTAATTGATTTGTTATTATTTTTGCTTAGACCGAATTTATGATTTATTCAAAGAATTTTTTTATTATCCGGATATGTACATTTTTTTTTATAGATTTTTCTTGTTATTTATTTGTTAGATTTCTTTGGACAATTTGTAAATTTTTTGGGGAGAGAGCCAAGTATATAAGTTTTAGAGCAAGAATTAAAATTCTTTTTATTAATATACATACTAGCATATATTTTCTTCAAAAGGGGGGGGAGGGGAGGGGGGGGATGGCCCCCCTTAGCCCTTGAATAGTTCTGTCACGAGCTTAAAATTTCATTTTCTCTCTCTTATCTTTTGTCACTTTCTCTCTTCTCTCTCCAACTTTAACAAAAGTAATATTATTTTAGTGTATGTTTGGATAGTGTTGAAAAATACTTTTCAGTTGCTTCTCACGTTTTTGAGTGAGTCTCGTGCCCTGTTCACGGAACTCGCAAGTACTTTTTTTAGCAAAAACAACTTCAAAACTGGGTCCCACGGCACTATTTATACATTTAAAAATTATTTTGCTACAGTGTTTTCAATTTTTAGTTTTCAGCAATAAGCGATATCCAAACACACCTTTAATGTGATGTATTGTAAATAAAAATAGAACCTGGAATGTGTTGTAAAGTAGTTATTTAAAAGGTTAATTATAAATAAAGTCGCCTTTTGTGAGGTAAAATGTTTTTCTCTGTTTTTGGAATAAGCAGATAGGAATGCTCTAAAGAAAGGTTGGAGTCACTTTAATTTGTATCTTTAAAAAAATGGTTAGAAGAAGCGAGGAAACGGGGTATTGATCGAAACATTAATACAGACCAAACCATGTGAAAAATCTTTGGTACAGTCGGTACAACCCAATATTTATTTTAGTATGTTTCAGAATACTGAAACCAGTTTAATTAATGCTCGGTGCGAATCGTACGATGCATAACAAATGAAAAGTTTGTTTTCTTTTCCAAAGGTCATAAGCCATTAATGTATGATACTATAATCCATGTTATCTATTTACATCAAGTGTATAACAATAGTATTATGCGTAGAACATGTTTTTTCAGCCTGGAAATCACTCTAGCTTATGATCTGAAATTGAAAAGAAATTTGGTTAAAGATAGAATTGACTACTGTGTTCTCATATGCTAGTCTTGGAGTGTAGAAACAAAAATGTCATACTTGGGTCGTTTGTATTTTCTTGTAACAACATGAATAGACCTAAGAAGACCCCATAATATCTTCTATTGTGAAAGTAAGTGTGTGGTGAAAACTGAAAAGGATCCGAAGCTAATCTTTGACTTTTTGTTGTATAATCCCATAATGCAAGTTAATATTCAAGGGTAAGACAGTGACCCTAATGTTTAGTCTGTTAATGACGTGTAGTCATTTGATTTTAGCAAAATTGCTAGCTACTTTTCATGGTTAATGAGGTAATATAGGATGAGAATCGAATGGATTATGGATGATCCATGTTGAGTAAAGAAAATGAAAGTTAATATTCAAATGTAGATGGTCTTGTAAGACTTGGATAAAACTCGGAGCACATTGACTAAAATGGCTTTCTAGGGACTTAAAAGAGCCAAATATACAAGACAATTAAGTTGTTTTGCCACCTCTTTTATGACTAGGCGATTTCGATAACGATTAAACTCTTTTGTATATATCTTAAAAATAAAGACTTGTGTCTTTTTTTATTTAAAGAAAATAGAGATAGAGGCAACTTTCATTTAAAGAAATCAGCCAATCACTTACCACCACAATTTAAGACAGAACTAAGTAATAAATCATTCAATATTATATCATGTACTATATAATAAAAATTGGGTTTAGTAACTGTGGAGCCCAAATATTTGGCAACCCCGGCCCACTCCATATCGGGCCCAAGGTCCATGCCAAGGAGAGTGCAGAATCTAAGGATGAGTAGGAGAGGCCTAAGTCAAGAAATTTCGCCGTGGATGCCCACGTCCTCGGCAGGCCAACATTGAAGAAAGGAAGCTGTCATCCACTCATTAAATGTGCGCCACCAACACTCTGGCCACATTAATGGTGAATTGACCAGCGAACAGTGATGCCTTGATTACTTCAACAAATAGAAAGCCTGCAAAGGCGGTTGATGGGACGAGCCCTCAGACACAAGTTTAGATAGCCGACAAGTGGATGGCAGAGATCAACTGAACAAGACTATATAATAGATTGAACCCGCAAAATTAAGGGGTGGGCCCTTAGGGTTGGGAAGTTAAGGGGTTTTCAGGGTATTAAAGGAGAATCCTTGTATTCATTAGTTTTAAAGAAAGAGCTCCTCGGACTGAGCCGAGGACGAACCTTTCCTTAGAACACTTAGCTAAATTCCAGTTATTGATCTTGTAAATCCATGTCGACTGTTGTATCTTTCGTTAATGCCTAGTCCTTCTACCCATGCTCTACAAATTTATTGTACGGGGGTTGCCTGGGCTCGGGTCTGCCCATCCCCAGGAGGGAGGCACCCGAATCGGGTCCTTACAATTAGCGCCGTCTGTGGGAAGAACTTGTGCATTAACAAGTGCGACGGTTGGTGCGGAAGGATCAAGAACAACACTTCTTTCAAGTTAAAAAAAAAAAAAAAAAAAAAACAACACAAACAATGGCAACATACTCATCCAGAAGGCAATCATCACAAAGAAGCGAAAAAATGCAAGAAGTAAAAGAGATGAAATGGGGCTACTTCTTTATTAATAAATTAAGAAAAGTTACATTTTACAACAAATGCCCAAACAAACTTGTTCTAAAGCTAACTACGAAGGTAAATGCCCAAACGGGCTTGTGCTGAAGCTAAAAGGAAAAGAAAAAGAAAGGGGCCTAAGCAGGCATGTTTTAAAGCCTAGCCAAATGTTGGAGGGAAAGGTGGAGACAGACCTATTTTAAGAGCGTCCACAGCTCCCTAACCAACACTTGTGGCGCTCTGAAGGAGAAGGAAGAAGAGGCCGTGGCGCATGACGGTTCTACCGCAAGGTTCCTCCTGGTTTCTCTCCCAATCCCACGACGACTGGAAGCCGGCGAATCACTACCAGCTTGGAGGACCGGTAGATCCGCATGCAGAGGAGGGACGTTACGTTCCTTTTGGATCCGCCTCCAAACAGTAAGGGGAATCCCATCTCTGGCTAGGTTGAAAAGAAGAAGGATCTTCGGCCTCTGCCTACCCTACCTCCATTGTGTCGTCCAAAATCGAAGTGGCATCCTTGGCTCCTGAAGGGGGCTCGGCTTCCTGGTCACCGCCCTTTCCCAAGGCCACTTCATCTCGTGAGGCACAAGTTGCCATTCTGGCAAAACTCTTAAGATGCCCAGAAAATGGAGTGTTCGTGAGATTTGAACTCAAGTGTTTGTGAGAATTGAAGAAAGGATCACCCTAAAATGCCTTATATAGAAGGCAAAAATTGGTGAAAGCCAGCCCGCATAGGATCCTAAGGGGAAATTACCGGAGGTATTAACTCCACCCAATTTCCAAGGAGCTTATCAGCCACTGGATCCTCGTAAATCCACAAGGATATTAATGAGGAGGCGCCTCGCAAACCAAAGCGTCAAGCGCGTTACTCGAATAACCCAAAAGGCGCCTCGTAACCAGAAGTGGCGCGCCGGACAAAGGGGCTAGACCGAAGAAGGGTCCCCCCTCAGCGGAGCAAGCTTAAGGCCGCTACCACTCTAAGAGCAGACTCCCCAACGCTGAGGACGAGCTCTCTAGCTCCAACTACTAAAGAAGAACTAGGTACTAGACAGAACCAAGATCTTGCATAGTCCTCGGACTCAAACCTACGAGGAAACTAGTTACCTCAGAAGACAAGTGTTAGACAGAACCAAGGTCTTGTATGGTCCTCGGACTCAAGCCTCTGGGGAAACTAACTACTAAAAAAGAATTAGGTACTAGACAAAACCAAGGTCTTGTATAGTCCTCGGACTCAAACCTACGGAGAAATTAGTTACCTCAGAAGACAAGTGTTAGACAGAACCAAGGCCTTACATGGTCCTCGGACTCAAGCCTCTAGGGAAACTAACTACTAAAGAAGAACTAGGTACTAGACAAAACCAAGGTCTTGCATAGTCCTCGGACTCAAACCTACGGGGAAACTAATTACCTCAGAAGACAAGGATTAGACAGAACCAAGGTCTTGCATGGTCCTCGGACTCAAGCCTCTGGGGAAACTAACTACTAAAGAAGAACTAGGTACTAGACAGAACCAAGATCTTGCATAGTCCTCGGACTCAAACCTACGGGGAAACTAGTTACCTCAGAAGACAAGTGTTAGACAGAACCAAGGTCTTGCATGGTCTTCGGACTCAAGTCTCTGGGGAAACTAACTACTAAAGTAAACCTAGGTACTAGACAGAACCAAGGTCTTGCATAGTCCTCGAATTCAAACCTATTGGGAAACTAGCTACTTTAAAAGACAAGTGTTAAACAAAACCAAGGTCTTGCATGATCCTCGAACTCAAACCTATGGGGAAACTAGCTACTTTAGAAGACAAGTGTTAGACAAAACCAAGGTCTTGCATGGTCCTCGGACTCAAGCCTCTAGGGAAACTAACTACTCAAGAAGAACTAGGTACTGGACAGAACTTAAGTCTTATATAGTCCTCGGACTCAAACTTATGGGGAAACTAGCTACTTCAGAAGACAAGTGTTAGACAGAACCAAAGCCTTGCATGGTCCTCGGACTCAAGCTTTTGGGGAAACTAACTACTAAGAAAGAACTAGGTACTAGATAGAACCAAGGTCTTGAATAGTCCTCGGACTCAAACCTATGGGGAAACTAGTTACCTCAGAAGACAAGTGTTAGACAGAACCAAGGCCTTGCATAGTCCTCGAACTCAAGCCTCTAGGGAAATTAACTACTAAGAAAGAACTAGGTACTAGACAGAATCAAGGTCTTGCATAGTCCTCGGACTCAAACCTATGGGGAAACTAGCTACTTCAGAAGACAAGTGTTAGACAGAACCAAAACCTTGCATGGTCCTCGGACTCAAGCCTCTGGGGAAACTAACTACTCAAGAAGAACTAGGTACTAGACATAACCTAGATCTTGTATAATCCTCGGACTCAAACCTATGGGGAAACTAGCTACTTCAGAAGACAAGTGTTAGATAGAACGAAGGCCTTGCATGGTCCTCGGACTCAAGCCTCTGGGGAAACTAACTACTAAAGAAGAACTAAGTACTAGACAGAACTTAGGTCTTGCACGGTCCTCGGACCTAAACCTATGGGGAAACTAGTTACTTCAGAAGACTCAAGCCAATGAAGAAACCATCCCCCCCACGAAATACCAAGTGTTAGGTAGAGCTAAGATCTTGTATGTTCCTCGGCGTTAAACCTATGAGAAAACTAGTTGCTTCAAGGGAATCCAAGTACTAAACAGAATCAAGATCTTGCATGGTCCAAGGACTCAAACCTATGGGAAAACTAGTCACTTCAGGAGGATCTAAGTACTGAACAGAACCAAAGTCTTGTATTGACCGCGGGACCAAACCTACGACGAGGCTGACCACTTTAGTACTAGTAATGAGCACTGCAGGGGACGATGACCAATGTAGTCGGCTGAGGCACAATTAAAGCCAGAATCGTGCAAGTAATATATATATATATATAATATAATACAAGCAAAATGGATAAAATGAAACAAAATGTGCACTTTACTGAATCTTTAAAAAAGTTATACAAGGCAAATGTGCCATTACAATACTAAAAAAAAAAAAAAAAAAAAAAGAAGGAGAGAAGAAAAACAGAGCAAAGGCGCAACGGAAGATCATTCCTTCGGCCCTATCTTAGCTCCTCCCTCAGGAGGCGGGGCAGAAAAGGTCTCTAGATCCTGATAACCCTCGCTTGGGATCGCAGCTTGAGGAGGGTCAGCTGGATGAGATATCTCCTCAACAAGAGGGGTTTGGACATCAGCTAAGGGGTCCACAGCCTTCCAAGGCGCATCAGTAGTAGGACCCTTGCTTGTCTCAATGGCCCTAGGAGGATCAACTTCCTTAGTGGGTTCGCCCGAAGTGATGGCAGCTGGGACGCCTTCCTCAGAAACAACCCCAACTCCCTCGACAGCTACCTCGGTCTCAGAACTTGGAGGGGCAGCCTCGCGAATGGCAAGGGGATAATATACATTCTCCACCTTCCACAGGTCAGACGAGGCCTCAACCCCAGCTTGTTTAAGAGCCTCATTCCAAACCTGGGAGCAGTAAAGTCTTCACACCCCTGGCACTTGGGCTCTAAGGTTGTCTTCTATTTCAGTCACCCCTGCCTCATAGGCCTCCTGCATGGCCCTGCCTTTGGAGGCCTCGGCCTTGGCCCTGGCAGACTCAGCCTTTTCCTTGGCCCTTAGAGCCTCGTCCCTGGCAGACTCCGCAGCGCCTCTGGCCCTTTCTGCCTCAAGCACCCTCTTTTCCAGGGTCGCGATCTCCTTTTTGGCGACCCTCAACTGATCCTCTGCCTGGAGCAGGCGGTCCGTTTGGTCTAGGGCTAGTTTTTCAGCGACAGAAATGGCCGACTCAGCGGTGTCTCGAGCCTTCTTCATCTCCTCCAACTGGTCCATTGTCTTTTAAAGATCATCCTTGGAGGCGTTGAGGGTCTGCACAGCGTCCAACAGCTTTTTATGCTCCAAGCCCGCGACCTTGCTCTGGCTACTGGCCATATCCTCCAACCTGAAGGTAGCCTGGATAGCTGCCAAATTGAAACCCATACACAACAGATAAGGAGTCAGGAAACAGGAAGTCAAGAGAGTCACAAGCAATCAGGAAACTTACCATGCCCAAGTACTGTTTGAGGCCGAGGAAGACCTCCTTGCTCCTCAAAGCCTCCAGCTGGGCCATGTCTGCAGGGAGTAGCAAGGACCTCCCCAATGCATCAACTACGAGCGCACCCTCGCCCCCTTGAGGGTCTTTGAGGGAGGCGTCGTCCGTCAGAGGCTTCCCATGGAACATGGGGGCAGGAAGCCAAGTCTGGGCCTGGGCCTGGATGGTGGCCTGTTTCTCCTGACCTCAGTACCCAACCCTCGGCTATTTCGATGTCTGCCGAGCGCCGCCATCACCTTGGGATGGATTAGACTCTTCGCCCCCTCTGGGCCTTTTGCCTTTGTCCTTCTTCTGTAGGGGGTGGTGGGCTTGGACCCGGATGGTGTACTCTGTGGGGGTGGGGGTGGGGGTGGGGGAGGAGGAAGCTTGGGAGGAGACTTCCCCGGCGCGTCCTTCCCTGGCTGCCCCTCAATCAGGGCCAACAAGCTCGCCTGGGGTCGCTTTTTGAAACTCATCTTCGACCGAGAAGGGACTTCTTCAGATAGAAAGTCTGCTTCAATCAAGCTGGGGTCACCCAAATCGCCAGAAGGGTCTTTGGGCGAATGGAATTGGTCAAACACATCAAAATCGCCCTCGGAGGGACCAGAATCAGCAACTTCCTCTTCCTTTAGCTCTTCCCCTTCAGCCTCGGTAGCTTAAACTGATGAAGAAGTACCTACCAACGGTACGCCCTCGGGAATTGGAGACCCTTCGAGGATCAGAAATCCGTGCTCGACTACAATGATGTTGTGCAGCCGAGGATCTTTAGCTCGGATCACGTACTTTGGAGCCGGGAACGATTTTTGAATCGGGTCGTATCTTAGGATTACGTGGGCGGCTCTAACTTGGTTGTCGGTTTTATTCACAAAGATCTCCGACCTCAATACCTTCTCCAAGTTCTCCTTATTGACCAAGCCGAAGTGACGCTCAAAAGCGCGCGGATCTGTATAAAAGAAAGCAAGTTCCTGTCAAAAACCAAGTAAAACGGAGCGCTAAAACACAAAAGCTTAGACCCTCTCCTAGTCTGAATGCCCCACCTGGTGTACCCTCCACTGTTGGACAATGAAGGCCCTCGCGCCACTCTCTAGACACAATGAGGAAGTCTTTGTTCAAGCCCTTGCTGGACTCAGGGAGGCACTAGATGAGCCATCGTCCCTCGTCTTCATGTAATAAGACTTCCCCCTCAAGCGCTGGAGGTTATAGCACCAGTTTACATCATGATGGGTTAGCCTCAGCCCCATCTTCTCATTCAAGGCATCCACACAGTCTAAGATTCTAAATACATTAATGGCACACTGGGTGGGAGATAAGCCGAAGTGCCTGAGATAGTCCCTCATCACCAGCCCCATGGGAATCCTCATACCACCCTCAAGAAAGGCGATTATAGGGATCACCACCTCACCCTCTTTTCTCCTCGTACTCCATTCCCCTTCTGCACAGTACCTCAGACCCACTGTATCGGGGATCCTATAGTCAACGACAAATTTGTCCATTGACTCCTCAGACTCAACTAACTTCTTAAGCCTACCCATCCTAAAGAACTAACAGGGAACTCAAGCGAACAGTACGAACTAGAGAGAGAAGAGGACTTACAAAAACGAGAAAAAGCTCCTCAGGCAGGCTTTTTATGCTAAAGGAAGTCGCAAGTACAGTTGGAGATGTGACCAAATTCGAAGTATGTGCGTAAGGTCTCTTGAATGAAAAAGTGAAGGGGCAAATCAATTCAATTGGGTATATATACCCCCAATTAAAAGTAACCACATGGGTTTTCTCGCCCAATGAATTAGAAGTATCCCTACCGTCCATTCATCATCACACCGTTGAACGTGAAGGACACAGAGCCATTGAAATTTAATGAAGGCGCGCTCCAAATTTCGAAACGCCAGGAACGTCCCCTGGGTAATTGAAATGATCTTGACACTAACAGAAAGACAAGGCTCGCCAGGCTAGGACAAGGACCCGAGAGCATCAAAATCCTCCTCCCCGCCCGAGAGGCCGGACAACAGAATTTTGAGGGGCTATTGTGGGGCCCAAATATTTGGCAACCCCGGCCCACTCTATATCGGGCCCAAGGTCCATGTCGAGGAGAGTGCAGAATCTGAGGATGAATGGGAGAGGCCTAAGTCAAGGGACTTCGCCGTGGATGCCCACGTCTTCGGCAAGCCGACATTGAAGAAAGGAAGCTGTCGCCACCAACACTCTGGCCACATTAATGATGAATTGACCAGCAAATAGTGATGCCTTGGTTACTTCAACTAACAGAAAGCCTGCAAAGGCGACTGATGGGACGAGCCCTCAGACACAAGTTCAGATGGCCGACAAGTGGACGGCAGAGATCAACTGAACAAGACTATATAATAGATTGAACCCCCAAAGTTAAGGGGTAGGCCCTTAGGGTTGGGAAGTTAAGGGGTTTTCAGGGTGTTAGAGGAGAATCCTTGTATTCGTTAGTTCTAAGGAAAGAGCTCCTCAGACTGGACCGAGAACGAACCTTTCCTTAGAACACTTAGCCAAATTCCAGTTATTGATCTTGTAAACCCACGTCGACTATTGTATCTTTCGTTAATGCCTAGTCTTTCTACCCACGCTCTACAAATTTATTGTACAGGGGTTGCCTGAACTTGGGTCTGCCCATCCCCAGGAAGGAGGCGCCCGAATCGGGTCCTTACAGTAACTATGGTTACATGACTTACGTCAAAATGGCTATATTCTCACTTCAACAAATTGTTAAATTCTCCTTTCTAATTTTTTTTTTAATTCTCAATAATTAGAATAGTTCACTTAAGGGAAAAGTCTTTTTTTTTTGGTAATTTTAATAATTTGATAATTGGGCTAAGGGGATTTAAATCCTAGATATCTTCGTTAGAAAGATTAGAAAATGCTAACCAGTTAAGTTACAAGGCTCCTATAGGTAAAAGTCCATTAGCTTATAAGTTTCAAGAAATTTGAAATTTTATAATTTAGTATAGGTAAAAATCTCTATTAGCTAAATTTCAAGAAATTTAAAATTCTACTTCAACTAAAATTCTATTTCAAAAATTTTAATAATTTTAAGATAAAATTTATAATTTATTTTGATCATCTATCGTAATAATTTTTATTTTAATACAATAAAATTTACACATTATATATCGTAGTCACACCAAGTGACTCAATATAGAATTCTTATTTTTTATTTAGATAATATTTTTAAAATATATTTTTCTTTTATATAGAATTCTTAAACTAATTTGTGCATCTCTCGGACATGCTACCAGTTTTCAATAAAAATTGAAAACTTGTTTATGAGTGTGGTGCTAACATTCTACCTTTTGACCAAGTTTTTAGAATCTTCTACCCTTACAATTAACCTATTTTATGGTTAAGATAAAATCTCTTAGAAAGTATGGGATGTAAAAATACAATCATTCTTAAAAGAAAAATTACTTATCACCTTGGCTGAATCCTTTTGGTAAAGATCTCTCTAGCTAGCTAGTCTCTGACTTCACATGCTATATTGAAATATACTTTGTATACTATCAAAGACATTGTTATATTTGGGTAAGTCAATTTGCACTGTTAATTAAAATTAAGATGAAAATTACCAAAGCTATGAATGATATGACTCATGAATTGAGCCGTGAAACCTGAAGTATCTTATACACATATTATAATATAAGACCATTATTGTTATATCACTGAGATAGTTTTTAAGGTAGGAAAAGATTGGTGAGAAAGAGAAACGTACCAAATAGAAATGATCCCAAAACGACAGGGACAAACAAAGCACGTTTAGTGACAGCTTGAGCTCTGTCCCAATTGAAAATGAAATTGGATGCGCAGCAATAAATAACTATACCACAAAACGACACCACATTGTGTTCTGCATTTACGGTTTGCCCCTTACCGAAAGGCAATAATGAGTGACAACACATTGGTTTATAATTATGCGGATCACAATCATGATGTTCTATTTCATCTAAGAAAATAGACTAATGCTGGTGGCACAACTTACCAATGTGGCGAATTGTAATTGGTGGAGAGGTGATGGTGGGTTCATGTGAAGACACTCCTCCACCAATTACAACTCGCCACATGGGCGAATTGTTACACAAGTTGTGGCACCAGCATAACTCAAGAAAATATGGTAAAAATGAAGATTGTAATTTTTTTTTTTTTATATAAAAAAAAATTGCTTGCATTGGAATTTGGGGATTGTTTACAAACCCATATCTTGAAAATATTAAAATAATCTCCTAAAAAAGGATTAAAATAGTTATTATCCTAATAATATTACTAGTGACTTTCACAACTCACTCTATCGGCACATAAAAATAGTTTAAAAAATGATGCCTAGGAGTCTTGCACAAAGTTACAAGTATAATGATAGAATATCATCTAGGATGGTGGTAAAGACTTTCTCCCATGTAAGTTTAATTCTGATTCAATACCTAAGTTTGAACCCTTCCGAAACAAAATGTTTGCTCACTTAAAATGACATCTAACATAGAATATAAATCTTCTATTTTATTTTTTGTATTTCACTTTATACGTCAATTATAATGTGTCATTTATAATGTGTCGTGACTCATGCGATTTAAAATATATATATATATATATATATATTGTAATCTATTGAGATTTTAGTGAATATGGAGTTAAACTCATCAAAAATTAATTACTTAGTAAAAAATGACATCTAATATAGAATATAAATCTTCTCTTTTATTTTTTGTATTTCACTTTATACGTCAATTATAATGTGACGTGACTCATGTGATTTTAAAAAAAAAAAATTATTGTAATCTGTAGGGACTCAAAATGTAATGGACCCTAGACAATAAAATTTGTAAAGAATGGGTAGGAAGGACTAGGCATGTAGCGGGCAAGCAACGAATTTTAGGGCGGATCACTCTAAACGAACTGGACTTAGAAGTTCAGGTCAGAAAGACCCTTCCTTTCACTCCGTCTTTTTGATCACCTCCGTTGCCCTTTTTACCCAATGTTTGCAAGGCTGATAGATCCTCCGTTCTAGCCGAGGATCCCCTCTTTGCTGGGAACCCTCTTAGATATATAGTCCTTTTTTGGCTTCATCCTCACCATCCATTTGTCAATTATCTGGTTTCTGTCTACAGGGATCTGTCCCATCGTCTGTAATTAGCAGGCTTTATGTTAGTTCTTAGCCGCCTTTGCAGACTTTCTATTAGTTGTAGTAATCGAGGCAACTGGGCTTGCTGGTCACATCACCATTAAAATGGCCAGAATGTTGGTGGGATATTTTCCCTTAAGTGAAGTCGGTGCGCCGAGGACAGGTCATCCTCGGCGCGGGCCTTTGGATGTTCTGGGTTCTTTCCCATTGTCCTCAGTTTCAGCACCGTCCTCGGCGCGGGCCTTGGGCCGCATGTAGTGGGCCAGCGTAGTGAGCGCGATAGGGCCCCACAATAGCCCCTCAAAATTCTGCTGCACGTCCCCTTGGGCGGGGAGGAGGATTTTGACCTCCTCGGCGTTTTTCCTCAGCCTGTTGGCTCTACTTTGTCGTCAGTGCTATCGCTTTTGTAGCCGTTTTTTATAGTTTTCTTTTCGCGCAGAGTGTCACCCGAGGATGGTTGGGCGTGGGTTGTTTGCACTATAGTACCCAGTTCCTCACGATTTTTTGTCTCTGACAGGATTTGTTTATTCGGCACCTAAAAAGGGGATTGGCTTTGCCTCAGTTTTTAGCTCATGACCCGTACGAGAGCCCTGGCTTTGATCAACGTTTGCGCGGCTTCATAACGACCGATTTCCATAGAGGTTTAGGTCTGAAATTTGTACAAGACCTCGCTTTTCCTTAGCGTTTATTTTTTACGGGAAGATTTCCTTCCCGCTGACCTGAGGTCTTTGATCATGCAATGCGTTTAAGCTTTACTTTTGTGCTTGGTTTTCTCATTTTATGCTTGGTTCTCTCTGGGGCTTGGGTCCGAGGACCATGCGATGCCTTGGTTTTGCTTATCGTTTAGCTTTCATGATGACGTGTTTTTCTTGCTGGAAGTATCGAGTTTCTCGATCTCATTTAGCTATCTGAAGTATCTGTTTTCCCCATGAGGCCTGGGTCCGAGGACCATGCAGTGCCTTGGTTCTGTCCAGTACCTAGTTTTCCATTTTAAACATCTGAAGTATCTGGTTTCCCCATGAGGCCTGGGTCCGAGGACCATGCAGTGCCTTGGTTCTGTCCAGTACCTAGTTTTCCATTTTAATCATCTGAAGTATCTGGTTTCCCCATGAGGCCTGGGTCCGAGGACCATGCAGTGCCTTAGTTCTGTCCAGTACCTAGTTTTCCATTTTAATCATCTGAAGTATCTGGTTTCCCCATGAGGCCTGGGTCCGAGGACCATGCAGTGCCTTGGTTCTGTCCAGTACCTAGTTTTCCATTTTAATCATCTGAAGTATCTGGTTTCCCCATGAGGCCTGGGTCCGAGGACCATGCAGTGCCTTGGTTCTGTCCAGTACCTAGTTTTCCATTTTAATCATCTGAAGTATCTGGTTTCCCCATGAGGCCTGGGTCCGAGGACCATGCAGTGCCTTGGTTCTGTCCAGTACCTAGTTTTCCATTTTAAACATCTGAAGTATCTGGTTTCCCCATGAGGCCTGGGTCCGAGGACCATGCAGTGCCTTGGTTCTGTCCAGTACCTAGTTTTCCATTTTAATCATCTGAAGTATCTGGTTTCCCCATGAGGCCTGGGTCCGAGGACCATGCAGTGCCTTGGTTCTGTCCAGTACCTAGTTTTTAAACATCTGAAGTATCTGGTTTCCCCATGAGGCCTGGGTCCGAGGACCATGCAGTGCCTTGGTTCTGTCCAGTACCTAGTTTTCCATTTTAATCATCTGAAGTATTTGGTTTCCCCATGAGGCCTGGGTCCGAGGACCATGCAGTGCCTTGGTTCTGTCCAGTACCTAGTTTTCCATTTTAATCATCTGAAGTATCTGGTTTCCCCATGAGGCCTGGGTCCGAGGACCATGCAGTGCCTTGGTTCTGTCCAGTACCTAGTTTTCCATTTTAAACATCTGAAGTATCTGGTTTCCCCATGAGGCCTGGGTCCGAGGACCATGCAGTGCCTTGGTTCTGTCCAGTACCTAGTTTTTCATTTTAATCATCTGAAGTATCTGGTTTCCCCATGAGGCCTGGGTCCGAGGACCATGCAGTGCCTTGGTTCTGTCCAGTACCTAGTTTTCCATTTTAAACATCTGAAGTATCTGGTTTCCCCATGAGGCCTGGGTCCGAGGACCATGCAGTGCCTTGGTTCTGTCCAGTACCTAGTTTTCCATTTTAATCATCTGAAGTATCTGGTTTCCCCATGAGGCCTGGGTCCGAGGACCATGCAGTGCCTTGGTTCTGTCCAGTACCTAGTTTTCCATTTTAATCATCTATTTTATCTAGGTATCCGCGGCCGTTTTAATTCTTGCCGCGTTTTACACAAAGCATTAAATAATTACAATTTCCAAGCAGAATAATAATAACAATAAATGGTGAAGTTGGTAGAGGATAAGACCTTGCCGTGTCTTGCCTCTTCGTTTGGTGGGATTCTTCAGATAACGAGGCGTTTTTTGGGCTGTCCGGGTGAGGCGTTCTGACGCTTCGGTGTCTTCCTGTTTAATGAGGCGTCCCCTCATTAATACTGACCATGGATTGACGAGGATCTAACGGTTGGCAAGCCCCTTGGAAATTGGGGCGGCATTATTGCCTCCGGAAATCTCTCCCTGGGATTCATTGTGGATTCGGCCCTCATCAATGTTCCTCCCGCTATAAAAGGCGTTCCTAGAGCGAACCCCCCCTTCACATTTGACAAACACTCATTCTGAAACTCCCCAAAAACACATCGCCAAAAATTCTTCAGGGCGCAATCATTCGAGCCCCTTCGCATGAACTGGCCCTGGAAAAGGGCGCTTCAGAGAATGCACAGCCCCCATCAGGAGCCGAGGATGGCATTCCGACTCTGGCCGCCACGCTGGTGTGGAGGTAGGGGAGATCCGAAGACTCTTCTTCTTTTCAACCTAACCGGGGACACAGCCCTCCTTACCACCTGGAGGAGGATCCGGACAGAACGTAACCTCCCTCTCTTGGGTATGGGTCTTTGACCCCCCAAGCAGGCTACAGTGGGGGTCGGAGAGAAACCAGGCAGAACCCAAGAGCGCAACCGTTGGGTTCCGCGGCCTCTTCCACCTCTTAATGTAGCTTTCCTATCTTCCCCACCCTTCTCCCTTCTCACGTCTTCTCTCTTCTCACTTCCGCTTTCTTCCTTCCTCCTCTCGTTCTCCACTTCTTTTTCTGATATTTGTTCTTCATCTCTTCTTTTCTTCATCTCTTCCTCTACTCTCCTTTTCTATCTTCTGTTCTTCTGCCATTGTTGCTCTCCACCCCTTGTTCCTCTGTCGGCTTCGTCATATGTCTGCCTTTGTAGTTAGCTTTAGAACAAGCCCCCTGGGCATTACTTGTAAGAGATGTAATCTTTTTTCATATATCAATAAAAGAAGTATACTTATTTCATGTATTGTATATACTCTCTTTTTTTTTTTGCACTTGTTTCTTGTTGTTGTAAATTGCCGAATGAATATTGTCGCTAAGAACTGCGTGGATTTGCATCTTTTCATCGTTTTCTTTTCTTTACGTTGTGCCGCTAACGCACAAGTCCTTCCCACAGACGGCGCCAATTGTAGGGACTCAAAATGTAATGGACCCTAGACAATAAAATTTGTAGAGAATGGGTAGGAAGGACTAGGCATGTAGCGGGCAAGCAACGAATTTTAGGGCGGATCACTCTAAACGAACTGGACTTAGAAGTTCAGGTCAGAAAGACCCTTCCTTTCACTCCGTCTTTTTGATCACCTCCGTTGCCCTTTTTACCCAATGTTTGCAAGGCTGATAGATCCTCCGTTCTAGCCGAGGATCCCCTCTTTGCTGGGAACCCTTTTAGATATATAGTCCTTTTTTGGCTTCATCCTCACCATCCATTTGTCAATTATCTGGTTTCTGTCTACAGGGATCTGTCCCATCGTCTGTAATTAGCAGGCTTTATGTTAGTTCTTAGCCGCCTTTGCAGACTTTCTATTAGTTGTAGTAATCGAGGCAACTGGGCTTGCTGGTCACATTACCATTAAAATGGCCAGAATGTTGGTGGGATATTTTCCCTTAAGTGAAGTCGGTGCGCCGAGGACAGGTCATCCTCGGCGCGGGCCTTTGGATGTTCTGGGTTCTTTCCCATTGTCCTCGGTTTCAGCACCGTCCTCGGCGCGGGCCTTGGGCCGCATGTACTGGGCCAGCGTAGTGAGCGCGATAGGGCCCCACATAATCTATTGAGATTTTAGTGAATATGAAGTTAAACTCATCAAAAATTAATTTCTTAGTAAAAATTATTATAGACACATTGATGTAAGATTAGGTTTTTACCATCACTTGCCCCATTAAAAAAAATGACAATATTTTTTCAAACCCAAATTGTAATGGTCTCTTTATTAATATTAGAAAAATTACATTTTACCACCCTAAATTATACTCTTAATTATACTTTGTACCATAAACCTTTTGAATGTACGTTTTGCACAATAAATTATGATCATTGATTACACTTTGCATCCTAACATCAAGTTTGCTATTAACTTGAATAGAAAAATATGACACCACCTGAAAAAACCTAATTGACCATCTTCTTATTGCTTTAAAAATAAAAGATAAATTACATTTTACCATTTTAAATTATACTCTTGATTACACTTTACACTCTAAAATTTGAATTTCTATAAAGTTAACAAAAAACTTAATGTTGGAATGTAAAGTGTAACAAGAGTCATAGTTTATAGTGCAAAACATGCATTATCACTCTAAACTATACTTTTGATTACACTTTACACCTTAAAATTTGAATTTTTATCAAAGTTAACAATAAATTTAATATCAAAGTGTAAAGTATAACAAAATTCATAAGCCTTCAAAAAGTTTAATTGTACCTAGCGTGTAAAGGATTGGCAGTATCGACAATTATATTTTTGTACATCAACAGAGACACTAACTAGGATTCAGATCCTCTAGAGTTTCTAGGGTACTCTACCAAGTAGATTTCTTTAAATCTTTACCGTTAGTTAATGATTTAATGGTCCTAGATTTTGCCATGTCAGCATTCCATTAATAATAATCTTAATTGCTTGGTTTTCAACATTATTATATTATTTTAAGAATATTATTAGTGGAATGCTGATATGGCAAAATCTAGACCATTAAATCATTAAAGAATGGTTGAGATTTAAGGAAATTTATTAGTAGAGTACCTTAGGAACTCTAGAAGATCTGAATCCCACTAACTATAGTCAATCTTTGCTGACTGGGACTGGTGAACTCTAGAGACTAGAGATAACTTACTTCACCAAAAACAAGTGGAGATAAGTTATCGTTACCTTCCACAATCTAAAGAAGAACAGGTATTGATAATAAGTTGGTAATGTTATTATTGTTTCCTGTTTATTCGTTTTCCAAAGTTCCAATTGTTACCGGAAATAACTATACAGGATGTGATTTGATGGTAAGAGTTTTTATTCTACACTCAGAGAAGAGCGGTTCGAGCGATGGTTCTAGTAAAACCCATGTGGTACACGTGGTATTACCCATTACCGTCAAGTGACATGAGGTCGATGAGCTCACACCGGAAACTCCGTTTTTTTATTAAGCAAAAAAAATAAAAAAATTTGTTACCGGAAATACATTGTGTTTTATATATATATATATTTATTTAATCCAAATGTGTTTGGCATTTGATACTCAGAGTCACAGTAAACAAAAAAGGAAATCAAAAGCTAGTTCAATTCTCCATCACAACTAAGAACATTCGTAATTGGGTATTATTACATCCTAAATTCTAGCACCAGAGCAAAAGTGATTCGATTTTTTACCTCTAATTGCTTTTTCTAGCATAAAGGAATGCCAATAACTGTAGGTATAAGTATAAGGTGCCCCAAAGACCACATTATTTTCATGCCATAAAAGAGTGCGGCACCGTGTACTAAATTATAGGTCTCTTTTAGAAGCTTTTTTACACTTTTTTACAGAGAGTATCTCACAAATCAGAAGCTAAATTATCAAATGCTCTTTTAGAGTACTTACTAGGCTCCACATGAAATGAAAAATGATTCCTAAAATATGATTCGAAATTTCTAACCATGGGGTCCCTTCAAGGATCAGGGTCCACACGTGTCACGTGATACGTGGTTCGACCATTTTTGTGGTCTTATTCTTTTCACATTTTCGGTCCATGTCCTCCATCCTTTTTATATAAATTAAATAAATAAATAAAATAAAATAAAAAAACTAAGCTGTCCATGAGTATGACTCCATGTTGCCACCTACCCCCAAGGCACAGTGCCATGAAATTGTGGACACTTACTGTTATTATTAGTGGTTTTTTTGCTTTCTTGAAAAGAAAAATTGTATAAAAAATTATGTTACCACAATTTATTACACACATTTTGTATAACTCTCTTATACGGCTAGCTGTGGTAGTAGAAAAAAAAATGTAGGGATAGTTATAATCTGTTGTATAAGATAGATATGACAAAGTGTATGAATTGGAATAAGTTGTGATCCTAAAATTACAGTCTATTATATAAAAAAAAATTAAAAGTACTTTTTAAACAACAAAATTTTATAAATAATTATATGAACTTGGAAATAATTGATAAAATAATAGATGCGTCAGTTTCATGATTTACTATTTGGCCCTTTATTAGTTCGCAAAACCTAATGAATAAATAAACTATTTGGCCCTTTATTAGTTAGCAAAAACCTAATGAATAAATAAATAAGGAAGTTCCTCTCTCTCTCTCTCTGTGTTTACTATATGGTACGTTTTGTGTAGGTGTGCATGAGGTTTTCAACACATATTGGACATAATAAGGCAATGTTTTGATCGATGTTACTTTGCTACCAAATACCAATGAGGGCCCGATGGGTTTGGCAGAGCACAGATTGATCTTTACAATTCACATGGCCACCAAAACACCACCACCTACCTTTGACAATCATCCTCTACGTTACATATATATATATATATATTATATTACAACCAAAGATAAATAAAGAAAGATTTCATGAGGAACATAGGTTCATCAATAACATGAGGTCATTCTTTGAGCAAATCATGAGTTTCATCACCAGAACCTTCAATACTAGCCCTACTGAAATTGATTAAAATGTACGTATAAGGTATTCTTGATTCTTCTAATTAATATTTCTTTGGATATTTTGATTAAAGCAAAACGGAGATGCTCCATGAAATGAATGATGTGCTAGTGGGCTTCTTCTTTGCGTGACTAATAAGTAGTTTAATTTCGACTCAATTGTTTTGGAATTTCGAATTTCTCCAACTATCAAGGAGTGGATCTAAACACATGGAGTTTCATAATCATAAAAAATAAAATTTAAAAAAAAAAAAAAAGAAAAAAAAAGAAGAAGGCATTTTCTCTTTTCCACGGAACCATAACTATAATTCTTATTATTATTGGGAGTTTCGAAGGGTATAGAATAGGGGAATAAGAAAAGAGAGAATAATTAACCTGTTTGGATTTTTATTAGTTTTGTTTGGAAGAATTTATTTTCATCTCAAAAGAGAATATATAATTTTCTTATAAAAAAATTATCAAATTTTTGTAGATACAATTATACTTTTACACACTAAACAAAATAAAAAAAAAAATCTATAAACATAAGTTTTTCCAAAGTCCAAATACAAGCTAGGTATTAAAATGGAAGAACATAATAAACATCTCTTTCCTTGTTTGTTTAAGGAAATAAAATGACAACATATTGTGTAAATTAACCTATGAAGAAATAAGTTTAGATATATATTATTAAAAGTTCCAGTGCAATTCCTCCGATTTTTATTTTTTTTATCTAGACATTAGACATACAACATTTATTTGATTTAGTGCGATTTACATGTATTTTTAAGGTCATTAACTTTTTGGTTTTTAAAATGTCATATGACTCACGTCTTGAGGAAATTTGAGGATTTAAAATAATAGGTTGAGCACAACAATGCCTGCAATAAAAGGTGGAAGGCAAAAGGTACTTAGAGTAGCACATGGTGAAGGCGCCATCGTCTTGTTGGCAACCCAATAATTGTCTACTCTTTTATTTGCAGATTTGAGATTGACACTCCTGCAAGGTGAGAAGGCACTCTTTCCAAATGACGAAAATATCTCATGATGCCGTTCATGGAATGCCCCTCACATTTTGATAGACTCATCACATATGTGGTATTCAGATGTTGTGAGAGGGGTACTAACTCCATATAAAACAGTTTCATAAGATAATTTTTTCTAAATATGAGACGATCTCATGTTGGATGCCGATTTGGTCCATGTCACAACAACAAGAATAAGAAAACAAGCAAATAAAAATTTATTAAACATTCTAATATCTTTTTCTTTTCTTTTCTTTTTGAAATTCTTCAAATTAAGGATGGGGTGAGGGAAAGGGAAAGAGCAATGGGGGCTACACTATGCCTCCAAATCCATTCCTTTTCCCTCTCTTTTTTTTTTTTTTTTTTTTCCTATTTTTGCACTTTCCAACACAAACATAATCACCACTTTGTTATCTTTATTTTCTTTTGATTTTCTTAACCTTTTAATATAATTTATTCTAAATACTAATTAACCCATGTTGCCAGGGTGCCAGATTTGGAAATTAGGTATGCCTCCCTGTGATAAAACCTTGTTTACATACTCATGGCACATGGTTGCACTTGCAGAATTGGAAGACAAAACAAAATTTAGCATGTAAAAAGCATACACAAGAGAATCTCCCCCATAATCTCACGCATAAGAGTCTCTTACTAATTTTGGATTTGTTTTCAATAGTTCATCTGATCTGAACAAAAATTATGTCCCAAAGTCCATCCTGCATGTGTACTGCAATGCAAAATTTGTTTCCTTAGATTTTAAGGCGACAACGATGTCCTACCTTTTTTTTTTGTTACTACTTGCTAGCTAGGTGTGCTACCTATTTTTATTGACTTAATAGAATTTTCATGCATGTATATAAAATGGAGATGGATGTATAACACTTGCAATTCTTGAACTAACCAACAAAAATCAATGATGATTTGCTTAACATTATTAATAATTAACCAACAAACTTTTGAAAAGTTTTGATAAAGTTTAAGAATTATTCAACTTTATTTAAACTTTTTAAAGTTTAGGAACTAAAAACAAATTTTTTATAAAGTTTAAGGATCAAAATAGTATTTTACCCAATAATTAATCATATATATGTAACATAATTATTCAATCTCATTGAATTGTTGAAGTCAAACTGAGGTTTTTGGTGAGCCAATAATAAACGGTAAAAGTATCTTTGTCACTGAATTAATCATCGAATATACATGTTCATTGATCATTTGACTCTCTTTTTTTTTTTTTTTAAACTTTTATCAATTTAATTTTTAAAAAATAAATCCTTACTGTCAAATAACCCTCCCTCAACTAAAAATTTTGTTCTTTAGTAAATATTATAATATAATTATTTAAATCTTAAAGTGTTACTAGTTTTAGAAAACTTTCACAATAACATTGTTTTTGGAAATATTGTAATAATATATATTTTTTTATCTATAGTTTCGGACAAGTCACAAGTGATAGTTCTTATAAATAATACTTAATAGTACTATATAATGAGTTTAACCAAGTTTCCATTTATACCATACCTTCCATATAAATAAATAAAAATTCTACGTGGACCTTTTTTTTTTCATGTGTTTTTTTTTTTTTTCCTTTGTGAATTGATGGAAATTAAGTGATTAGGAATCCAAATTTATATATAGTAGTTGTTTTTTTTTTTGTTTTTTTTTTATTTTCAAATAGTTCAGTGATAATTAATTAGTAATATATTTTCTTCTAAAAAAAAAGTAGTAATATATTTTTTTGAGAATGTAGTAATATATTTTGATTTTGTTAATTTTGTTAATCCCGAACCTAGCTAACTAGTAAAAGATTCAGATCAGCACATAAATTTATCCGAACCACAACTTAGGTTTTGGCTCCTTTAACCTCTAAGGAAATTCCTTACATATCTTTCATCGACAAAAAAAGAGAACATAAAGGAAAAGAAAGGTAAGAGAAAGTTGTTTTCTCTCAGAAATCAGAATTTTTCGTAAACTCCGTTTTTCTTTATTCATATCATCATATTCAAGGAGCAACATAACAAGGAAAAAGTTGGATCAACCATAAAAAAACTGCATTTGACCAAACTCGAGAAATCATAGATGCAAGGGAAAATAATAAACAAAAAAAGAGAGGTGAAGAATATTTAAATGGGGCATGCGGAGCTAAACCATCAATAGTTTAGATCATAAACAACATATTTTATTAGATTATGTGTAAATTTGTGCATTTTGGGCTGCTTCACATGATGATGATGATGGTTGTAGCGTGCTTTAAGCGAAAAGTACAAGCAATGAAATTGAATAAAAATTGTGGAAACACTTAAATCAACAAGATTATGAATTGGAAGCATTTGCTTGTCCACTAGCTGCAAGTAGGACCTAAAGTGGTTCCAGGAAAAAAAAATTGCTACTCTTCCTCTTAATTTTTTTATTTGCCTAACATTTACAATTTTCAAGTGATTGTTTAGAAAGTTTATTTTAGTTAGTTTATTGGACTTTAAAAAAAATAGGATAAAAGTATGATTTTATCTTCTTCTTTTTTCTTTTTTTTTTGGGAGAAATAAACACACACACAAGGAAGAGAGAAAATGAATTCTAATACAAAGGCATACCACAAACCTCACTAAAAAACTATAGTAACTTTTAAGAGAAAATGGGACAATTAATATAACTTTATCTAAATTGAAAGAAATAAATGGGATAAAAATATAATTTTATCTAAATATTAAAGTTTTAAAAAGTTGTATATTAATTTGTCAAATAAAGTTACCCAAATAAACTTGAGGATTCTAGGTTCTAACTTCTTTGTTATTTTTTATTAGCGTTTTAAAAAAAGGAAATTAATATGCAATATTAATAGCAATTTAAAGCCAAAAGAACACATGCTTAACAATGGAAAAAAAGAAAAGAAATAAAGGGTGGGAGGGGATAAAAGTAAAAACTTCATACTTTAGGGAAAGCAACAGCAAAAGTAGTGGTGTACCTCTCTCTATCTGTTATCTTTATAATGACATATTAGTTTTTGGAAAAAGTTAATAAATGACGTGGGTATTAATTTATGAACTATTTTTTTAAAAAAAAATTATGAGAAAATAAAAAAGTAATTAATTTTTTAATATAAATAATTTTTAAAATTTTCTAAAATAATTTATTAATAATTATCTTAAAGGCACATTTTTATTATTATTTTTATATAAGATAAAAATTATACTTTAATATAATCTAAATATATATGTATGTGTAAAACTTCTTAAATATTTAAATTTTAGTCTTTGCTCCCATCCCACAAAAACTGTATATTTATGAAATGATCATCATGCTAAAAGTATGCGGTGATCTTAAAGAAACAATTAACATCATTAGTTATTATGTAAAAGTGGAAACTGTCGTTTTTAAGTTATAAGGCAACAAGTGCAACTCTCCAAAAGTAGTTTTTTTTTTTTTTTTTTTTTTTTTTTTTTTTTTTTTTTTTAGAATCCTCCAAAAGTAGATTTGGGTGAGCTGGACTTGGAGGTTTTCTTCCTATTCTGGACTTGAAGACCAACGCACTAACCGTATTGCATCATTTTCATTGGGAAACATTTTCCATTATTGGTTGCCCCATCAATTTTTCATAAACAATCAGAGTCTAAGCAAAACAAAACTCATAAATGAATCTTAGGCCCACCTCAACAAAGTCCCAAACCCTACTTGGCTTTTGACCTCTTTCTCGTTATGGCATCCATGTGAAGTGTCAAGGAAAAAGTATTTGGTATGAAATGATATTACGTCATCGGTATTAAAATTTAGCTAATAAATGAAAGATTTAATTATATGTAAAAAAAATTATCCATTAACACAAATCTTTCATTTGTTAGTAAGAAAGTTATTTTTTATAGACATGTCTTTCATTTATTAGGTTTTGATATCGTCGATGTGGTATCATTTGATACTAAATATCTTCATCTAATTAAGCTCATATATTAGGATTTCCAATTTTCGGGATTTAGTGTACAATTTAGGTGTGTTTAAGAGATGTAAAAGTTTAAAAAGTGAAAAACTAAAAAACTAAAAGCTTAAAAAACCTATATGATTGAAGGGCTTCTCAATCTTTGATTCACCTTTTTATGGTGTAATAGCCTGAGCACTAGCATTGGGGGGGTGAAAACACCCCCCAATTGCTATTTTACAACCCAAGATATCATAAACCCACTCTATTCAGGTTTGTAAACAAAAAATTTTGCAACCTATGAACAATAAGGTTGCATATATGCAACCTTACTGGTTCATAGGTTTTAAAGAAAAATAATAATATTGTAATCTTGTGGTTGTATGTGAAGAGAAAATGAGAGTGTGAGGAGAGTACTTTTTATTATTTTACTAAGTAGTTTATATTATTTTATTGAGTTGTGCGTAAAAATAAAAACTATGATGTAGGGTAAGTTGTAAAATGAGTTGGTAAAATAAATAAAAAGTGGTGTTTGAGGATGCAAAAAAAAAAAATATATATATATATATATATTTTGCATCTCTGGATGCTAATGCTTTAGATTGCATTTGGGATTTGAGATTAGTTTATTTTACTTGTTAGTTTTTTTTGCTCTTAAAAGTGGGTCCCGTTGCACTGTTAAGTGGGTCACATTGCTCCAAAAGTCAGCTTTTAGCTCTCTTTTTTTCTATATATTTTCAGCAAAAAATTTTCAGTTTCAACAAAATAAGCACTTCTCAAACAGACATTTAGCTATCGCAAACCAACTATAAGCCATTATTAATTACTAGCCTCTAAGCACGCGCTCATGCGTGTACTTAGAGACTAATCTATTTTTTTAATAAATGTTAATAATTTGCATCTATTATAATTTAAAAATATATATTTTATTTTTCAAACAAATAAAAATGATAAATTTTAGAGATAAACAGTAATTGTAATTTCTTTTTTGAACGTGAAGAGAAAAAAAAATCCTAAATTTTAAATTTTTTTTTTTTGAATTCAAAATAAAATTTATTACGTATATTTTTAAACCATATAAAAGTTCATTTAAAAGAGGGAAATTCTATTACGTATATGGTATAGATTACTCATGAGTCATGCCTAGCTGTAAAAACACATATTGGCATTTCCAAAAAAAAAAAAAAAAACACATATAGGCATTCTAGTCATTGAAGCTAGAAGTCAAAAATTCTCTCTTTTGGTCCATTTTCTTTTTATTTTTCAACTAGCTATAAATCAGAAATGAATGCACACAATTAATTAATATTGTCAACCTATCAGTATGAACATGATAAAATATAAACTATGACAAATGGATGCGGCCTCTCGAAGCAGTTGTAAACACAAAACAATTTGGCAACGTATTGTTGTCTGGGCGCAGTGTGTGTGTGTGATACGTCGTCGTATGTCAGCGCACGGGAAGGCTTAAAAGTCAGATCTTTAAAAGTACACAGTCGACAAGTAATGTTGAGTTTAAATTTTTTTTATTTAAAATACAAAATAATTTATTTGAATAATGGAGACAAATGGTTAGTAAAAAAATTAATTAATTAATTAATTAATTAATGAGACTGTGATATTGGCCGTTTAATCAGTTGAGGAGTTGGTACTTTTTCACAAATTCTAAAGGTCAGAAAATAAATAGAGCCACTTCAATATAGAATGGGAAAAATCTTTCATGCGCCAGGTGCATAAGATCAGCCTCTCATAAGTAGATGGGCCTACTTGCTTATGAGAGACTAATCTCATGCGCCTGGCGCACGAGATACCACCAGCTCGTGTAGTATGATGAGTCATGGGTGAGGTATACAAGTTCTGAATAAGCTTTGTCCAATAATTTATGGCATTTTTATAAGATTGAAATAGTGAATGCTCAAGAAACTAGATTCTCAATATATATATATATATTGATTTTTTTTTTTTTGAGAATTTTAACTTATAGCGTTCGCTTCTAATGATAATTTTTTGTCATCAGACCAAGATACTAATCGATTTTTGATGTAAGTAGGGATTGAACCCCAAATCTCTTATTTACTTATTTTAACGTGAGTTTCAAAAATTACGCACTCAATTATAGGTGGTTAGAGCATTCACTTCAGTCTTCTCAAATATTTAGCTAAATTAATTCAAAAAACTTTATTTTTGCTAGTTTAACTATCTATTATTTTTATACACATACATCAACCTAAATACTTTGTCAACATTGAAATCTAATATAGCAAGGATAGAGGCGTACTACATGTAGAGCTGAGACTATCATCTTAAAAAACTTTAGTTAATTTAGTAAGGCTGATGCACGCTTATTTTGGTTGAGTTTAGATAATTTTTTGCTAAAATATTAAGGCTGGGAATGCGGATCCACATTTGCGTTTGCGTCTCTGTTTTTTTTTTTTTTTTTGTTCACTCGTTTTAAGAGGTTTGCGGCTACTGTTCACGGCTACTGTTTATGAACAGTAGCCGCAAATGTTGACTTTTTCAGGGTGAACAGTGCATCTATGCACTATTCATGGACCCATAAATATCACTTTTTAGCATTTTTTTTTATTAAAAATGGGTCCCACGGCACTATTCACACATTTAAAAATTATTTTGTTACAGTGTTTTCAGTTTTCAGTTCAGTTCAACAAAATAAGTTGTATCTAAACGAACCCTAAATTGGTGAGATTGATGTGAATGCTCTAAGTTGTCATTGATTCTAATTTGAATCCACAACTTAAATTTTTTTTCTCACAAATAATAACCAATAACAATCTGTTATTTAAAATTTGTTGTGAAAATATTGTAATCATAATATTTATTTTCATTGGTATGATAAGCAAAGTGGAGAGAAATTATACAGTCATCATAGTGGACTACATCACTTGTCCATCATTTTACTAAAAAACTCACACTTGTTTAAAATTACTAAGTCAATAATTAGTTTATATTTTTTTTTAAATTTCTGACTCAACAATTTTAAAAAAGTAAGAGTTTTTTAATGGAATGGTGGATCACGTTACTTGTTCACCAAAAGGACCTTATAATTTCTTCAAGGTGGGATTCCTTCTTTTTCAATGGTTTTGGAGAAGTTTCAATTTTCAAACTTGTTCAAGATGATTTCACTAAAAAAATGTTAAAAGGATTGACTTAGATTTTGTTTTATCATAAATAATTTAAATAGATATTAAAATAGTGATATTTAATTTTTGTTTAAATGATGATGAGTGATAGAATTTGATGTGAACTTTATTTTAAAATGGTAGAAAATTCGAAAATCCTAATTTGAGGGCTGAAGGGGACACGAAACTTGTAGGAATGATATAGTACTAACCTAAATGAGAAATAAATTTTGGGACACACTTAACATCATCTTTTTGGGTAACACCTATTTAATTTCCCATTATTCTATCTCATATATAGGTTTGGTATTTCAAACTCACTTCTTCTACTACATACATACAATGCATCCTTTATTTTTGTTTAAATCTTCATCATCCCATAAGGAGTATCATATGATATGACAAAGAACATAAAACAAAAGGCATTGGCATCTTGAATGAAATTTTTGTGGTAGAACTAGCTTGAGTGCTTGACTGAAATGTTGGGTAAAGTGATCTTATGTCATTGTTGAGAAGGCAGTGAACAACTTCAAGGAAAGTGCTTACCCAACAAGGTTGTGCTGAGATTTGCACTTTGGAAAGCAAGTAGGGTCATTTTCCTAGTATTTTTCCTCTTCTAAGATACGTGTGGGTAACTAACAATTTATGACTTTTTAATTTGTTTAAGCATAAATTATTTATTGATGAGCTCATCACACTTTTTTTTTTCCCCCTAAACAAGAGATTGAGAAAAGTATGGATGATTTCATTGATTCGTGCACATACAATTATAAAAATACATAGTCAACGTTTGAAACTTTCTTCAAGTTATCAATAATACATGTTTAAAACTATGGCAAAATTTTGAAATTCTGAACAATTGTTGATAATATATAAAACGATGCTGCACACATTGCTATTTGTTTTTTGGATCAGAGACACTGAGACAGTGACATGGTTTAGGGATGGCAATGCGATGGGGAGGGTCCGTAGGATAGAGTCTTCATCCCTACCCCGCATAGTTTTGTCTTGCCCCATCCTTGCCCCGCCCCGCATGATAGGGAAAACTTTCTCACCCCATCCCCGCCCCTTGGGGCCTCGCGAAACCCCGTTCCACCCCATAAAACTTTACTTTTTATTAATTTGCCCTACAACTAGTACAATTTTTTTAATGAAACCTATTTTATTGATAAAAATATACTTGAAATTACCACTAAATTTATCCCATCAAATCAAATCAATTTTTAGAAAAAAATTGAATAATATATCCAAGTGTTTAACAAGACAATCATAAAATAAAAATAAAAAATCCTCATAGTATAACACATAACAAAATAAAGGTAGAGAACCACATTAGGTAGAATAAAATAGGCTAATATTGATATGTTTGTTTAAATTGTAGGGTTTTAGGGTATAAAAAATTTACAATTATAACCCTTAGAAACGCAGGATGGGGCAGGGACAGGGAGGGGCGGGGCGGGGCAGCGTGGGTCTAAAAAGTCTAAACCTATCCTCGCCCCGCCCAGTGGTGCGGGGCTAAAATCTTGCCCCATCCCTGCCCCGCCACCTTTGCAGGGGCGGGAAAAACCACGCGAGAAGAAGTGAGGAGAAGCGGGTTAAGCAGGGCGGGGAAAAATTGCCATCCCTAACATGGTTTATAATTTTTGTGGAAGTACTAAAATCTCTTTTATGTTTTTTAGAGTAAAATGGAGAACAATCTATGAAAAGTTGTGTGGTATGTAGTTTGATTTGGATGTTAGAGTGTTGTACTTTCATATTCAAGTCCATGGACCACGAAAGCACCTATCTCTAATCAGTCTAACCTATCCACTCATTTAAATATATGCATAACACCTATCTCTAATCAGTCTAACCTATTCACTCATTTAAATATATGCATACGAAAACACCTATCTCTAATCAGTCTTAACCTATTCACTCATTTAAATGTATGCATACAAATGTAATAGTTAGTTGATATAGTTAAAAAATTTAGGATAAACTACATATTTGGTCCCTATTTTTTACACCGTATTTTAATTGTGTCAGTTTAGTCCATAACCTTTCAATACTACGTTAATTTAGTTCATGCCGTTATCTCTTGAATGAAAATTACTGACGTAACAAACAGTCAAAATAAAAAATTAGTTTCCGTTGATATGACAATAAATTTAAAAAAAAAAATTGACTGTTTGTCACGTCAGTAATTTCTATACAAAAGATAATAGTAAGGACTAAATTAATACGACACTAAAAGGTTAGAGACCAAATTGACACAGTTGAAAAATTAGAAACCAAATTAAAATATGATACAAAAAATAAGGACCAAATGCGTAGTTAATAAAAAAAAAATATTACTAAGTGCAAGACTTATATAGGTGGAGCCACATGGGTCTGGTCCAAACAAGTTCAAGCGTCTAATAAGCATGACAGTGAGTTTTTTTTTTTTTTTAACAATGAGTTAATTGACACAATTGATCACGACACTAAAAGGTTAGAGACCAAATTATCACAATTGAAAAGTTAGGAACTAAATTAAAATATGATGTAAAGAATAAGGATAAAATACGTATCTTACCCAAAAAAATATTACTAAGTGATAAATGTATACAGGTGGAGCCAGTTGGGTGATGAGTCAGGTCCAAAAAACTCATTGTCAAGCTTATTAGACGCTCTCTTAAGCGCCTAATAAGCCTGACAATGAGTTTTTTTGGACCTGTCCCAGCGTCTAACAAGCTTGACAATGAGTTTTTATTTTTAGATTAAAAAAAGACAATGAGTTAATTAATGAGTAATGAACTAGAAAATATTGACAATGAAGGGAAAAAGAAAAAGAAAAAAAAAAAAAAAAAAAAAAAAAAAAACAGAAACAGAAGAAATGCCATACAAATAAAAGAATCTAACAAAAAATAGGAAAAGCTATATAAGATAATACGTCTATGAGAAATGCTATGTTCACAATATTTTCACAACAAATTTTAAGTGGCAGGTTGTTAGTGGTTATTATTATTGGCGCAAAAAAGTAATCTTAGTGTTAGGTTCAAATTTAAACCAATAACAAATAACAACTAACCACTAATGATTTGTTGTGAAAATATTATGGACATAGTATATCTCATATGGCAATACAAATACATAAAGTTGGGTGAGAATGTGTAAAATGTTATGAAAATGTTGTGGACATAGCATCTCTTTATGTAAAATGAGTTTTAATAAGAAAGTTTGTGAGATTTCTTGTAGGAAACATATTTTTGAAAACTGTTACACTTACAAATTTGAAATTCCTCTTATCATGAACTCCTACGAGTACAGGAATCTTTCCAATTTAAACAAGTTTTAAGTGAAAAAATAATGCATGTTACCTCACAATTGGAGATAGCTAACAATTTTGGGATCTACATTTAAGAATTAAGATATATATTGAGGGAAAAAACTCTTCTTCTTCTTTTTTTTGTTCTTTTTTTTTTTTTTTTTTTTTTAATTTGGAATAACTAAGAATCAAAGTCGTGAATGTTCTATGATCCTATCCTCACTCAGTGTAATGGTAGAGCCAAAATTTCAATTCAGGGGTAAGATATAAGACAAGATTGTAAGCAAAAATTGATCTAAAAAAATATTAATTGATATTAAAAAAATAATTATATAATAAAGTAAAAGTCATACAAAATGCAATATAAATGTAAAATCTCTATAATTTATTTTTACACTTCGGGTAATTTACATAGTTTTCCTCGATGATTTTTTATATTATTAAAAATAAGAAATAAAATCAATCAATTCATAGCTAAAAAGTGTTATAATTACAGCAATACACCTAGAAAGTTGTATATTGTCTCACCATCTTGAATGCTTTTTTTTTTTAAATTTTAATTCAAATTTCCTTCTCTATCCCTCTAATTATTTACAATTTGATTTTGTAGCAAAATTTAGAGTTTGAAACTTTGAAAGAGTGATTGAAAAAAAAAATTAGAGGAGAGATAGAGGCAATAGGAATTTAGTGCCATGTTTTTTTTTTGGGAGTTACTTTAAGTTTAAAATATGGGACTCATTACCTTTAAAATATAGTGTAGTGATAAAAATGAATTTGGTTTGAATTTAAAGAATGTCATGATATGAGAAAATTGAATTTCACTAAAAATGCCATAAATTCCAATTCAAAAACAAAAGCTGTGAGTTCAAACAAAATAAAAAACTTTGAGTCCTCTACTCTTTTACGTAAAAAGGTCAAACTTCCATGAGCCCATTTCTAATTTGATTACTTTATCTCTTTTTGCTAACATGGGTATATAGGAAGCTAAATTCTAGGCTAATCATATACTAATTATGGTTAATAGACTTATAATACGTAAGAGACTTGGCTTGCATACAAAGTAGGATCGGACTTGGACTTATGTTATTGGACTAATATGTCTCTAATAGCTAACTATGTTAAATTTATCTCTTTTTGCTAACTATGTTAAACTTATCTTATCTTTTTTTGCTTATCAGATAAGAAAGGGAGCAAGCAAACTAATCTAAAAATTTTATTAGGAGGCACTAAATTAAGAGAAATGCTATGTTCTCAACATTTTCATAACAAATTATAGGTGGCAAGTTATTAGTTGTTATTATGAGTAGGCAAAAAAGTAATTTAAGTTACAAATTCAAATTAAAACTAATAACAACTTATCACCTATGATTTGTTGTGAAAATATTGTGAATGTAACACATCTTCTAAATTAATCCTCAAACTCCTATATTAAAGGAGTTTTTGGGAGGTCGCCTGGCCCCTCATATATCATCCAAATAAAAGAAAAACCCTAGCTGTCATGTACAAATTGATTTTATTTTATCTAGTTTACTAAAATTAGATAAAAGCAAGTTTTAATTAGCATGCGCCATGCAGTTTATAAAAATGTCACATTTAAAACTAGCTTTACCATGAATATGTATGTGAGAACACTAAAATTTTAAATTTCAATTTTGGAAGGAATATTTTTGATAACCAAAGCTAAAATCGATTTTTATATATAGGCAGTATATCTAGTTCCACTTTTAACCAGTTTTTTTTTTTTTTTTTTTTTTTTTTTTAAAAAAATATATATATATATATATATATAATTACTAAACTGATCATAACAATTAAAACTAATTATGTTGTTATTGATTTGCTTGGTTTTGTGATTTGCCAAAACACCCCTTAGTTCCAAGACTTTAGGGTTCATCTTCTATATATCTCTTTTCATCCCATCAACTTGAATCAAATTATTATTCTTCACTTATATATTAAAATGTCAAACTAATAAAACTAAATGATATCATAATATTGTTAGTAGAATTAATTATACATTCTTCTTTGCTATAATATCAGCCTTTGAAGTTCACGGATTGGCAAAATTTGTAGGGTAAGAAAAGTAGGGGAACGAAAATAATGTAAAGTGAGGGTTTTTTTTTTCGTACTTTTTTGGTACAACAGTGATCTGTAACTCTTTTTTCACGTGCATGCATGTTTTGCACTGGTTCTTCCGTCTTCATGCCTTTTAATTAAATCAGGTGTCACGTCAATTCAAAGCATGCATTATTATGTAAGTGTACATGTAGCATGTAGGGTAACAAAAAAACATAAAATAAAAAAAATAAAAAAATAAAAAGGAAAACATAGACCAGCTAGGGACATTGGATTTTGGAAGATATCGTGAAGGTGATTCTTCAAAAAGGTAAAGGGCGGCCGACCCAAGTCTAAACAACACCAATAATGGTCACTAGTAGATAATCTCGGAATACAGTAAAGTAGTACTATTTTATTTTACATAATTAATAAATACTATCATAAAATTAATTAATAAAAGTTAGTGAATGTGAATCCTCCAAAAAGGTAAAGGGTGGCCCCCCTAAGTCCAAATAACACCAATAATGGTCACTAAATTAGTAACGTGGGAAATATTATTATAAAATTAATTAATAAAAGTTAGAACACATTATTATGTAAGGGAAATAAATATTATGTCATTATACGCTCAAAGTAATTACTTATAAAATTTGAATCAAAACAGTAAAAAAAATTCAAGAAAACTAAGGCAAAGATAGCATTCAAAAAATGTTCCTTTGTAATTAGCAAAACATTTGAGTTAAATAACAAAACAAATTTAATTTATATTCTATTTAAAAAGGCACATATAATATTATTAAAAACTAAAAAAAGTAAATAATTTTTTTTTATTAGTAATCTTTGAAATCCTTTTAAGAATTAAGAGTTTAAAAGTGAAAAATGGGCCTGCCCAAGGCCTATGCCATTGGTAGGAAAAAAGCCTTTAAAGTAAAAAGTGTATTTTTTATTTTTTTTTAAATTACGTAAGTGGTACATTTTCCCCTTTTCTTAAGAGGGATTATAAAATTAAGTTACGGTAGAGATATTACAAATTAAATTTTATTACATAGGTCTTACAAATTGATGTGTCATCAATCACAAAAAATAATTCAAATATTCGTTTATTATTTTATTGAAGTGTCACCAATCATATTCATTACTACGCAAGTTTGTAAACTTTTTGTAATAAAATTTGTGGTTGCTTTATCACTTTCTCATCAAACAAAAAAAAAATCGTGGATTCATTTAACGCCATTAAGTGAATTAATAATATAAAAAAGTAATAATAAGAGTCTTAAAGTAATGAGGGTTTAATTTGTAGTTAAACAAACATGAAAAAGTTGAAAAAATAAAGAAATGAGGGTCTATTTTGTAGTTAAATTCTCAACAGTCATATAGGTTTTGTACAACAATAGTAGCTCAAAAAAAAAAGGGTTTTGTACAACAATAACGTTGTTTTAATTATATAAGTCAATAAAAAATCATTGACAAAAAGCTAATAGTCATGAACTTACAAAACTCACTTTTGGGTGCAATTAAATAGGTAATTTCCGGTAAGAAATCATCTTACTGTAACAAAAGCATAAGCAGTGAATTCCTTGTGATAAGAAAGTAAGAACCCTTTGGCTTTATAGGTAGTCAAAAGCAAAGGATTTTATCATAAGTAAATAAAAAAGCAAATGATATTCTAAATTACTATTTAGGTAGAAAAAGCTCTACTAATGATGAACGAGATAAAAAATCCGTGAGAATCACATTTGCAATCTAACATTTTGTTTTAGGTGCAAAAAGAAGCTTCATTGTTATTGTCCTAATACACACTTTTCTTGATAATTGACAGAGTTCCAAACTTGGTTGACTCTGCATTATTAACACCTGTTTAAAAGCAATCATTTCGACATATTCCAATTTCCTTATAATTAATTTAACAGTGCCAATGCTTGTTATTCCAAGTTGTCCTAACTCCTGTTGAATGTGTATGGTGTTTTTTGTTGTTTTTTGTTGACTCGTGGCTCATCAAGAGCCAAGAGGTAGATAGTGGTAGCTAGGTTGATAATTTTTTTTTTTTTTTTTGATAAAGTGGTAGGTTGATATAATTAGTATTTGCTAGACCATCCAATCTTATTCAGTGGGTAGTTGAAAAAATTAAATAAAGAATATAAAAGCTTATGCTTACCAGTTTCATCGGAATAAAAAAAACTATATTATATAAATTATAATATAAAGGCTACAACTTTGAGGTAACTATAATTATAAAATAGTTCCACCAACCCAATAAAGCAATTGCTTTTTAGTTTACTGGGGACGAAGTTTCGACCTTGTGTGGCTAAAACAGAAAATATACTCTGCTTTAAGCTTTTCAATAGTCAAAACTGCACCTATTGATAATTGATTCTGTGTGCCTATAAGGAAAAAGAAATCTTGCAAAAGGAGTGTACTGGAGTTTTTGCATACATGTATGTTAATGATTGTGATGTTTGTTTGTAATTATGGATTACTTTGATTATTCTAACACCAACCATGATGACTTTGATTATTATAAACTTTGTTTTCTAAAATGTGGGTTTCTTAAACTTTATTAATGATTAAAAAGAGTTGTGGTGATGGTGCATTTTAGAACTGAATTCTATATCAAATGCAGATTTTTCAAATAAGAATGATGCCTAGTTAAATATTTGCCGTGTAAAAGTATCTTTCATCATTCCATGCATAGTTTCTTGATGGATTCACAATGCATGTGAGTCATGAACAGCCAAATACCACCTTTTTAGAAGTTAAAAGTTAAAGGTTCCTCACGTTTATAGAATTTGAGTGATTCTTTTGAAGTTACAGGGAAGCAGCCATTTTATTTTCCCTTTTGATATGAGCATAAAAAGTTAAACTTATGCTGTTGGGCTTTGTGGTGCTTAGTTGTGTTTGATCCAATTGATGACCCGATCCGGCCCGACCCGATCTGAAATAATGTTCGTGGTTTTTAATAGGAGATTTTCAGAGGCTTAGTCCATGGATTGCGGCTTGGGCCCCTAGGAAAATTTTTGACCCGTTTTGTAGCCCATTGTGTATCCTGTGCGCAGGATATAAACAATGCAGCTTGATGATTAGGGTTTTATTGTTGTCGTGTTTTAGAGAGAGAAAAAAACACTGTACTGCCGCACTTTATATTTTTTCCTGATAATAGTGAAATTCTTGCAACTTCGTGGACGTAGGCAAATTGCTAAACCACGTAAATACTGTCTTATGCATGTGATTGTTTTCTTTTAACATGTGTTTTCTCTATTTTTGTTTTTCACATTTTGGGAATTTTGGGTTGAATTATTGTTGGTAGAGACCGGAGAGAGTGGTTGTTGGTAAAGATTGGGGAGGACATTAGTTTTTGCTCTCTCAAAATATGTAGAAACCAATATTCCCGACACTGAAGCTGAAGTAATAAATTATATTCCCGTTGCTTAAGCTGAAGTAATAAATTGGGCAACTCAGAAATTGGTTTCACATAATATTAGTCGAGCCATTGTTGAAAAGTGATGCAAAGATCTGTATAGATGCTATTAATGGACCATCCATTGCATCTTCATGGAGAATTCAGGTTCTATGTTCAGACATATCAAGTTGGTTGCTTTTTGTCAGTTTATTCAATTTAAATTAAATGGGCTCCTAGAGAGGCAAATCAAGCTGCCCATGTTTTGGCTTCGCAGTCTTTCAAAAACAAGTATTCAAGTTGTTTTATTCTTAGCCCTGCCCTTTCTGTATTTTGCGATGGATTAGCTCTTAAGCAAGCTAGAAATTTGGTTTCTTAGCTGTTGTTTCTTGTTCTTTTGTTAATAAAATGGTTGCTTAAAAAAAACACAAAACAAAACAAGAGTGGCCTATTATAAGCCATGCATTCTCAAGGCTTCTTATTTCACACCAATGTTTCCCATGGTCCACAATCATTATGAAGAAAGATGTTGCACACTCTAAACCCTGGCAATAAAAAGAAGTTCTAAAATGTCATTTACTTATTTATTTGGGGTGCGAAAAGTATGTCATGTTAACATGATTTTTTTTTTTTTTTTTTTTTTTTGGATGGGAACATGATCTTGTTTACACAAGTTAACATGATCCTGCTCTGCATACCATTGTCATGGTAAGTGCTTTATTTGCCACAGAGACATGATGGAATTGAATTGTCAGTCACATTGATGACAATAAATAGATGGTGATATTTATGAAGTTTCATAAACTTTTTGTTTTTGTTTTTTTTGTTTTTTTTTTGTGGGGGGGGGGGGGGGTGGGTGTTAAGGAAGTTTCATAACTTAGTATTCAAGTTTTGGTAGTTAAGGACACAGTTTTGTCTGTGGTAGATAGCAAGCATTAAGGTAGTTGAGGTTGGATTTCACATGCTTGTGGGTGATGAGTTGATGTCATCTTATATCATTGTTTGGTTGTTGGAAATTAAAGGAGGAAGAAAGTTGGCTTATCGTTGTCTTTGCCTAATCAGTGACTTTTTTTTTTTTTGGCCATTTATGACACTATACACTGTTACTACCAATGGTTTCTTTGGTGATAGTTTTAATTTTGAGAGTTATGTTGCAATTGGATGTCTCATGTGTTGTGTTCAGCTAAAAAACAGAGGGGCCTAGCATTAAAGAAGTGAAAAATTATAAATCAAACAATTGTGGCTAGTTGGGCTGGAAAATAATCGAGAGAATCCAATCTCCTCTCAATTAAGTTGCGGTGTAGCAGGATAAGAAAGTCCACTATGATTTGGGCTGAGAATAAGCTAGGAAGTTTTTTTGTGGAAAAAATAATTTTTTTATGGGATTGGAAAAAAAAAAAAAAACTTGTTTTTGTATTCAATTGAGTATTTGAAAATGGTTCAAAAAACATTTCTTGCCATTTTGCTTGCTCGAAAATCATGACTATTTCATATAAGCATGCTAGTAGTAATATAGGTTGCACAAAGGAATTTAGGGACCGTGAGGGTGAGGGCACAAGGAACTGGTGGAAAACAGTTTCCGCAATCCTTTTTACTTTGATTTACATTGATCACAAAAAAATAGTTTCATTGACTTTTGTTTTTCACGGTACCAGAAACAATCACAGGCAGCATAAATGATTTTTGTTAATGATTTTGGGGGAGGAGACAAGTTTAGGGTTTCCTCGTTGCCTTGAACAAATTCAGCAGCTTTCTTCTAATGGGCTGCCCCAAACTTTTTCCATGCACAAACTTATTACTAAAAGAGATTGGCTTGCTTAAAATTGGCCCTTGTTATAGAAAACTCCAATACAATTAGGCTTTCTATAGCACTGGCCTGCTCTTTTCTTTATATCCTCTTTCTTCTTCTTTTTTAAAATAAAATTATTGGTTTTTTTTATTTTGTATTTTAAATGATATCTCCCTGAGGTGGTGACCAGCTTAATAGCTGCATGTCTGATTAAAAATCCCAAACCACACATAAATAATAAATAAATAACTCAACCTTTAAAAAAAATGCAATAATGCTAGAGAAATTTTTGCAAACTCTTAACCAAAAGAAAGTAAAGCAAAACAAAAGACAATAAAGGGAATGGGAAGCAGCAGCTAAGAAATGTACAATTATCTTTTCCTACAACAATCACAGCCCTAAAAAAACCAACCTAAATCCGGTCGTGGCATTTCAAAACCTCTTTTTTTTTTTCTTTTTTTTTTTTTTTTTTTTTTTTGCAGGTAACCCACTCAAACATTAATAATAACAGAGCAAAGAAAAATTTCGCATCCCAAAATTTCAACTCTCTCAGAAGATCAACTTCAACTTCTAAAGCTCAGTGTCACATAAACGCATCATCAATCCCGAGACCATTCTCCGAGCAAAAGGAATATAACTCAGACTGTACCTGAAACAGCTCATCACTAATATGCTCAGTGTCTATCAAAACCATCATGAAAAGTTAGCTAGGTCTTACAAAGTCAAGAGCAGTGAAGCTACATTAAAGATCTAGCTAGAGAATAGGTTATAGAGCATGTAAAATATAAAACACAAATTATGAAGACTGTTAACAAGTGAACTAAGGTAGAGAGGAAAGTGCTGATCTCCCTCTCCTTGGTCAAAAAACTAAGGTAGAGAGAGGTGATTGTGAAAGGAAAACTCACCAAATAAGGGCGCATAACTCACTTATGATTGCAATTATTGTTAAAATCTTGTTATGGATCTGCAAGATGAAAAGAAATAGTGAGAAGGAATAATCACTTCTTGTACCTTAATAAATCATATCATGAACATGAAAATAATGGTAAAGTGTTTTGCAAGCTTAAGACTTCTTTGAGTATTTTTTTAATAAGATTCAGTATGCACACAGACCAGGGGAGGGCATGGCACATTTGTTGCAAAGAACTTAGGGGGCTTGTAATTTAACCTTTTAAGTCAGAATCTGAGGCTTTCTAAGAATTAGACCCTTTCCAGCATCTCAATAAATTTTAAAGCAGGGAAAATATTATTGATACATGATGGAAATTCTTGCACTGCACAAAGCAAGGGAATGAGGCAAATGAGGGGAGGCAATGTTGACATGAAAGCAACGAAAAGTGGGGTTACAAATTTCACCAGTTTGTTCCAAAGCTTGTCATTTCAAAATTTCAACCCATTTCAGCACTCTAATGAGTGTTTGAAAAACCAAAAAATCAAGGTTTCATATTCAACAAAGTTGAGATTGCCAGTAAAAATGCGCAAAAAGAGTCACCACCTTAAGGAAAATGGTCAGGGCACATCATCAGATACCACACTATAAGAATCAATTCAAATAAGAATACCCAGTCTTTCCTATCTCATCTCATAAGTTAAACATAGGAAAGGTGAGAATAATTCTGAAAAAAAGTATCCTGTGAGGACACATTTGCTCCTGAAGATTGGTACTATCTTAACAAAGGAATATCCCTCATGTTACCAAGATTATTGAGAATCCCTGATCCATCAACTTTTAAAGCCTGCAGATTTCAATTAACAGTCCTCAATTACATTTTCATAGGATCAACGTTGCAAACTTACCCAGAGAGCACAAATGAGAGCTAAAACAACACATCCAAGGTAAATAGCAGTTGCATAGACACGAGCAGAATCAAACATCATCCTCATTTGTTGGACAGGTCCAAGGAGGAAGGCTGTGCTGCCAAACAGGACCACAATTTTAGAGTATTAAAAACCTTAGGAAAAATGAAAACAAAGGAAGGAAAATTAAAGTGAACCAACAACAATTTTAGAAAGTTGTTGCTATGTATATCAATACTGAAACTTAATACTAATATACACATGTAAACCAATTGAAGTTCATCCCTGCATATCATAATAGCAGCACTTGATAAGTGGATAATTTTGGACATGGACAGACGCAAATATGTCAGACAATTTGGTTAATTTGATTTTCAATAATCAGAACCCAAGCTTTGCCATAGGACAACAATAGGTGAAAACAAGTTAAACCAATGATGAATTCAAGATCAAGGAAGTTGGTCACTCTCCTACCCCCCATAAAAGCATAAAAGTTATTCTTCTCAACAAAAATATCCAAAAGTAAAAACTGTCGATCCATTTTCTTTAAAAGAGAAAGGGAAATTTAAAATCAAATGGCAAGTAAACCATCAAAGGATATCTTGGTCTTCATAGTCTGCCCAATTTTGTTACCAAGTACATAATATTAAAAACTCGTTGCTTGAATCCATTATCAGTTAACCTACCTTCCAACTGCCAACAGGTTGCCAAATGTGAACAGTACGGCAAATTTGAAGGGTTTGGCAAAAACAATAAGTGACTGCAAAAGAAGCAGAATGATAAGAATATATTGTAAGGGTAGAACAGTTACATTTATATGTTGACACTTAAGTTCTCTATTGCAAAATGCGGACCAACAACAATAAAGCCTTAATTCCAAAATTTTGGGGTCGGCTATGGATCCTCAATAGACTAATCATGATCAGCCACATGTATTCTTTACCGTCATTCTATTCTATCTAAAGTCATACTCTTCATGTCCTCCTTAATTGACATGTTTTTACAACTTCTACTAATGTTTTTTTAGTATTTTTCTACCTTTTTCAAAACAAATTAGAACTTTAATGGGCACAAATTTAACATATCGATGTATGAAAACCATCATACAACTCAAATTTAAAAGTTTTTGGCTCTATCGAATTGTTGTAAGGGGTGATTTTGATGACAGTGAAATGCTAATATTTGGAATGTGATTCCTTTGTGCATAGTGTGGAGTGGATTATTTGGAGAGAAGGAAATGCTTGTATGTTTGAAGGGAATGGGCTATCCATTCTAGAGCTGAAAACAATCCTCTAATGTTCTATGTACGATTGGATGACAGCCAGCCTTGAGTGGTCATTTTTTTTCTAATATGCTCAAGTTTCTTCATTTGTTCAGTTTTAGATGACTTTGTGGTTTATCTCATGTATACTTCCAGCATACTTGGGTTGTGCCTCTTTTTTGAGTTCTGTTAATAGAATCTTTTTTCTTACTTATCAAAAAAATTATGAAAAACCATTAACCTCAGATGGCGAAAAAATGATCAGAAATCACAAACTTGTATCCATGAATATTCTTATATCACTACATGATTTTTCCAATGCCCACCGCTACAAGGGGTTCGCAACCATCCTTGCCACCAGTATAAGGGCCTTGTAATCACTAATTAACTTCCATTACATCACTCTGTCCACTTGATTAGCAAATCAAAATTACTTTCCTAGCTTTGACAACCAAAGACCACTGCCAATTATTGCTTTAAAAAAGCAATAAAACTCAAACAAAACTTAACCCCAACTACTTTGGGGGCCAGCTATAAGAATCCTCTCTTGCCATTCACTCCTGTATAAGGCCACAAACTTAAAAAAAAACACTAACCCAACACCATCCTACATTCCAATGCGTATTACTCATAGTATTAAAAAAATTCATAATACCCAACTAAATTCTACACACAACATTGCATATACACACATTTATTCAACAATTTATTATTAAAAAAACAATAAATAAATAAATAAATAAGAGTGAACAAATGCTTGTACCACGATCATACAAGCTAGACCAGCGACAAAAAACGCGGCAAAAGCATAAATTCTCTGCAAAATCAAAACCCAGAACGAGTATAGTTTTATAAAAACCGAAAATTAACAAAAACCCAAGTGCTTGAAATTAAAAATTGTGTGAATTCATATAGATTCAAACAGTACCTGCATAGGAGAGAGAGAAAAAAACCCATCTGATTCTTCACCCAAGAAGCCCTCTCTTGATCCCTCTTCATCATCATTTCCCAACATAGACTCCTTGAGCTTCCACATTGATGGAAAATCAAAGCTCTCTTTGCTTCTTCAATGGCTTTTTCAAGTACAGAGAAAGTGCATAGAGGACATGGACCTGAGTATTTATTAGGTGTTGCGTGTATAGAGTTATAGACTGTGCTTTTGGGCTCTGAAAACCAATCGTTGATTGACGCGTCATAATTGAGTATCATGTGATTTGCACGAGACTTTTTTTTGCTGCTAATTTGGTTTATGTGGCCATTGACTATTGGCTTTGTTTATCGTATTGCCATAGTGGGTGTCACAGCAGATCCGGACTATAAACGAGTGGGTAGGCAGTACTCCCCATAAGTAAAACGCTGTCTCAGTTTGCGTTTTCGTCGTACACACCTTTACAAGAAGCTATCGCAGCCGATACGATGGACACGTTTCGGTACGATTAATTTTAAAAAAATTATAATATGATACGGTAAATAAGACACCAAATACAATACGAATACATCATGAGTATGACATCACAAAGAGAGTGTCCGTGCATCCTAGGTCTTAACTCTCAAATCTAGAGGTGTTATTATTAAACCAATCAAATTTGAGTATGTTGTAAAAGACAATGACACAATAAATCATTTTAAAAATTTTAAGACCGCCAACCCCCCAATAAAATTATTGCCCTCTTTGTTGTAAATATAAGTATATACATTGATATGTTGTAATAATGATATAAGGTTAGAGAATATTCATTTGTAAAATGAATAAAGTGAAACTCAAGTTCTGAAATTTTCTAAGTGAAATTCGAAATTCAGTATATTCGATCGGTCGAAACTTTTTTTTGATCGAAAGAAGTGACGAGGAATAATATCCTGGAGTCTTTGCTTGATTCGATCGGTGTTCGATTCCTGTTCGATCGATAAAAAAGAACTTTTAATTGATGCTTGATTCCTCTTGATTGATCGAGATTCATGAAATCTAAATTTCTGTATAATTTTCTGATAACTGATTTGAAAGTTTGAAAATGTTCAAACATTGTGAACGATTTTATGAAACATTTTAACTCTCTCTCCAAAATAGTCAGTTTAAAGAAACATAAGAAATCCTGTGGATATTTTCCAAAATTTGCTATTTGTATAACCCAATAAACTTGGTTATATCCTGGGAACAAGTTTGTAGAAACCTTTAGCAACTTGCATATGGGGACAAATATTGTCTAAGGATAATATTGTGCCTCTAAGTCAATCATCAATTTCTATTTACTTGATGTATTCATTTTGTTCTTTCATTATTACTCCATGATTTGGTGAAAACCCAACAATCTTAGACAATATTTGCTATAATGAAAGACATAAATAGTGGTACAACTTTGAAGATGTTGAAACATGGTTTGGTGAAATTGGATCGCTTTGATGGAACCAATTTTACATTGTAGAAAGAGCAATCGGCTTGGATTTGAAGAGGTCTTCAGTTGATGAATTGATCATAATAAAGATTCAATGGAACAAGGCTTAAAGAAACAAGTTTCTTTGTTGAAAAGATAATGTGATGATTCTTTCATATTGTGGATGTATTAAAAGTCATGTTCATAGTTTGAACATTAAAGGTACGAATTTCTTGTTCATGGGAAATTTGAATTTAAAAAAAAAATGTAAAATGAGTAACACTATTCCTAATATCTTATCGTGTAAAAAAAATTTCAATTACAAAAATATCAAATGCATATCATCAATGAGATAATATGTCCAAGACCCAACCAATGGCAAAACCCATTATTATTCCATACAATTAACTTTCAATTGTGCATTAGGTACATTAGGTTCCAATATTTCATTTGGGAAGTAATTTTATCGTAGATTGCCCAAATAAGAGGAGCTCCTAACACTAACAAAGATGAGGTAGCACATGTGAAGGGAATAACTATCATCTCACATTAATTGCCCTCACTTACCAACAACTTCTCAATATTAAATGCTAAATGGTCGGTTTAAGTAGAGCAACCTACTGCAAATCTATTCCCTCTTTCCTCCCAAAGGACTTATAATAGCACTCTCATGTATGATTGATTGATTGTGAGAATCTAATGACTTTAGAGAATAAACAATAGAAACAACACCCCCCCCCCCCCCCCATGCCATGGAGTCAAATCATAACTATTTATAAACAACTAAATTAATTTATAATTAAGAGCCCTAATAGTGTTTAATAATGTTAAGGGATATCCATTACCTTCAACAACATGGTATATACTTTACTATTATTGGGGTACTTTTCTTTACACCTAATATTATTTAAATAACACCCATTTATTTTCCCTTCAAATATATTATTGGACATGCTTAAATGTCTTTTCCGACTATCACAATGCTAGCCCACAACCTTTCTCCTTTTTACCACAAAATTGGGTCACGCTACAGGGCCCAATACTTTCTCATATAAAACCCGAATTATTTAGTAAAGCGAGATAAAATCTAATCTTTTCTAAAAAAACTGAGAATACTTATGTTTGACGAGGTTTGAAAAGCCCACGATTCAAATCTATGGCAAAACAACTTTATTAATGGAATTCAAGTCCATAATCAAAGCCCATGGTTTAAACCCATGGTAATTTATTTATCCAAAAGCCCAATCCTCATTGGCAATATTTGAAGCTCAATTTTTCATTTGCAACACGAAAGCCCAATTCTCATTGGCAATATCAAAAGTCCAGTTCCCGCTGGCAATATTAGAAGCCCAATCTTCATTGGCAATATCAAAAAGCCCAATCTTCATTGACACTATTTTATCGAAAAACCTGAGGTTGTTAACGCTTGGCAAAGAGAGAGGTATCATGGCATAATTATTGCTTAAGTATTACTATGGCAAAAAACCATGGCAATTGCTTTATAAAAGCTCATAGGGAGTTATCTTGAAAAATGTGTTCTCACATTATAACTCATGAAACACATGGTCATCACTTGCATCACAACATACATCTTCAACGCTCATGGAAAATACTTGATCCCACAAGCTTATCATTTAAATTATGATGCGACTATTAGCAGCCATGAACGTTATTTATGGAATCCATCATAGTAAAGATTATTTTCAAAGGTATATTGAAAACTTGTCATATTGTTTCAAATGTCACAATTAATTGCCCAAAAGACCCACTCCAAGTATCTATAAAAAAACCCAAAGAATATTTACCAACAAAAAGTCCATGAGGAAGGAAAGCCTATGGCAACATGTGTTGTTGATTTTGTAGGATGCACACAAACCAACCCAAGGGAATCAGCCCAGGTAAACAGGCCCAATCAAAGAGATCCCAGCAAGAAGCAGAGGACTGAAAGTAGGCAAAAACAACCCTTGTTCATCCCTAACCGAAATACAACAAGAGAACCAAGTCCTTAAGAGTGAACTAGAGGCTGTCCCATCGGCTTTTGGTCACTCTCTGCCTGACGTGAACAGTACCCGAGGCTTGTAACATCAGTTGAAGTCTAAAGGGTGATGAGACTCCATCATCTTTATTCAAGACTGCACCTCCTGCAGAAGGGAAGCTAAAACCAAATTATTCAAATTCCAGTAAATTGATGCTATAAATGTTAAAAACGTTCAAGACATGATTTATGTGTCAAGCCCATGAATCCTAAAGGGGAAAAAATTGGGAACATGTGGTTTCTAGGGCATAAAGGGACCTCCAATAGAACCCCCTGAAGTAGGCTTAGAACTTGACACCTGGCTTGGGGTGTTGAATCTTACTTCTTGGGGGTCTAAATCTCAGTTGCAGCTTTAGGATTTACTCTTGATACACGAACCAATCACATTGATTAAGCTCAGCCTCAGAAATCCTGACATTTAATTCAAAATCTCATCATTACCCAAAGAAGCAAAGCAACCCATAAAGCAAATCATCTACTTCTGACCAAAAATCCCAGGAAGATTAACCCTGGTTCTCCACCTCTGATTAACCCTACGTTTTTGGACTCTTGTTAATTAATGCCTCCCCAAAACTCCATTATAAAGAGACAAGCATCTCAGCCCAAAGGGACTCAACCACTCCCTCTGAAACCTTTGGTCTATTTGCCATTTTGCTGGTAGTTTAGCTCTCTTGAAGCTCTCTACTCATCGCTTTCAGCCCACGTTCATCTGACCTCATACACTATTTTCCTCTCTTTTACACAAATACAGCCCATAAATGCCTCCCACTACCCACAAAAAGCCTTAATCTCAGAGTTAAGCTCATCTCATTCACTAAAATAGCCCACATTATCTCTTTCATGCCTTATAAATACACACCCACCAAAATCTTAATCTAATACTTGCTGCACTGAGTTGGGATCTCTCTTTCTTCCTTCACACCATGCCAATTAATCCTTCCCCTCTTCCAATGGAAGTTTTGATTTTTTACTTTTTATTTTACTGTTGAAGGGTATAATGTATATGTAACAATCGAACTTTTCCCTTTCATTGATGTAATGACGGCTGAAAGTACAAAGAACTCCCCTAACCAAGACATGCAAGGACCTTTAGGAGCTAACACATTCGTAAATTTATTTAATCATTAACCATTGGACTGTTTAAATCTGTCTTTCCTGGACTAAGTGTAATTTTACCCTTACTGCTGAAGATTTGTTTTCACTTGAACTATCAGACCAGGACCACTAATGTACTAAATAAATATTTGTAATGTATTTTTTTTTTGGGCTTTTTGTTGCTGTTTTGTCAAGTGCAGCTTTAGTTTCTTGTTTGTATAGGCTTTATCATCACACCGATAGCCTTTGGGTGTCATCTCAAGAGCCCATAATTGAGTTTCAGTTTGGTTTCCCAATATCTTATTCAGAAGCATCAATTTCCCCCTCGACAACCATTAATACTGTTCCAAGGACCATTCTATCAAATATTTTTTTTACAAAGCATTAATAGCCTAAAATATGCATGTACATTGCAGCTAGATTATTCCAACGATCTCATTATTTGCTTATTTTGTATCCTTGAACTTTGTCATCCATGATATAAAAAAAATAATAATAATAAAAATAAAGACCCTTAATAGCTCAATTGGCAACTACGGGAATTCCTTTGTCTTCAAGACTGGAGTTCTTGATCCAAAATTTATTTACTGATGCATACAGAGTAGTGCATAATACTTCTCGATTGGTATGAATGCCAAGATTTATTTTTCAAAAACCATTGTCCCTGAGTCGTGTAAGGAGCCATTAGGGGGTGGTTTAAATTAAACTCTAATTGCTCAACATTGGGGAATCTTGGCAAAGCAAGAGGAGGTAGTCTGATTCGAAATCATAATGGTGAATAGGTCAAAGGTTACACTAGATCTCCTAGGTTTACCAATAGTTTTGTTGATAAACTTTGGGCCCTAAGGGATAGATTAATTCTCGCTAAGGATCTTAGCTTAAACAACCTTATTACTAAGTTGTATGCTTTGAGTGTAGTCCATTTGATGAGTAATGATAATGTAAACTTGTTAATAGAACCTCAACTATTTGATTGCCAGAACCTATTGAAAGCTATCCACAGTAAGTGGATTGAGCACGTTTACCATGAAGTTAAACCAATGTGTTGATGTATTGACAAGGATTGAATCGAGATCTATTTCCTCTTTTGTAGTTTTCATGGAAACACCGCATGGGTGGAAAGCCTTTTGGCTTTTGACAATACTAAAATGTTTTATTACAAACTTATTAATTCTTAATCTATGCATATCACTTATTTAACCCCCAAAAAAAAAAAATAAATAAAACGTTTCAAACATAAATGACTACCATTCAAATCCTCCTCCTTCCATTACAATTATAGAATTTATCAAAAAAAAAAAAAAAAAAAAAAAGGCCGCAATTCATTTATGATTAAACTTTTAACCCCCAAAAAAAGCAAAATAATACAAATACAAAAATATACGTGGCACTGGGAGCTATAACAAAAAAATCCACAGTTCACTCCCAGAGAGAGGAGAGAGAGAGAAAAACCCTAACTCTGATTTCAACTTAATCGTTCACAGAGAGAGAGAGAGAGAGAGAGAAGAAGAAGAAGAAGATGTCGTCGACGTTGCTGGAGGTGACTCGGTCGGCTCACGAGGAGGTGGAGCGTTTGGAGAGGCTGATAGTGAAGGACCTTCAGAACGAGCCCACTTCCAACAAGGACCGCCTCTTTCAGAGCCACCGCGTTCGCAACATGATCGACACCATTATCTCCACCACCGATAAACTCGTATTCTCTCTCACTCAATTCTCTTTCTATTTCCTTATCTCTGTTCAATTCTCTCTTTGCTTGCTACGAATCGAATGTGAAATTTTGAATCAAATAGTTGCTCTAGCCATATCGTATCGTGCTTAGCTAAAGTCGGTTAGCGTTTTTGGAAGCAAATCTGTGTTCAATTTTGTGAAGTGTTTCGGTGCTGAAACAAGAATTAAGCTTAGTTTGCTCTGTTTTCAGGTTGAGATTTATGAAGATAAAGATAATGCCAGGAAAGACGAGATTGCAGCTCTTGGAGGCCAAACCGCGGCGGGGACAAATGTGTTTAGTGCATTTTATGATAGATTGAAAGAGGTATACTCTATTCATTAATGGTTTCTAAGTAAATGTAAAACTAAGGTTGATAAATTACTATTCCGATATCTTTATATTTCGAGGAATGGAAAACAAAATTACCAGCATTATTGTAATGCCAAGGGTGTTTTAGCTCAATTGGCACCTCCTGGTATTTCAAACGGAGATGTCCAGGGTTCACTTAACTACATGCACGAAGTGGATATTTAGTCTCAACTCTTGAATCAATAGTGTACTCATATTTACTATTCATTTTTAAATCTCTGTATTTACCAAGAAAGATTTATCTTTGGTCCTTGGACCAAGTGGAGGATTACGACTTGTCCTTACTCCTTTTTAAAGTCGAAACACATGTTTAAACAAACATGTATGGAGCTATTACAGAACACGTAGTATATACGAAGAAAGATAATATTGTTATGTGCGTGTCCCAAACTGTGCTCTCACAATTGACTAGTTGAACTGCTTATTTGTTAAATTTTCTAATCATCACCATATATGCAGATTCGCGAATACCATAGAAGGCATCCAGCTGCACGTGTTGTTGATGCTAATGAGGAGTTCGAGGGACTACTTAAAGAGGAACCGCAAATTGAGTTCAGCGGAGAGGTGCCTTTCGCTCTTTATTTCTTTATACACAGCATATCTAACCAAATGTTTAATTGTAGTTCTGCGTGTTGTTGTCCCATGACGGTTATTTCAACCAATGCATTACACTTCTCTTTTTTTTATGGACTCGTAGAACTTTATACGTTCATTCAAACCTGACACCACAATCATATGAAGAATATATTGAACTATTTGAAGAAGCGTTTTGTTGGGCTTGCAATTTGGGAAAGCTAGCCTAACCTAAGCCCAACTTAACTTGGGCTCTGTGTGAGCTTTGCTTGGAGTTTTTCAAGCCTGGGTTTCGCCTGAGTTTAAGTTCTTAGCACGAAATAGATTCTGGTTCTGGTAGGGACCTCATTTGGGGCTCCTAAAGCTTGAATCTAACATGTTTGCCAAGACCAACCCAGCAACCAATAGTTAGATATTCAATTTTTAACTTATATGTTTTTTTCTTGTTTACTCTTTAGATATATATGTGTCTCATGTTTATTATTATTTGAAGTACGTCAAACTTAATTTTATAGCTATGTAGGGTCTGCTATCAAAGTTATAAATTCCGTTCTAGAAAACATTCTGGTTTATCCATTGAACTGGAAAATGCTGGCATTGGAGCAATCTGGCTTATTGTTTTTGAATTATTGATATAAATATGACATGAACACAAAATAAAGTTTTATACTTGGTCTTGACGTGACAAAGTAATAGACTTTTCCGTATCCAAAAAAAAAAAAAAAAAAAAGTAATAGACTGTTCCATATACAAGAATTATGGAGCTTTAACACAACACATTTTATATATTTCGTCATTTGACATTATTATTCTCAAAATGAAATGAAAGTAAGATTAGAAAAAATAGTAGGAATTGAGTTGTAAGAGAATTATATTAAAGATGGTAATTGTCAAAATGTTAAGATTTTATAAAATTACAAATAAACCATGCAAAACTGCATGGGGCCGAAAAGTGTATAGCATATACAGTTATACTGGCCAAAATAGGCTGAAACACACTGAAATGGCTAGAATGGACTGTAATTGGTCAAAATATTGAACAAAACAAAATGGGGTTTAGCATTCTGGTTTGGTTAATGCCTTAATGGACATAATATTACGGTGGTTGTGGACTCAGAACAGGACGACATTTATACTTATGTTTGATATTGTGGTTTTCTGATGATGAATTAGGGTCAAATATTTCATGGTAAGTCATATTATTGGTTACTTTTGTAGCTTGAATCCAATGTAGCCCACAGGCTAGCTCAAAACCCCAAAGATTGGACCAATACAACCTAGAATAACAAGCCAGCCTAAGTTCGTAAAATTTCTACAAGCCATGCGTGGCTTGTCCAGTCTGAAATCTGAAGGTTAAGCTGTGTAGGTTAATTACACTTGGTCTGAGCTTAGGTTAGCCTCCTACGCAGGCCTAACCCTGCTGACTAATGGTTGTAGTTTTTGCTAACTGGTTGGTAACTTGTTGTGGTGTTCACTGGTCAAGGACATATATATATATATATATATATATATGTATTTTAATTTATTCCCTTTTTTAAAAAAACCAAATTGAGCTATGTAGCATATAAAATCAATGGTTTACCATTGCTATGTTGTAAAAAAAAAGAAAAGAAAAGAAAAGAAATGCCATGATATGAGGCTACGAGCTGTCTCATCACCAAAAGTAATTTAAAAAAAAGTCAGTCTCATCGCCAAAAAAATTCGTTTAGATATTGCTCACTATTTATAGTTTGTGATATTAATCACCGTCATTGTCTACTGCTTCGTATTGAAGCAAATGTTACTGCAATCTTTTTCCCTCTTTTTAGGAGGGGCAGTTTAAGTATGTGTTATAAGTTGAATAAGCATCTTTTTTTTTTCTTTGGGTTGTAGATATTATTTGTTCAACTCAAACAGGTTATGGCATTTAATAATGATAATCTTATTTGTATTTTTATGAAGTACCATTTGCCACTGTTCAGTTGTCTCTTTGTAATAACTTGAGTTTTTATTTTCAGGAAGCTATGGGGCGATACCTAGACTTGCATGAATTATTTAATCAGTTCATTAATTCTAAATTTGGAGACCCTTCTACCGAGTACTCTACTTACCTAGATGTTTTTTCACAACCACATAAGATTCCCCACAAACTGAAGTTAACAAGGTAAAGTACAGTCTGATCTTATCTATATTTATGTAGGGTTTTTCCTTCCTCCCCACAAAAATCAAGGAGAAGTCTGGTTGTGAATGTTCATGCACAAGGATTTTGAGTTAAGGGAGAGGCAGCCTTGTGAGAACAGATCATAGAGACGGCCTCGATCCACTCTTTGCTGTTGTAGAGATCAGTGGACTCAGTTGAAGGACTGAATGTCCTTGTTGGTGGCTGTAGCCAAGGTGCCAGGGCAGGCACTGGTGATGATGAAGTTGAAATTTTCAAACAAGAGAAAGCAAAATGCCTATGACTGTTAATGAGTACCCATTTGAAAATATGAGAGAGAGAGAGAGAGAGGGAGTAAATTTAAGCAGTTGGTCAGTTACATAGAGTGGGAGAGCAGAAGTGGGATGAGTCTCTGGTTAAGGATCTCCTGGGGCAGTTTTGAGTTGCATATCGTGAGATAGAGAGGAAACAAGGGACAAATAGGGAGACATGGTATGACCTGATTAGACATGGTGTGACTTGGGTGGGGTAGTGTGAGTTGTGAGGATGGTTTTGATAGTTGGGGATAAAAATGCCCACACCTTATATGGAGAAAGTGGGGAATATTTGGCAAAACAAAAAGGGAAGGCTGCTATCCTTAACTTGAAAGTGGGAATGATAGTAAATCCCTACACACACACACACACATATGTATGTATGTGTATATGTGCAAGTACATAAATATTTTACAAAAATGATGGTTCATATCTGTTTACGTGCGCTTTGAAAATGTGTTGCAATTTTGATTTTCTGCAGGCAATACAAGGAATACATGGAGAATCTATTGGAGTATCTAATATATTTTTTTCAGCGGACAGAGCCCTTGCAAGATCTTGATAGAATATTCTCAAAGGTACACAAACAAACTTCATGTGATCTATTTTTCACACAATAGTGAGACCTTTTTATTTTGATAAGTACAATACTGAGACTCATTTTTAAAGTTTTAATTTAGGCACGTGCTAAATTAATATGATTAATGGCAAAAATATTTAGACTAGGTAGCTTAACCTAGCCTCATAAACGAGAGGTGGACTGTGAATTCATGGGTTTAATTCTGTATGGGTGTGAGTTGTATTTTCCTTTCTAATACTGCTTTTAAGCTGTGTGAATTAGAGGTTCTTTGGTATGTTTGTGACTGTTGGAACTTGGAAGGCCTAGATTGTAATTGGTTATATTGGAAATAATTTATTTAGTGGGCTTTAAAAGTGCTATGTAAGATACATGTGTGTCAGAAGGCATTTAGTTCCCGAAACCACTAACCAGTTTATTATAGTTAAATTATATTATCCTCGGCTTCATCCTTTGATTTATTCTATAGAAATTAATAGCATGATAGGCTTTAAAGTGCTGTGTAAAATTCATGTATTGGAAGTAATTTTTAATTCATAAAATCAATTTATCATAGGTAACTTATGCTATTTTCATCTTCATACTTCAATGTGTATATATGGAATGCGAACGAGATTCCATCAAAATACTGTAGACCCTAATCTTTTAGATTTAGAACCTTCTGTATGTGTTGCTTTTTTTTCCCCTCAATAAAAATTAAGGTATGATGGGTTTGTGGCAGAGCGAGACTGAATTTGAAGACCAATGGGCAAATAATGCGATAGAAGGATGGGAGAACATGGGTCAAGAAAATGGACATGTTCCTGCTCAGCACACTGTAATTGATCTTGATTATTACAGCACAGTTGAAGAGTTGGTGGAAGTGGGTCCTGAAAAGTTAAAGGAGGTAAGGAGTTTTTTTTTGTAGTTATATCATTATTTTCAGCAACGTTTCTGTTGCATAATGCTTTTTTCTTTTTTCTTTTTTTCATTTATAAACCTATAGTTGTAAGGCTCCAGGACATATGTTTAAGTTGCTCCAAAGATTCAAACTCAGGATCTATCAGTTCTGTTCTTGATGTTGGGAAATACACAGGACCCAACTCAGAAAATAAAACAACAAGAAACAAAATCGAAAGTTTCGATTATTAATAAAAACCTGATAAGGAACTACAACTTACAAGCTGCAAAGGTAGAGGAAGCTGAAATCCATGAGAACAGCATTTTCAAGAACCCAATTAATTTGTTCATATTGTAATTATAATCACAGCTGTTCTTGTTGCTGTCAATGCTCTTAGTTCTTACATCCTCATCTACTTATGTTGATTGTTAATTATTATTATTATTATTTTTTCGACTAGTGTTTGTTGTTAATTTTAACTGAGTTACTAAATTTGAGAGTAAAAAGTAAACATGATCATGGAAGGGTATTCATTTTTTCCGTGTGGTGAAATATGGTGTCTTGAAGATGCTTATCAAATATCTGGTCAAAGTTTCTTTCAGACTCCTATGGCATAACATATTTTTCTGCCACGTGTTACCTAATCATGTTTGCTGGAAGTTTTCAAATGCACTCAGAATGGAGTTGGTAAGTTTCAAGGATAAAGGAAATATTCTCAATATATCATGCGTTAAGGCTTCTGAATCTGTTTCTCTGGTTTTTGAGGTGTTTATTGTGATAATATGAATCAATGCAATTTCAGTAATTTTTAATGAAAATTGAAATTTATTAGAAGTGTCCCCAATTAGTTAGAATCTTTTTGTTTTTTCTTTCCTCGATTCAAATGTTTCCAACAATGCATTGTTGCTTTTAACAAGTTTCAATGTATTTACGTTAAATACATGTTTCCAGCTGTCTTTTTTAGATCCATTGTCCTTAATTGATCTCTGTATTGTTGCCTGGCAGGCATTGGCTGCATTTGGACTAAAGACGGGTGGCACTGTTCAGCAGCGTGCAGAAAGGCTTTTCCTTACAAAAGTAATTGTGAATCATTTTCCCCCCTAGTAAAAGATATAAGGTGTTAGTTAGCAAAAATTCTAGGATGTGAATGTATGTTATTGTCTGTGCATTACTTTCTAATTAAATTTTAGTCAAATACCTAGTCAGTTCTTAAAATTATTATCACCTTTTCCAACTTTTAGTTTTTGTGATTACTATTAATTTGGATCTGCTGTTTAGGGAGGAAACCTTTTTTTTTCTTTAAATTATGTTATTGTTAATGGTGAACATGCTTTAAATTGAATATGCAATAGTTGTATGTTGGAACTACTAGATATCCTGTAATTATATGCTCTTTCTGATAGGGATGATATTGAATGAAATTGGCTAGAGGATTAGAATGACTGCTTGCTTAACCTTATGAGTTGAGAGGCCTTGGAAGGTAATAAAATATTGTTCAGTTTTCAAGTATTAGAGTTTCAATAAGTAGTCATTATTCTTTAGCCTTTTTAAAAGGTGGATAATTTGTGTTCTGAATCCATCTTCACGCACAGTCTTGTTTGGTTGGGAGTGACCTTTTTTTTTATTATTAAGTTACACACACACCCAGTGGGTCTTGAGCCCACAACTGCATCTTCCATCATAATGGGAGGAGCTATAGCTTATTGGTTGGGAGTGACCTTGATTCCTGAATTCTGATTTTATATGATGTTCAGCTCACTTTCTTCTAAACTTTCTTTATCCATGTCAATTTTTTAATTTGACTTAGTTTTCAATCCCCCTTATACCTATTGTGCAGAACACACCACTTGAGAAGTTGGACAAGAAACATTTTGCCAAAGGTTCACGTGTGTTTCAACAAAATGGGACTGCTGCAGCTCTGCAGCAAGATGAGAATTCAAAAGAAATTGCCCTAATGGAAGCCAAAATGCAAAAATTGTGTGACTTACTGGATGAGGTTAGCCTGTGTTCCATCCTCATCTAATCTTACCTTATGTTTGTGCCCATTGTGCATAATTGAATTACTCTTTTATGTTTGGGGGCATTTAGATACATGCATACAAAAGTTCTTATATATATATATATATATATATTAACTATAATGTATAGTTCTTTAACAACTACATGTGTGATTTTTTTTTCTTTTGTGATCTTCCACAGACAATTGCACGAACAAGAGACAATATTGTGAAGAAGCAGGCTTTGACATATGAGGAAATTGAAGCAGAACGTGAGGAGGTGAGTAAATAGCCCTGAAATCCCTTTATTTCAGTCTTTCCAAGCATTTAAGGTAGAAGCTCAAATCCTGATTTTGAAAAGACTTAGTTAAAACCCCTTTATTTCAGTCTTTCCAAGCATTTAAGGTAGAAGCTCAAATCCTGATTTTGAAAAGACTTAGTTAAAACCTTTAATGTGTCTGTTCTGTGGCGTCTTGTGTCTATAATGCAACACATTTAATTTACGGCAAGGGTAAATTAGTTTGGTGTGATTAGTTTGGGAGCTGCTGATGGGGTAACCTATCCATGCTGTATACAATTTTAATTTTGTTTCAAGTTTTGAACCACCCCAAGGTGGTTCTGCTCTCATCATGTGTATACCCTTAACTGCAGCTTTTTCTCTTAAATAAAACCTCCTGTATATCTATCAAGATATTGAAATGAGTCCACAACTTGGGCCTAACAAAAACTTGAGGTGGGCATGAAATTCCTTAAAAGCAACATGAAGACTTGAATATTAAATTCATGACAGTTTGAGCAGGTTCCTCTTCAGAACCTAATTTTTCTCTTAATTGGCTGACTGGGCAAACACATATGCTACCTAGAATCTTGAGACTATGCCTAATATAAGTTGCTTCTATTCTTAAAATGCACCCTGCTGTGCTGTCCACGGTCCACCCCATTCTAACTATCTAATTTTAATTTTTTAAAAAAAAACCTTATAAAAACCGAGAACATTTCTACCTTCTTGTTGAGCTATGCATTTAGATTAAATTGTGTCTAATGCAGGGATTGTTGACCCAGAAATGCATTATTTTTATAGTTTTGCTTCCTATCAAAATGTGGTTTTACCTAGATTTGTATCTCCATGCTTCGTGCAGAAATATGCTTTGAGTTGGTTAGAGTATACTTTTGTTATAGCTTGAATCTTCTAGTTTGTGTTGGCTCTCATGTTACATGGTTGGATTTGATTATTTGTGCAGGAGGAAACACAAGCTGACACTGAAAGTGATGAAGATGACCAGCAAATTTACAATCCCCTTAAGTTGCCAATGGGTTGGGATGGGAAGCCTATACCATATTGGCTTTATAAGCTGCATGGTCTTGGTCAGGTATTTTTCCCATCTAATTGTAGTAGGAGCCTTTCAAGCGATGCACTGTAAATTTATTCTCCTGTTACAATTTTTTCAGATGGTATATCATATCATCTGTATCTTCCAGTGCTCTGCATTTTTTGTTTTAGAAGTAATTAAATTTCATGAAGAAAAGCACCAAAGGGCTCAAACCTTGTACATGGGATGATACAAAGGAAAAGTGCTCTTCAATTATGTCTTTAATTAACTGAAAAGATTCTATTGTTTAATTTAGGCAAAACTTTGTGGAAATAAGAACTATTGTTCTTTATTGTTGAGATGGGAAAATAAGAGATTACTACTGATGTCATATGTCTTTTAACCAGCATTGTGTTGCATAGTGTGTGTTGCATAGTGTGTGATAAAAATATGATATGTAGTTTCTTGTCCTTCTTTCCTCTGGGATTTGAGTTATTTGTTGGCTTAATCAGGCACTGGTGACTATTATTGGCGATATCTTTTATGGGGTTTTTATGGCTTAGGTTTTTGAATTTTTTTTTTTTTTTTTTTTAATTTCTTTTCAGGAATTTAAGTGCGAGATATGTGGGAACTACAGTTACTGGGGTCGTAGGGCTTTTGAACGGCATTTCAAGGAATGGCGCCATCAACATGGGATGCGCTGCCTTGGTATTCCAAACACCAAGAACTTCAATGAAATCACATCAATTGAGGTATGCTTTTGCAGAGCTTTTTTTTCCAATGAATTTTTCTGTATCACTGATTAGCATGAGTTTATCTGCTCAACATCTTCCAACTGTTGTTATCTCATAACGGTGTCTCTGAAAATCTGGTTGTCTTTAAAGAACCATGGGATAAATGAAACCCAGCTGAGACAAGGATGGCCAAAGTGAATGCCTGTTGTAAGCTTGTGGTTTAAATTCTATTGTTAGTGATGATCCTAAATCAACTTTATCATTGGCATCTATGGAATTGTGGTTCATTTGTTGTGGTATTGCTGTAGAATAAGAAAGTGCCGGTTTGTAAAATGTTTAACAAAAAAATTGCTGTAAAACATTTTACACCCTTTACAACTGTGTTTTCCTAATCAACTGAAATTATTTTCAGATTGACCAAGGTTTTACAATGAAACAGACACCCAAAAATGCTGAAAATGTTTTCTGGAGAACAATTTATAACAAAACAAATTGATTAGAATCCTAAATCTTCACAAAAAGAAGTTAGTTTTAAAGTTATCACAGTTCAAAAATACTGTGCTTCTAATCTGTGAAGAGCTGATGAGTACATGTGATCGTGCGAAGTATTTTTCCTAATAGCACTAATAATGGTATGTTCTTTTCTTGATAATAACTAGTATGCATGTGCATTCTTTATGCAGGAAGCAAAAGACCTGTGGAAGAAAATACAAGAACGTCAAGGAGTGAACAAGTGGCGCCCAGATCTTGAAGAAGAATACGAAGACAAAGAGGGTAATATTTACAATAAGAAGACATATACCGATTTGCAGCGCCAGGGATTGATTTGAGAAAAGCAAAATTCGTTATGTATTTTTTGTACGGCTTAAAGGAAAATACTCTTCCCGTAGGATTGTATTGTAATTTAAACTTAATGAAGACGCCCTTCTCTTTGATGGTGATTTGTTCGTTTCTGAGTCTTCTACTTATAGACAAAACAATCCTTTTTTCCCAGCATCTTCATGACTAATCACACTGATGAACACTTTAATTGTGAAATATATATTACTCTTGATCGACATCCACACCCTCCCGGATTATAACCTGTTCTCGTTCATTGAAACAGCCCACCCCCTGTTTCTTTCTTTAAAAAAAAAAAGTAGAGAGCAGGGGAAAACTTATGTGCTCTAGAAAATCAGGGACTGTCAATGTTATAATTTATGATTTAAATAGTTGATGACTGAAGTCTGCTGACCGTAAAATAAGTTCCCCTTATTTTTGTTTGAATCTTTAGTTTAATCACAAATGATCCTGATAATATTAGTGATTAATGTTTGGTGAAAATCTTAATGGCATTTACAAGATACAATTTTGTACCAATAAAGCTCAGATGCATGTTCTTTATGTCCGGCCTTGTTTCGTGACCTTGTGTTTGCATTTTATAGTTTTTAGTCGCAGATCCGTATGATGTGCTTCGGCAATTTGTCTTTTTGTTAAATGAAAAATTGAAAATAGTAGATTAGATTTATAAGTGTTATTCCCAAACTCTCTTAAAATGACATGATTATTTTTTGATAAAGTATAGTTTATACAATATATTAGATTTTTAAAATTAAACTATTTATATTTGTTATTTAAAAAATTTTATTTTGCAAGGAAAGATAATGCATTCAATTAGTATTATATAATATGAGATATTTTGTAAATAATGTAATATGTGGTTGGAATTTATTTTTGGCCAAATTGGCCAAATACCATCAATTTTCAAACTTTTTGGCACGAAGACACTGTTTCGGAAATAATAAGCGATCTACCACCTTTTGCAGTACTCGAGTTTGGTGAGCTCAAGTACCACATTTTATGCTTCCACCGTGGCACGCTGACATGGCATTTGGATTTAAAAATTCCAAACAGTACTCGAGCTCCGGAAGCTCGAGTACTGTGCAATGTGATACCCGAGTCCACTAAACTCGGGTATCAATCTGTATTGGCCGTCAGCAATTGTGGTTTAAAAATTACAGACAGTACTCGAGCTTCCTGAGCTCGAGTACTGTTCAATGTGATACCTGAGTCCACTAAACTCGGGTATCAATCTGTATTCAGTGTTAGATATGTTTGATATTATCAGTGTTTAGTGGTGATACCCGACTCACAATTGCTTCAGCAGTCATGCAAGTGAGCCAATACAGATTAATACTCGAGTACGTGAAGCTCGAGTACTGTGTTCAGTACTCGAGTCCACCAAACTCGGGTATTAGTCTATTTGCCAATTTCTGGAGAATGCAATCTTTACGTCCTAGCTCTGGGGTTGTGGCTGCCCTTAGCTAAATTCAGTGGTAGGTCCACTTGGCTAGAAGCTCATGCTCTCTCTCTCTCTCTCTCTCTCTCTCTCTCTCTCAATAAAAAAACAAAGAAAGAATATGTTTTTTTATGTGGTTTTGGTTAGCCATCTAACTCAAATCATTAGAAATAGAATACAATGGCCCAATGGTTTCTTTAATCAGTTTGGTTCATCTTCTTCTTTTTGCTTTTTGAAGAAATTCACAATATTATATATATATATATATATATATATTTTCCCAATTGGTTGATTTTCTTCCCCCTACACCTCCCTTCATTATTATATTATATTATATTATATTATATTATGACATGCCTAAGGTTTTTTAATACTTACATGTGCTCAAAATGGGTGGTATATGGAAAGGTTTGTTATAAAATCACCAGCATCATAACTCATTCAGCACCCAACTTATATGGTAACCTTGAGAACTCAGAGGTGGTATTATTTGGGCATTTTCACTTAATCCCAGTGTTAATTTGTATAATTATTTTTTTCAAAACAGTTCTATTTGTTTTAGAACTTAACATCCCTCCAAGCCAAATAGAAAATTTTATGAACTTGTTAAACTGTCCAGTAATGCATAGGTCATTGCAATTTGCAAGTTGTTGCTCTTTACATACTAAGATTCACCCCCATCCCCAAAAAAAAAATAAAAGAGAGAAAATCTCCCCTGCCAGTAATAGTATAATGCATGGGAAGCAGTCATCACCCATGCTTTCCCATGCATTTCTGAATTTGGAGACTCCAACTTTCAACATGTAATCAGCTGCTACAACCTCCAGGTCCTCTAGCTGTTATTCATCTTCAACACCATCATCCTTTGTCTCACCAGTGGTTGGATCAACCTAATTATGATATGTTTGATATTATCAGTGTTTCAGGTGTCAGTACCCTGCCTTTCAATTGTGAGTCGGTGCAGCAAGTTTGATATTATCTACAACATGGCGTAACAACTGAATAGCTAGCGCACAACAATGTCATGTTCATAGAGTTTTTTTGATTAATTCATGAAAGTACACTAAATTGAATCAATCAACACCATCAAATTACTCTATATTAATGCTGCCTTAAAACAAAAAGCTTTAACTTGAGAGCCCAAATCCGAAGCTTAAGAAAATAATTACAAAATATAACACAAGATATGTAACTAAAGAGCAAAATAACTCTTCAATGGACTTGAGATGAAGTTGATATCATACAAGAATCCTCAGTAAACTTGTCATCCATTTCCAATCGTTCTTTATCACTTTCAAACTTGCATCTCTTTTAAGCGTTTCCAATATTCCCAGTTTAGTCAAACTTTTCTATGGCACATAATCAGGTGCAAGTAGTTTTCACAAGTAGAAAGGGGCAAACTTTTGTGAATTTTCTGTTAGAATTTGTAGACATACCGATATTAGTATGCCACACAGGCACATAAATAAGAAAATTTGTAGCAGGACCCCTAGAACAGCAACTGCTCGAACAGCGCGAAGCTGCAATGACACAGTTATAGAGTTTGAATCACAATTTCACTAAAAGAGAAAGAAAATGAAGCAGGCCAAAGAACAGAATTTAACCTTCGTTATGGAGAACTCCAAGCCCAGTGCAAAAAGAAGAAAAACTACACCAAACTGGGCCACTGTTTCAACCTATGTGCATTCATCAGGGGAAAAAAGTAAGTGACCTGTAGAGACATCTGATAAAAAAAGAATACCAAGATGGAATCTTGATTACCACCAGAGAGCATCTTGTGACAATAAGAGCATGTGAGCCTAGCAAATAACTACGTGGGCAAATAATTACATGATCAATTCCACCTCATGTAAACACAATCTCATATAATATTTATATATATTTTCCATATTTATTATATATATATATATATATATATATATATATTTTTTCTTTTTCTTTTTCCATATGTATACACGGACCTTAAAATTGCAAAAAATGATGTACATGAATTCCACCTCATGTAAACACAATCTCATATAATATATATATATATATATATATATATATATATTTTCCATATTTATTATATATATATATATATATATTTTCCATATATTTATTAGTTGTTTTTGTACACGGACCTTCAAATTGCAAAAAACTCATTACACGAATTCCACCTCATGTAAACATAATCTCATATAACCCACATGTAAACACAATCTCATATAACCACATGTAAACACAAACGAACAAAGCATTTATATTACCTCTATCTACTGACAGGCAGGACCCAAAGGATGTTTGTCGATGGAGACCACTCAGAGACTTGCATTCGCTTTCACCCGTTCTGACTCATCACATGGACTCGGACAGTGAAGACAGAAAACAGGTCCTCCCAGTGGATGAAAATAGCTGAAAGCGAGATAGGGTATTTAAGTTAAGTAGTACTCGAGTTCTCTGAACTCGAGTACCATTCATTGTGCATTCAATAAGGCCGTTGGCGCCAGTAAAAAAGTAGGTTTGTAATAAGTTAAGCAGTACTCGAGTTCAGAGAACTCGAGTACTGCTTGATGTTGGACTGGCTCGGGGTTTCTTTTCAAAAGTCCACATTTAAAAAAAAAAAAATAGGCTAAGGTAGATTGGTACCCGAGCCCAGTGAACTTGAGTACCCTTTGAAGTACCCGAGCCCACTGAACTCGGGTATGGCTGGGTGTTTGTTTTAAAAAAAAGTCCACATTTTTTTAAAAATTGGTACCCGAGCCCAGTGAACTCGAGTACTGTTTGAAGTACCCGAGCCCACTGAACTCGGGTATGACTCGGTGCTTCTTAAAAAAAGTCCACATTTTTTTTATAAAAAAATTGGTACCCGAGCCCAGTGAACTCGAGTACTGTTTGAAGTACTTGAGCCCACTGAACTCGGGTATGGTTCGGTGTTTCTTAAAAAAAGTCCACATTTTTTTAAAAAAAAATTGGTACCCGAGCCCAGTGAACTCGAGTACTATTTGAAGTACCCGAGCCCACTGAACTTGGGTATGGTTCAGTGTTTCTTAAAAAAAGTCCACATTTTTTAAAAAAAAAATTGGTACCCGAGCCCACTGAACTCGGGTATGGCTGGGTGTTTGTTTTAAAAAAAAGTCCACATTTTTTTAAAAATGGGTACCCGAGCCCAGTGAACTCGAGTACTGTTTGAAGTACCTGAGCCCACTGAACTCGAGTATGGCTCGGTATTTCTTAAAAATAGTCCACATTTAAAAAAAAAAAAAAATTCTTGGCGGATTGGTACCCGAGTCCAGCAGTTTAAACTATACAATTTTAACATTTCAACCTATACAATTTTATCATTTTTACCTATAAGCTGATATGTTATTCTAGTCCAAGGATTTTCAGGAAAACCTGATATGTTTTTTAGTCTAATGTTAAGCCCTTTGAATACATAAGGTTAATCACCACATCCACAAGCAGACAGTCATTTAGCACCCAATGTAGCATCTTTTGACATTTCCCCTTCTGGCTATTGTTTTTAATAATTTCGGTTTTGTGTTGCTACAGCACAGACATGGTTATCATCCTGTCTTTTCATTGATCTTTCTACATTGATTAAATTTTGAATAAAGCATAAAACCTAAATAAGTATTCCAAGCAAATACATTATTGATTCATCAGATGTAAGAAATGCCAACTTGATCATTTTCCCAGTAAAGCCACCCCTCCAACAAAATTTTTTTGGTGTACGGCAAACATTGCTAATCCTCCAAAGGGAGAGCAAAAGGAAGACAGTTCAGCAACCTTTTACCAATGGAAAATGAATATCCAACAAAAGCTAACTTCAAGTAAGTAATATGCATCAAAAAGACATGCGCACACAGTCCAAATGAAATGTTAGTTGGATATCCTTTACTTGTATTTATCAGTCTGCCACCAAATCCAAACAGCCATCAAACCAGTGGAATTTTTGTAAAAAACTCGATCAGACTGTGTAGCATTAGAATTAGTTCTAACTACACCAAATATAAGTGCCAAAAGCCAGCAATCTAAAGATTAATGAAGCAAATATCTGAAATAACTTACTACTCAATTCTAGCCTAAGTCATGTAATCTTTATCCAGCCTATGAAGGGCAGGGTTTTATTTAAAAAGATAAAAGATTCTTCAATGGTGCTCAATCTGTACAATAACTACAGTGAAATGTAATCACTAGAGTTCCTTTGCATTTTTCGTTATCATCTTTTTTGCCAACAACGCTAACCTAGGTCTCCAACCTGTACCCAAAAGAAAATTAAATAAAAAGGTAAAAATGTTAATAAAAAGAAGTAATCATCAAGTTCAGAGTAAGTTCATAATAAAAAGTCCACATTTCAACCTATACAATTTTATCATTTTAATTAGAATATTAGAATACTGCAGAACATAATTTAAAGAAGAAAATTTGCCACTCAAGTGCATCTTCTATCCTTTAAAACATTAGATTTACCATATCTTTTCTTATTCATTAAACAGTCTAGGGGCTGCCATGGGGGAAAATTAATTGGAAAAAAGACTGTAATTGTAAAAAAGAATCTTCACCTTTCATGGACTGATCTTCTGTTAGATATTTATTAACCGTATCATAAATTAAACCCAAAATTGATTTTGAATTGAAAGAATTATCCCTCTCCATGTAATGTGGAAACAATTCAGCCTTCAGTTCTATTGGAACTTCAATCTGCAAATAATAATTACAATAAAATTATTTGCAGTAAGAAAACCAAATTTGTAGTTTGGTTTATATTATTGATAGGCCAATAGTAGTGCCTCAACTACATCACGTACAATCACATTCCTCTTTTCATCCTTACAAATGATTATGTTAAACTAGCATTATAAATACATGGAATGTTTACAACATCATGAAAAAGAACATGCATTTGACAGCATTATTTGCCTTGGAACAGATTTAAACTAGAACTAAGAGAAAATCTAATCGAACCAGATTTTAAGCAATCTAAGAAAAACACCTGATGGTTCCCATCAACTGTAATAACTTTCAAAGGATGCCAGTCAGGGTCCTTCAGATATTCCTCCCACAATGAGCATAGCTCTGAATCAGGGCTGGAATTATGGCCGTTAATTATAATGACCTCACCCCATTCAAAATAAAATCCTCCTAACCACAATGGAATACTCCACTCCAACTTTCAAGCACCAAGCTTAGGGGGTACATTACAACCACACCATAGTTATTGGGTGCAAAGTGCAGTTAACCCTAACTTTTTTTCATTGGTAAGCCATATAACACCACGTGGGTTTTGAACCTGTGACCTCACCCTACAGTTGAATTTAAAGAGAAAAAGGCAATAGGCTGCAATTTTATCTTTCAAGTCCAAAAAAGTCTGCTTAAGTAATTAACTTGGTTAGTTTAGTGTTAGCAATGGTACAAGAAGCCACACTCAGAAAAAAGAATAGTGCGGTAAATCAACTCTGAGATTCCTATTACGTGCTTCTCATCTCTTGATAAATAGAGAAAAAGACCTATTGTGGAATTTTCTAAAAAGCTTGTTGAATTTTTCAGAAGAAAAGTGTACGGATAAAATCTTCAACCAATTCCATCAATAAACCATAATTTAAACATTTACTATTATTAAGCATTTAAAGAATAGTAAAATGGGATGAACCTCTGGGTCTGTGACATTATGATAGAAGGGAGATGCAGTGTGGAAAACCCCATCACAGCCCTCAAGTACTTGCTTTGAATAGGTGAAGTCTCTCCTTGGCCCCATCAAGTACTTGTAAGTGGTTTGTTTTCTTTGAATCATCTGCAGGAGGTAGAAGAGAACTTCATTAGTATATCCATCCAAATCTTAACTATACAGTTGACCTACGGAAAAGGGTAACAATCCCAATGACTCATTTATAGAAAATCAGAATGAAACGAAAGAGTCATCCGGTAACAATAAATAGACATGCCATACAAAGGACAGAATAGCATTTTCAGATCCGGCCATGTATGAGAGTGCATTATGAAATTTAAGGGCAGTTTTTAGACAATCTAACATATAATCCAAATTAGTATACTTCTTTTTTATGAGCACATTGACAAAAACAATATTACATATACATATTGTGCATGATCTCATATATATTTGCATTTTTATTCCCAAGACTCTTAACAGCAACAAAAAAGTCCAGTGTACTTGGTTGGTCTTTCTAATAAAATTTCTTAGGTTTCTTATAAAAAAACAGCAACAAAAAAGAAAAATTACTGCTACAAGTTCTCCGTTATCTCGCAACTGTTTGAGTATTGTATCCACTTTTTCCAGAATTTCCACATCTCCATCGTCTCCTATGTGCTTCATGACATTTAATGACCCTCTCAATCTCTCAATTTCCAATTCTAGTGCTTGTTTTGCATCCAATTGCTTTTGTAATTGAATTATTCTCTAATGGAGTTCCTCCTTTTGCCTCTGTGTAAGAAACCAATTGTAAAGTATAACTAATCTATCTTTATCCAAAATGACAAGGAAATGTTTAGGTTATCCTTTAAGCACTTAGAAACAACTCACAAACCTGAATCTTCAGCCAGTTTCAATCCATTCACATCAGCCTTTTCTGACAAGGAACTATTTCTTATTCTTGCCCATCGAAAATCATCCCCGTTTTCTTCTCCTCACAAGCAAATACTAATATGCAAATCATTTAACTATAAAGAGATGTATATGTAATCAGTATTGAATCGAAGTATCGTACCATGTCCAGTCCCACAATCAGGAGGATGTGTCCGTGTTCGTTGCAGCCTTCGCGGCCGATCCTGAATGTGTGAAGCCTCTGCTGGGGGGGCGGGTATCTGTGTCTAGATGAACTCGGTATGCACAAACTCAGGGGGGACAGCACCAAGGGTGGGTCGCCCAGGGGTGGGCATGTATCTCATCTCATCTCTACCATGTACATCTGCGGGGGCAGTGCCGGTGGACAATGGAGATGTAGTAGGGGATGTGGGTGGGCAGGTATCATCGCTCCTCATGGATGGAGACCGAGATGTGTCCCCATAGGCAAACGTATAGGATGGACCCGCATCATCATGCGCCATGGAGCCCATGTCATAACCAATGTCCAAACACATCTCACTGCTGTCTCACTTGCTTTCTCCATGGTGTGGTCATGCACGGATGTGTCACACCGACTAGATGTGGGCACAGGTGTCTGACGCCGACCAAATGTGGGCACGGTTGTCTGACGCCGACTAGATGTAGGCACAGGTGTCTGACGCCAAGCAGGTGTCTGACGCCGACCAGATGTGGGCACGGGTGTCTGACGCCGAGCAGGTGTTTGATGCCGACCAGATGTGGGTACGGGTGTCTGACGCCGACCAGATGTGGGACGCTGACTAGATTGACGGCCTCCTTGTCGTTGACGTCTACCTGCTTACCGACCACGCCCTACAGCCGGTTCACTTATGTTTCCCGCAGTGCGTGCATCGTCCAATGTCAACCGACCAAGCTTTTCAACAGCTCGCAAGGCATTAATACAGTTGTTGTAGATCTCAGACCCTGGTTCGCACTTCTCCATAATCCTCAACTGTGATTCAACCTGTCACAAGTATACAAGAATAGTGTTAGTAGGTTGAACTAAACTATGCGAAGCGAGGTACATTTATAACGGAACAGTGTTTGAAAACTTACTAAAGTGTCCCAGTACGAGGTATCTCTCGTAATATGGCGAACAGTGCAAGGACAAAACCACACCATATAATCGTCATTGTAGCTCATCTTCCCATGAAAGGGCGGTGCTTCGGCAATTGTGGCATGCGCCGCCCATTTAGCAATATGTGTTCTATGATCAACAGCCCAGTTTTTTTCGTGCTTGCCCTAAAGTGTTATCTTGTGAAGTTCAGTTGAAGTATCGACATTGATCGGTACGTCTTGCTTCATCTCAAACTGTCGGAGAACACGTTTTGGGTGATGGCCTTCAACCACCCAAAAATGTATAAGCGGCACGATAGACCTCCATATGCGTTGGCCTGCTGTACAATATGCGGGCAAGGAATCCAAATAATTTCTATACGGCTCCTAGACAATCTGCAATGATCTAACAGATGTAAACAACCATATTAACAATATAATTAGAAAAAATGTGTAGCGGATGTGAACAATACATGGCAACAATATTTAACTCTGAAATAAAAAATGTTTATTCATTCCCACTTGTAAGTACGACAACTACATGCCAAAGCAATTTCCACTTGTAAGGCATAATACCTGATTTGGCCGTAGCGAAGTGAGCGACAAACGATAGGCGCGTAGGACGTGCATTGGATGTTCAGTTGTTATCTTAGCCCCTTTCCATCTACCAAACAACACAGACATAACCTTCATATTAGTTACTTACATAATTCCCATGCGAAAAAGATAATACAAAAATGTAAAACGGTAACTATCTAAGATCCTACATACCTGATAGCAAGTGGACCTGGGGGTAGTGCCTGGTGTGGATGCCTCATCACAGGACATATGTGTGGAAACCTCTCCCATGCCCACAACTGCACCAATAGCACGGCACCGCCAATCTGCTTGGCTCCCTTCTCTGATGCATTACAGAGGTGTCTATATAGCTAACTTAGTGCTGCACTACCTCAACTATATCTCTTTCCATTACTAACTGGATTGAAAAATTGCAAATACATAACTGAGTGCCGTTCGCCAGACTTGTCCATAAACAATATACCAGCCAACATCTTCAGTATGTAAAACCGAGCATACTGCTGCACAAGCTCCTCACTGGCATCAGCCGGGAGAGGGTTCCTAAACCGATCCTCAAGCCATTTGGCTTTTATCCTCGGCCCTTCCATCACTCCAGTGTTCTTAACTCCACCAAGTTCTCTCGGCGGCCTATGCCCTAGCAAGTTAGCACATAGATCACTCCAATCACCCATATGGGTATATCCCACCACCGGCAACCCATCTACAGGTACCCCCATTATAACCTCTATGTCTTGCAGCGTGATGGTCATCTCACCGAGGGGCAAGTGGAATCAGTGTGTCTCCGGCCGCCATCTCTCCACCAAAGCCATGATCAAGCTATGGTCAATGTCTATATTTGGGACCCGAAGTAGTCCATCTAATCCTGCATCCGTGATATGAGTGGCGATACGTGGGTCTAACCCACTTTCAAACAGACCTTCAAGCAAACCTTTGTCTCGGTGACGACAAGTCAGTACACCTGGCACTTCCTGCAAACAAAGCAACTTAGTATTAATAATAGCATTCACTAAGCACGTAATAATTATGCTTCAAACTTAAATGCCAAAAATCTTTCTACTACATATATTGACAATGATTTTGGACAAGTGCATACCTCGCCTGCCAAACGAGCATCCCAAAGCAAACTTGAACGACGCATATCCTGCCTCGTCAAGACATCCTGTATAGAGGGCCCCGCTCTATGTGGGTCCATATCTGGCATAAATTAAAGGTGATTAATGTAGAATCAAATATAACTAACTACTTCTACAGGTAAAAATAAATAAACTGATTTGTATTGTGGCACTATGCATCGAACTTATATCATAATAAGCAAGGGGCATTCTATCTTACCCTTGAGTTTGTGCACTAAGATGCAAAAGTTGTGGAAAAGTCATGTTCAGGCATAATGTTATGAATTGGAATCCCAAATCTAGAAATAGTGAGTTGTAAGCAAGTTGCTTTCCATGACTATTGCGAGCTTAACGGTCATCAAACAATCCATAATCTCCAAAGAAATCAATCTTGTAACAAATGCTTATTAATTTATCCACAGTTCTACAAGTACGAAATAAGATATTTATTACTCGTGCATGCATAAATTAATTACCCCTACAAAACTTATTTTATTCTTTACATACTCCTTCAGGCTTTCTCAGGTGCAATGAAAATTAGCTGCTGGACAAAACAAAAGGAGCAATAGTTTTCACCAAATGAAGTAACCACATGTGCTTCGCATGAAAGTGATAGAAAAAGAATAAAATACTACAATCAATCAATCGTGATTATTAATTAAATATAAATACTTCAAAAACTTATGGTTAAGAATGTGGATTGAGCCCTCACACCTAAAATCTCTAAACTGCAATTACAACTACCGATCTTCCCTCACCCACCAATACTTACCACAGCTCTCACATTTATCAATTTAGGATCAACCTTAGTTATGACCTAGATAATGGAAATTTTCATTCAACCTTGTCTATACAATAATTCAATCAAAACAAAGCTTGTAAACTTCATAGTTTTTAATCCACATTTCTATTATACTAATGATACATGATAATACATCATATATGCAAGTCATAGAACCAATACATTTAGCATTTAGGCCTTTCTGATGATGTTCCTTCTTTCTTCCAAACTGTTTTAGTCCCTCTATGTTGGGTTGTAGAAACAAAATCAACTCCTAGAAACTAAATTTGCATTACAAACCCACAACAAAGTTTACAGAAATATAAAATAAAGACAAACCCAAAACAAATTATTGAAAATACTATGAAACAAAACGCACAAACAAATGAACAAAACTCCAACAAAACCCATAATAAATCAAATGAAACCCAAGCAAACCCACAAATAAAAAAAAAAAATCAAATGAAACCCACATCCTAGAGCCTATATGGATTCAGATTTAGTACAAGTAAAGGATTAGAAAGGTCAACGAAGAAGAGAAAAGTTAGAGCGACGAACCTGTGTTGCCGTGAGAAATGGAGAAAGAAGAAGAGCTTGTGGTGCCGAAGAAGAGAGCGAGAGCGAGACTAAGAGGGAGATGATAGCGAGATTGAGAGGGAGATAACGAGACTGAGAGCGAGAGGTCGCCGACGAAGTCTTCTACCGCCGACGGGTTTTCTGCTGCCGATGGTGTGAGGGTTTGGGCTTTAGGTGTGAAGGAGAGTGAGAGTGTGTGAGTGAGAGTGTGTTCTGGTGAGTGAGAGTGAGAAGTGAGAGTAGCAAATAAGATTGACTTTAGTTGCTTACCCGCACAGTACTCGAGCTTCCTGAGCTCGAGTACTGTTTGGAATTTTTAAATCCAAATGCCATGTCAGCATGCCACAGTGGAAGCATAAAATGTGGTACTCGAGCTCACCAAACTCGAGTACTGCAAAAGGTGGTAGATCACTTATTATTTCCGAAACAGTGTCTTCGTGCCAAAAAGTTTGAAAATTGATGGTATTTGGCCAATTTGGCCATTTATTTTTAGTACTCCTTTCAAACAGTTCATCATCTATACTTTTTGAATTACCTAAAGAGAAAGCAAATATAAGGCAGATATAAGTAAGTGAATTACTTATATTAGAAGAAAAGAAAAGTGCAAGACTTTTTTTTTTTTTTTTGAGAAAGAAATGCAAGACTTTAATAAAGTAATACCATTAGAAATATGTGATTCAAAAAGAGGATGCTGCAGAAAAAGTAGGGCTGCAAGTTGAATAAATCATTGAGCAATGCAAACGATTCAAAATTTACATTGATTCAGGAAAAAAAATTCATACTTCACCCTCGTCCACAAAGCTCTTGTCCAAAAAAGTTAGATTTGCACCAAGAAGACGAAGGATGCTGCTAACAGGTATGTTAACAAAAAATTACATATAATATAATTATTTCAAGAATATATGGATATGCTTGTATAAATTCATATAACTATATATAAAGAACAAAATTAAATAAAGAACAAGTTTATTCTTTGATGAACATATAGGAGTGAAAATTTATTCAGACTAACAAAGATAATACAATCAGTTCAGCAAGCTCATACAAACAAGCAGCGAATTAGACTGTAAGCAAACACTCTGGCATAATTATTAATTTGATATTTGAGATGACAAATCCTTATAATTATATAATTTAGCTCAAACAGACTGAATAGATAGATAGAAATAATACTCCTACTAATTATATAATAATGCTTGTGGGTGTTAGTTGTTCTTTCTTCGAGCACCTAGCTATTTTTCAAAGTATGCAGGGTTCTCCAAGTCCAAGCGCCTGCCACAAGATATCATTAAAACTTTAATGAAGCATAATTGTATATACTCAGTATTAGAAAACCTTAATTATTTCAGTAAAAATTTTGTACCTTTTCAGTATTTGATTACCTTGATGATGAGGCATATGCTAATCTTGCCAAGTAACATATAATAATTTTGTTTTCGTTTAAATTCTGGTAAAGTTTTTAACAGTTGGGTTTTCTTGGAGACACGAAAGCTTATTCAAGTGTTCCCAGGGCCTGTGCGGAAACTATGGAACAATTGGGAGTTACGAGTTTTGGTTCTTGTCAGTCTCACCTTGCAGCTCTCTCTTCTTCACTTGGGAAGTACTAGAAGATATAGTGCTAAAACTTGGATCAGGATGGTCCTCTGGTTTTCTTACCTAAGTGCTGATTCAGTGGCAACTGTTGCACTTGGTGTCATCTCCAATGATCAAGGAAATTCTTGTGATTGCAACGATTCCCAGTTACAAAATGAGCTCACGGCATTCTGGGCATCGTTTCTACTGTTGCACCTAGGCGACCGGGACACAATTACAGCTTATGCAGTACAAGACAATGAATTGTGGTTAAGGCACTTGCTTGGACTGGTTGCTCAATTCGGAGTGGCACTCTACATCTTTCTCGTGTCTTGGAAGGCCAATTGGCTGTCTTTTCTTACCATTCTGATGTTTCTTCGTGGGTTTATCAAGTTTGCCGAAAGGACATGGGTCATGCGATTAGCAAATTATGATCCGAGCTTTATGAGGCCAGGGCGGCGACATAAAGTTCTTGACAAAATCACAGATAAACCCAAGGTTAAGAAGCATTTAGTTATTCGTCGGCTAATTGCATCTCGTGATGTCAACTATACTGGAGAGGACATACAAAAAGATGCATTTCGGCTGTTTAAAATTTATAGATGTCTCTTCCTGAATCAGAAGGTCATCATTTCTTATCGTATTCTTTTTCACAATAGCACCATTTTTCTTGATTCTCAAGCCGCCTGGAAGACGATTGAGGTTGAACTTGGATATGCTTATGATGTATTCTACACCAAGGCTCCTTTTTTTTTCACGGCTTGGGGTTTCATCTTCCGTTCCTTCTCTTTTACGTCCATTCTTTTTGTGTTTGTGCTTTTCCTTTTAAAAGAAAGGCACAAGCACCTACAGATAGATTTGATTATCACTTACTTATTATTGGTTGGAGCTATTCTTACAGAGATATATGCTGTCATTTTACTAAGTAACTCCGATTGGCCTTGGCCAGATTTTGAGAAAATGAAACACCTTCAGACACTATTTGCTCCCATAAGAAACTGTTGTGCAAAACTGACTAGTAAACAAAGGTGGTCTAATTCAATGGCTCAACTCAATCTGCTTAGCTTGTGCCTCAAAGATAAGTTTGATCAGGTTGGCCATGGTACCCCAAAACCCTTTGCTAACTTGAGAGAGTTGGTCTTCAATCAAATGTTGCTAAAAATAAGTGGAGAACTAGAGATCCTCATGTATAGGACTCATAAGCAGGTCTCTGCTGAGTTGAAGGACTTGGTGTACAACACATTCCGGGAAAAATTAAGTTCCAACAGCAATGGGTTTTCCGAAGAGTATGACAATTACATAACAGATGAAGATGAAACTCAAAATGTGGAAATTTACCAAAGGATTGTCATCTGGCACATTGCCACAGATCTCTGCCTTTACACAGATAGTGGTGCGAACGAACCTAACAATAATTTATGCCGGGAAGTGAGCAAGGATGTTTCAGATTATATGATGTATATTCTTGTGATGTGTCCTTTCGTATTATCAACAGGAAATGCAATAGTCTGTTTTGAAAACACTTGCGAATCCATTAAGAACTTTTTTCAAGAGAAAAAGCTCCCTAGACTGCCTAAAGCGAATGCTTGTGCAATGTTGATCTCAGAATATGAAGCTTCAAGCGATAGTGTAGACGTTTACTTGTTGACTGACTCTCTGTGTCCCATAGCAGTTCTACTTGCAAAAAAACTGAGTCAACTGGATGGAAAGTGGGAGATATTGAGTAAGTTTTGGGTGGAGAACCTAGCTTATGTTGCAACTCTTTGTCGAGGAAATAATCATGCTCAACAACTCAGAAAAGGTGGGGAGTTTCTTACGCATGTCTGGCTTTTGATAGAGCAATTCAATCTCGCAGAAAGTTTTCAAAGGTCACAAACAAGACCACTAGAGGAAGACGACATGGCAGGATAGGAGACTAGGGATTTATTTGTGTATTGAAGTTATCATCACCATATGAAACTGCAAATTTAAGTTGACATGTCCTTAATTCCAATTCATTTGGGTTCTAGGTGATTTCACTTTGTCTCTTATCCTTTTCCACCAATGTTTTGTTGTAGTATGTACACATTTTAGATTAATATTTAACTTTTATTGATATTTAATATCATATATATGATATATCTTTCGGCACATATAATCCCCACTAGTTTAAAAGTTATTCAACCTTTATACTGGAAGGACAGTACATTCGCCACGGACCTTATGGCATTATCATCATGATTCAAAGGGCAAGCCACAAATTAGGGAGATTGTTGGTTTAAGTTGTGGCAATTGCTCTATTTGACAAATGGGGATTATTCCAAATGTTTTTGACAGTGCAGATCCTCCTTTTACCTAATCAAAGCAAGGATCCATATTCCCTGAATATGCCTAGGGAACTTATCCTAGGCGTTTGAGACGCCTTGTACTGATGGAAGAATGAAGATCCTGGACTTTGCTTACTAAAGAGTCAATTCTGCCAAGTTCTAAAGTCTAGGGAGTTAGTTGAATTAGGCTCTATATATTCTTTCATCCTCATTTACATCTAGTATTCCATATATATATTACACATCCACATTTAAAATATAAAAATGGATGTGAAAATATAGACCTAAAAAATTGGATGTGAGAAAATAAAAACCCATTGAATTATGCATGGTCAAGTAAATAAAAGAGTTCTGTAGATTATTATTTTGCTTAGTATATCAGGTGATAAGGACTAAAGTTGGCCTACATTTGGGGGGCGCAACAGTATTAAGCAATGGTATCTCCCAAGCATCAAGCATTAGATCACCATTATTTTGGTACAAGAAAAAATGAACTGCAGATATGGTTAACATTCAATAAAATGGGATAATCATGGTCAAAACCCAAACCCCCATAAAAGAAGAAAATATACAATATAACTCTTGAAGCCACTTGAGGGTTTCCGCTAGTAGGGTTAAGCATGTAACAAGACCTATGCATCAAGGATTGTGACATTTGATGGCAGAACATAGAAGACAGATGAGATAATTGAAGATAGCTTTCAACTACTTCCTTTCTTTCAGTATTGAGTAAAGAATAATAATAACAGATTAAATCAATAAAATAAGACAACAGATATTTACACTAATCCATTGCTTTCATCATCACAAGACCTTGTAAACAGGAGGGCTGATCCATTCACCCCACGAAGTACTAGCAGCCTGGAGTCCACATATGTTCCGCAAACAAGCTTTGACAGATCAAACATTTCGGGTGGGAGTTGTGTCCGGATTTCCTGAACTGCGTTTTTTGCAGTATCAATATTTTGATTCAATGGCTCGCCAATATTCATTGTCACCTCAATGTCACCTGAAGCAAGTTTTGCAACCGGAAGGCTTGATGGGAACTCTTTAAAAGGGATTGCTTTCCTCCATTTGCTACCTGATAATTTCCTAGCTAGAGAACCTTGAATATTTGATGGACCCATAGTAAACTTTCCTGTGGTCTTTTCTTCCTTAAGATACAGCCGTCTCCCCGCTGTTAATCTGAATAATGAATTCACTTCCAATTTCCCACTTATACCAGTCTTGTCGTGGGGCCAATCCTTACCAATCATGATTTTAAATCCAATTTCTGAAGTGAATGAAAGGTTGGTGTTTAACTTCGATGCTCTTGACACAGCCAAACGCACATCACCAATGAGGACTCGAGCATTTGGCTGGCGAAGGGTCAACCCTATGTGCCTCCCAGTACAGTATAATAAGCGCCATTTTCCAGGCAGCAACTCCAGCCAATTCTGCATGTTCAGAATTATGCGTAAATTAGCATTAAGTCCAAAAGGCTAAACCAACGACTGAGTATTCATATGTGATACAACAAACTTTTCCCCAATGATATGGACTGTCGAATTCAAGGGGAACGAGAATGGTCCAAATACAGGAAAATGATGTTTTGGTTTCATTACACCAATCGACCATTTGCATGTGGCTAATCTAACACACTAGATCAGAATGATGTACATACACTGACTACAAACGAGATAGTTGAATCAACCAAATCTTGGAGCACGATTCTCCAAAAAAAAAAAAAAAAAACCAAAGCTTGGAGCACAAGCTCTTCACAATACAAAGAAACATACTAAAAGTTTGCTGAAAATAGATGCATATATTTACAAGCATGGATTTCAATATTAAAAAACAAAAACAAAAACTTCTCACTTAAAGTGCAGAGACTGCCATCTTTTTTATGTCATAAGAGCAAATCAGTTGAAAACATGTCTTCATATGAAGTCAAACAGAAAACTTTGAACATGCAAGTGGAGATCAACCAACAAAACAAATTAATAATAATGAAAAGTTGAAAACATTTGCTAGCCATGTAGTTATATTATAAAGGGGGTTAGAAATCAGGATTTGAAACATATCTCCATCCTGGGAATATTAAATGTTAATTAATCTTAGAAAACTTGATGCCTAAACCAAATTTCAGTTTTAAAGAGCATCAGGTGATAAGGACTAAAGTTGGCCTACATTTGGGGGGCACAACTAAAGTTGGCCTACAATGGTATCTACCAAGCATCAAGCATTAGATTACCATTACCTATTTGGATGTTGTAAAAGAAACAATCCAACATTGGTATTATCAATATTTTGATCCAATGAAGAGCTATTGTGCAGTATGATATTAGTAAAAGCTACAACAGACATAACTAGAACCTACCCCACATGTGTGCTGAGAGTGAGTGCGTGTTTGGGAAGAATATAGATAATTACCTTTGGCTTTGAGTTAGGATTCAGCATTTCCATCAACTCGATGAAGTGGGCAAGCCTACTACGCTAAAACATGAAAGATAAGAAGTTCAGTGCAACTTCTACATTCTCAAACTTCTGCATTAATAAAATATATTTGAGTCCCAGATATCTAGTAGTCTGAATTGAAAAAATTGAACACAAATACAGATGGAAACATAGTATGCATATAACTATCCTTGCATATAATATTTTATAATGTACTAGTAGTGTGCCTATTCAATGTACAGTTTAAATAAAAATTATGTGTAAAACAAAAGCACAGTGTAAGGCCAAGTGTTTTCTAAAACAAAATGTTATGGTAAATAATTAAAATTATTTAAAATAGATAATAAAATTTCTTAAAACTTTTGGTAATAGATCTTAGTTGAAGCAGTAATTTAAACTTTTTGAAACTTTTGTCAATTAGTGAATCATATGGTGAAATCAGATTGTACAACATGTAACATTTATGTTAAGCCATATGGCGTGGCCCAATAAAAAAATTATAGTAGATACAACAAGCCTTCATCCCAAATTATGAAACAAATGATAAAATTTCTTATTAAATTTTTTGAAACTTTAGGCAGCTGAACTTTAATTGAAGTAGTATTTTAAAGTTTTGCAACTTTAGAAATAGACTTTCACCTAAAATAAACTATCTTAATAATTATAACATGCTTATAGTGAACCGCATGACAAAAGCACAGTATATAAGAGACAGAATAAATTGCTAGAAAGCATGATAATTGTTGAGTGGTTGTATTCCTCTAGCCAGGTTTGTGCTACAAAAAGATTGAAAATCACTAGCAATTAGAAGCAAACTTGATGAACAGGCCTCTGTAAAGTACAATTTATACCCTCAAAGTAGGAACCTTATGATAGTTTCTCTTCATACATACATACATATATATATCAATGAAAGTGTTTTGACATAACCAACAAAATAACAACAATGTGAACCTATTCACCATGGAGGTATTGACAATTTGAAAGAGAACAAAAATCAGGAAATTGGATTCAGAAATTGACCATATACCTGAGGTTGGCCATAAATATATTCCTCTGTAATTCGTACTGCAGTAGAACCCAGACCCCATCTGATAATATCCATGGATGGGACTACCCGCCATCTTGGACCACAAAGAAATGGGTGTCTAAGAGCATCTAAACAACTGCAAAGCAGTTCAGAAGGATTGTTATGAATGGCATCATTTCTCTCAATCAAGATGCAATATCTAATTAAATGTGGTTTAGAAAAGTACATGATATTAATGTAACTATATATGAACGGCATCAATTCATGTACATGATATTTTTATAAAATCTGATTAAATCTGATTTCTTTCCTAACATGTAACTATAACTATATATGAACTGCATCACATCTAATTAAATCTGATTTCTTTCCTAACATAATATTTTTATCTCAAATATAACAATTATACCTTACTCTTTTGGAAGGTTTGGTTGCAAGCAATAAGGATAAAAGGTTCCAACCTGCACCCCAATTCCTATCCAGTATCTGCAAATGACAACAAATCAAAAGATTTTAATATGAAGAAGGGAATGGTACACTGAAAGTGGAAATAACTTGCATTGAAGGAACAAATACTTGGAGTCCAGAATTTCCCGATGGAGAATTCCTAATAAGGAACTGTAGAAGAAATTCACGCAAGCATGAAGGATCATTTCCCTGAAATAGCATGTAAATGAGAAATTTAGTATTATGATAAAAGTTATACTCATTTATTAGAATCTTGAGCTAAACAATTATACTAATGAGTTTTGTTTCAAACTTAATCATAATACAGTTAATGTGGCTTTAAGCAAGGAGCATAAAGAAAAGGGGGCAAGGGGGAACAATACTTGCTAGTTCATTGAGAGATGTTAAAGAAATGTTAGGGAAGTAATAGAGGACAAATATGAGATAAGAAGTCAAAATGATACAGCCCACGTATTGAGGCCAAATACATATCAAAAGATGCCAAATTTAAGATAGAGTCCAATTATAACATATATGTGAAGGCCAGAGAAAAATTGACTAATGAGGGTTGAGGGACGAGGGACCTAATTCATTTACACACACCAGAAGAAGGAACATGAGATACCAGTTTCTCCTGTGGGAAGATGAAAATAATAACGGATATGCATATACATATTAAAATATAACAATAACAAGAGCAACTTGTAAAAAACATATTACATTTAGTGTTGAACAAGAGCAACTTGCAGTGATGAACCATATAACAAGCAAAATGGTTCATCTTACATACTAAATATTTTAACACAACACATTCTGAAGTTTTCCTACATGTGACAAATGACCTTGTATTACTGAAATGTGAAGATTTTTTACAGGATACACAATACATGTGCCCAAGATTTAGTTCTCCTTTGGATTATATGATTTAAAGGCTTGAATTTAAAAAGGAAAATTATGCATGTTATACCTTCGTGAGAAACGATTTGAACTTTGTAAAGATAAAAGGATCCATAAGTTCCCGCAACACCATTTTTGCCATCATGAATCCAACACATCTTTGCATCATGTATGAAACAAAATAAGCATCAAGAAAATCTTCTGGTGACAAAAAAATTTACACCTTATTTCACTTTCTCCTCACCATACCTCATGTCAAATGCAATCATCATTTGTCGCCTATCCTGGTTGTTGTCCAGAGTGCTACTATTCAAACCATTCTCATAAAAGTCAGCAGCATTGCCTAGAATTCCTACCTGAAAAGCTAAAATTTTAAAAGCTATATACAGACAAGAGTAAACTATAAATGGAAAAAAACTGAACTAGCTGATATGAATGAAGTATACCAGAATCCCACCTATCCCTAGTAATCCCAGATTGCAATACCTCTTGCATAAACTAAATCCCTCAACATCGGTAAGCTCAATTCATCATCAGCTACCATCAATCCCTCTCAGTCACTAATGGCCTGTTTGGATGGAGGGGGGAAGAAGGGGGAGTGCAGGAGAGTAGAGTAGAGTAGGATAAAAATAAGCTAATTTTGTGCTAAATCTACTCTACTTTACTCTACTCCCCCTCCCTCTCCCTCAATCCAAATGGACCATAAGTGAATGTTTATTCTATTAGATATTTGAAATAGTTGAGCATACATGTGGTGGCTGAACAAACTACTATCAAATTAATCAGTAAATCAATTATAAATTGCTGCAACACAAGAACTTCTAACCATCAAAAATGATAAGTTTTTATTTATCACATCGTTGGAATGTTCCCAATCATGCATTTCATGAGCTTGCGTTTGTTTTATTATAAATTGATTTTTATATCAATAACCCTTTTGATTATCTACCATGGTGCTCCCAAAAAAACTCCTATCAAGTAGAAAACCAGATATAGCATTATTCTTGATGAACTTATGGGGGTGCAAAGGTAACTCATATATATTTAGGACAAAATCACCGATGTGATAATGAAAGCCAAAAAAACTTATTATATTCTGAAAGCATACATGAAAATATGGTGCTTACTTTAATATGTCTATCCACTGGACTTATGTGCACATTCTCCAGCCTCAACTCTGTATGGGCAAGTCCATGGCTGTGCAAGTAATTCACCTGAGTTTTATAAACAACAGAAATATTATAAATCCTCCAATTGTCAAATTCATATCTATGCATTGATGACTGCAAAAATAAAGCATACTCCAATCAAAAGATCTCTCATCAATATTCGAAAAAGGCGCAATTGCCGACTAACTGCAGGCCCTCCAACTGTGTCATCACCCACCCTCCTGACACACTCTTCATCCAATGCAAGAGTAGCTTCTAGGGTTGGGAGCCAATCTGATTGTTGAAGCCAATGTCTTAAGGAGAAACTACCATGATACTGCATTAATATTTATAAATAAAAAATGGTTAGTGTCAAAAGCACATTAATTATTCACTATTTTTTCTATAACATATAAATTTGATAGCTCTATATATTTTTTTCTTTCTGGTAAGTAGTTATTTGATAATTCAGTAATTCTTGTTCAAACCATAAAAGCTCTTGGTGAGACCTCTCATGATCATGTGATGAAGTAAGTGGCAGTATAATAATCTATCATACATGGGAAAGAACCTACCCCATGGACCAGGGTAAATGAAACACGACCACTACTTGTAGGTGAAGAAATGTAACCATGGACTTGCATTGAGTAAGAATGGTACATAAGTTTACGGCGAACTAGCTTCTTCAATACCTAACAAACAATCCAAAAAGTAAAAATAATTACATAAATCCGGAACCTGCAGGAACAACGCAGAAATAACGATAAACAATCCACACTTCACAAACCTCTATTGCTCTTTTTCCTCTGCGCTGAGCTTGAGCACTAGTAAGGCGTCGAAGCACAACTCTAGTGTTATTCAAAGGGCTGCGATTTCATAATACCTTATATCAAGATCAAATCTCTTTTGCAACATGACATCGCCAAAATAAACAGGAACTAACCTATTAGTATCCTTCACAATTGCTTCAAATATTACCTCATCAGCCTACAGCAAAGCACAATCAAATTGCCCCACCATTAATTTCATACTCATCCTAAGAAGAACACCCACCACTAAACAAAACAAATAACAAATTTAAAAAATATTCATACCCGCCCTCCGAGGCCAACACTAACGCAATCAAGAATTTTAAAATTGGATATCTTGAACCTCGTAACATGCTCCAATTCTTCCTCCACACTATCCAATAATGCAGTCGGAGCATTTTCTTCTGATTCCATTGAAGATACAGCTCTTCTAGCTGATGAGCACCGAACCCCCCAACATTGTCTTTGATTCAAATTCAAAGGCTTCACAATGAAAGGCATGGGACTGCGTCTGATCAGTCTTGTCGACAAATTACCACTCAAATACACTGCTTCAGCATTTTCCACACTCGGACTCAAACCAATTCCGCATAGCACCATTGATCAGAGCTCTTAACATAAAATAATAATAAAACAAATTAATAATAATGATCATATAATCAAGCTCCATTTCTACTCCCAAAAAATAAAAGGCAACAGTAAATGAGACAAATAATAATTTGGATATATTTCATTGTTTTGGTACCACAGATAATATTGATCAACTAAATTAAATTTTTGTACTATAGTTTAATCCAGCTGAACTCAACTTTCTCATTTCCTACAAGCCACACAACAACAAAAAAGAAAAACAGTAAAAGACTCGTGGAAAAAAAAAAAAATTTCTTCACTATTTTCCTCAATTTTCTTAGCAAAGAAACAAAATTATGCTCCATTCGGCAGCCTCCAACAACAAATTCAACCTCTAATCAATCACAGAATTACAAACAGAGGATTATGCTTTCTCAGCTCCCAAAAGTGAGAAAAAACACAGCCAAAACGCTGCGTTTTTGTTGTTTCAGCTTACCAAAATTATATAACAATAACACGCGCATATGATATGAGACATTCAGCTCAAGTAAACGAAGCAACTAAATTAAGCGCAGCTGAGCGAGAAATTAAGTAGAAAAAAAAAGAAGGAAAAGTTCGTAAAAGTTTCTTTCCATTTCCAGTGTTTTCTCGGGAACCAAACAGAAACAACGGAAAGATAGAGAAATAGTTAAAGTGAAAACTGTGGAACTTACCGGAATTAGAAAGAAGAGGGAGATTCTGAGAAGTGAAAAATTAAGAGAGAGAGGGAATGGTATTTATAGAAAAAGTTAGGGAGGGGAAAATGTGGGAAGCGTGTGAGAGTTGCGTGGGGGAGGAAGGCAGAGACGCTTCGCCATGGGTTTTCCCGTTTTTTGTTTTTCGTAACGTACGTCCACGTCTGCCTGCCTCTACCAACAAAAATATCTAATACTCATTTCTGGTTGGATCAGAAGGAATTTCTCTCAAGTGCTATTTCGCCGGCATCGTACAGTGAATGTGGCCATCTCACCGTACTTGTTTAAGAAAAAGGGTCCGGCTTATTTTCAAGGGTAAGATATGTATAAATCTACTATTATTTGTGAAATAATTAGTAACCTATTGATTTTTAAAAAAAAAAAAAAACAAGGGATTTATCTCATTTTTAGAACTCTAGTTTCTTGGAAAAAAATTTATGTAACTCAAGTTTCATAACAAATAACATGGCAAATTTGAAAGCTATTTTTTTAAAAAACTTGAGTTTTTGGAATTCAAGTTACATGGCAAACTCGAATTTTAAAAAAAGTGGTAGATTCTTAAATATTTCACAAACAGTGATATATTGCTAAATATTTTGCTAAACAGTGATTATTGACCATTTTGGCCTTACTTTCAATGCTCCAATGCACACGAGTCAACACAATACGAACTTGTATTTATATCATGTGTCTATATTGTGCCGGCTTCGGTATTAGAAGTTCTATGAATATAATATACACTAATAGTACCAATACTTAACCCTCCATGGTTTGTTTTTTTCCCTAATTGTTTATGTATATATGCATGTGATATTATTTTATATTTAAGTTGTTAATTATGTAATATTTAACTTCTTGAGGGTTTAAATTCAAATATATATATATATACATACATACATATATATATATATATGGTTTTGATTTTTGAGTGTTAGCACAAAACTTGTAGGGACACGATTTTCAGACCAAGCCCAAAAATGTATGGGATCTTAGCCCAGTAAGCTCAGTACAATAAATTTGTAGAAAGTGTGTCAAAGAGCTAGACTTTAATGCATGGATAATAGTTAATATGATTTTGGAGGATGAGCAAACAAGAATTGAACCCGGTTTGTGCGAGAAAGTTTGTTCTCGGCACAATCCGAGTTCAATTCTTGTTTGCTCATCCTCCAAAACCATATTAACTGTTATCCATGCACTAAAACCTAGCTCTTTGACCTACTCTTTACAAATTTATTGTACTGAGCTCACTAGGCCAAGATCACATACATTTTTGGGTTTGGTCTGAAAATCGTGTCTCTACAATTGGCACCGTCTATAGGAAGAGCTTGTGTGATAGTGAGTATAACGGTTAGTTATGGTAGGATTAAGCTCCCATCAGCAAGAGTCCATGGGGAAAGCCATCATGGTGGCCAGTTTACTATGTGAGCAAGTCACTACATAAGGCCAAAGTTCGTCATTTACCACTGGAGAAGGCTATTTTGGTTGTGGTGCATGTTACATGAGAACTTCCTCATTTTTTCCAAGAGCACACACAATTGTTGTCCTAACTCCTACTCAAGTCTATACTTCGAAGTGCTAATTACACGAGGATGATTGCTATATGGGGCACAGTTCTAGGGGCTTTTGACATCAAGTACACTCCTCGTACCTCTGTCAAGGGCCAGGTCCTCGTGAATTTGGCGGCCGTGTTCTCTAAACCTCCATTAGAGGAAGTGGCAGCAACATAGAGCATGGATGGAAAACCGGTTGGCGTAATCTCCCTGCAAGAACCTTTATTCTTGAAGGTATATGTTGATGGTGCAACAAATCCAAGGGGCTTCGCAGCGGGGCTAGTTCTGGAAGGTATACAGTGACATCTTTAGAAGTGGTTAAATAGAACCTTAGTTATGCATGGCTCTTCGGACCACATACTTTGGGCGAATTAACACACACTGACATCTTTATAAGTGGTTAAATAGAACCTTAGTTATATATGGCTCCTCGGACCACATACTTTGGGGAAATTAACACACAGTGACATCATTAGAAGTGGTTAAACAGAACTTTAGCTATGAAGGATCCCTCGGACCTCCTGCTATGGGGAAATTAACACACACTGGAATCTTCAGAAGTTGTTAAACAGAACCTTAACTACGATGAGTCTCTCGGACCTGCTGCTCTGAAGAAATTAACACATACTGGCATCTTTAGAAGTGGTTAAACAGAACCTTAGCTATAACAAGTTTCTTGAACCTCCTGCTCTGGGAAAATTAACACACACTGGCATTTTTAGAAGTGGTTAAACAGAATCTTAGCTATGTCAGATCCCTCAAACCTCCTGCTTTGGGGAAATTAACATTCAATGACAACTTTTCTAAGTGTTTAAACTGAAACTCAATCATGTCTCGATCCTCGGACCAGATGATGTGAGGAGGTTAACACTTAACGACAACTCTTTTAAGTGTTTAAACTGAAACTCAATCATACCTTGGTCCTCGGACCAAATGATGTAGGGAGGTTAACACTCAATGACAACTTTTCTAAGTGTTTAAATTGAAACTCAATCATACCTCAGTTCTCGGACCAGATGATGTAGGGAGGTTAACACTCAATGACAACTCTTTTAAGTGTTTAAACTGAAACTCAATCATGCCTCGATCCTTGGACCAGATGATGTGGGAAGTTAACACTCCATGACAACTCTACAGGTGTTTAAACTGAGCCTCAATCATGCCTCGGTCTTCGGACTAGATGATGTGGGGAAGTTAACATTCCATGCTATCTGTTTGTTTCTCATTAAAGTGTCAAGACAGACCCAAGATCATAACCAACTTCTCAGATTGGTAGCTCTGAAAGGAGCAATTTACAGTACAAATATGGGGCGTGTAAAACGGCACTCCCACGGGTGTAAATCAAAGGATCAAGTAGAATTAACTCATAAGAATTCAAAACCCCACTTTTCTCCTCGGATGAGAGGAAAAAACCGGAGTTTCGAGAGGCTATTGTGGGGTCATAGGCCCAAGTCATACAATTGGGTCTTGGGCTTTGGCCAAAAGCGTAGGGCTTTGGTCGAGATCATGAGTAATTCGAGTCCAAGAAGGAATATCTCATCGGATAAACTAAACACAAATCGGGTATAGATCTTAATGATCATAGTGACCTTCCAAGAAGTTTTAGTGATAGGGACGTGCGCCATAAACGTACAAGCAATATGGGAACCCAAAAATATCTAAGGGAAAGCTGCTACCACCGCATTAAATACTTTGTAGCTTACTCTTTGGCTGCATTAATGAGGAAGTGATCTTTGAATAGTATTTTTGCAGCCTTACAACCACCCCATAAGACTTCTAGAGAGGGCTGACGGGACAAGTATTAGCATAAATCATCAACTGTCTACGTGTAGGGTAAAGATGAAGGAAGAAATGTAGTATAAATAAAGGTAGAGACCCCAGAGAACAGAAGGGGGGGGGGGGGGGGGGGAAGAACAGAGAAAGCAATATAGATATCTCAACAACTACTGTAACCATTGTCATCTAATATATATTGGAGCAGAGCTCTTCGGATTGTGCCAAGGACAAACTTTCTCGCACAAACCGAGTTCAATTCTTGTTTGCTCATTCTCCAAAACCATATTAATTATTATTCATTTACTAAAGCCTAGTTTTTTGACCTACTCTCTACAAATTTATTGTACTGGGCTCACTAGGCCAAGATCCCATACATTTTTGGGCTTGGTCTGAAAATCGTGTCCCTACAAAACTCTTTGTGGTATTGTTCATTTGTTTAGTGTAAAAATACAGTTTTAAATATGAACATGTGTTATCACGTGAGCAACTTGCCATCTTTTTTAATGGAGAATTAATGGTTTACACATAAAATGATAAAACAATGCCATAAGAATTAAGTATTATATTCAAAATTTCAAGAGGTTTCGTGTTTTATAAATAACCATTGGGGTTTTGTGAAATTTTATTATTTATTTTGAAGGCTTTTTATTCTTTTAGTTATTGTTATTGTGTTAAAAAACAAACAAACAAACTTAGGTTTCTAATAAATGCTTAAAGCATTCCCATCAACAATTCTAAAAAATTTAGCATTTACCATTTCAAAAACCAATTTTATAATATATAATACATCACTTTACAATATCCCTTCCATCACAACTTCTATTTTTTTTAACATTCCATTTAAATATTCTTTCTTTATTATTTTTTATTTTTCCTCTCTCTCTCTCTCTCTCTCTCTCTCTCTCTCTCCTCTGTCACTCTCTGTTTCTCAACCCAATTATTCTCAGCACCGCCGGCCATCGCATCCACCACATCCAGCCACCTATACCACAACCACCACATCCACCCACCATCGCTACCACCAGCCAGATCCACTGCAACCATAAACAACAATAGAGAAAAAAAAAATCCACATCCATATCCACCGTCGACCCAAAAAAAAAAATTCAACAGCAATTGGACCAAATCACCACCAACCATAGCAAGAAAAAAAAGGAAAAAAGCCCATAAACCACAGCCAAATCAGACCACAACTCACAGAAACAAAAAAAAACCCACAAACCAAATCAACCAAATTGGACCACGACTCCTTCGATCCACGCTCCAACCCGTGCTCCATGGCTAACCACCAAGCTCCGTCTGAACATCAATGCCACCAAACCCAGATTGATTACCCTCTCCATAGTAATCCAACAAAGTCTCACCATCTCCATAGTAATCCAACAAAGAAATAACAAAAAGAAACAAAACCCAGATTGATTACCGGAGTTCGGTGAACGCCGAGCTAGAGCTTAACGAAACCCATTGACGGTCCGGAATGCCGCTCCATCATCTCTGCATGGATTTCCACCTTTGACATCTTCAACAAATCAGAAGGCCGGAGATCGGAGTCACTAGAGTCAAATCACAAACCCATATTTGAAGAAATTTCTCACCGGAGTTCAGATTCTAGCTCAGTGAGAAGTAGAGAGAAAGAGAGAAAAGATAGAGAGAGTGAGAGTGAGAAAGGAGTCCGAGTCTCAGTCTGAGCGGAGAGAGAATTAAAAGTATTAAAAAATGATAGCATGATGCTATAGTGTGGTCTCAAAAATAAGAGCGCACTGTAGTAATATTGTAAATTTTTTAGCATATGCAATCTTTGATGAGCAGGTTTTTGGGTAATAAATGCTAAAAAAAAATCATCTTTTAGCATATGTAATCCTTAATGGGAATGCTTTTACAATTAGCATGATATGATTTGAAATTGTAAATTATTGTTATTGTTATTTTTAAATAGATTCAAAGTTAACTATAATTCAACTAGCATATTTTGGTATTTTCAATGAAAATGGAGGGTGTTTGGAAGAGGAGTTTGAGTTATATTGCTTGAATGTTTTTGATATACGTGTGGGTGAAAATGTGTGTAATATTATTTAAAATATAAAAATGTGAGTAGAACTCACTCACCGAATAGGGCCCAAAATCTCCCTAACCTGCAACTATTGAATTATCACAAATATATATATATATATATATGATATTTCTACGTTATAAAAAAATATATATATATATATATTTTAAATCAAAGTATATATAATGGATAAAGCTCTATCACATATACAACGTCTACCTTATCTGTTATCTCTTTATTTTAATCATCGAAATTGTCTTACAAATCAACGGCGAACATATTGATCGTCCTATCTACGACGTTCAGGCCTTCAGGATGCAAAATAACATCATTAGACCTAAAAAGAAGTACGGAAGAAACAATAAAAGGTCATATGTGTTTTTTTTTTTTTTTCTTTTTAACACAAATATAAGTACTAAAAATTTGTAAATGTACCAAGTCAGTTCTTAGCCTTAAGGTCGCAATTCTTGCTTACATGGCAAAATTCGACAAAGCCACTTGGCGCGCCATTATAACAAGAAGGCCACAAAAGAACTAACTTAGCACATTTACAATTTTTTAAGAATTAATGATGAACTTTTCAAGATACCTAAAAGGAGTCTTACTTCTTGTCATCAATTATTTTATGATTTAAAAAAAAAAATTATTTTATGATTTTTGATAAAAAGATGGATTTACCCGATGTGTATTTCGCATTAACTTAAAATAAGTTTTCTATTACATATGATTTTATATTTAAAATTAAATTTTCATTTATCTATCTATATATATATATATATATATATAACCGAAACCTCTGAAACTCTTACAATTTTCCACATAAGCATAATATTTAGATAAAATTATCATTTTATTTAAATTAAATTATATTTGTTTAGTCCAAATTTCACAAGGAGTGAAACTCTATCTCTTTAACAAGTCCAGCTTAAATTCAAACTCATCATTATTCATTATCATTTTTTTTAAACAAAATTATTTTTGTTTAGCCAAAACTTAACAATGAGTGAAACTCTATCTCTCTAACAAGTACAACTTAGACTTAAACTTAAACGTTGATAAACATTAAAAAGACAAAACAAGTTCCGCAGGCATAGTGGTGATATATTGGATCTCTCATGGTCTAGGAATAATGTAAGTAAATTATTTGAGTGCCAATTTAATTTTATGGATTAAGTATAAATGTTATTGATTTTCATGAATGTGATGTTTATTTTGATGCAATATCTGCTCTCATCATCAATCAACCATACTGTTCGTCTATGGCAAGTGGGATGTGATCATTGACTCAAAGTGTTTACACATAGTAATTATGGTGAGCTCATTGATGTTTCATTGTTTCAACCTAAAATCTATTTTGTTAGTTAAGGAACCAGCCAGGGTTGGATAAATGTTGGGGTAGTATCCCGATGTTATTGTTTTATTATGCTGGAGGCCTGGAGTTATTGTTGTTGATTTTTATGTTATGCTGTGATGCAATGACTTGCATTCAGTTTAACCCTGTTGATGATAATTACTTCATAAGTGGTTCAATAGATGGAAAAGTTTGTATTTGGACTATTCATGGTTGTCAAGTTGTTGACTAGATTGATGTAAGAGAAATTGTCACTGCAATGTGTTATTGCCCTAATAGGTAGGTTTGGTGATTTTCTTGCTCTTTTGTCTTATATATAGGATCATTAATAGTAAGTGATGCTCTCTCTATCTCTTAACAATGAAACAAAATTATTTTTTGCTTAATCCAAACTTAACAAGGAGTAAAACTTTATTTCTTTAATAAGTTCAACTTAAACTTAAACTCAAATATTGATAATTTATCTCCAAATTTGCGAGGTTAATCATGAACACTATAAAAGCAAAGCAAACTCCAATAAATTTTTTTTTAAGCCGAGTAGAGGTATGAACTCTTCTTATGTTATTTTCTTCTCCTCTACTTTGTTAAAAAAAAAAATATATATATATATATATATATATATTTTAATGGTTTTTCATGTATTTTTTTAAAAAGTAATTTTCGTACATGAATCACCAAACTCTCTTTAGCCTTTTTTACAAGATAAAAAAGCTTGCAATAATTGAAATTATTCTTTTGAATGTAACTCATCCTTCTCTTATATTTCTCTATTGTTTAGTCATATATATTTTGTTTTGTTTCAATAATTTCTAAGCAGTGAATTATCTAATTCTTTAATATTTTTTGGTTTTTCAGAAGTTTTAATATCTGAATTTTTGAGTTATTTATTTGCAGTATCTGAAACTGTCTGACAAATTTTTAGTAAGTTATTACACGTTCAAGCAATGATATTATTCATCAAAATGTAACACAAATTGAAGTCATATAAGATCAAATCATACAATGTTGTAGTTTCTTAAATTTGTTATAAAATTATTTTAGTTTACCTCACAAATAGGTTGGTTCTCGTGCATTGCACGAGTTAGTGACTATTTTTATAATATAAATTTGATACTTAAAATACTTTGTTTAGTTTACCTATGATCTTAATTAAGTTTAAGTCATGCATAGTATGAGCATAACACTAATATAATATATTAATTATAGGAGGTAATTTTTAGAGTGGTCTGAAAGCATTGACTATAAAAATATAACAAATCGAATAGATCACATGAACTCTAGGTGTCACTAAAACAAATCTAAGGTATATTATCAGAAGTAAAGAATAGTTATTCAAATAAATTACACTAGCGCATTTTTATAAAGAGTTCCTATTTTTATGTCTTTTTTCGTTGAAGACAAACTTTACCTTATAGATCACCACTAAGCTATTCACTCCATACAAACAAGCTAATTGTTAGGGTAATTTTTTTTTTATGTAACTATGAAAGGTAAAACAATATGATCTTAATCATGCTAAAATTCAATTTAGTCCATTGACTTTCACTTTAATGGTCAATTAGTTATTAGGGATTTGTATCAAGAAGAAGTTATTAAGGATTATTTTTTGTCAATTTAGTTCCCCGTTTTATCAAAATGAACCAATTTAATCGTTCTATATTTCCATCCAAACCTGTTAGGAAATGATCCCATTTTAAATATACAATTATATTTATATATTAATATTAATCCATGTAGTCTTACAGCATGATTAAGATAGTACACTTTTACATTTTAGTGATATCAAACCTCATACATTAATATTTTAATAATTTGTTCCAAAATAAATTTCCAATTACATTAATTTGATTGTTTGGTTTTGAAGGGCTAAATTTATGCATAATTCATTAAGTGTTATATCTTAAGTTCCCAATTGAATTAAACTATTTGGAATTTTTTTTTTTTGAGAAGGAAACTATTTGGAATTGATTAGTACAGTAAAAAAATTATATATTTCTAAAGAACAATTAAATCCAATCACATGGTTCATTAGTTAATGAAGCCACATTGTTGAATTTAATTGGACAACTTAGGGTTTAGCACATAAAGAACTATATCTAAATTTTATTTATTTAACATCAAGTTTGGACTTTGTCATGAGAGCCAACTTGGTCATTGTAGTTTTGATTTGTGTAATTAATCGTTGGTTGGATTTTGAGTTTGTGACAAACTAGACATTTTGTTTTTCTACTAGCGATTAATGGAGTTAATCATGTGATGTGCATATGGGTGTTCTATATAGAGTAAACTTAGAGGTATAAATTAAAACTTGACATACGTAAATATAGATTTGATCTAGATTCATTGGGTTAAGTAAATTAACAATTATATCGTAAATTGAGTCTCAGTCGGACAAAAAAAAAAGCGTTTGGATGAGTTTATTAACATTTAATTATTTGGTTGTGTAAATTTATAGTTAACTTTTTGATAAAAGTTTAGAAAATTATAGTTGTACTTGTATCTTGGAAAAAATGTATACTAAAAAAACCATACATTAGAAATTCAAGTGATATCTCAATGATTATGGCATCTATTGTGGTACTCCATGTGATGTATGGTTCGAACTTCGAACCCTATCTCCCTCCCACTCCTCTTTGTTGCTTCCCCTAGAGCCCCTCATCTGTGAAGTTCATGCTGCCCTTTTGGCCCTTAAACTGATAGTCTATAGTCATCTCTCTTTTGTTATTTTTGAAGGGGGACTCCCTTTAGCGTGATTGAAGCTTTCCAACATCCTTTAGTCAATGTGCCTGATATTATTATTTATTTTTTTGCCCACTGCATTTGTTTCCCTTAATTCTCTCTTGTTTAGTTAAGGATTATTAGTAAAAGATGATAGGATCCAAATATTTTCAATTGGAGTCTATCAAATTCTTATCTCCCCAAAATAGATAGGGGAGAAAAAATGGTTTGAAGTGTATAGCTAGGAGTTACCTTTCCACACCTTTTTGTCTTTTACTATTAACTTTTTGGTAAAATATACACAAACAACATTTTCATCTTCTCATTCGTCTTCTAAAACCATTGCACAAGATGCTAAAATGCAAGTACTGGTATTGCGTTTGAGTTCACTTCTTTCTTCTTTTGTACTTCCTCTTAAGTCAGAATCACACTGTGTTGTCTCTAGAAGATTGAAATCATGTGGACTTGGTTCCATCCAGGTAAGGTGGAACCCACCAATCAAACCCTACGGATAAGGTAATTTCCAATTTGACCTCAAAGGTCCACCTACCCCACGTAATCACCGGAGCACCAGATTTACTCTGTTCCACTGTTTACATACGTGTCACCTCCCTATTGGATCCAGCAACGTGAGCCAATTACAACAGTATCATTGTTACAACACAAATAAACACCGCAAGGACACCCTCCGTAATTAACACAGAACTACCGAGGGTAATATCGTCACACCGGCACAAATTATCTCGAGTCCTCTCTGAGTCTTGCTAAACAAAAGCAAAGCAAAAAGCCTTCACACCCTATTTTTGTTTTCCCATTCTCTTCAAAACCACTTCTCTCTCCGTGGCTCTCTCGTAATTCTCATTCATTTCGATCCCATTTTCATAAATCTCCTCCGATTTCCGGCGATCCATTCTCTCCGGTGGCTTTTCCGTTCTATTCTCCGACCACCGTGCACTGTTAGGGTTTATTTTTTCACTCCCTCCGAGATTTTCGTACTTAGGGTTTTTGAATTTTTTGATTCGAGTGCTCGCTTTTTGGTTGAGAAGCTTCGCGATTAGGGTTCTGATATCGGGGTTTCATTATTTGAGTATCGATTTCGAGGCTAGGGTTTCAATTTTTCGATCTGAGCACTCAATTTTTGTTCGTGGATTTGCAAGTTAGGGTTTCGGTTTTGGTTTGGTTCGGGAATCTGCAACTAGGGTTTTTGAGTGTATTTCAGTGATGCCGAGAGGTTCAAGGCACAAATCTAGCAAACACAGCTCGAGGGAAGCGAGGGAGTACTCGGACTCGGAGAAAGATTTGAGTACGAAGGATCGGAAGGGAGGAAAGGAGGAGAGTGGCGCTGGAGCTAGGGTTTCAAAGGAATCTGCTTCGAGCGAAAAACGGAAGCTTGATTCTGGGAAGGATTCCAAGGACTTGTACGCTTCTGGGAATGGCGAGTATGCCGAAGAGCATGGCTCGTCAAAGCGGCGAAAGGAGCGTGGCGATGAAGTAGTAACCGATCGGTGGAATGGCGGGGATGATGATCGGACTGAGGTGTCGAAGAAGTCCAAGGAGTCGAAGGAATCAAAGGAGTTGAAGGAGTCTAGGGAGTTGAAGGAATTGAAGGCTTCCGGTGAATCGAAGAGTAGTAGCAGCAGTAGGAGGAGAGAGGAGGGTTTGGGAGTGTATGGTGAGGCTGAGGAGGCAAAGAGGAGCAGTGGGAAGCATCGGGATTCAGGTCGAAAGGAGAGTAGAGAAGCTGAAAGGGAGAAGAAGAGTAAAGAAGGGAAAAGTGAGAGGGTGGTCATTGATAATGATGAACAGCGCGAGACGAAAAAGGCCCTTGAAATTACTGGTAAGGTAACTGATTGGTTTGCTGGTTAATATGCATTTGTGTGTATATTGTGATTATGTTGTTATGTACTGATAGTAGGTTATGGTATATTAGAGTGTTTTTGAGATTGGTAGATAGTATTAGAAAATGAAAAGTGTGGTTGTTTGAGTTACTAGGGAAGTCATGAACTTTTGAATATCAGTACCTAAAAATCATTGAATTTTGCTCCATTTTTAGAACCCCAAGTGCGATTTGATACGGTAACTCATTTTTTAAAGGATGTTTTTAACTTTGTGCAATTTCAGTAGCTGTGAGGCTTAATTATGTTAGATTTGTTTGCTTGCTTGAAATTTGATATCCTTCTTTGTATTCATTTTCTACATTTGATTTCAGTCTGATGATATTTCTTAAATGCTTCCGGTTTCATGCTGTGACCTTTTCTGTTGTGGGGCATCTAAATTAGTCATAAGCCAACATTCATGAATTTAAGTTAACATTATCCATCATCCTATCAAAAAAAAGTTAACATTATCCATCATGTCTTCAGGACAATGTAGTTATTATGACTATTCTCTAGATAGCATTTTTGAAAATTTCTAACTTTTTATTTAATTATTTATTTTATTTTAGATCTAAGGATCTTGTTTTTAATGGGTGGGAGCTGATATGAATCTCAGAACATTAAAATTGTCCATAATTTTATTTGAAAATGTAACATCACACAATTTAATCAAACAGAATAAATCCTAGATATGAATGATAACTCATGTTGTGTGCTTTTCACAGTGATAAATTTAGTGATCTAGCTGGTTTTATACCTTTTTTATTTTCCTTCCTTTTTGTTATTACATAGTTTCATATTTTCGTTCTCTTTTGTTAAATGTTATTGTTGGTATTCTCTAATTTTAACCTGAAGATATTCCTAGAAATTGAAAAGAATTTGATTTCTAAAGCCTAAATGTGACAAAAAATAATTGTTATGCATTTCAGTGGTGAGGTAATTGAAGCTGATGGTAGAACAAGACTACAGTTAATCAGCTATCATCTGATTAAGAGGAATTCTTTAGTACAGAGCCCGGATACATTACTTATATCACGATTGTCAGAAATAGATATTCAATGAAGTTATATTACCTATAAAAAAAAAAATGAAGTTATATTACTGATAATAAAAAAAATGAAGTTATATTACTGATAAAAAAAAAAAATGATTGTCAGAAATAGATGATTGAATTGAAACTGATTGGAAAAGAAATAATATGAGAATATTTGTTGAAAGCTTCATTATATTATTACAAATATGATATTATTACAAATATGATATTAGTACATTGTGGTGCTATCTTCCTTCTACATACCCTTGGAAGTTTGCCATTATGCTCATAGTTATTGAAATGTTGAGTGTTTCTGGTCTTCAATTGGACCTTCAAAACTTTCAATCGGGGGCAATTTATTAGGTTCTACAGATGTGTCACACCTTTCAAGTCAGGAGCATTGTTTTACTTAACACTTTAGGTTCATGTTACATATGCTCCAAACAATATCTATGCAACCTCACAATATTCATTGCGTCTTTAATCCATTATATTAGTTATCAGAGTTGTTATTGTGCTAGTCAAATTCATGTTATTCTGTAATTGAACACCATGATTACGTCAACCCTAGAATTTAAGAGGAAGAAAATTTTGAATTCTCTTATTTTTCAGGATTTGATTTGACATGGGCTAAAGGAAATAAAGGTTTAGAGAAAAATATGTTAGTAACATATTTGAGCCTGTAAGGATTTTGAGCTTTTTTATCCACAATATGTGAGATTTGGAGAGAAATTTATATGGACAAGACTAAAACTAAAATTTCTTTGTTTTGTTTTCTCTTTTTAACCATAAGTTTTTAACAATATAATCTTCTGTTCATTACTTTTCTAATAATTAGTAAAATATGAACCAAATGTAGTAAAAGTTCAGTTTTTTTTTTTCTTCTGGTCCTTCCATTTTCTCAAGATAATAATTGAGAAAATGGAAGGACCAGCAAGATTTATATGAGTTGTGTTTAATTTCATATTATGGTTTTAGGATCTACATGTTAGGGTGGTTGATCAAGAGTTATTGTAAGTGTGCTAGGAATCTTTCTGATACGTGGACAATATATGTCCTGCTTTGGGATGTTGGTTGTCCTTTCATAGTTTCCTATGCTTGAGTAGCATTTTTTGGGACTTTTTGCATGAAGGAGGTAATATTGAAAAATGCAGTTGTAACCCAAAAGAAAGAAAGAAGAGGAATGCAGTTTTTATTAGAGAACTACCAACTCATTAGACGTGTTTATGCTTGATTTAAGAAAATGAATGATAAAAACTTCTTGCTTTGTAGTTAATATGCTTATACTCCTAAAATAAAATCTTTGATTGTTGTTGCATTTCCATTTTACTTAATTAATCTTTAAACTAACTAATGGGGATTGGTTACATGAATCCTGTGCCATTTTGTTCTGTCTAGGTCAATATTCTTTGTTAAGTCTTTGGCAAGGATGTCAAATTATCTGATTTGTTTTGATTTGCGGCTTGCGAAATTTATGGGTGCCATAGGCTTAGGAATTTTGAGAAATTTTGCTTGTACTCATAAGAAAAAAGGTCTTTGGCAAGGATGCCTTTCTCCCCTTCTACATCCACATGTTCTTGGTCCTTCCTCTGCTCCCTTTTTTGCCTTGGATTTTACAACAGGAACAAAGGAGGAAGAACAACAAAGCTTTGTCCCAAAACCTTGGGGTTGGAAGGCTGCGTGAATTCTTCTTCTCCTCCATCCTATCCAGAATCAGACTTTTTGCTACTCTTTTATTAACATGTTCTTTTTTACTACTACTAATATTATTTTAGGTCTTCCTCCTCTTCTTGTTCCTTTACCTTAATCAAATCACCCTTGTTCACTCGTGCAGTCATGTGGGCTGTTGTTGATGTGGTGAAGATTTTCTGGTTTAATTGAAAGCTCCAGAACAGATGCAGACACTATTAATTATCGAATATGGTTTAAAGTTGACTTCGAAGAAAAAAAGCCATTTCTTAATACACTTAACTATTGTGGGTGAAACATTCTCCCACTTCAAATAAACCTATATATATTTCCATAACCTTCTTTAATTTGATAAACATTCATTGTTTTCTCAATGGGAGAGCTTCACTGTATTTAGTGACAATAAATACTCTCCATCCCATATTGTTGGTTCTCTAGTTTATTTTGGAATGTTCAAAGGTATGGTTCCATTTGAAAAGTCAATGAAGATAATATTAATACCTTTCCTAATTTACCCTTTACTTGATTTGAGAAATAAATATCCCTTTACATTTAGTTTTATTTAAGTTTAAATTCAAGAGTATAGTTTGGATACTTCCAACTTTTTATTTGAAAGAAAATTCATCAAAAAATGTTCCCCTAAAAAGTTGGATTTTTTTAACCAAAACTAGCAAGATAAAATGGAGGGATTATTTTTCATGTGGATTGTTGAGCCCTTTAGCACGCATTTGGGAATGTATGGATGGTTGTAGTGAGCATTGAGATACTGCAGCAGGATTTTTGTTGATTGATTTTTCATATATCTCTCTGCGTGTGACATTTCTTTATCTTTCTTGGATGAATTGGAGTGTGTAATTTTTATACCACTTGTGGATTTACCTATAGACATTCTGGATATTAAGCATTGGTAATTTAGAGTTTCCAGTGACTTGAAGTGATTTTATCCTTTTCAATTACAGTGCCGTAGGAATTCAGGGATCTACTGATGGATTTATATTGTGTAGCTTCTATGGAGTTTATTTATTGCTGACAGTGTCCTTCAGGAACACAAAAATATTTATCTTTTTTAGCTTCGTAATTCGTATTATTTACTCCTTTTTGTTTTTAAAAATCTGAAACTCTTAAAGTACTGTTCTATCTTAAGCTATAATGTTTAGTATGAAAGAACTCTCATATAAACCTATTTATTACTTGATCATAGTGTCTGATTGTTTGTCATGGCACAAACCATCCTTTTCCCCTTCTTAATAACAACCATTATACATAATGTTTTAGCAATAACATTTACTGTGATGACTTGAAACATAGTAGTCTGTTGGACATTGGATTATTACCATGCATGTAATTGTTTTGTAATGCAATTATGCCTTGTGCACAAATACATTGGAGGCTACATCCTACTGGCCAAGATATCCTTGTATTGCAAAGAGAATGAAAACTGATGACTGTTATACTTAATTTTTGGATGGCGTTGAATATGGTGTTGCCATTAACCTATCGAAAAAAATAAAAAATAAAATTGGTGTTGCTATAGCACCGGAATATGAAGCCACTTATAAATGGAGTTAAATGCCTAGAGCCAGTTCTTTTAGGAGTTTTCAGTTGTTAATGGGTGCTATTGAAGAACAGAAGAATTGAGGTTAGAGAAACATAATTTTGTTTTGGAAGAGAGGGTTTAATGAACAAACTTCCATATAAAATTTATGTGTTTTTATTCATCACATGTTTCATAGATAAAGTGCCTTATGAAAATAATTTTTAAGTGTTTTTAACTTGTGCGTAACTAAAACTATTGATTTGATTGTGGCATGTGACCTAGTTCCCTGACCCTTAAAATATTTTTCTATTCTTATTTTAGAAGACCTGATGCATTTCTTTAATGAATATGAAGAATTTGTTTTATGAAATGTTCTATGAATACCATATACATGATCTTGGCTTTTCTAGTCAAGACTCCATCTAACATCTTTATCTGTGTCTTCTGGTAGATTTGAATGCACAGGATGAGTTGCAAACTCCTGAACCAGAAAACCAGCTTGAGAGGCGAACGAGGAAAAAAAGAGATGGTTCTGGTGATTGGGAAAAGCATCAAGATGATGTTGGGGATATTAATGATAGACGATTATCGTCTAGGGATGATGTTGGCAAGGATGGACGACAAAAGGATGAAAAGCGCAAGGATGATAGATCTAGAGACAAGTATCGAGAAGACATGGAAAAGGACAACAAGCATCGTGATGACAAGCAAAGTGATGAGCGCCCTGCAAAAGATCATGCTAGCATTAGGTCTGATGATAAGCGTGCAAAGGATGAAAAGGATGCTGTAGAAATACGACAGAAGAGAACCAAACTTCAGGATAGTGACCGCGATCGAGAGCGTGATCGGGATCGGGATCGGGATCGTGAGCGGGAACGGGAAAGGGAGCGAGATCGTGATATAGAGGCGAGTCGGGATCGTGATCGGTATCGTGATCGTGACCGTGAACGTGACCGTGAACGTGATGGGGACCGTGGGCATGAACGCAGCCGTGATCGTGACCGTGACAGTGATCGTGATCGTGACCGTGATTATGATCGGGATCATGACCGTGACCGTGATTGGGATTATGACCGTGATCGAGATCGTGATCATGACCGTAGTCGAGACCGCGTTCGTGATCGTGACCGTGGGCGTGATCATGACCGTGAATATGATCGCGACCGAGAATATGAGCGTGATCGAGACCAAGACCGTGACCATGACCGCCATCGTGATGGTGATGGATATGATGAGCGAAGTGCTAGGTACAAAGATGGCAGGGGAAAGAAAAGATCCCCGGATGATCGTGATGATGCTAATGATAATAAAACTAGAGTTGTCAAATCTCACTATCCTGATATGGAGAAGAAATCTGTGACTGGCAGTAAAGTTGAATCTGATGCTGATAGGGGAAGATCTCAATCTCGCCAAGCTCATGTGGACACTACTATTGGTAGCAACAGACGGAGAAATTCTCCCAGCTCCAGTTCACATGTTGGCGTAGATGAATACAGGTTTGTATTTTTCCTGAACTCCCATGTAGTGGAAAATCTGGTTGTTGTAGGCATATCTGATTACGTAAATTATCTTTGGAATGGTTTGCTCTGACATTTGTATGCTGGTTTTGTAGGTGTCTGTTTCTCAATATTAGGCATTGTGCTTTTGCATATTTGAAAATATTATTTTATTATGTTAAATTTGCCTCAGGTTAGCATGCTCAGCAATGTACTGTGACATATCTCTTTGTTCTGTTTTTATCTTCTTTTTTTTTTTTTGGGGGGGGTGGTGGTGGGGATCATATGGATAAGGGTTTAAATTTTGTGTTACATGTCATAAACATTTGGTTCATTTGTTGTCCTAGCAGATCTTCTGTAAGTATTCTATTAATAAAATCCATTTGATTGTGGGTTTGTGGTAAAAGTGGTGGCCTTTTAAACAGTTATTGTTATGTTGATGATGTGAAACTAGCACGTGCTAGTGTTGCGACCAACATCATGTCGTTATCCTTTGGCATGTCATGAAATTTCTTTTCTTTTAATAATAGAAGGAAATGAGATAAGCATTCTGTTTAGGCTACGTTTGGATTGGGCTGAAGCTGAAGCTGAAACGCACGTCTGCGTTTCAGCTGTTTTTTTTTTTTTTGCTTTTTGAGCCGCATTCTTTGACTTTTTCTGTGAACAGTACACATTATGTACTGTTTACGGACTCACAAATTTCGCTTTTTATCAACTTTTTTTCTTAAAAATGGGTTCCACGGTACTATTCACACATTTAAAAATTATTTTGCTACAGTGTTTTTCAGTTTTCAGCTGTATCCAAACGGACCCTTAATCTGTTTGTGTTGCCATTCAGCTTATGCTACTGCCTGATGTAATCAAACTTGGAGGATTAATGCTAGGAGCTGGACCAATACAGTGGAAAATATTAATTAAATGATTATGTCTGAAACATTAATGTGTTTCACAATAGCACTTGTTTAAATGCTTATTCTTTTGTTCTAATATATCTGTACATTTGAAATAAAATATAAGGAGCCTGATATAACCATATTTTTAAAGGTCAATTGGATTTTATGAGAATGTGATGTGATATAACAATATTTTCTTGTGAAGCATATGTGGAATTCAATAATAATGATGTCTTCACTTTTTTCCGTTACAGGCATTTAAATTCTGAAGATTTGAAGTACAGGGACAATAAGTCCGAACTGAGGCCCAAGACAATTTCTTCGAGAGAAGTAAGTGTTTTATCTGGAGTGTCTGAAAGAGGTGCAAAGTACAGAAGCATGGAGAAAGCTGTCAAAATGGATGATGGCCATTTAGGGGACCTGCCAACTGAAAGGTCTTCAAGTTCCAAGGCTTCACCCAGGGGCTTGATGGAAAGATCTCCTTCATCTACAAGTATTGACCGTAGGTATATAAATAGAACCAGTGTTAGGCGGAGTCTTGATATTGAAGATACAGGACGCAGGAGCAGTGCTTCCATTGATGCTAGAGATTTCTCTACTACTGAGGACAGGCTGTATAGGGAGTTGCCATCAGAAAAGACTCCATTGGATGACTCCTCTCAGGCAGATTCATCTTATTATAATAGAACTAGTCAGAGTAATGCATCTTCTTTGATTCCTCCGTCACCTGCTTTCAGAGCTGGTGTTGACAGCCCTTCATTTGCTGGTTCCTTGGAAGAAGATGGTAGAGTTAACTCCACTCCCCGTTATAAGAGGGGTAGTGATCCTAGTGTAAGAGGACATGGAAATGCTTGGAGGGGTGTCCATAGTTGGTCTTCATCGGTACCAAATGGCTTCATTCCTTACCAACATGGACCTCCTCATGGGGGTTTTCAGGCAATGATACCACCGTTTCCATCTCAACCTATGTTTGGTGTTAGACCTGCTGTGGATATTAATCACTCTGGGATTCATTATCACATGCCTGAAGCCGACAGGTTTTCTGGTCACTTGCGTCCAGTTGGCTGGCAGAATATGTTGGATGGTTCAGGCCCTCCTCACTTGCATGGATGGGATGGAAGTAATGGCTCAGGCCCTCCTCACATGTATGGGGGGGCTGAATGGGAACAGAAGAGGCATTCGATGAATGGTCGGGGTTGGGACTCAAATGCTGACATGTGGAAAGGACCAGATAATGAGATGAAGAGGGACTTGCCTTCCCCGTCCCTCAAAGATGATTATCCAGTGCAGGTCCCAGTAGATGATGCTTTGGCTGGGAATGCAGGTCAGAGGTCTCAGCATGAAGAAAACAATGAGGTTCAGGCAAAAACCACTGAAATAATCTCAACTGCCACTTCTCCAGCAAAAGAAGCTACTGATTCTCTGCCTAAACCTGCCCATGAAAAGGCACCTGATCCATCCAAATTATCAAGGGATGATGCTTCTTATTTCAGCCGCATATATCTTTCTAAGCTAGATATTTCAGCTGAACTTGCACGTCCAGAGTTGTACGATCAGTGTATAAGCTTGTTGGATATTGAACAAAGTGCTTCTGTTGATGAAGACAGCACTATGGATGTATTTTTGGAGGTAGAGAATCTTGACAAAAACTCTCCCATTCCCTTTATAAATATTGATGAACTCTTATTGATAACTTTTGCTTCATTTTGTCTTTTCTTTGTAAATGTGACAGGATGAAGGAAGAGCTGGTCTGAAATTTTCCAATAACTTATCGAGCCGTTCACTTTTTCCTGCCATAAAGGATTCTGTTCTTCAGGTAATTTTTCTGATGGATGGAGATATTGCTAGTCATTGATATCTTATTCTTATGTAGTTTTAGTAGCCACATCCTCATAATTGTTCATATGTCCTACCTTGCCCAGGGTCTACAAGTGGTTATGATGCATGCTTTTAATCAGATGTTATTAAAGCCTTTTCTAACCAAAAGATAACAAAAGCCTTTTTTAATCAGATGTCATTAAAACCTTTTAAAGCATGTTTGCAAGAGGTAGGTTCCTCTTCATCAATTAAATATGTACATATATAGACCTCATAAGACAAATCTTTGGTTTAAAGTGAATAATTTGTGTGTGGGATCATTGATTCTCTTCTTTCTGTCCTGTTGCTTAATGGGGATGCTGTTTACCAGTAGTTGTGCTGCATATTTCATAATTGCAAACTAATAATGACATTATTATTTTGTTGATTTATAGTTTCAATGGAAGTACTGGATTTCTCCAGTTTGCAAATCTATATTTTCAATTTACTTTTTCCCCCTAGTTTCAAGTACATGTTTTGGTGAATGCTGGTCAGGTTGAGTGCCTTTTTGGGTGCTGTTTAACTGTGCTGGAATTATTTGTAACAGTTTAATGTTTGCATCTGTGCTCGACTAACTCATTTTTGCTGTCAGTGTCACATTTATACCAACACTGCTTTAACTGTCTGGGAATATTGCCAGGACTTTAAATCTTAGTCAAAATGTTTGAATACTGATTCTGGATTCTAGCTGGTTGACACACATTGTGATTTGCAGAGAGCCATGGACCTCTACAAGAAGCAGAGGGTGAAAATAGTAAGATTGTCATCTCTTAGCGGGGGAACATTTGACATTAAATCAGTTTCCAACCAGGTGAAAGTGGAGGAGCAAGTCCCCATCTGTGGTGTGGAGAAAGTGGAAGAGCAAGTCCCCATCTGTGGTGTGGAGAAAGTACTGGAGCCAGTCCCGACTTTGGATGCAGAAATGCCATGTTCGCCTATGTCAACTTTAGATCAGAATAAAGTGGAAGCTGTTTCATCCAGAGACATACAAGAAGATACAAAGGAGCCCGTTTCATCCCCAATTCAGGAGGTGCAGAATCACATCTTTATCCCTTCTCCAAAGATGGAAGTAGTGGTTCAATTTTATGGCGGTGAGACCCCAGGGGAGAGAGAGCCTGTTTCCGGTTTGGAGGAAAAGAATGGAATGGCTTCTGAACAGGTGAATTTGGAGGTTGCAGATGGGGATTCAGGTGATAATGAATCACAGACGACTACCACTTTGCCGATGGATGGCGATGGCGATGGCGATGGTGAGAACATCAACAACGTGCTTGGAGAAACTAATGGAAATAACTCTGCCTATTGTGGAGAGGAAAGGTTTTCTGGTGATGCATTAAATGGTCCTAAATTGTTTCCAGGTGGTTCTCCTAGGGCTTGTGAGGGTTTGTTGCCTGGGCCAAATGAGTCTGAGTCGGTAATTTTTAGTCGGATACATCATTCTCCTGAAAGTACACATTGAGACAATTTCTATAAACTTTGTTTCGTTTTTATTGCATTTTTGGTTTTTTAGTTAATTTTGCTATTTCATAGTTCTTGTTGCTTCTCTTCTTCAGTAAGGAAATAAAAAGGAAATCTCTCTCAGCTTTGGGTCCCTTGGTAAGGGGGGGGCGAGGCCCCACGTCGTTTTTGTTCCCTACCTTTCTTTGATTGAGAAGATGAGGTAAATCTGTGTTCTCCTTGGACAAATCAAATCATATTTACTTCGCCTCTCTTCTCTTCTCTTCTCTTCCTAATGTGCACCTGCATTTGCATTGATTTACGTTGGACAATCATGTTTTTTGGAGTTTTAGATGGAGATCGGAATTAATGCACACGTACACAAACGCGTATGTCATGCACCCCACACACACACACACACACACACACACACACACACACACGTGCACACGTACTACTTTACCTTCGACTTTTCACTTAATTATTATGTTTTCCTCCTTTGGGAACATTTGAATTTGTTTTTAATATAATATAATATAATATAAATGAAAAGATGGAAAAGTGTTACTTAAAAAGGGCTTAAAAAAAAAAAAAAAGATGGAAAATGCATTGGGCTGGCCCGCCCAAGTTTTTCCCTATAAGCTTGATGGCGCGCACGCGCACACGCACACGTGTGTGCATATATATATATATATATATATGGAGGATATGTTTTTTGGAAACTTGGATAATGCATTGAACCAATAAGTGGAAGCAAATTACGAAGGGAAGGAACTATTTATCTTTATCCTGTGACAACAAAAATTCCAGCCCGGATAAGGATATAATCTTTCCTTCCAAACGGTAACAACTGCTAACAACTTAGTTTGCGTCGTTTGACATCTACTTTTTTCTACTAAAATATACTTCTTTACTAACAACATACTTAGTTTGCGTTTGACACCTACTTTTTTTCTACTAAAATATACTTTCACTAACAACTTACTTAGTTTGCGTTTGATACCTACTTTTTTTCTACTAAAATATACTTGAAAAAGTGTGAGTTTTAAAAAGTTGAACATAAGAAGTGAAGGTCTAAAAAGATGAATATAAGAGCTAAAAGTTGAACAAATAAGCTCAAGTTAAATTTTCGAATTAGTTATGAAATTCTCATAAGAAAAATCGAAATCGGTCCCATCAATTATTTATTTTTTCATTTCATCAGAATCTTTTCCTCAATTAAACAGAGCCAATATAGCTCAATTATTGGTTACAAAATTCGCCCCATGAACGTCTGATTTACAAATCTGCCATCAATGTGATTTCTTTATTTTTTCTCTTTTGCAACTCATCCTGTGCATTAGTAAAAGGAGTTGGCAAAATCATTTTTTTTTTTTGGGGGCGGGGCGGGGAATTGATAATGCACAAAAGCAAATTCCCATTTTGGGAAGTTAGTCGTCTAATGGGGATCTAAGTTGCGGTGTAATTTTTTGTTTGTTTGGCATATTACACTTTTTAGTAAATTTTTATTGGATATATATTATAGGCGAAACTATAATATTGATTCTTTGAGTTTACCTTCTGTGCGTAATTAGTTTTTCAAATTTCAACTGAGTACAATTAGTCCCTCAAGTTTAAAAAATTAGTTGTATTAGTCATTTTACTAACTTGTGTTAGTAATGTTACTTATGTTGCTAACAAAATAATGACTTGACATTTTTTAATGACGTGGCATTTTTTAATTAAAAAAATTAAAATAATGAGTTTCCCCGTTAGAATCTAAATCATACTGACCTGATTGAAATCAAATCTAATTTTTGTTTAACAAACGCACAACGGCATGGGAGAGAGAAAGGGGAAGAGAGAGATTTTTGTATCAGCTTTGTACCAGCTTTGTCTATGGACCTTGTTGTCTTTCATTTTCAGTTGAATGACTGTAGACTTATCCAATCAAAAAAAAAAAAAAAAAAAAATCATCGTTGTGTTAGCATATACCAAACTACTAACAAAATTTCTTGTGTCTATACTTTCTTTGAGAAAAGTTCGTTTATATTGAAGTCCGAAATGTCCTTCACCATTCAAATAGAACTAAGGTAAGTACAAACTATTTTAAAGGTATGATATTGTCCTCAGCTGTGAGTCAGTGCAACGTTGCTGCCTAGATTTTTTTTTTTTTAATTAAAAAAACATACCCAACCAACCAAGAATAATTGAACATTCCAAACCCAATTTCAAATGGAATGATAATATCCATTCAAAATTATTAAGAAATAGAAACGCTATTTGTTTAAATTGAGAGCATAACAACACGAGAGAAAAGAGAAACATCTATGAGGCTTTTTGAAGAGGGGAGGAGGAGCAGCGCGGTGTCAGTGGTTGTGCGAGCAAGAAGACACACTAGTGGCTGGCGTCGCTTGGAGTCAGGATGCCATCGTCTCCAGCGGAGGGCAGAGGTGTTGCCGGCGGCAGCTATGGTTTGCTCAGTCTCTTTCTCCCCCTTCTCTCTTGTGCCGTTGTGCGTTCGTGAATCCAAAATCACAAACGTATGTGATTTTATTTGGAACCGGGTTGTGATTTTAGATTTGATTTAAATTGAGTTAGTTTGATTTAGATTTGATCTGACATAGAAACTAATTATTGTAATTTTTTAATTAAAAAATGCCACATTATTAAAAAAAAATGTTAAATCATTGTTCCGTAAGCCACGTAAGTAACACCACTAACGACAGTTAGAAAAACGACTAATACAACTCATTTTTTAAACTTAAGGAACTAATTGACTCACTTGAAACTTAAGGGACTAATTACGCACATAGAGTAAACTTGAGAGACCAACGTTGTAGTTTTGCCTATATTATATATATTCATTGTTGGGATTACACGGTCTTGTTCTTCATAACACGCAAGTCGTTATTTTTCATTATTTTGTATATAATTTTAAAATATAAAATACTTAATTAAAACAAGATGCGTTTTAAACTCTAATCATGATTAAATTTTGTAAGTATGAAAGGTAATGCATAAGGAGCAAATGTAATGCAATTGTAGACTGATCAAAATATACACAAAATGAAAATTATGTAATGATGTATTTTTGTTGAAGTTTGTTTCAGTAGGAAATTGTGGGAAATACCGATAATTCGGTCGACTATAAAGCCATGGATTTTTTTTTTTTTTTTTTCGAATGAAGCAACGGAGTTGGAAGTTGAATCTTATAGAGACTCATTTCACTAAGTGCAAGAAATTGAGATAGAAATGCAGATTCTACCCAAAAAAAGAAAAAAAAGAGATAGAAATGCAGTAACTTGCCTGCGTTTTATACTCACGGGCTGACAGGCATTTTGATTTTGGTGGGGCCTTGGTTATGAGCAGGAACCATGGTGCCTCTTCGCGTCCGTGTTGTGCAGTACCACGCTCATCTCTCTTATCTCCGAATGTTCGAGTTCCCCATACAGCAAAATGACATGCTTTCTTTTGATAAATGCAAAAGATACAAGAAAATAAAGAAATCACGTTGCTGGCTACTAATAAGTCAACTTGGATTGCAAGCTACGTCGGTTGGGGAAAATTAATTGCCTTTTTTTTTTTTCTGGGTGTCATGTGGGGGGCCACGTAGTCATTTCCAAATCAACCTTATTAAAGCCCTCCATTTGCATTTCACTTCTCTTTGATTATAAGGCTTTTTGCTTTTGTTGGGTATATGACATAGAAAGCAGATTATTCTTCGTCAGGTGAACTCCTGATCTTTGAACTCTGTCTTATCCCAAGTTGACGCACAGCTGTATTAACCATTTACAGAAGCAAACCTGATTTTTTTTCATATTTCAGCTTGAATTTCAACTTGGGGAAAGCTTTAGTTTGGATCAGAACCAAAGAGTCTGATCTAGCAGGAGCTCAAAACCAAATACCATGATGCAAGTCTGTTAGTTTTAAGATTATGGTGGTTTCTTATGGGGAATTTGGAATGAATCCACTTGGGTTGATGAAATGCCACCTCCAAATGGAGACCGGGTGGAAGTGTTATTTAAAGGATGAAATTGAAAATGGGTAAGCAATTAATTAGAAGGATATAGTGTGAGTAAACAAATTTACACAATAGGCCATACCCTGAAGGCCGCCAGAACTAAAGCTTTTAATATAAAGCTCTAATGATTGTCAAAAATAAAGATAGAAACAAAAATACACTATGCCTTTTTTCCTCTATTTTTTTTTTTCCCAACAAAAATTACAAATTTTTTTTTGTATAAGAGAACTGTGAGATCCCGCGAGAGAGGGAGATGGGTTAGTGTTCCTTGCGGAGAAACAATGGCTATGCTGTGTGTTGTATCCTAATTCATGAATTTCCGGCAGTTTGGAGCTTTACATAAACAGGGGACTTTAAATTCATCAGGCTCATCAGGATCAAACAAGTAATCATACCTGCAGCATGCAACCAATGATAATGCATTAAACCAAGGAAGAAGAGAGAGAGAGAGAGAGAGAGAGAGAGAGAGAGAGAGCATTTACGTTAGCTCGTCACCAGCAGATACATTAGTCTTAGCAATAAGTACAATCCGGCTTTCTTCATCACCAACACTCATAATTCTTGCATAGCAATTGGGCATACACTGAATGAAAGGTGAACCAAGGGCAGCATGTTAAAAATTAATAACACAATAACAGTTGAATTATTAGTTGAAGAAATAAACTATGGTCAACTACAAATCCCTTCTAATGCTGCCATCATTTCATATAAAATGCGGGTGTCACCCAATTTACTTATTTTAAAGTTGATGATCAAATGACACAAACACCTTCCATAAGAAAGTGCGGGGTAACATGATTGGCAGTGGCACAAAAGCAATTTTGCAACACTTGGAGGAAAACTGCAGAGAAGCTATAGTAACAGACAATTTCCTTCAATTACAATTACTCACCGAATGGTTGATTAGGCGTGCTATGTTTCCTTTATCTGTTGCATCCACCACTACCTCTTCACTGATCTTAAACAGCTGCAAGATAATATATCGGATAAGATTTAGTGCCAAAAGACATAAAAGAAAATAAATAACAGAAGATTATTTTTTAGCAACTCACATAGCAGTCTTTGCCTTCTAATCTGTACCGTGACTCCCTCAGATCTGCAATACTGCGTCTCACTTGTTCACCACGATATTCAAGAACCTGCAGACAAACACATACATGTTACTCCAAATACAAGATTGTACTTCAAATTCATGAGCAAAGCCAAAGGCACTGCGCTGTTCATAAGGCCTGGAACAACAAAAGGGAAGAAATAAAAAACAAAAAAAGGAAAATTGAAGACAGAGCTTCCAAAGTTCTGGCTTTGCTAGCACTTAAAAACCACTTCCTCAGCCTAGACAAAAGCATGAGCAGGTTAATAGACACACAAACATAAGATGCTTCAAATGTTTACTTATATGGCACATATCCTTCAAAAATCAAGGTTTGTTAGAATGGTCCACTGGGATAAAAAAATGCATTAGAAATAAGCAGCAGAAATTGCAACTGAAATAAGTTAATACTTAATACTACTTGTATGGCTTTTGAAATGAGTGGTCTATTCCATGATGCCATCTTACAATTTCACTTTTTTTTTTTTTTTTTGGTAATTAAACAAAAATGCAAGGGGTCTTGAACCCATGACCTCACCCTTGACGCTTTGCTCTTACAAGAGGAGGAAGCACCATCTTACTATTTCACAATATGAGAACGTGTGGTTTAAAAAACCATTTGCAGTGATAACTGATAAGTGACCACTTTCCACAATGCACCCAAAGTAAATCAAATATAAACAGCAATTCAAGCATAAATTCTCTATAAAAGGAAATCTAAAGGAAAATATTCTAGCTTTAACTGATATACCATTTCTCCTTCTGGAATGTTTCTACGTGCAAAAAGCCCCCATCCATGTATACCAGATCTACCAAAGCAAACCCTATCATGTTCGGTTCTCTGCAATCATATATGTATGCCCAATAATAGTCAGGAACCCAACCCAAAAAGAAGATTAATACTGAACAGAAAGGTTGAAAATTTGCCTGTAAGTGGTAAAGCCGTTCCCTGAAAGAAGAAAAGGATTTCGGATCCTCTACAACCTGCTAAATTTATTTTTAAAAAAAAGAAAAACTAATGTCACCTCTTGATTGATTTTATTGAATCCCATATCACAAGGAACAGAAGTATAAAAAGTCACATCTAATCTAGAAAGGAAAAGAAAATTACTCTATAGGTGTTCAAGCTTTGTATTGCTTCTATAGGATGATGACAGTGCCCCATCACTCTGTGGGAAACGGCTTCGTCTTCTATTCTCTAGCAATCATTAAAAGGAAAAAAAGTGAGAAAAATAGTGACATTAACGCTATTATCATGCAAAATTTATTAAATCTGAAACATTTATATATAGGGGGAAAATTAGAACCAACTACTCAGATGATTATAACATACATGAAGATCTAAATCTTTAACGTAAGCTACCTTCTTGTTATTGTTCAATCTTTTAAAGATCCGACATCTTGCAGCTGAGAATGGCTCAAGCTCAGTAGTTTCTTCTGGAGGTATCTCTTCAAGCTTTGCTCGTTTAGATGAAATTAGCCTTGACCCAGCCTTCTTCTTATTTTGGAGAAGGCTTTTAGCAGAAAATACCCCAAGAGGAGTTTGTATAATCAAAACCGTATCTGGATTTGGAGCCCTGCATGGAAGATGAAACCATGAGGACAGGCTAAAACTGTAGACAGCAAAAGTGCAGTTGCTTGCAAAGGATGGCATTAGGGTCATCCAAAACCACATTGACCCCATGACACCACCAGAAGTGTAGGGGAAAAAGAACGAGGGATAGAGAAAACTCAGAAAACCTTAAAAAGAAGGGAACATTTCTGAAATGAGGCTTCTATACCTGTGATAGGCACAATAAGAAATCATCTTCGTGATCTGTCTACCATTTTTCTCCAAGCAGTGCAACTGAAATTTAAAAGGGAGAAACGCAATCAAAAATTGGCAGAGTGATCATAAATCTAATCCATAGAGAAGCACATTATCAAGTGTCAGATAATAAATAATCATTAATAAGGCCAAAAGAGCAAAAGTTGGTCTGGACAGAAGCAAATGCAGTATATTATCTTACAATCCTGATGGTTTGAACAGAATTAAAGGAAGTATATTATTTTCTATTCTGGGGCTGACTGTTAGATTCAATGCAATTTATTTATCACAATTTTATCAATATTTTAGGCACTTCACACTTAGTTTCTATTAGGAAGGTTTTCTTGCAATTTCAAGTTTCCTTTTTTGTAGTACTAATGTAATATCAATCCATTTCACATATAATTGCCCCAAGGCGTGGCATTACAACTCACCAAGATGGCTTTTAACAAGACAAAACATATAAATCATGCTACAAGAAGATGCACAGAGAGAAGCACATGAGAAACATGTTCATAAGTACCCTTGAATCCCCCTAACTTTGAGTGGAAAGCAGAAGGTACCATAATTCATAAAATAGGACATGTTAAAAAGGTTTGCAAGTATGCTGAAAACATATTACTGCTCTACTGAACCACCAGAACTTAAGTATTGCCTCCAAGATAAAATTTGTTTTATGAAACAATAATCATAAACATACCTCCATGCGATACCCTGCCCTTGAAGCACACATGGCATGGAAATAAGTGGAACACTTGCAACATTGCGTGCACGAACCATGAATTTGCTTGCAAATTACGCAAATCTGAATTTCAAGTAAACAAGATGCATTAGATTGATTTGGGTAAGATTTTCAATACAAGAACCAATCAACTCATTAGATCAGCATGTATTCATTAAGACCAGAATGAGACAATCTAACAGGAATCAAATCATTTCTGGTGCATGGGCAATTCCAAACAATTTCACCTAGGTTACAAAAACAGTCTTCACCTTAATGATATTGAATGGAATTATTCATCATTGTTTTCAATAGTGTAAATTTTTTTCTCTGTCTTCGCCTATAGAAAATGACAAATTACTTATCTGGATAGTTATTTAATGAGTAACATTAAAATATCACTTTTCAAAATTAAAGAACTGGATGCTCAAGAAAATTCAAACTTTTCAATATAAATTTCAGTGCAATACAAGAAAAGTTAATGCGGGAGCTAAGTTGGAACAACTATAAAGCAGCCAAATGTAGATCAGATATTCCACCTTTACAAATGAATTGGATGGTATACTCAAGATCCCAAGAGCTGGCTCCATCTTTTCATCACTGGCAAAAGAAACCTCAGGTCGAAACCAAGCACATGTGACATGAACCCACAATGTGTCAACATCGGTCGGCTTTAGAGCACCTCCTGAGGGCCAAAAAAGTAGAACCAGAATAAAATAAAGATATCAAATGATAATAACGTGTAGAAGCCAGCTTTACAAAAGTTTGATGAATTAATGTTCCACATGTAGTAATATAATGTATTTATAATGTAAATGGCAATAGAACCTCAGGATAGGAGAGGAAAGCTGCCATCATATATGTGAATTCCTTTTAGAAGTAACATCCAAATTAATAACTAGCTAAACCCAAAAAAGGATGAAAGGGGGATTTTTGCATGTAGGAAATTGAAGGACATAGTGGACAGTTTCACACAACAATACCAAACAGGCATTTTTGATCATTAACAATCACTTTTAAAAAGAGAGAACTTGATCAATTTTGGTATCAAGCAAATATAAAGAACTTAAAATATACAAAATTACCAAGTCAAAACTAATGAAATTCAATGATAACAAAAGGAACATGCCTTTTACAGGACAAAGGCAGCACTCCCGCTTGACTTCAGGTGTTTCACATGCTTTGCAAACCCATGAAGTGAAATCCCGAACATGTCTTGCACCATAACATTCTTGATGAACGGCAATTTGACATCTGAAAAAAAAAATCAACCATAACATTCATGCAACAACAGTACATCAATCTAATATGGTAAGATCTCCAGTAAAGAAAGTCTTGCTTTACGATTCCATATGAAGCAAACCAAGAACACAATAAGCAAGAAAAGAGAAGATTCTAGCTTCAGATAACAGTTATAAGAGGACAGAACAATAATGAAAAGGGGATATCCAACATTATGCCCAAATGTGACTAAGAGCAGACATTTGGGTGCATGTGCAATTGTCCACGGGTAAAACCAATGACAATAACCTCCTTTACTCAGGGCAAAAAAGAAACCTAAGAGAGAGAGAGATATATACAGTTAAAGTGATTTTGTGACCCATGCCCTTATTTAAGATCAATTTGCAACGTTCACCCACCAGCCAAACTAGGGTTTTGATAGTAGAATTTTTATAGTTTAGGGTGAACGTTGCAAATGCCCCTATAGTTTTACTCTTTAGATGGCAAGCTGCTCACTAATGTGGTCATTTTGAAAATAGTACAGGCTGTCTTATGTGGATAATCTGGAGAAAAAGCAATAGTCAAACTTTCAAAGGAGGTTGAACATATGTTGCTCTCAATCAAATCCTTATTCCTGAAAACTTTGCATAATTGGATGTCAGGCTTAAGCAATGCTTTCTCCACTTCTTTTTGTAGAGTTTATGGATCTTTTAAATTTTAAATTATAATTCTTTAAAAGTTGCTCTATATTCTTCCCAAAAGTCATTCACAGAATACAGGGTCATCACCTGGTGCTAGTCCCTTTAAGTGGGGCCCGGGTGGTTTGAATATTTTCCTACCCTCTAAAATTTTTTAACATGAAGTGGTCCTTCTGAAGACTTATATCTACACACTTGTGCTTGCCAGTCCGAGACTTTACATTACACTTGACAATAGCCCCTCTATTATTTTTATATATTTATTAAGTTACAGAAAATAAAAATTATGTCAAAAGTGTCAAGAAGATGTCCAAAGAAGGGTACATAACTGCCTGATTTCACTGCTTTATACACCATACAATTTTCAGGTGCTTAACAATCTGTCTTGAATCATTACAGTTTGATGACTAATTATCAGGAAAATAAAGGAAAACACATTGAGCTCACCTATTGCAGATGATAATTTTGTTATAATCCCAATCTTCAACCCATCTACATACAGCACATCGCTCTGTTGTCCACTTAACACAAACAGGTTCATACTTCTCTGTCACAGCAAAATTAAGAATGTAGTTAGTACTATTATAAGTAGAACTTCAGCCGGCTCAACTCATCAAAGTGTGAAATTCTTTGCTAGGAGAAACAAATTTGGTTATGATTGATAGCTAAGAGAAACATGTATACCTTGCAAAAAAGCAAGCAACTTCTGCTTTCGTTCTTTTATGGAAGGTTTTTTAGGAGGTTTTACAGAAATAAGAGCATTTTCATGATAATCTGCTAGTTGCAGCATCTGCAAAGTTGAATGAGAATGCATAAGATATATATATATATATGAATAAATGAGGTCATAATTTATAAAAAAAAAAAAAAAACCAATCTGATGTAAAAGAAGGAAAGTGGATAAAAGCATTGTTATTATTAATAATTTGCTTTGGCAGAATACAGTGAAAAATAGGAAAAGAATGATACAAAGGTTCTAAAATCTAGCACCATATATTGAACTTCAAAACGAAATGCATGAAACCAATTAACAGACATCACACAAAACCAAATTAGAAAATACACATTGGGAGGGGGAGAGAGAAGTGATCCCAGACAAGATAGCGAGATACTGACAATAATGAATTAAACTGGGGGTGAGGGGAATAACTTAAGACAAGATTTTGGAGACATTAATGAAAATGCTTAAATTGAGGAACTTGAGCAGAACAGAAAAGAAGATACAATCAATCAGAATCAACATAAGAGGATGGCTAAAGAAACTATGATGCAGACTTTAAGTCATCTCATTTAATGTTTTAGCACTTTCATATTTATAATTTAAGTTCAGTACTAGCCACCAGCTTCAACTACATTCATATTAATCATAAAACAATTTCTGCTGTGACTTTGCAGACTGGTAATACAAATACAAACAAAAAATAGAAATTTATACCTTTCAAGGTTTTAACAGATCCATATCCATCAGCTCTAACAAAATGGATAAAATTGATTACACATTTTTTAATATATACAACTTGATATTCAGAAGATTGTGGACTGTACAAATAGCATATTGAAAAAAAAAGTCAAATTTTGCAGAAGATGAGTGAAATTCAGTTTTTGTAATCATTACTTGGAGTTTGACCCATGCAGATAAAACCCTAGTTTCAGTCCAACAACAAGAAAATCATTCTCATAAAAGGAATAACTCTAAATACGTAAAGGAAGACATGGGGAAAGACTATGCAATATGAACAAAATGGGAAAATGAATCATAATACAAACCCATTGTTCCAGTGGCAGCATGGAACCTTTCACCCTAACACTAGTCCTCCAATTTTTCATTTTGGAACCTGTATGTTTCACCCACTCACTAAGTGCTTGCTTTTCTGTCCCACAGAACCCACACTTGCAGATAACCCTGGAAAAAAAATGAACATAAAGAAAATACTTTCAGATGTCAAAAACCCAAGTTAATAAGAGACCACAGAGTGAAGCCTTAGGCTAACTGCCTCTTACAACCATTTATTTATTTATTTTAAGAAAGTCTCTAACGACCATATCTATACGTGTTAATAACTCACTTAAGTATTTGTGGTGACAGAGACTGTTGAGAGGTTTACTGGACTTTTTTCTTAATATACAAAATTTATAATTTAACCAAACCACTAGATTAAGGACCTACTAAAAAGATGACTAGATTTAATATTTTTTCAATGAAAAATTGCGCAAAAAGAAAAAGAAGAAAGTTATTGATCAGCATTGATATTTCACAGCATAATCCTATAAGCCTTCCTCCTATAATGAAAATTCAAGTAAAGCTAATGGATTCAACCGTAATAATTATTAAAAAAAAAATAAATAAATTAGGCACTTATGAAGCTATTTGTGCTTACAGGTGAAGACTTGGAAAATATGTGCCTTCCATGCCATTGCAGAAAACAGTAACCTTGTTAGGCAGCACCAATTGACCATTATTTTTGTTCCATCTGTACAGAAACTCTTATAGTAATCAGACATAAAGACGTGAAGAGACAGGTCCAATATCAATCAAAATGCCACGAAAAAATTTCTTGAAAACAAAGTGAAATAATGATAACAACAACAACAGCAGCAGCAGCAGAAAAAAAATTACAATAATACAACTGCAGCTCCTGCTACTCATTATCATTGCCATCATCATCCTCATTTCAATTTTTTTCCCAGATAGGTATACTCATTGTAATTTTTTCCCAAATAGGTATCCTCATTGCAGTTGATTGCAATATTTAAAAACACTAACAAAAATAATTTCATACCAGACTTACTTGAACTTATCAAACTATAAAAGGGGTTGGGGTTTTGGGGTGTTGGGGGGGGGGGGGGGGGAGAACTTACTTGACTTTAAGCTGCGACTTTTCTGAATCTGATAATTCAAAATCAAATTTTGCTTTGCAAGTTGGGCAGTAATAATCAGTGCCTCCCAGATTCTACAAAGCACAAATAAATTATAGTCAGGGGAATCCAAAATGTCTTTCCATCACCTCATTATGCTGTGAGAACAGAACAGTAATGTCAGATATAAAGTGTTATGGATAGACCTTAAAAAGGTTGCTGGAAATTTTGTCACATTCAGCGTGCACCCACACTTTACAGCCATCACAACGTACCTAGTTCAGAGAGGTCATCCAAATAGATCATTTTTATAATATAGTAGTTACCTTCAAGCAGAAAACAATTAACAAAACAAATAAAACTCAGGAGTAGCATGTAAATTGCCTTACCCAACTTCCACTGTCTGAATGATTCCATATCTTCTTGCATATGCCACAATAATGTTTTGATTTTTTCAGCTGAAATAAGAATTCATGTAAATTTGAACAATAAATATATAGCACAGAAAAATTTTAACTAAAAAGTTGGTTTACAAAACTTATATAAGAAATGCTATAGGACAATGCAGGGCATACGAACCCTGGCGCATGTTTTACATAATAATTGCCCTCCTGGAGTTGGAACCTTAATTTTCTTTGCCATTTTGAAAGGAAAGGCCATTCCACAACCTTCACAGGGCTGTATGTCTTTCTTCTTCCCATAAACACCCTGCATAAACTAGCCAAATTCAATGATTTATGAAGTTTGGAGGAAAATTTCTTACTACAGAATAAAGTAGAGACCTCTACTATTCAATTGGTTTTAAAAAAAAAAAGGGAGGGAGGGAAGGGGGTGGGGGGGGGGGGGGGGGATTGGAAAAGAAAATGTAATTTGCTATTTTGCAATTAAGGCTTAACTTAGGTAGGCTTCCTTAGCAAAAGAAAACTTAAAATGTTAATGATTCAGTTGAGCAGAGTTTTCCCTTCTTGAGTCACAAATAATAAAAATTATCTATGAGACCTGTACTCTAACTATATTTCCTTCTATTACATTCTCAAACAAGCAAAGCAGAATAATTAAACCCCAAAATAAGTCTAATCAATATCATACAGAAATTCTATACCTATCAAAAAAAAAAAAAAGAAACATAGAAATTCTAATAGCAAACCAAGTCCTGCTAATGTTTTAATCTTGATTATATATTACCCAGATGATTTTGAAGTAATTCAAATACAAGAACGAAAACAAGAAAACAAAACAGGAAGGTAACTTGCCTGGGTGGCATAGTGACAATCTGGATCCTGGTTTGAACCAGTAGCCTCTTGAACTCCCCTAAGCTGAACAGATTCCTCACAAGTTGTGTTCCCAGCTGCCATGTTTATATCTGCAACCAACTTCTCTGTAAACCCATTTTCTGCCAAAAATGCCTCATCTATTGCCATCTGAAATTCACACGGCTTGCAGCCATTCAATTCAGACTGCTCCTGGAACCTAGACCAAGCAAATACTCTTGTAAGCACAAGGCCAATCTAAATAACACAATACAAAAAAGCTGCAACAATAACACACCTGTCTGCATACTCCATAAAGGGAAATATCATCCCACGCTTGACCCATGCATAATCCTGTTCAAGATCATTCGATGTATCCTATTAAATACCCCACATTCTTCTAAACACAATAACAACACAAGTTCATAAATGTAACAAAAAACCAAGCTTTATAGAAAGCAATTCATACCCTTTGATTCTCATTCCCAGAGTAGCCAAAAAACATCAAACAAGCTGCATCAGGTATACAAGACCTCAAAACCAATTCAGGCGCTTGAGTCATTGGATCGATCACAATGGCAGGCCAATAAGGCTCCTTCTTCCCCGACTTTGCCCACACTATGTCACCCGAATAGAAGTCCTCTGGCCCGTAAAACCCGTCTTTCCTCACACCATTCTCCAAATACTCATCCTCTTCCTCAATTATCTCAACCGGGAAATTCTCATCTTCCCCTAATTGCTCATTCACCGATGTCAAAGTACTCCTCGAGCTCGAAAACCTCCTAACATTATTGAAATTCTTGAACCCCACATACCCTTCGTCCTCTCCCTCCTCTTCCTCACACAATGTAGCAAATTTCCTACACTTAAACCCGGTTTTATCATCTCTCCTCACATCCCGGTTACCAATTTTCGGCACTCTAAAGCTAAATCTATCTCTTTTACATTCACTATCATCATCAAAGCTATAATCACGCAAGCTAGTCTTACTATCTTTCCTCCAATTCTCAATAACCGAATCATTAAACCGCGAAGGAAGTACCTGAACTCGTCCACGCGACGTTTTCACTAGCGGCGGCCGCGGAACCTCAGCTGCCGCCGCTGCCGCCACCGCCACCGCCACTGTCCGATTACTCTTCGTCTTCCCTTTGGCGGCCGAATCCCGGCCCCCCTTCGTTTTCGACTCGACCTCGCCGCCTCCGCCGGGGGAGCACGACAATTCAGTGCACCACGAATCATCAAATCCCTTCTCCGAGCTCAGCATCCCCTGAAAGCTCACTGGAATTATACCAGCCGCGACTTCACCCAGAAGATTCAGCGGATAGTACCCATTGCTATTCTTCTTCGTCTTCATCTTCTTGCTACTATTGCTGCTATTGCAATTGCTGTTACTTTTCCTCTTCCTCCGAGTCACGTCCGAGTTCTCCTCGTCCTCACCCGCCGAGTCGTCGAGTTTCGTCCGTTTCAGACTCGGCATTAGGGATTTCAAATTGCGCTTGATTATCATTCTCTCCAAAAAAAAAAAAAAAATTTCCCGAATCAAAACGCCACAAAAAGAGCTTTGGGAATTCGAATTTGGAGACTGCGAAAACCGCCTCTCAAAATCGAATATCCAAATCAGCCATAAACCCTAATTTCGCGAGAGAAGAGAAAAAAACAGAGCAATTGGGGAACAATAGGGTCTGAGAACCAATATACACTGAGAGAAACCAAAAACACAAACTTTGAAATAAAGAGAAAACAAAGAAAGAGAAAAACAAAAACAAAGAAAGAGAGTAAATTGATCGAATTGAAAGGCTGTGTGAGAATAGGGATCTAAAACTCGTTCTTTTCTCTAACTGCTTCAGAGCACAGAGACAGCGAGAGAGAGAGAGAGAGAGAGAGAATATGATATAAATATTTAAATAGATAAACTATTTTATTCAAATCGTAATGTAATTATAGAAAGAAAGCATAAGTAGTAAGTTTGGGAAAAGAAATTTAAAAAAAAAAAATTGGGAATTTTTTTTTTTTGGTTCAGAGAGGAGAGAGAGACAGAGAGTAGAGGTGAGAGAGAGAGAGAGGGGTCGGCGTTATCTTGTAAAAGTGATATAATGTGTGAGTGTGAGAGAGGTGAAGAAGGCTAACGTGCGCATTGCGTGTTTGGAGCACAATTTTCTTCTTTCTTTGTTTCTAAGGTCCGAGAAAGAGAGAAAGAGAGCACGGTATTGGCAGCTGAGAGTGAAGTTTCGTGGGCTGGGTTTTTATAAATTTGTGAGCTAAGCTTTTAGTTCAAAATTTAATGAAAGAATGACTCATTTTTTTTTGGTATACTACGCAGAGTGAAAATTTTTTTTTTTTTTTTTTGAAAAGGTACGCAGAGTGAAACTTAGTTGTATTAGTTTGTTCCAAGAAACTTGGAACCGACGCTAATGTTGTTCCATGAAAAACTTGGATACTAGCTTTTTTTTTTTTTTGTGTTTTTTTTTTTTTGCTAACATCGTGTTTTGAATGTTTTTAACATTGTTTGTTCACTAAAATTTGACATGGGCTTATTTTGCAAAATTTCAAATTTGGTGGGGGATGAGTCTCGTGACTCGTGAGTCGTGACTCTTAAGGTACATGTTTCTATGGAAAATTTTCGTGGGATTATTGTGAATGGATTTTGGTTGAAAATAAGTGATTTAAAGTGTTTCTGAAATGGGGTTGTGGTGTGTTTTGAAAGGAAAAGAATGGTGGTGGTGTTGGGTGTTTTGAACTATAGGGGTCAGCAATGGAAGTGAGGGATTTTCCCACCAATTTCTTGGAGGGTATTTTTGGTATCTCACCCACGGGTTAAAACCAGTGACACTGTTAATAGATATATTTTTCTTTTTAAAATTTTCAATCTTTTTTATTTATTTATTTATTATTTTGGATTATGTAAAGCTCAATTAACTAAATTCACCATAGTGTATTGAATTTTGATATAATACCATGTTTCATTCGGTGTTTTGGGTTGATTGGGCTTTGTTAAATTGTCACTTTGGATCGCTGCAAATCTAAGCTTTTGTGGGGGCCATCATGATCATACCCTGAATCTGTGAAATAAATCCATCAATTTTAGGTTGAGGATGTCTTTTGTGGATTCATAGATGAAATTTGTTAATGGGTACGATTCCATGGATGTCCTTCATGAATTCTCCACTATTTTCTGCAAGTTCAGGCTCACACAGGACAATTCATCGAAACCTAGGAGCTGGGATTCGATTTTTTCTTTTTCTTTTAAATTTAATTTTTGGGCTTCTATTTTTATTATTCTTTTCCTTTTTGGGTGTTTCGATTTTTATTTTTATTTTTGTAAAACTTAAATTGTAGTAACAGATTTGGTCTTGGAAGGGTATTTCGGGAACTATGATACGGATTCCAATTCATTATTTGTGTTATTCATGAATCTAGTATTGAATCTTTTGTCGGCAAATTCTACATGGTTTCTGTTTTTAATAATGATTTTGTTGTACCTTGGACCTAATTTGATCATTTACTTAAAGAACTGTTCCAAATTTTTTTTTTGTGTGTTGATTGATTGAGTGAGCCAAATTTACGAGCTTGACGAAGATGACCTCCATGGTTGTACTTGTACCTACCAATACCATGAGAGTTTTCACAATTTCTCTTTCATTATTTTGGGTTTTGTATGTACTTTGGCAGTGTTATTACTTATTTGGCTTATTGCTGAATGCTGATACGTTGAAAATGTCTTCCAACTCCCCAAGAAAAAGTCTTCGAATCCGAGTATGGAAAAGCCTGAGCTGAGTTTGCACCATTTTGAATGGTAAGGTACAAATCGAAAAACTGTTTGGTCTATGAATTTAATTGACTCGGTTATAGACACACGCTGCCGATGATTTGGAACTGTAACTTGGGTTTTGATGTTGTTTCTTTTGGCTGTAGCGGAGGAGGTGGTGGATGAATAAGAAGAAGAAGACGAGCTTTCACTGTTACTGTGATCATTAGTGTCCATTTACAATCTCAATCATTCTTTGAAAACCGGCTATTATGTTTGGTCTTGAAAACTGAAACAACTATGTCTTGGATATATGTATACGGTGTACGTATATTCGATGCATGAGATATATTCTCTTGAAACTAAAGCTAATCGGAAACTAAAGCTAATTGAACATTTATGATAGCTTGATTTGTAAACTTATTGACCAATTAAGAAAAAGTAAAAACCAAATCAAAGGTTATGATTCAACAATCATTCAAAGTTCTAGTCATAAGAGAGGACTAGAGGAGCAAGCATATGATGGAAGGTCAAGGATCAAATAAAATATCTAAGATATTTGATAGATTGTAATAGACACGGTAATGTAATAGTTATTTACATGATTTGGTTATTCTGTAAAATAATCATTTTTTATGAATAGTTATTCTTTAAAATGGGGAATAAATGTTCATTTCTAAAATTGTTGTAATAGTTATTTTTTAGTAAGTATAATATTTCTAAACTTAATATATTTTCAAATAAACAAACTTTTCATATGCATATAACAATTATGAAAAAAAAAATCATAAAAATAACTCATCTCTCTCTCATTTAGAAAATGTTATTTTCTATGAAATTTAATGGTATGTTTAAGATATTTCCTAAAATAAGTTTTAAGTTTTATTCTAATACTACAACTCATAACCAAACTTATGAATATGTATTATGATTTCATTACAACACATTTTATTCTCAATAATAAAGATTACCATTTATATCATAATTTCCATTCGGTATACTAAACGTGTCCTAAATTCTGAATAAGATGTTTGGTTTTGAATTAATGAAATTACCCTCTATTTGGATTCAAAGATAATAATAATAACAAGTTCTGAAAAAGATGATAAGAATATGACAGTTTTGGGTGTTTTTATCAGAGGTTAATGATGGCAAGGCCTAAACTGGGACAGCATATTGGAATTTGGAACACGTTACACTCGAGACCAAGCAAGAAGGTTTGGTGTGTTATTTTAGTTAATAATGCATGTTATTTTGACAAGTTGACAGAGTTTTTAAGCATGGTATGGTTTGAAAATGGTTTTGAGGAGATATCCTGAAATGAAATTTCCTTGAAAGTTTTAGTAAAATTTAGCCATAGCTTCTCTATTTCTTTTTCAATTTTATTTCTGGATAGTATAGGACAACCTTTATACTAAATTGGCATAGCTGTAAGCTGTGGTTTGAATTATTTAGCTACAGCAGCTATTTCATTAGAAGAAGATTACCCTTTTTAGGAACATCTGATAATAGTGTAGAAATTGATCCACTAAGTGTTTTTTTTTTTTTTTAATTCACTTTTATGAATTTGTAAATATATTGATTTGTAATTTTCTGTTGTAAGAGGCAGCGGATTTGGATTGGATCAACAAAAATTGATAAGCTTGAAAAGCCATAAGATATTGACTTCAAGAGGATTCATATGCATTCATATGCTTATATAATTGTAACTGTGAACAACAGAAAAGGTTAACTATTATTTCAAATTTCAACAAGTTTTAGAAGCTCTTTAAAAATGAAAAAAAAATTGTATCCAAGGAGATCAACTAATGGTCAAATGTCTTGTTTTTTTTTTTTTTTTATAGAATGGTCAAACGTCTTGTTTTATAGTATTTATAGGTTATAGATTATAGATTTCTTTTTGGGTTTTCTTTTGGTTTGATTTTTGGTAAATGATTTTGAATCTTTTGATATTGAGGTAAAAGTAGTAAAGTTTGGGGTACTATTAGAAGAGGATGAACTTGTGTCCTATTGGCAAAGCCCAAATTCCTATATCACTAGAAAATTTCGCTAACTTAATTATGAAAAGAAGTTGGGAATAAAAAACATAGTCACTGGGGGAGAAAAAAGGAACTATAGAGAGAGAATCAAAAGAGACTTCAAAGTTGCAAACCATTATCAGGATAAATGTTTGGATTACATACAAAGAATCTATTAATTACCATTATTAGGTGAGTTAGCTACAATGATCTAATAAAAGCTCTGCAAGGGTTTTTTTTTTATATATAAAAAACAATAGGAATATGACTGTTAATTATCGATATTGTTGTCAATTGGTGATCAAGTTGAAACCATAGGTGCTCCTTGAAGAAGTGAGTGGGAAGTTAGTGTGTGAAATCCATTATAGAATAATCTAACTAGATTAGAGCTACATGGGATACGTGAGTATGTCACTACTGGAGGTAGCAACTAGAAATTAGGATTAGTTTCAATTATAAAGACTTCCAACTTTGTTAGTAGACTTTTCCTTGGGGTTGGTGGCTAAACCCTTGATGTGTTTTTTCCTTTGGTGGTTACCATTGGCTTTCTACATCCCTTATAATTTTGCACTTATATTATTGTGGTTTGTTTTTATGGTATAATTAATCCTGTATTGTGTCATTTATATTTTTGTACTTACATTATTGTGATTTGTTGTTGTGGTATAATTAACCCTGAATTAAAATCATTTTCATAATCGGTTAATTAATCAATCTGACTTAATTCTGTTATAACTTAATAAACGGAATCTAGTTTTGAACCATTCTGTTTTCAATGACCATATAATTTGTAATATTTGTCATATCTTGAATCAGTTAGGCCTCACAGAGAGCCCATGAGATCTTGGATGATAAAAAACGGATGACATATGGCTCAATAATTGAGCTCAAATTACTTGGGTGCTAAAGTTATATTCAATGTGGGAAGCAATCAATTTGTGGGAGGAAAAATATGAGGGAGAAGTGAGGTTTAATGGTGGGTTGGATTTGATGTGATTTGAACTAGAGGAGCCTATACTGCATAGTTTGAAAATGATATATGATTAGGCTAGTGTAATTTTGTCTTAGTTTGTACTTACTTCTTAGCTTGAATTAGATTTAACACGTATGTAATTGTGAAACTGCAAGGACAAATTTCCCGTTGAGCAAAACTTAGGTACAATATTTAGGTGATGTTCCTTAAGTTCCCTTTTTAAAATTATGCCATATGACTTTTTTCACATGAATGGAAGTGTATGTTTTAGTTAAGTAGCCACATGATTGAATTTTAAGAAGAAAACCTAAGGAACAGCAACTAAGGTCTTGTAAATAAGTACTATCCTTTCTCATTAAGGTTTAAGTTTTTTTTCTTTTTTCTTTTTTCTTTTTTTGGTTTTGGGTAAGCTATGAATAGGGAATTGAGAAAAGTAACCAAATGGTAAGGGAAAGGTCTATGATGGTAAACAATAAGTCTATTGCAAAATAAGCGCTACACATATAACATTTTCACAACAAATTTTATGCAGTAAATTGTTATTAGTTCTAATTTGAACTCGTCATTGAAATTACTTTTTTGTGCACCAGTAACAGCTAATAACAATCTATCATTTATGATTTGTTGTGAAAGTATCGTAAATGTAGCGTTTCTCCTTGTGCAAATAGTTCTTTTATTGTCTGCCTAACTAGAAGTTTAGTCTAGAAGCACATGCCAAAATCTCTGTAGTCAACTAGTTCCCCACGGATCTATCATACACCTTAAAACGTGGCTTTGGAGTTTAAAATCTTCTCGAGAGTGATGCTTCAACAACGTGTTTTTTCTGGTCATGTTTGCTTGACGTCCATTGTCCCGACAATAAGTGCATGAAGCACTTTTGCATATTACAAAAGTGCACGAAGCAAACTTACAATAATAGGGTGGAGTCTAATCTTCTAGCTGATTATTATTTTGGGTAAAAATTGTACCCAATCCAACTCTATGCGAGGAGGTGATACACTATGTATCTGATATATGCGAGTCAGGTGACCATACTCTTGCATGAGAGTGAATCTTTGGCTTCTATTCTACGTGAGAGGGTGGTTACATTCCAATTTGGAGTACTTCTTGTAGACCAAGCAAAATGTACTCATATTTAGAAGAAATAAATTGATGAGTAAAGATTTTCTAGCTTAACAAAAATAAGTCAATCAGAATCTGACCCAATGATTAAACAAGTTGGGTATGCTCACCTAGCTTTTCAACTAAAACCCCATCTTAATTATTTTTCTTTTTCTTTTTTAAATGTAAATGACAGAACTCACAATTTTACATACAGAAAATCTGCCAGTCCACCCAAATCAGGAGGGTTTTTTTGAGCCACTAGGGGAGATTAATAGATTACTAAAGAGGCTGGAAATCAGTAGACAGTACCCAAACTCATCAAGTTGACACAACACAAGCTTGACCCAATGTAACTTTTGGTAGGTCTAATTTTATTACCCTTAAAAGTTTGAAGGGAATGAGAGAGGAGGGAGTGAAAAGTAGAATAGATACTCATCCTCTGATTTGAATGTTCTAAAGATTAAAAGGGAATGATAGTATATATCCCTCACAGATGTTTGGTTGTAAGGTGGAAAGAATAGGAAATTATAATATATAAGGAATGGACAAATTTACATTCCTTTGTTAAACTCTACACCTAAAAATTAAAATAATAATAATAATAAAGGTAAACTTGAAAGTTGAAAAGTACATAAAAATTCATTAAATTAAAATTCCTTCCCCACTATATGCCCCAAAATATATATATATATATATATATATATATATATCCTTCCCCTCTAAATTCTCCCGGATTTGGGGGAATTTAAAAGTGGTTTGGAGGGATTTTTAACCCTCTAATTCTCCTCAAATCTTATATATATATATATAAAACAAATCCAAATAAGGGAGAATCAAATCTCCATTCCCCATCCAAACATATCCTACGATTAAAAGCTTTCAAATTTTTTATATTCATACAAGACTATACAAAAAAAATTCTTATATATTTATCACATATGCAAATAGGTCTGCAAATGGTGTGGATGCCCCAACGCCTCACAAAGCAAGCCCATTAGGATTGCCACATTAGTTCTAGTGATCATCTAAGGCAGCATGAAATGGTCATGTAACCATGCCGTCGGCAGTTAATAGTTCAATCAGTGTCAAAGCTTCCGGCAGACGAATTCTCCTGCTCATGTACTTTTGAAAGAAGAAAAAAGGAACATCTGCAAAGTTCCTGCTTTTATTTTGGGTCATCTCTTTCTACCGAACAAAGGAATAAAGGGATGGAAAAGAAAGTAAGATAGAAAAAGTTGCAGTTTAGAAGCTTATATTCATGACTGTGATGTGTGACCAACACCATAATTGGTCGTGCCATTTGTTAAGTAGAAGCATGAATAAAGAGATGAATACATTGCCATTACATAACATATATATGAACAAGTACAAATTTTTGCTTCCCCTTTTATTTTAGCAAACCTTATATACAACCCTACTCGTGCACTTCAGTCTACTAGGCAATTATTACTACAAATAAAGAGATCAAGGCTACAATAGTAGGGGTCTTGTTTATTGAGTGATACCTGTTCAAACTTAACATTGACTCCAAGTTCTATTTTCCAGGGTATGCTATCTCTTTCATTACTTCATGGACCTAGCTGCTTCTTTTCTATGCTCCCGCAAACTGAATTAGTTAACAGTTATTACCTCTTTCCATCAGATTCTTCAGTCTTTGCAAACCTTCCACGGATCCTTGGTTGACTGTCAGCAAGAGCCTTCCTGCAAGCGTACTGAAAACAAAGCCAAATTATAAGTTTAATTAATCAGCTCAATGGCTAAATCCGTGCATGGAAAACTAATGGAAAAGATTGTTGAAGTCTTGAAGCCAGGAATATATGTACAAGTGAAAGCATAATGAGGGAGTCTTCTATGGGTTCTCATCTCATTTAATGTTCTTGGCAAAGCAAGTCGTGACTGGGAATTATTGAAGGTGTACATCAGCCAATTAGATAACTTCCTGAGGCCCCAGGAAGTATGAGGGAGTCTTCTATGGGTTCTCATCTCATTTAATGTTCTAGGCAAAGCAAGTCATGACTGGAAATTATTTAAGGTGTAAATCAACCAATCAGATAACTTCCTGAGGCCCCAGGAAGTAATGACAAAGGTCAATTAGTGGCTCTCCTTGTATCAAAATTCAAAGGTCATTATTTTATGCCAAAAGCAAAAATATTCCAAGGCAAGTTTACAAGAGTGGTTTTCTAGACATCACTGATAGCAAACTTCAAAAGAAGAACACACAATTGGATATGCATGAATCCATCTCTTTTGATATGGTGTTTACTTCTTCTCTTGCATATGCAGGGGGATGGCAACAGTTGGACACTGTGCATAGTTTACTTGCAATAAAGTTCTGATTCTATCAACATTTAGTTCACTTTGAAATTTTTAAAAAAATATTAATTGATGAAAATATAACTTATGTACACAATATTTAATATTAAAGTACCTTGATTTTCCTGCCAAAGTTCCTCTTTGTCTTCTTATTCCTATATCTGGAAAGCTTTTCCCTGCGCTCTTCAGTAGTGCAGTTGCTAATTGTTAATGGACGCTCATGAGGAGAAGGAATGAGGCTCATACCATTACCAAGAGCCTGTCATAAAAACTCAGTATCAATGACCCAGCCTCATCCTGTTGAAAATGACCAGAAACATCTAAACATTTCTCAGTCCATAGACTTTGTTACAAAGCCAATGAATACTTGGTGTTCAAATTGCAAGTAAATGGATCTCTAGAATCTGGTGGTCTAAACATTCAAATGAAGAGCAGGGAGGAGGGAATTAAAAGAGAAAAAAAATATAAATATAAAAAATAAAACACTAAAGAGATAATCAACAGGTTGTGATTTAAAGGGCTGATAACATTACTAGACTATGGCTGTATGAATTTATCTGGTTCTCAACTGAAAAAACAACATTGATAAATGTTTGTGAGAAACCTGATGCATTGAAACTTCAGTCACAAGCATTACCTGGTAGTCACGTAGTATTTGTAAATGGTTGTAGATTGTTCTAAAAGGAGGTTAATTGAATTTTTCATAAAGGGGAAATAGGGTTGTCAATTTTGTTTTCAAGCAGCAGGGTCCATCCAGGGGAAGCTGTAGGTTCTATTGATATTAACCCCAGAAAAATATTATATTACATAAGCATACTATATATTAATATCTAAAAAGAGTGGGGCAGAAAAAAGGAGAAGAATATTCTCTTCTTACAGAATATTGGGTGTATTCTAAATTTTTTAATTTATTTTAAAAGCCAAAAAAAAAACCTCATATTGGCAGGCCTCCCAACAGAATATAGTAATTACTTGATTAAGACTCTACAGGAATACTTTTGAGGCACAATTTAAATCAACAGAATGTCTTAAGCACACCCACCAACATTATGCACTTCCAAAGGTGAACAATTTCAGGACAGCAATGATTGCCTTTCATTAGTGGCTTCTAACACCACTAGCATGGTAAAAGCATAAAAAATTACATGCGAGCTCACAAGGCACATACAACCTCTGAATTGATCTTCTTCTTTTTTTTTGGTTAAGTAATCTCTACATTGAGCGTGTGCCTAAAATTTCTAACAAAATGAGTCCAAAGACATCATCCAAAAACCTGTGAATTACTTTATCAGTATTTGAAATAGTAGTGATATAAATGTGATCCTTGGTCAGAAATTACAAAGTCCAACATATTCAACTCAACTAAGCCTTAATCCCAACTATACGAGTCTTAAAACAACTTAAAAAACCCCACAGCAAATAGTTGAAAATTTTAGTTACATGCATCATGTTTTCCCCTTCGCTTTCAATTTATTATTATTACTTTTCTTAACATAATCTCTTCTAGAACCTAATCTATGTAAATAAGTGATGTGTCATTCTTGTAAGAAATCAAAAGTTGTATCCTTCCTCAACCAAGGAAAATAAACATGTCAGAAAACAATGTAAATTAATTAAGTCTGACCTTAATGTCTCCTTCGCTATATGCCCTCCGCATTCCATAAACTGTACCAAAATCCATTCCAGGAAAATCCAGGAAACTTGGTTTCATAGCAGCTCCATGCATCCAGTCCATTGAGCTTAAACATTCTGAGCTGACACTTTTCTGGAATGGTATATCAGGAAATGGTTTGTTTTCTTGAATTCGGTTTTCATCTGCCCTCATAAAAGGAATTTTGGTATCCATCCCATCAGAGAGTGGAGCTTCTATGGCTGCTTTTTCCAAGAGATCCTTCCTGCACTCGTAGAAAACCTCATTCAAAAGCTGCTCATTTCGAAGTGATTCAATGTCTGCAACCTTGAGCCCTTGGCTGGAGATGACATCCTCCCCACAAGATATAATTGACATGGCAGCTGTCATGGGATCAAGGCTCACAACTGGTTCTTCAATGATGGGTTCTGGAGCTTTGAAAAGATCCCCTTCTCCTCCCAAGTCATATTCCAAGATAGTGGAGGCCTGAACCAGGTTGCCCTGCATTACACGAAGGGAAAATAAATTAATAAGTAACAAAGAAAAACTGTTGACTGTGAAACACCTTACTCTTGACACTATTCTCAGACAGGGAGATGTAGTAATGATCAGAGAATATAAAATGCCACACAAATTATTAAACTGTTTCTAGATTCCGGTAGTCATCAGACAAAGTGTAGCAGTATTATTTTTGCAAGTTTTTACCATTTAACAACATGCTTAGACAAGAAAAATCACTTTCTCAAAAAAAAAAAAAAAAAAAAAACAACAACAACAACAACAATTGAGGTTATGCCAGAAGAATCATGTTTACACACAATATTGATCATAAAAATATGCCAGATTTATATTTGGACAGGCAGCTCTAAGCGAATTAAGGTTATGCATTATGCACTTATGCTCAAATTGGTATCCCCAAAATACAAGCGGAAATGATAGCTTTATAATTTCAGATAAAGAACTCAGGGGTTTTAGAGAACAAGCAGCAAGCATGGTTTTCATTCTTTTGAAATTATGTATTTGGTCTAGGAATAAATGGACGTGCTCTTGATATTAAATCAAGTGAGTTTTCCAGAATGGAACTTCCAAAATTGTCAGGCACAAAAGGTCGTTGTTGCAAATTCATCCAAAGCAAGAAAGAAAAAATTAAAAAAGAAACATTTAGAAAAGCTGGCCATATTTATCTTCTCAATTAAATTTTGCAGAAACTGTTATAGTAGTTACTGAAATTTGAACCCAAAATTCCTTCAGACCAGCCAAATTTCCATAAGTAAGCATTTGGATGGAAAGGAAAAACCCCAAAATCAAAAGAACTTTCCCTTCCCAAAACTAAAGTTAATATCTTCACATGCACTTTCCCTATCAAGAAACTCTATCAAGTTGCCTAAAAAACTTATATAAATGGCTAAACCACCAAACCACTTAAAAAGGATACTAAATTTTCCAGGTAATTCATCCACTTTTAGCAAAAGTAAAGATCCACAACAACTTTGTCAAAGGCAATTTTTCTTTCTTTCTCCTTTTCCCAAATTTAGTGTTCACACTAAGCAAAAACCATTGAATAAAAAATAAAGTTAAAGATTATAACTTTTCCCTTACCCTTTACTTTTTATCTCTTTCCACAACAAATAAATAAATAAATAGGGAAAAAAACCTTCTACGCTCACTTTGTTGTCTCCAAGTAAGTGCTGTGAAAAGTAACAAACCCAACAAAGAGTTCACATCAGAAATTTAAGAAAAAATGGAAGAAAGAGTAAAACACACGGAACCATGATTGCGAAAATGTTTTCCATTCATATTCCTTTTCTTTTTCTATCATTTTCCAGATCCAGCATGTAAAGCTAATCCCAGCTGTTTCCAAATGTCTTCAGACAATTTTTGGTAAAAATCAAAGAAAATGAAAGATCTTTTTTTAACCAAATTCGTGTAAACCCAACAGCATAAAACATAAAGATGCCACACTTTTATTACTCACATATTAATATCTTTTTTTTTTTTTTTTTTCAGCTAGCAAATATTAGAGTGGGCCAAAAAGAAAAAACCAAACATAAATCTGTCAAAATTTTACAACTTGAGCTTTGATATCACTGAAACAAAAATTGCTCCATTTGCTTTGTCCCTATTTCTCAGCAAGCAATAAGAAGATAATTCAGAGTACAAAACAACAAAACAAACACTTAAAAGTACACAAATGAACAGTAAAAAACCAAACTTTAGAGCAAATTAGCTCCAAACCAGTTCAAAACCAGACAAACAAATGAAGGTCAAAGAAACCCACAAAGCCAAAACAAAGAGAAATGGAAAAAAAAGAGAGACAGACAGTACCATTGAAGCATTGCACTTCTGGGTTTTACAGTACTCCTCAAGTTGTTGAACTTCCTGAGAGAAATTCTGAAAGTAAGGGAACAAAAGACCAGCCTCAGCATACATTTTCCAACACTTCACACACTTAACTAAGCTTCCAGAGAGACACAACAGGTTTTATAAAGAGAAGAGGTTTTAATTCACTTCCCCCAAGAAAAAACAGAGTGACAGAAGCAGAGCAGTCCTACAGAGAGAAATTGGCAACTTGGGTTGGTATGTTGTTGGGTTCTGATTTTAGGACTATAAAGAGGAGAGAGAATGACATATATATAATAAATTATTGGGTGGTAATTAGAGTCAATTTTATAGTTTTTTGCTTTTTTTTTTAATGTGTGTTGATGTAAGAAAATAGAATAAGGACAAGTTTGGAAAAAGGACATCATTCATCATTTTTATACTGCACTACCCCCACTCCTATGTCTCTTATCATACTATTTTCCTTTTTTTTTTTTTTTTTTAATTTTTGTGATTTTTTTGAAAAAAAATATATTTTTGGTATTATTATTAGCGTCTAAATTTTCTATCCCACTTTTTCTGCTCCACTCTATACTTTATCAATAAAAACTTATTAAATACTACCATTATTGATTTATTAATACTATCATTATTAATTAATTGTAATATTTAATTTATCAGATAAATATATAGTCAATTTTTATTGGTAAAATATAAAGTATAAGAGAAAAAGTGAGACAAAATATTTGAACTCCTATTATTATAATGCAATTTGCAATGGACTAACAGGTGAATTGTACCAAGCCAGAATCTGTGGACATGTTTGTGGGCTGGACAGAGATTATCAGAGATAGGTGTATATTGGTCCAGGATAATAGACCCACTTTCATTGGGGGCGCGTGGGCACACTTTTTCTTTTGTTTTTTTGTTCTTTTTGTAAAACTTCTTTTGTTTTTAGATATCAAATAGTGCAATCAGCAATTAGTAATTCAGAATCAAAGTAAGAATTAGTACTAAAGAGAGCATTAGTGCCTTCTCAAAAAAAAAACAAGTAAGTATTGTTTTCCAAAAAAAAAAAAAAAGTAAGTATTAGGGCCTTTGGATTTAGTGGGCTAGTGAGAGAGTAGAGTAAAACAAAGTATAATAGAGTTCGATCAAAATTAATGCAGTAACAAAGTTTTCCTCTAAAGTTGTTTACCAAAAAAAAAAAAATGTTTTCCTCTAAAGTCTAAACAAATTTGGAAAAATCTCTTCCGATCTATACGGAGTAGTTTATTATTTATAAGAATAGATAAAGGTTTTTTCTAAACCAAATTGGGGGAATTTCTTCTAAATATTAGATGACGATTTATAAAATCATTCATACATACATGATGCATTTAATAATTTAAAACATTTAAACAAATCAAATGATTATTTAATAATCTAATTTGTCTAGTTAAAATTTGAATGTCTCTAACTCAACAATTTGTCCACATTGAATTGGCCCATGATTACGCAAAATACATGCTAGATACACTACTTGTCCAAATATTATTAATTCACTATAGCTTACCGATTGGTTTTTTTCCTCTATAGTCCTTGTGTGTGATCTTTAAACGTGAAGGGTATGACATTGTTGGTGATGAAGTCGCAATGTTGGGGTGGTGCAATCTCCATTTCACGGTGTCATACACTATGACCTTCAACAAAAGGAACTTCTTAAATTAAAATTTTACTAAAGTTATTATCAATTTGTCCCTTACGTTTCAAAATTTTCATTTTTATCCTTCATGAAAATGAAAAATTTGAAATGTAAAGGGCCTAACAGAAAATTAAGGGTCAAAAAATGAAAATTTTGAAACATAAAATGCCAAACAAATAACTAAATCAAATATGAAGGACCAAATGAAAATTTTGAAAGGTAAATGGCCACATGGAAACAGCCCCGAACTTTAAATGTCAAAAGTGTATTTTAGTCTTAAAGTTTGATTAAACAATTGGTTATATAAAAAAATATTAATGCACTGACTTTTTTCCTCTCAAAATCTCTTACTTTTAATTAAATGAAATTTAGACTCTTTATTTTTAATAGGATAAATTACAAATTACACCCTTAAAATTTGAAGGTATTTAGATTTTACTTCTTGAAGTTTTAGAGTGTTTGGATTTTACATCCTAACATTTTAGAATTTGGATTTTACCTCCTAAATTTTAGGGGTGTTTGAATTTTACTTCATAAGTTTGGGAGTATTTGAATTTTACAACTTAAAGTTTCAAAATTTTTGAGAGTGTAAAATTCAAATTCTAAAACATCAGGATGTAAAACCTAAACACCCCAAAACTTTAGAAGGTAAATTTCAAATTTTAAAATTTCAAGGTATAAAATTCAAATACCCTCAAATTTTAGAGGTATAATTTACAATTGACCCAATAAAATATTAAAAACAATGTATTAGTTGTCAAGATTCTTGCAACTTCTTACTCTCCTTTATGAGAAGAATTTAAGTTCAATCTCTCTTCAACATTGTTGTAATTATCGAATTATTAAATATTTATATATATATATATATATATAATTTAATATTCAGATCAAACGTTCTATTCTCCAATGTTTTTGGAGAAAAACAAATCGCAATTTTTTTTTTTTTTTGGGAAAACAAATCGTAACTTGGTCATGGACTATATTAATATTATGGTCCACTTTTGTCGGGTTTTTTTTTTTTGGTTAGACTAGCATACTGCTAGAATAATAAAATTCAAGGTCAAGTTCACACTTCACAAGCATATTTAATTTAATCTGTTTTATTCATATTAAAATTAAAAATCTGAATGCAAGTTCTCTTTTTTTTTTTGGAAAAATGTACTAGACTAATGCAAGTTCTCTTTTGAATTGTCTTGACTCTTTTTTTTGGGGGGAAGAATAGCAGGAATATTTTAATTATCACTGCTGATTCATGCAACTGTAATCTAATCATCTTAACGTATATGCTTCTGTGCTATTAACCCTCTTATTGATAACATTCTTATGTTTTTTCAAGGTTTTGGCATAGAAGATAGTTTTCTGTAATTTTTTTTTTAAGAATTGCTTTTTTATTTTAACATTTCAAATTTATTTGTTTATGTATAAAATTTTAAAATCTCATTTTTTTAAGGTATAATTGTATTTTTGTCAAATTTTAACAAACAAATAAGTTTTAAAAAGCTAATCCAAAAACACACTAAATCTAATCCATAAACTCATGATTTATGTATAGTTTTTAAAGAAAAAAAATTCTTAAAATTTAAACTTTTATATATGACAATATGGAGGGTATAAAGAAATAAAGTAATTTAACCATGGATTTAAAAACATATTTAATCGAAAGTTATTAAAAAGTGTAATATTAACCAAATATAACTTGAACCTTACATTTTATTTACTCATTTGTTTGGGAAGGGGTGTCAAAGAAAAGTCCTCTAAAGGATGACATGGATGAAACCATTAAAAAAAAATGAAAATTTCACAATCCAATTAGTAAGTATAAGAATAACTTCACAAATGGTAGAAAACTAGAATGTCATTAACTATTATAAGTAGAGATCAACAACAATTTTGATAAGGGTTGGACAACCTATCAAGATGTGCATGGCATGCATGGCGCAGCAAAATGTAGTAATCATGTATATTTTCAGGATAACTTTTTTTCTATGTACTATATATAAAACAAGAAGAAGAAAAAAAAAAAACAATAAGACCAAATAGAACTCTAGCTCCTAGGGACCTAAAGGGCCAAGACTTGAAAGAAAGTTGAACCACCAATTAGGGTTGCAATTTTTATCATAAGTACCAATAGTTTCATGTCCACTAAACATGGTAAAGTCTCCCTCAGGTAATGTCCAATATTCCACTAGTTATTACCTAAAATTATTAGCATTTGAATTAGGTTTGCAGAGACAGAATAAAATATATTAATTTTTTCCTAATTCAATTATCATAAGTTACATTAATCAAGGATGCTATTATAACGCATTGAAAGATAATAAAAAAAGGACAAAAAAACTCCTATTACGTATAACTCAAAAGAAGAATAGAAGTACAAAAAGAATGGATGAAGAACAATTTATCAACAATGTCGTTGGGAACCATATAATTATCCCTTAACCCTTAGTTCATAACTTCAATAGCTTCTTTTTTTTCTTTTCTTTTCTTTTCTTTTGCCTAATAAGTTAAAAATAGATCTATCAATGAGCCGATTTTTTGATTGATTTGTGACTCTGAAAATATTTTTTTATTGATATTATCATTATTACTATCATCTTAATTATCAAGATCGTTGTTATGCAATGACCAATGAGCAGTAATTACTAATTACAGGTAAATCTTAGATGATAGCGAAACCCGTCATGTTATATAATTTCATACTGACTTTTATTAATAATCTGCAGTTAACTAAGAATTGTTCTGTGATGTTTCTCAAAAAAAGAAAAAAAAAGAATTGTTCTGTGATGATCAGAATCACTTGTAATTACATAATTGTTGCAAAATAATTAAGCAGATCTTGAAGCTATTGTGTCACTGCCTTCTCACATTTACTTCTATTTTCAAATTTTATTGGACCACTGGTTATCTATATATACATATACATACATATAAGCATCGGGAACAACTAATTCGTGGGAAATTATTGTGTATTCCCAGAGTACCATAAATGCGTACTCCCTCTTCTTATATGAATGGTGAGTCCCACTAATTAAATTCATGGTAGGACCTACCACTCATGTGAAAGGAGAGACTACGCATTTATGGTACTTTGAGAGTATCTAATAATTTTCCCTAATTCATGATATAATTCTTTATTAATATGACATTTATTAAATTTATATTTATTAATATCTTTTTTTTATTTTTTTATATAAGATAAAATTTCTACTTTAGCCTAATTTAAGTGTATATGTGTGTGAAGCTCCCTCCTGGAGACTTGAACCCTAGCCCTTGCCCCCCACACCCCACAAGCATTTATACTTGTAAAGTGACCACTGTACTAAGGGTGTGCGGTGATATTTATTAATATCTTAGAAGTCACATGATTGAATCATAGCACTTAATATGCATTTAGTAAGTTTGTTGGTTTTTTTTTTTTTTTTGGCTAATTCTTTAGTTGAGGGAGAGGGAATTTGAACCCTGAATTTTTTTGTTAGAAACATTAAGAGGTGTTAACTAGTTTAGCTATAAGATTCTTGGCAACTGTTGGAATATTTAGGTATAAGTAATTAATGTAGTTTATTAGGTAGTGAAGTCTTGCACCCCAAACCCATTGGCTTAAACTTTTGGGTAAACCCTATATGACACACACACATGTACACACACACAAAGATATATATATATATATATGTGTGTGTGTGTGTGTGTGTGTGTATTATAAGAAAGACTCATTTTAGCTCTATACATGGTTACGTAAGGGTTTAGCTGGTGGTGAATTAAGGCGGCTGTGCATGTTGGTGACTCCTATTGGTGATGGAAATGGACGACACTTGGATTCTTGTTAGAAGGCTCACGAGTGAAGGGAGAGATTTTTTGGAATATTCAAGCAGTGTAGCTGTTAGGGTTAGTTAAATAGTGAAGCTTCACATTAGATATTAATAACAAGAATGCGTTGTTAATAATATAGTTGAGCCCAAACTATTGACTTAAGGTTTTGGATAAAGTGATGTCTCTATATATTATATTAATACTCAATTAAAGTCTCTCCAGGGTGTTATCCCTCCAATGGTAACGCATTATGAAATTGCATTTTTTTCAAAGAATAGCTTCTTTAAATTTCACTTTTTTGTTTTAGTTACAATTTTTTCAAATAAGCTAATTTTCAATAGTTGAAAAATAAGTTGTACAAAAAAAAAAAAACACTTAATATTTTTTATTAAATTAATAGTTTGAAAATCACATAGGTAAATTACAAGTTTTCTTTACTTTTAATGCAGGCTTAATTTATCGTTAGTCGGATGTAATTTACAACTCAATCCATCAACTCTTGTCTCGTGTATAATTTTAAAAAAAAATTTTGAAATATAAACATTTAATAAATGCATATTTTCTAAATATGAAGAATATACAAAGAAATAATGTAAGCCAATAGTGAAGTTGTCATAAAATACATTGAATAAAAAAAATATTAAGTGGTATAAAATTGACAAAAATTAGTGCAACTTTAACCTAACACCTTTTATAGATATATTTTAAAAATCAATTAGTAGGTTTTGCAATTAAATATAAAAGGTAAAAAGAACTGTCTAAAGCAAGTACTAAAACCTCAACTAAGCATTGCCTTAGCCATAATGGTTTGCCGACTAGATCATAGAAAATTATTATATAAAAAAACAAATGACGTCTTATTCAAAGGCCTAATCAGATTTGCTGGTTTCTACTTAAGAACATGTTATGGTTGAGCTGGTTTTGATTCTGAAAATATCTCGATAAGATTTATCTGGCTTCGTACCAAATAAGCTTTTAAAGATAGTTAATTATTTTGAGTTAAAGAAATATTTAACTATGTGTAACTTTGATATATAATATAGTTTAATTAAAGAATTTTTTATATTTTGAAAGGTCCCCCCTAACCCCTTGTCGAATTGTACTAGCTTCAATATGAAACTACCAAAAATGCGTCACCATAGGTGTATGCCAATATATATATAAATAAAAATAAGATCTTATTAATTTTGTTTTTCCTTGAAAAGAACAAGAACAAGAAAGAAAGAAAGTATAGAAAATATATTATTAGCTGTAAAAGGAAGGAAGAAAGATAGATTCTGTATTCCAATTTGATCAAATTATTCAAATTCTCTTTCTATGTGGTGAGGTCTATTCCTCCACAACCCATATTGCAATTTGGATTTTAGAAACAATATTTTTAAGTGTCAACCTAACTTTTGTCCCTTTCTCAGACTCAAAAGCATTAGAGAGAATAAGTATTTCATGAAATGAAATGGGAAAGGAGGATGAGTTGAAACTTTAGTTCTTTCGTAAGCAAAGTGCAAGAAGAGTTTTCACTGTTCCAGTCTCCTAGATCCCAGAATAAAGGGCATATTGAAAGACTTTTTGTTTTTGTTTTCCTCTCTTTTAAAAGAGTAAAAGTATAGTTATCCACTGGGGAATTTACAATATGTATGCATTAGGCTTCAAAATTATGCAATCAACACCTAAGTTTGAGATAGTTTACTCACTAATATGATAATTTAGACACTAATTTGGGTGAAGATTACAAAATAGTCTTGAATTGAGGTATTTGATGGTAAAATTCTGTAATTTAAGGCTTGTAATTTAGAAAAATGCTATATTTTCACAACACTTTCACAGGTGGTCAAAAAAGTAATTTCAAATGTGTGTTTCACTTAGTACCAATAAAAACTTACTACTGATAATTTGTTGTGAAATTATTATGGATGTAGCACTTCTCCATGATTTAAGATAGATAATTGGATTTTATTAAAAAATAACTATAAAACCCAAACTATATTATTAGTTAGACAAGGTTTGAAACAAATTTTATTTCTAACAAATCGAGTCCAGAAGACTCGATTTTGCTCTGAAAAAATCAAGTGTGAGACACTCGATTTCTAAGTGAGAATGGAAATCGAGTGTAAGACATTCGATTTCTAAATGCAAATTCACTGGGCAAAATCGAGTGCAGAGAACTCAAATTGTTAGAAACTAAATATGTTTTAAACCTTGCCTAACTAATAATATAGTTTGAGTTTTATAGTTATTTTTTAATAAAATCCTAGATAGTTACAGTTAATTTTCTTTTGAATTTTGATTGATCTTTGTAATAATAATTACAAAGATCTTAAATTATGATTGTAACTATCTATGGCTATCCAAGATAAGGCTATGGCTATCCATAGCCTTGTCTTGGATAGCCTATGGATAGCCATAGCCTTGTCTTTCCTACTAATATTGATTCACTTTTTTTCATTTTGACTAGAAATGTTAATGTTTGGTTCCACTAAGAACAGAGGGTTTTCTGTTTTCATTATCTGTTTTTTGTGGGCCCACCACCAAAAATATGTTTGGTGTGCTTTTTATTCACCGTTTTCAAATACAAGATCCAAAAATTTTGAGTTTGAGAAAAGAAAATGAAAACAAAATTTTGGCATTATTTAATTTAGAAAAATGAGTTCAATCTTCAATGTACATTCTCGTAATACAAAATGGAAAACAGCATGCATGTCTTGTCTCACTCAAAGTGAGAAAAGTGGTTTTTTTTTTTTTTTTTTTTTTTTTTTTAATAATTTTTTTTTTAAAAGAACCAAGTGCCAAGAGTACCAATGTTTTTTGTTCTCAAAACATGTTTTTAAAACCGTGTGCCAAACTAGTTTTAGATTCAGAAAATTAATGCATGTTTTCAGAACTAAAAAAAAAAAAAAAAACGAGTAGAACAAACTGGCCAGTTTGTTCTACTCGTTTTTTTTTTTTTTTTTTTTTCATTTACTTATGAGCTAATGTTAGTCATTTGCTACAAAAGAAATACAGGTGATGAAGACAAAGGAATTTTTTTTTTTTTAGTATTTCAATTGGCTATGTAGTTAAAGGAATCGCATATATCTACAAATAGAAATATTTCTGTGTCTTTTTATTGCTAGTATGCAATATTTCTTCAAACTTTTTACTTTTCAAAGGAGAAAAAAAAATAGTGGCAAGAATAAAAAAGAAAAGGTTGAGTTGTTTTCTTATTATTAAAGCTAATCCTAGTCTTTTCTAACCCAAAAAAAAAAAAAAAAAAAAAAGGCTAATCCTAGTCACTTGTTTTCTCGCCGTCGGTCCAGAAAAGAGGCTAGTTAATTCAGTTCTTGAAGACGAGTACCACTTATGTGGTAAGTTTGAAAATGTTAATTTGCCGCAGTTGCTAAAAACATACGAGTCGTTCAAGAATAGTTTCAATCTCATTGACGTGTATATAAATTTCACATTTTCCCTTTTTCTATATATGAACTAAATATTACAATCAAATATTTATTTATTTTTGTACTCATTTGCATCATTTGCAAGAATATATATATATGTGTGTGTGTGTGTCTTTTAAGTTTTAATTCTTAATATATAAAAATTATTCAAAGAAAAAGATATTCAACGGCAAGAATGAAAAGAAACAATTTAATTATTTTCTCTATCTTGTTGTAATCCTCATTTGAGAACCAAATAGCAATACAAAAATGAAAATTTTATAAATTTGACGTATTCCCCCCTTTTTTTTTTCTATATGTGAACTAAATATTATTTTAAAACTTTTTTGGAATAAAAGATGGTTCCCTCTTTTTTGCTTGACAAAATTTTCTCCAAACAGTCCTTTGATTTATTGTGTGGCTATTCATATAACTAAGTGTATTTTAGTTTCATGGCCAATTAAATAATTTAAATAAAATTAGGAGATTAAAATTTTAAAGTATATGTGAATTATGAAATATGTATGGATTCTTAACAAAAAAAATATGCTTATTAAATAAGAAATGTGATGTCAAGAGTTTTGTAATTCAATTAGTTGGCATCTCATGGTGTTTCCAACAAAATAGATAAATAAATAAGTTACGCTATTAAATATGACTTTAAAAATAATAAAAATAAATATGAGTATTGTAAGGACTCAAATTGAATTGGACCTAAACAATCAAATTTGTAGAATGTAGGTAGAAGGGCTAAGCACCAGCAAAGCAAACAATGGTCGACGCGAAATTCATAGGAATAATAATAAAGGAATTTGACTAAGTGTTTGGTGAGGATAATAACAATGACTTTGGCTAAGTGTTTGTGAAGAAAGTTCGTTCTTGGCACAGTCCGAGGATCCCTTTTTCATTTCTCTTCCTGGGTCCTCTCTTTCTCCCTTTGGCGCTGGGGGTTCTATCTATTATATAGTTTTGTTTAGTTGATCTCTGCCGTCCACTTGTCGGTCATCTGAACTTTATGTCTGAGGACTCGTCCTATTAGTCACTTTTGCAGGCTTTCTGTTAGTTGGAGTAACCAAAGTTGTACTGTTCACTGGTCAATTCACCATTAATGCGGCTAGAGTGTTGGTGGCATGCATTTAATGAGCGAGTGACAGCTTTCGTCCTTCAACGTCACCTCGCCGAGGACGTGGGCATCCTCAGCGAGGTCCCTTGACGACCTGGGCCTCGTCTGCTTATTCTCGGATTCTACCTCTCCTTCGCATGGACTTTGGGCTCGATGTGGAGTGGGCCGGGGTTGCTAAATATTTGGGGCCCCATAAGTATTAAATAAGTTAGTTGATTAAAGTTTAAAATATGACTATTAAAAATAATTTAAATGAATATTAAGTATTAAATAAGTTACTTGATAAAAATTTAAAAGTATACGTGAATGGTCATTTTTGCCATATGATATAATGGTTCCAAACCCAATATTCAAGAGCAAAATTTTGTCTCTTTCGGTGGAGGATTTGGGAATTACATAATTAAGTTTTGACTTCTAAGTGAATGTGAACGCAAAACTTAAATAGGAAGACCCACTATGAGATTTCCTTTGATAAATATAGTTTAAAAGTAATTATTAAGGTCAATTAGCTTTCAAGCTTGAAGTATGAGGAAGAAGAATATGGGGTTGGGCTGTAAAGTAAGGAAAAAAAAGTGTCAAAGAATTTCAACCAAAAACAAAAAAGAGTATATGCCCCTACTTTAAGTAATGAGAACTAAGTGAGGTATGCCCCCCCTTTTTTCTTTTGAGTAAATGAGGAGTTGAAGTATATACACGTCGGGGATGGTTTACACAAGAGGTACACAAAACCTTAAAAATTCCCACATTAGGAAAAAAAAGAAAATGTAAAAGTGAAGGCTCTATGAGAATCTCCATTGAAGAGTTAAAGGTACACACAAACACAAAGTTCAATTTTTTGAGTTGTCTATGTCAATGGGAAAATAAATACAAAATAGATTGATGCCCGTTAGTCATCTACATGTGGCGCACTAAGGTCACAACACTTGGCGGCCGAATTTCTTTGTAGTAGACTTAGAGCAGACAAAGAATGTACAAAAAATTGTCTTTGTTTTTGCCAATTTTATCATGGGAAATCATTGAGGCTGTGTGCCACATTTGTGGGTCGGCATGGTGGTTTAATTCTTTTTGGCCAGTAATGAAGGAATATGTGAATCATTGCTAATGATTTTTCACTGTTTTGAGGGTATCAAACTATCACATACAATACAAAACATGATACAATTTACATTATAACTCGAATTTGAGAATAATCCAATTTTGCACTTAGTTTTATTTGACTTTGTTGAAAGCATCAAACACAGAGTAAAATTTTGTTAATGGAGGAGAGATTAAGTGTATTTAGTCATTGCTTTGCAAGCTTTGCATCTAAATGACTTTTTATGACCCCATTCCTTTTCTTGAGGGAAAAACAAATGGTATGTAACTACGTGCTCTTGCCCATACCTCTTTGTCCCAATAGATTTCTCTAACTTTAAATGATTATAATCACTATGTGTTTTATAATGTTGCAAAACAAAAGGGTTCTGACAATATTTGTAGGCTGCTTTGAAGTTATGGTTATAGGGAGAGATTTGGAGTTTTTGACTAGACCAAAAAGAAGAAGAAAAAAAAAAAAAAAAAAGGTACAACATGAGATTTTTAAAGTGGAGTATGTCATGACGACTTAGGGGCTGTTTGGGTTTTTTTTTTTTCATCACTCATCACTTATCACTTAAAATACCCTAATTTCCTATATCCACCCATTTGGCACACTTTACTCAGCTTCTCATCACTCAATTTTTCTACTTTTTTATGGGACCCATACCTGTAAAGTGGTCAGACCTTCTGTTAAGCCTACCCGTGAAAACCACTCCTTTCTCTTTTCTAATTTCCCCTTCACCCCTTCACCCTGTTACTCTCCCAAAACATAACCCCAAACCCATAAAAATTTCAGAAACTCCCTCACTCGTCAGGACCGTCACCAGTGAACAACACTCATTTTTCTCTGACGTGTACGGTGGCGCAATCTCCTTCGTTGTGACCCAACGACATCGACAACCTTTGAAGAAACGTGACTCACTCGCTCGGACCTGCGGCACCGATCTCCACCCAGCTCCACTTGTTCTCCCTCGACATGTAGCAGCGGTGCTGGTAGAAGCAAGAATTTGAGTCGTCCCCCTCCATCTCTTTCTTCTTTGCCTTAAGGTTCTAGTATTTATGCAGAGTGTGAAGGCTTTGCTTGGTTGCTGACAAAATGTAGGAAAACATAGGGGTTTTGAAGGATTTCATTAGGCGTAGTATTGTTCTGTGTTGTCAAATTGTTTGGGAATGAAACTAGCATACAACATTAGGCTTAATTTTCTCGCCCCCACCTCGCACTCTTTACTCCTGTTTTCTAGGGAACCAAATGAAGAGCTGGGGTTTTAATTCTTGTTTCAAGTGTTCCATGATTTTGGATTTTGCTTTCTTTTTTTCTTTTTTTCTTTTTTGTTGTTGTTGTTGTTACTATTATCGTATTCTGATTATAGATGTAACATTTTCCTTTTGGTGTATCAATTAATTTGATTTTAAAAAAAAAAATTAATGGGTTTTTAGTTTTTATCAGTTTTATTTCAGTAAGTTTACAAATATATTGTATTCTTTCTGTGTTTGGACTTATGGTGTGAAGAAACAAGAAAGTGGAGTGAAAGTAGTGAATTGAGATCAGAGCCGTTGGGGAATCATCAAAAGAAGTGCTAGACATGACTTGTCTCTGGCCGTGAGTCCCATGAATGATGAATGTGTGTTTAATTACGAAAATGTCATTGAAACAGAGTTTTGAAAATTGAAAACACCTAAAATGTGTTTTCAGTTTCCATAACTCATCACTTAAAAATTAGAGAATTGAATGATGGAAACAAAAGCCAAACATACTTTTCAGCAGTGGGTTCCACCATTTTTGAGTTATGGGTGATAGAAACAGAATTATAAGCGATGGAAACACAAAAACCAAACAGCCCCTTAGTTTGCATGGTGTGAAAATTAAATGAGATTGTAAAAAATGTTGGTGTTGATCATCTACAATAATGGGATCTCACTCCTTTTTTTTTTTAATATTTATTGATCATATAACTTGTATATTGGAATAATCTAAATCATTTGTAAACCATATAAATAGGTGTCATCTAAACCATTGTTATTGATTCCGTTCCGTTCCGGCCGGAACGGCCGGAATTTTTCGTACCGGTATGCAAACCGGTACCGGAATACCCACGTTCCACCTCGAGTCAAATTCCGGGCCATTCCGGTCATTTCGATAAATTCCGGCCAATTTCGGCCGAGATGCAAATTTCAGCCGGTATCGGATTTGGCCTATTATTAAAAAAAAAAAAAAAGAAAAAGAAAAAAGAAAAAAGAAAGAGTAAAGGTCCAATGGGTGCTAGAAGTTCTTGGGAGTTCTTTTGATGATGAATTTGATCATTCTCTCATGGATGATGATGAGGAGGAGGAGTAAATTTTGTATTTTTTGATATTTAGTTATTGTCTTGTAAATCTTCTTATTGTGTGATGTTAAATTGATATTTAAAACTTAAGAGTTAAGACTAAATGATTTGTATTATTTGATATTTAGTTATTTATTTATTAGAATTGACAATTTTATGTTCAACAAGAATATATATAAATAATTTTTTAAGAACCCCGAAACATCCTGAAACGGTACGCCGAAATCGGCCGGTACCGAAATATTCCATTTCACTGGACAAACCTAAACGGGGTCCGAAACAGTATTAATAACAATGATCTAAACTTTAGTTCTAATTAGTGAACTCTAAGATATTCTTATTTACCATGCAATAAAGACAAACCAATAAAACCCTTATATCAATGTTAACGAATACAAACTATTTCACAAATTTTTATACTCGAGAAGAAAACTGAGTTCTAACTTAACCCATTCAACGCATTGATCGGTTGTCACCACACCGATGTCATATAGTTTCTTTCTTTCCTTTTTATAGGTATTTATCTTCGAGTCAATCGTGCAATGAGTTATATAGTGACTATCTAACAAATGAATGCAACAAAAATTCTAAGTACCAAATAAGGGTATGGGAATTCTTAATTCCAAATTCGATTTCCACGATCCTAATTTTTTTCTTGAATTCTAAGAACTTTTGGCCAAGAGAAGAGTTCAAAATTGGCAATGGGTGAGAGAGGTAGACAAGGTGAAAGTGATAGGTCATTACAAAAAAATAAAAAATAAATAAAAACAGCTGGAGTGGATTGTCTTGTAGTGCTTTTGTCTTTCTAGACGAATTGCAATTGGAATTGCTTTGGTTTAATGGGTCCCTCTTGCACCCCAATTTTTGGCCCAAACTTGAAGACACTTTTTGGATTCCTTTTGATGTAAAAAATGAAATGATGCGTGAGGCTGAAGGGTTTGAGAGTGGTGTTTAAACAAGTTTGACATTGACAAAAAGTAAGTGCACTCTCCTATCCCAAGTCATTGTAAACAGTGAACTGGAAAACCATATTGCTAGCTACCTATAAGTATATGAACAATGAAATCAACTTTCTGAATTTTTGTAGTCTTACTTTTACCATAATTGAAAAAAAAAAAGAAAAAAGAAGAAGGAATTTTGTAGTCTTGGAATAAATTTTGATGTTTAGTTTACGTGTGCCTGTCATAATCAATATTCTAATTCCATTACATAACTTTAACCATAGTAAGAGAAGCAGGAAATTCTTTGTTTTTTAGTCAAAGTCGGTAGTATCAGTACCTGCTTTCACATGTACTCTACTTTTTTTTTCTTTTTTTCTTTTTTTTGCTTTCACATGTACTATACAGTCGGTAAATATTTGACAGCATATGAATTTGTAATTACCAAGGTGGGTGAAATATGTAAATTTAAACTGATTTTGTGTAGAGAGTTAGTGTGAGTTTGGATTGCGCGTTCAGTGTGCATTTTTACATTTGGCATTTGAAGTGGGATCCACGGGCATTGTGCACTGTGCATGTTTCAGCCCTTCACAAGGTAAGTTGCTTTTTGTTTTTTTTTTTTGTTTTTGGTCTCATAGTATTATTTGTGGATCACCAAACTTAACAAAACGCAAATTTTTAAGTAAATTTAGATCCTATAACACTATATACATATTTAAAATTTATTTTGTTACAGAAAGTTTTTAGTTTTCATCAAATAAGCGATATCTAAACAGATCCTTATTCAAGAAAATTTAACAAATTCTTCCAGGTAAAGGAACTCTTGTGACCCAACTCCTAATCAATTTTAAAAAAAAAAAGTTTTTATTTTTCAATTCTTAATTTTAAGAAGTCCATATAATCACTTAAATTTATGAGTTTATTTATTTATTTTTATATTACTGGCATAACATTTTGTTATTTTCAGCTCTTTTTTGAAAGGATCTAGGAGTGGAATTCAGCCACTGCAGTATTATTATTATTGTTATTCGGTCAAAAGGGCTGATAAATTAACTAAACAACAATAAAAATAAGTCTATTACGAACAGTTGCTACCTTATTAAGAGCAAACAAGTTAACAACCACAAACGGTAGGCTGTCAAATTAAACAAAAAATACAAGATAGATTAGAGCCTAACTTAGCCAATGTATCAACATATTTGATTAGCCTCTTTATAAATATGCTCAATCCGACTCTTGGGGATTATGAGTCATTTATTGTCATTTTCATCTCTTTGAAAATAAAGAAAATAAACCCACAAAAAATAAACCACAATAGCAACTTTTTACCAAATCCTGAAAACGACAAAAAAGACCTGAAAATGACTGACTCCTACACTTCACTGTGAGAAAATGAACGCCGAGCACTCTCACTGTTTGTCTGCACTACAAAAAAACTGAAATTCTATAAAATTATAAACTTCTTTAACCTTTTGCACGCCAATGACAACTCTTTTTATCACAGTATTGCAAGTTTTGATTAGTTACCTTCTCAAAAAAAAAAAAAAAAAAAAAAAAGTCACAAAATTAAGAGGGTAAAAAGGGGAGTCGAACGGTTCATAATTGTTCATTTCATTTTTTTTACTTGATTAACTTAATTTTTCATTTTTCATGTATAGTAAACATCACAACTAAAATTTTTTTGTCCTTTCGTAAAATTGTTAGAAATTTGCATTTCTTGGCCTCACACGCTTTCGTTGTCTATATAAAAGGAACAATGACTCGTTTGTACACTTCGATATTTTTATTGACGTGTGATGTTGTAGAGAACAATGCACAAAGCAACATTTCTCTCCATTTTCTCATTAATTTCATTAGAGCATCTAGGTTTGGATACTTTGTGTTTTGTTTTAATAAGAAACACCACCGTTCAAGTCTCAGTGATGTTCTGTTCACGAGAAAATTTGATTTTCAACAAAAATCTATACTAATAATTAATAAACAATTATAGTAGAAATTATATTATCTGAGTTAGAATGATTTTGGTTTATAAATTTATAAAAACCAAATTTACTAACCTTGAATTATTACAATTTTTATATAATTTCTACTACGAAAGTACGTAATTCTATTATCAATAAATTACACATACTAATTTGATATTTACAATCATACACAACTCAATATCAAGTCTTTACACACACACATATAAATATTGTTAGTATACGTTGTGATGGATGATCACACCATAATATGGTGCACCCTCATATTCACTGTTATCCCATATTTAGTGGATGGAATTGCTTCACTAATGTATCAATAGGAATAATTTATTAATTAATATTAATTAGTTATTGATAGAAAGGTTGTGTCTTTTAGATAAAACTTATATATTGGTGAAGGGATATATCTCTTACCAAGATATATGAGTGAGTCTATAAATACTAATACCCCTCATTTGTGTCTCAACGATTTAATTGTGAGTATGGAGCTTGATATATGTATAACATCAAGCCCCATATTTACAAGTAACTTCAAGAACGAATTATTTTCTTTAAGCTTTGTCTCATTTAATAGTTCAGCCCAAATTTGAGCTTGAGCTTAACTTAATTGCTAAATAAATAAAAACAAATAAACTTTTTCCTGAGTCGAGCATGCATAAAATGTTTATAAATAAGCTAGGATCATTAACATTCCTACACAATATGCATTTCATCATTTGTAAAGCAATCACTAATATCTCTGTCCCAATATATAATAAATTTAGTTAGAAAGAAGAAGTATAAATCTGGTAAAAAAAAAAAAAAAAAAAAAAACCAAACATAAAGTTACTGGTAAATTATCTTCTTCTTCTTCTTCCTTTTTTATTTTTTTTTTATTTTTTATTTTTTAAAATAATTGTTATTTGTTATTTTTTATTCCCTGCCAACCTTTCTAGAAAACTAACCATCTAGGTTAGAATATGTATTCTTTCCCCTTTCTCCTTCAACTTGGTGGTGATAACATTAAAATAAATAGTGTAAAGTATTTGCTTTGGGTTTTATAGATTTTTTTTTTTTTTTGCCATAATTTAATAGTTTGGAGAACTGAGATTTAATCTTAAACATCATCATTAGAAATATCAAAAGGTACCAGTTGAACTATAAACATTAATATCAGGAGAAGTTTTTCATGGGAAGTAATGATATAAAATATTGAAAGATTACCTTAACCCAAGGCATAAATTAAAATAAGATTTTTTTGATAGATAAGTTTTAACGTGGTAATATTATATCAACCACTTACTACACAATACACACTGCTCATTTAATAAAACACACTGCCCAAACTTAAATAATTCAATACATGGTTGGTACAAGATATTTAGAAAGAATAATCAAAACAGTTTATGATATTTTTAAAATTATCACACATATCCAGAAGATTGGTAAGTAATTAAGAAAAAAGAGCAGTGCATATATCAAAATTACCTTCTATAAAAAAAGTATAAAATAATATTATTAATTTTTATAATTTGTAACTATATAAATAATCCTTTATAGCGTGGACACCAAAGAAAATTTCTTTTTTCTCCAAAACATTTTTGTACTAGTATAAATTAATTGATAAAATATCATTTTCATAGTAATATGAGAAGTGGAACAAAATGACATCTGTCACCTTCGAAAAAGTCCAAGTGACAAAATATTGTAATGCCAAATGATACCTTATCTCGCGCATGCAGGTCCGTGCATAGGACAGCATGTCACAATAACAGTTTGACTAATGACATGCCCAAACAAAGTCTCAAAGATCATATATATTAATCCATTTATATTGGCGGTATAATGTTAAGGATATTACAAATTTTACCATACGAAGCTTTCACACTAATGTTTCATCAATCACAAAAAATTCAAACATTAATTATAAAATGGTTGATGATATATCAGTTTCTAAAACTATGTTGAAAATCTTTTAGAGCAATGCTACCAACAAAAAAAAAAAAAAATCATAACATTTTGCACAATAGTTGAGTTCAATGAGTTGGCAAGATTTTATTAGTTTTTATTTAAACTCATCACTAATATAATTATTTTACCTGCTACTAACAGTTTGTTACATCAACTAGGCGTTGAATTTTTTGTATTTGTAGACTTTCTTAAATTTTTATGAAGTTATTTTAAGATAACAATCAATTTCATTTTTTTTATAATTGTTTTATATGGTAGATTGTAATTAACTGTCTGTCACTTTTACATAAACTCGTTATTTTTTTTTTTTCTATTCACAATCAGTCACACCAAGTTGTTGCGAAAATGAGTATAAAATTAATTGTGATTCTATAATTTTTCATATCCCTAGATCCATGTTGACAACAACATGGCAAGGTGGATATATCAATGTAAAAAAGGCATGCCACTTGTCATTGAATTTGAGTATAACACCAAGTACAGGTGGATAACCACCTGCCTTGGGCCAAAAACCCTGTATATGTCGAGTCCATGTCCAACTAAAGCCATTGAATGTTGAGCCTAAGCCTTGTCCTTGTTCGTGAATGCAATGCTTTTGGTTTGTTATTGTATATTAATTGTTGTACTGCAAAGAATTGGGGCACTTGGGACAATCTGTAGTGATCTGTACTACATATATATTAAATAAAATAAAATAAAAAAGTTACTTTTTAAAAATTGAACAAAAATAGTCTTTGTTTTTACTCTAAATTTTTACTATATATTTATATTTATGAACACAAGGTCATATAGGTTTCTCAATGTAAGTGGTTTGGTTATACTATGGAGTCCAGTCCACATATTATGACAACGACCAAAGGATGAAAAGGGCTAATAAAACTTAAAATATGTATATAAAATCATATGTACAAAGGGATTAATATCATAATAAGATGGTTACAACTTTCTATCTCTACCATCTTATTCATGTGATCTTTAAAGATAATTTTATAGTTTAAAGAATTGAATAGAAATAGAACACTAAAAGTATGAAAAATATATGAGTTTTTTGGTAAACTTGAAGTGGTGGATCTGATAAAATTGGGTTGGAAAGTGATTTTCATACTATAAGATAAACAAAGGGATATGGTAAAAAAATCAAAAGAAAAAGAAATAGAGAGTTTTTTTGTGAAAGTACCGCCGCAGAATCTGTGTCGGCCAAACTATTTTTTAGAAAATTTTTACTAGAGCTTGGACAAAGACCCAAGGAAATATTATTCATTGATGTTATTTTAGATTATTTTCTTATAATAAAAAAATAATGTGTCCATTTCGCAAAAATTATTTATTTTAAACTAATGCTGTCAAAGAATGGAAAAAAAATTATAATGTAATTAAACAAAAAAAGGTTATCGAAACATGATAGGTCATACAGTACTTTGCTTTGTTTAATTCTCCACTGAGTCACTTGCATTTTTTGGGACAGTGATGGACGATTTTATGATATTAAGATATGATTATTGATGTGACTTCCATTTTTTTCGACAAATAAAACAATGATTTCATAAATGAAAAAAGAAAAGAAAAGAGAGAGACAAGAATGAAAGCCTAATGATAATTCTTCGTTCTTCTTTTTAATCATTATTATTATCATTATTATTATTATTATAATAATAAAAAATCTTCCCTCCAAAAAAAAAAAGTTTCTTCGGGTGAAGATTAACAAAACGAAGTCCCTTCAAACTATAGGAGAAATGCTATAAACCAATTTTAGAGTATGCTAAAGCATTTTGTTTACTTTATTCTTTTTTGAAAATTGAAGTGAATGCACATAAATGAGGCATTCTTCCATGCTCCAAGCATAAGCATTCCCATTCGGTTATGCAAATTTCTTTTATTTTGCACCATCGAAAAGTTATTGTTTCTTCTTAAAAAAAAAAAAAATTATTGTTTCTATTTTACATAATCATTTAACAATCATTTTATATAATATTCGTCATTTTATAATACAACATATTGAAATAATAAAAAATAAGAGTGGAAAGAGCGAGAGAGGGAGAATAAACTTCAAGACCTATCTATCTCAAGTATGAAATAATGCTACGAACACAATAATTTTCACCATATTTTTTACAACAGTTGAGTTGACAAATTTTTTATTACTAGTTTTCATATAAGCCCATCGTATCTGTTCACAATAACAACTCATCTCCTCGACTATTGTGAAGTTTTTTTGTGACGAATTTGTTGATTCATTTTCAATCTCACCCCTCAACCAAAACCCAATAAGGTACTAATGGACACGGTGGAAATGAGCTCTACTATATTCTCAATAAATAAAATTGGAATTCTTCTAATTTTAGAACTGTAAAATTATAAAGACAAATTATTTCTTTAAAATATGTCTTCCAATTTACTGCGTGATAATTTATAAAACTATTTATATATATTATTTAAATAAGTAACATAATTTCCATATATAATGCTTGATATGCCAAACTTAATGTCTTTTCACTTATGATGAGTTCAAATTTCAAAATTTTTTTTATGTTCATGCTCATGAGCCGAATGTAATCTTGAGTGACCAAAATGATGTTCAATATTTTCAACATAAGTTCCATATTTTTATAATCCCTAGGCCCACCCCAAAAAAAAAACAATGAACTCTTGAGTGACCAAAATGATGATTTTTTTTTTTTTTTTTTTTTTTGAGAGCAAAATGATGATTGTTGGTCACATAGTTTGTCATCTTGTTATCTACTTTATCATAGATAAAATTTGTTTAAAATTCTGAAAACAACTATTTTATTGATTTGCTATGGATTTGTTTTTTCAAGATTAATATGAAAGCCCCCCCAATTTAAACAATTATATTTTTGAAATTATTGAAGCAGGAAAATTTCTGCTCAAAGCTTTCTCGGCCTTATATTATGTTATGTTAGCTTTTCTTTGCATCGAAGCATCAACATATTTCATATTCATCATTTTTAAGATAGTTAATTATTTTATGAAAAATTTCAAATTCATGATGAAGACACATGAGAAAAGTCAAGGTCTAAAAAGTTTTCCTTTTTCTGAAAAAAAGTAATAAATAAATAAATAAACTAAGTTAGTCTATAGGTTGATAATAATTGATATGAATTGATGCATTTCAAGACGTCCCAAGAAGACCTGACAATTACATTTACGTTTTTTAAGCTAGTGACAATAACATTTCTGTTGATAACAAAGAAAGCAATGGCATTCGATGACAAGAAAAAATAATGTTATCACTCATCAACATCTACTCATTAAATATTTTTCATAAAGAGCTCTCTCTCCTGTATTGTTTGGTATATTTAATAAAATCCAATTTTTTTTAACAAAACACCGTGTGAGAAATATGTGATTATATGATTAAATTTACTATATTTCAATAGTTTAAATTTTTGGAAGAATCACCACCACACATTTTTGGCGCAATGGTCACTCTACAAGTATAAATGTTTGTGAGGTGTGGGGGGAGGGGGGAAGGCCGGAATTCAAGTTTCCAGGAGGGAGTTTCATACACATATATATACCCTTAGATTATGTTAGAATAGAATTTCTATTTTATATAAAAAGAAAAAAAAACTTTTAGAATAATCGGTAATTTAATACATCATTTCACCCATTGTCGTTTACATAAAAAGGTACAAGTTTCTAAAATTATGCTCATTAATTTAAAATTTAATGAAAATAGGTTTTTAATTTTAATTTTTTTACATGGATAATTGAAAGTGGGAAGATTTGAATTATAAATGCTCTATATTTCTATTGAAAACACCAACCCGTTGAGTTATAAGACTCTTAGTAGATATTGTCTTTTTAGATAAAATAAATGATATATTATAAAATTTATTTATTAAATTTTATAAGAAGACTTTAATCTAGAACATCTTAAAATGAAATAGAGGATTAATTGTATACTACTATATTTTTTAAAAGAAAAAGAATGTCCAACAAAATATCTAGTCTTTGCTTGAATATATATATATATATACACACACATAACATATTCATAGTTTGTTTGGATACCGCTTATTATTGAAAACTAAAAACTGAAAATATTATAGTAAAATAATTTTTAAATGTGTGAATAGTACCGTGGGATCCACTTTTAATAAAAATTTTGTTGAAAAGAGTATTTATAAATCCCGTAAACAGTGCATGGGACCCATTGATTTGGACGCAAACACAGCTAAAAAATAATTTCAACTCTATCCAAACGTTAACTCAGACTTAAATGGCATTTATTATATTAACCAACAAAGGACTGTGTTTGGTCCATTTGGAGACTGAATTTTTAAATCTTTTTTTTTTTTAAGGCATCTTATACTAAAGTTCCACCAATACAAAATCAATTTATGTCAATGGAGTACATGGTGCGATAGTGAAAGCAACATCATTACATGTACTACAATAGAGCCCTTCAGATGCATGTAGAAAGTAAAAGCTTAAAGCCCTCTTGATTCTGACGTTTGGAGCTAATTAAAATTAGCTTTACATAAAATTATCCTTGATATCACTTTTATTTTGTACTAATCCCATTACCTCATGATAAAAATTATGAAAAAAAAAAAAAAGATATTACCAAAACTTATTGCTTGGTTTTTGATTGAGATTTAACTATTTAAGTTCATCTCTCAAGGCTAAAGAAATTGTAAGAGTCTAGAACAAACTGATAAAAAAAGTATTCATTTTCTTGGGTTGGGCTAAATGGACCTGCCCCACAATAAGACAATAGGTGGTGGAACCCAAACCGAGCCCACAACCTTTTTACGGAAAAGAGCATGTGAGAGTGACATACGTGTCATGTACGCACGTGTCACAAAGTGATGGCATTATGTACAAAAGATTGAAGTGAAAGTGTAAATGTTTCTCGCTTTCATATTTATTTGTCCCATTGTTATTGGGATTCCCACTTAGGAAACACTCTCGGCTACACTACAATTTTTACACACGCAACACACGATGTGGCCATTTCCTCCTTTGCCATTTTCATAGACATTTTGTATTGCTAGTAACACAAATGGGTAATGGCCATTTTAGAAACACCTTGGACAGTATTGCCTGTAATGCCTATTTTGATCAGCTGCAAATTATTTTTTTAGACATGTACAGTCATTTCGTCTCACACATTCCAGTACACCACTAAATTGAGTATCCAATTATGATTTTTAAAGATTTTGAGTCTATTTAACCACTTCAATAATACTATCTTCAGAAAATTGAATAAGACTTGATGACACTTGCCACTAGTTTAATATGAGTCAGAGAAAGTGTGAAGTAAAAGAAGAAACAAAAGGAACAAATTTATACCTAACCTCAACACTATCCTTGCTTAGATGTCTAACACTTCAAACTAAGTATTTCTTTAGATATCTTAAGTCAGTTTAATATTTTATTCAGTGCATGAGCAAATTCTCGAAACTTTATGATAGTCCCTTGACAAAGACACATCCATAATGACTATGCAGGTAGGGCTATCCCTCAACATGTTAAACAGTGGCTAAATTTAGGCCGCATATTAGGCTTTGGAAACATCCCGAACAAATTTGTATTATATGATTGAATTGCAAAATAGTCATTTTTGCAATTTTATTCTCTAAATTTTAAGGTGCTAGAGGTGACAATGGAATGGGGTAAGCTGAATCGTAGATGTCCCATCCCACTTTTGTCCCCCTGAAATCGGAGCAAGGAGAATCGATGCTTAGATGGGTTCAAGACGAAACAGAACAAAAGCCATTTCCCCATCCTTTTGAAAGAGTCTACCATTGGTAAATAAGAGAGAAGGAAAAGGGTCAAATTTTTTTTTTTTTTTGGTGAAAAGGAAAGCTTTATAAACTTGCACTGTAGCACAATATAAAACTAGCGAGAGGCAAAGGATTAAATTTTTATATTGTAAATAATTTATATATGTTAACAATTGTGGGGAAAAAAGAAAACCGCATGAGACAAGACAGTCAAATTTGGGAGAGGATATCGCATAAAATGCTTCCATGGAGAGAGAGGATATCCAATGAGACATCTCATAGCATGTAGAACCCACATTGAATCAATCAACACATGCTATGAGAAAAAAAGATCTTACAATTCTCTCAGACCCTACCAGCTTCATGAAGCTTCTCCACAATATTAATTTCACGGATTTGGGATATTTATTTTACTATTTCCTAACAAAAATAATGTTATGACTTGTTTGAATGATTGACATCAGGGAAGAGTGGGCCTTAGAGAGCATAATGTTATGACTTGTTTGAATGATTGACATTAAAGAAGAGTGGGCCTTAGAGCATTTGCATCCGCAACTTCCATTCTATAATATTTTATCATTTCAAAAAGCTACTTGATTAATTATACCATACCATTTTACAACACAACCAATATCCCAACTTTTATTTTCCTATTCTACTCATTAAAATAATATATATTAACAACTAAAATAATATAATATATAATTTTTTTGTTATTGCTACAGTGATCTTTTGAAGTTAAAATATATTATAATTTTTACAATTGTGTTACAGTGTCATCCTACATTTAGGATGGCTTATAGCACAATTGCAAAAATATTTGCAATTCTTAAATTTTACAAGTCCGGCTATTAGACTCTTTTTGTGCCTTGATGCAAAATTTCCCCTACATTTCCCATTTACAATTGCCAATGGGAATGCTCTTAGGAGGCTCAAAATTCAATGGCATCTTTTTTGCAAATGATTCCAGGAAACTAAAAACTTGGGCTTGATTTTGTTGCAATAGTTACTTCACAAGTTCAAGATTTCAGGAAAGAACTTCACACATATATACATTTAGGTTAGACTAGACTAAAATTTTTATATTGTGAAAAGAAAAAAAAAAATTGGCCCTGATTTTGTTTAGATGGAAAATGTTTTACCACAAACATATTGGAAAGCACAGTGATGACACTATTAGCCAAGGACTTAGTTTGCAGCTCTGCGCGTGACCCAATTCTAACATGAAGATCCCATTTCAGGACAAGAAACACGAAGTATCCATAGAATACTCAGGATTAATTTCACGGATTTGGAATATTTATTTTACCGTTTCCGAACAAAAATAATGTTATGATTTGTTTGGATGATTGACATCAGGGATGAATGAGCCTAAGGAGGCTCAAAATTCAATAGCATCTTTTTTATTAACAATTCTGAGAAACTAAAAACTTGGGCTTAATTTTGTCGCGATAGTCACTTCACAAGTATAAATACTTGTGAGGTGCAAAAATCAATGACCAAGATTCAAGTATCTAAGAAGAAGCTTCACACACATCTATATTTAGATTAGACTAGAGTAAAATTTTTATCTTGTAAAAAAAAAAAAAAACCCTTGGGCTTGATTTTGTTTTGATGGAAAATGTTTGTAAACAAAAATATTGGAAAGCACAGTGATGACACTATTAGCCAAGGAATTGATTTGCAGCTCTGCGCGCGACCCAATTCTAACATGAAGATCCCTGACTACAAGTTCAGGACAGGAAACATGAAGTATCCATAGAAGACTCAGGAAAAAAAACCACCACAAACACTACAATTTTACTATTTTTCATCTTGTAAAATATCATCTGAATCCATAGTTTAGCCAACAGGTCATATGAACAGAATCAACCATTCTAACCCTCAGGAACCAGAGGATTAAAGGGGGAGAAAAAGTTCCAACAAAATATTAAAATGAGAGCCAGGTTGAGTTATAGCTGCCAACAAGGATCAACAGAATTCATCCCATTTAGGCTAACTTTGCCCTCGAAAAGTCCATCTCCGGATGCTGCAGGAAATCAAAGATTAATTATCAGGAGATTTTACCAATTACTTTCATGATGGGGGAATTTAACAATCAAAAGCTCAAGTATTTACCTCAGCCATGAATTTCTTCAGAATCTCCTGTTTCTGCAACTCATCACTACTTGGGAGCCCCATGGTCTTCTGCCTCTGATCAAACTGTACAATAAGTGCAAGAAACTCAAGTCATTAACCAATTATTCATAGCAAAACAGAAAGACATGAACCAGAACATTTGCTGATGAAGGACAAAAAATAGAGATAAAGAATGTCAAAGCAAGATCTAATAACGCAGCAACAGAACACAGGCTCTATCTTACATGCTAGCTAGATTCTGAGAACACACTGTGAGAGAGAGAGAGAGATAGAGAGCAAACAGAAGACCTAGACAGAAACTTGGGGGAAAAAAACCTTAGATCTTCACTGTGAACAAGAGAGACTAGAGCTACATTTATGAATGCGGCCCTAAAAAATAATCCGGAACCTCAATATGAAAAAACCATGGGGATATTACTGCAAGCAACTAAGGCTAGATTAGAGCATGGAGTCTGAGTTCACACATGGAGAGGATGGGCAAGATGGGTAAATTGGCAACCAAAGTGTAGAGCATAAAATACAGCATCAATGATTTACCATCATCTTTTCAACAGTCTGCCTTGTTTCTGGATCCAGGTCTGATAGTTTGCTGGACTCAGGTTCGACCTTCTGAGTATCGATTTCAGGATCACCTTTCACAATAGATTTCCACCACTCCATTTTGTCGTGCTTGGTTAAAAGAATAGAGATGGCACTCTGATCCTCTGTAAAATGGCAAATTTATTGGTACATATATAATGAGCAACTCAGAAACTTTATTGATGGATCTTGACAAAAAAACAGCTAGAACATCACACACCCAAACCATGTACAGATACTCACACATGCACATATGCAAACAATTTACACATAATTGACAATTATTTTTATTGGTAAGTTACACATGCACCCAGTTGGTCTTGAACCCGCAGACTCAACCTCCACCAAGCTCTTACAAGGGAATGAATTGCCAATTGAGCTAGATCACATTGGCAAATTGATATGAGTATTGTACACACATACCTTGCGTGAACTAGTCAGAAATTTCCTCTAATTTTTGGCATCCAAGCATTTAATCAGCTTCTATTTTTTTTTTTTGAGTATAAAAAAACAAATGTAAAGTTCCATTAGTTCATGCAGGTAGTCATATTATAACATACCTATGCTCCAGTAACAATCATCAGGCTTGACAGGCCGAAAAAGCTCCCCCTACAAGTAGTTTAAGTACATGAGCCATGGCAAAAAAAACAGTCCAATATTAGAAATAAAGAGACAATATATTGTACACAAGTTTTAACACCTAAAAAATAAGCCTACAAGCAGACTTACATCAATTATTGGAGGCTGGCCCTTGAGTCCAACTTTCAGATGGTTCTTTTTTATCTCGCATACAACAGACCTTGATTTAGTTCCAGTTGGCACTGGGACATTTAAAGTGACCTCTTCAAGGGTCTGTGTCCAGGAATAGTTCTCCAGATCAAGGCCATTGCCTACATTTGGAACTGCACAGACATACGAAAACACAAAAGGTTAAATGAACATATAGACATTTATTATGATTAAAAGATACAACAAATGTAGAAGAGATCACTCATTATAGATAGTCTGGAGTTTGGCATGAAAGCCACCACGATTTAAACAACCAATTTAACAGTTTTATATATTATATGCTTGGTAACCAATAAATCTCAAAGTTCTCCCTTTTTTAAAGCTATGTGTGTGTGTGTGTGTGGAAAGTGACCTGAAGATGACAGGGTACAGACTCAACATAGAAATATTAAAGGATTTATGCAATTTGGTCTTACGGCATAAGTTGTGCTTATCTTGGAAGGGATATATAATCTAATATCAAGGTCAAACTTTCAACAGATACATCATAATTTCAATCACTTGGAAAGAATTCCAAAATTGAAACAATTCAGCCAAACTCCACACATTAGAAACAGTTATCATAATTTAGATTCCTATAACCTACATCTTCAAACAGCTACAAAACAAATCATAACACAACACCCCTCTTCAGTCTTCACATAATAGCTTCAAAGATTAACTCCTCTCTTTTTTCCTTGCTCGCAAATTTCTCACAGGTCACAACCAAGCAAACCACAAAATAAGTAGGGCAAAATGTAGGTACAATTACTTAGGTATAGTACATAAGGTTCTCCATTTAAATAAACACATAATTGTATTGGACAATGAAACACAAACAGTGTTAAATTCAATGCTGCTATGTGTACTTATATTTGACCCAAATAAGTATATCACCAATATGGACAAAATACAAAACCTCAAAAAACAAAGACAAAAGAAATGAACTTTCTATACTTTCTTCTTCCTTTAGTTCCTTAGCAACCATACATACCACAACACAACATTCCATCAATAAAACCGTCATCATTAAGGAACCCCAAAGCGCAAATCAATGTAATCAAAGGCGCCCGGAAGCAAAAGGCGCCTCCAAGCACAAGGTCCCTACATTGTGTGAGGAAGCAATATCTAAGTGGTTGCAATAAAATATACAAAGATATATTTTGAAAAGCACACACATCCTCATCCCAATCATTATCAAAACTGTCCTTCACACTAAAAATGACATATTTTTGTAACTCTTTCATGGAAATGAAAGAAACAATCTACAATGTAAACAATAGAAACACAATCAAACACCATATTATATTTACAACAAACACAATTCTCAAATTCCTATCTTCTAAAAACAACCAAACAAATCACATACTCTAATAAACAGAGTTAAAGAAAAAAATTTTCCGAACAACCAAACAAATCAGATACATTTTACACACAAACATTCAAGAAAAAAAATCAGAGATTTGAAATTCATGACTCTTTCTCACATACACACAAAAATCATCAATCAAACAAAATACAACAATAATAACTAGGGCAAAAATGAGAGATAGAGAAAGAGAGAGATTGTGAATGAACAATTGAGTACCTCTCTTAGAGTCACTCTTACTCTTCTCCTCAGTCTTCTCCACCACCTTAGAACTAGGATCCTCCTTCGCAACCACCTTAGGCTCCTCCTTCACAACTGCCTTCTTCTTCTTCTTCTCTTCCTCCGCCGCCGCCGCCGCCGCAGCAGCAGCAGCCACCTCCGCAGCCTTCCTCTTCTTCCTCTTCTCCTTCGCGGCCTTCACCGCCGCGGCGATCTCCTTCTCCGCCGTATCTCTCTCGAGAAAATCGCTCTCTTCGCCGAGAAAGTCCAAGACTTTCTCCACAAAACCTAGCGGACTCGACGGGTCGAGGCTAGCACTAAACGACACCGTCTTCTTCTTCGTCGTCGTCGTCGACGATGTCGAAGAAGTCGAAGGCTTCGTCTCTTTTTGCTCTTCTTCGAAATCTGAGATTATGGCCATTGGTCACACAGAAAATGAGTGAGCTGGAAGTGAGTCAACTCGGTGCTCGGAATCGGCAAGGTTTTGAGTTTGCTTCGACAGAGGGGTTTTAGATTTGAGTCTCGGACTTTAGGAAGACTCAGATAAATACATGTCGTTTCGAAATCTTTAGAGAAAGTTCCAGAAACTTTTTATTTTGCTGAAAAACCCCTCATACTTTTGAAATTTCAATTTCTTTCTGTTCTTACTTGGTTAATGCAAGTTAACTTGGATAATTTCATTGAGAATAAACTATATTCTATTTCATTCTTTTTTTTTTTTAAGAGAGTTTTTAGCTTATAACGTTCGCTCATGATTACAGCTATTTATCATCAAACCAAAATACCAATCGGTTTTTTATGTAAGCAGAGATTGAACTCAAAATTTCTAATTCAACTATTAAAGACTCGTACATTCCATTTCATTAACAAGCGAAAGAATCTACAAGCCACATGTCTCTCTCCCAAGCTTCCCACATAGCATAAAGGAGGTAGTTTTATAAAATAAAAAAATAAAAAAGTAAGGGAGTAATTATTATGAAAAATGTTATAATCACAATATGTTTATAACAAATTTGCATATTGTTAATGGTTCTAATTTAAATCCACTATTAAATTTTTTTTGTTCCTATTAAGAGCAGTCAATAACAACTTGTCATTTAAGATTTTTTTTTTTTTTTTTTTAAATCAACTTGTCATTTAAAATTTGTTGTAAAAGTGTTAGCATTTCTTAATTATTATACTTAAAAACAAGGGAATGGGGAGAAACAATTTTAGCTAGAGCATAAGCTACAACATCACATTCTTTTTTAACCCAACAAAAACAACAATTAGCAAAATAAGTCTTGAGTTCCACATTATTTGATAGCAAAAAGTCTTTGCATTCTAGTGACAATTCTGGAAATCACCATTTAGTACATCAAATCAGAGTTTAGCATTTCCTTCGATCACAATATCTTGGAATTTTTTTCTCATTAGCAAGTTTGATAGCCTGTACGATGATCTCGAATGGGCTAACAATTTTGGCAAGATTCACCTCATGAACATTGTTGTGAAGGACCTCATTTGTCAAATCCCATATGGATTCTAAGGTGTAGGCTATTTTAAGTGAGGTGTGGTCATTTGGATAGGGTTGCCTAGTATGTGGTGTCAAGGTTTGGGGATTTAGGACAAAGTTTATAATATCTTTAGGGCTATTGATTTGAAGGGTATCAGTTCTAAAATTCCAATAACAGCCAAACTTGTGGAGTTGTGGGCTAAAGGACGGCATCAGATTGTACATCTCCCTAAAACTTCCTGCTGTGATCTTTGAACTTGACGCAAAGCTTATTGTAGATCTGTTACAGAAGGAGGAAGGCCGGCCACCTGAATTGTATAGGTGCCTTAATTAGCGATTGTAAGATCGGATTGAGGGAAATTCCAATGCTTCAAATTCATCATTGTTACTGTGAGGCAAATAAGTGTGTTGATGCCCTTGCTAGATGGAGAGCTCTGCTCTCTCAAGATTTTGTGGTTTTATTAGAACCCCCCACGGATGTGTCCTTGTTACTTAGTTTAGACTTTACTGAGGTGTCCTATGAGCGTTTTGTTCCTCTTTGTAATTCTGTTCCTTAGTTTTTAATGCAAGTTCCTTTTCTACCCAAAAAAAAAAAAAAAAAAAAATTACAGCCAAACCATATAGCTCTAGCTATTTTGCAGTGGAAGAACAAATGTGAGACTGTTTCTGTGCTATACTTGCAAAGAGCACAATTAGCATGATGAGGAGGTTTTGGTGGGGCCAGCGAGGTCAAGAGTCTAAGATTGCTTGGGTGAGCTGGAGGAAGTTATGTTTTTCTAAGCTTAAGGGTGGGATGGGCTTCAGAAATCTCCAAGCGTTCAATCTTGCCATGCTTGCAAAGCAAGGTTGGAGGCTCCTTGAGAATCCAAACTCATTAGTAGCTCGAATATATAGAGCTAAATACTATCCCCATGGTGATGTTTTTAATGCTGGTTTGGGGTCTAGTCCATCTTTTACTTGGAGAAGCATAAGGCAGGGGCTTGAAGTTGTGAAGAGAGGAACGCGTTGGAGAGTTGGTAACGGAAGATTGATACATATTTGGGAAGACAAATGGCTACCTACTCCTACGACGTATAAGGTTGTTTCTCCTCCTCCCCAAAATTTTGATAATTTTCCCATGGTCTCAACTCTTATCGATCATGATTCTAGAAGATGGAAAGTAGATATTGTGAAGTCTCTTTTCTTGCCTTTTGAAGCAAGATTGATTCTTAATATCCCTATTAGCTATAATCTTCCGGAGGATAAAATTATTTGGGTTGGAAATAATAGGGGTGTCTTCACAGTCAAAAGTGCATATTATATTGCGCTTAATTTTGTTGAATCATCCGAGGAAGGGGAATGTTCTTATAAGGACCCAAGAGAGCTGTTATGGAGGAAGTTATGGCATTTACAAATTCCATCAAAGATTAAAATCTTTGCTTGGAGGGCTTGCATTGATGCCCTTCCAACAATGATGAATTTGCAGAAAAGAGGCATTAAGACTTGTGATTTATGCCCTTGCTGTGGAACTAAGTCAGAGACTACTTTCCATTCTATTATAGATTGTGAAGTGGCTAGAAGAGTTTGGGTTAAGTGGGAAGCAAGCTATGTGGAAGGCTGGCAGGGGCTTGTGGACATCTCTGATGTAGCGTTGGATGTCTTGAGGAATGATACCAATTGTGATTTGGAGACTTTCTTTGGGGTTGCTTGGGCTGTTTGGTATAATAGGAATCAAGTAACTTTTGAAGCAAAATGCCAAATGCCGGATCAGATATGGAGGTTCGCTTGGAGTTATCTACAAGATTATAAAGGTGCTTTGGCGACTTTGAAGATAAACCCAGCAAAGAAGAATGATAAGTGGACTCCTCCTCCACCGGGAGTTTTTAAAATCAACGTTGATGGGGCGACATCTGTGGATGGTCGAAACTCTAGTGTTGGTGCTATCATACGTTATTCAAGCGGTGTAGTTATTGCAGCTTGTGGCAAATATTTGCAAGGTCAGTTTTCAGTTTCAGAGGTGGAAGCTCTTGCTGTGGAATCTGGAATTTTGCTTGCCCAAGGTATGAAGCTTCCCCAGATTATTGTAGAATCGGATGCCTTATTTGTTGTTAGTAGTATTAATGGGAAGTTCATTGACGGCAGTATTGGCCATCTGTTTAAAGGCATCATTGCCTTGCTGAACTCCTTTACTAGCTGGAAAGTCAATCATGTGAACCGGGTTTTCAATAGATGTGCTCATGAGTTAGCTCAATTGGCAAGAAGGAATGGAGTCTCGCAGGAATGGATAGGAGCTCTTCCTGAGGTTGTGCAGGAAATTGTCCAAGCTGAATGTATTAATTAGTTCCTATCTTCTCTGTTTCTTTCTGTTCTGTTTCCTTTTCACTGCCTGTTTTCTTGTTCAGGCTTTGTATCAAAAAAAAAAAAAAAAAAAAACAAAGAGCACAATTAGTGTTAGCAATACCTACTATTATGTGGTGCAGATTTTTCTTTGTACACAGCATATTTGCTCTGATTCTCTATAAGAGCATTTTCAACAGTAGATAAGCCCATTTTGCTGACGGGGTCTATAACCACTTTAGCTTTCTTGAAAATTTTTTTTTTTTTTGTGAAAACACTATTTTAGTTCCTATATTTTAGTGTCACGGTTAATTTGATTCTTACATTTTTGTAATAATCAATTTGGTCCTTGATATTTTCAAATTGCAGGCAATTTAGTTCCTATCTTTAACTCACTAACAAAAATGACTTACGTGGCAAATAGTGTAAGCAGTTGGCAAAATTGATGCTGACATGAATTAAAAAATAATATTAAAATTTTTTAACTAACATTAAAAAAATACCAACTCACCATTTTAATAACTTCAAAATTCCACATTAAAAAAAAAAAAAACAAAGAAATGTCACAACTCTGAAAATAAAATGAATCTAAAAAACTAAACTGGGGATTTTCTTTCATTTTGCAATCCAATCACACCCAAAGATCCAAATATTTGCAAAACCCTTTCAAGTTCACTCCTCACCAACACTGCCACTCCAGGCAGTGGCTCATTCTCCCTCTTTGATCTACCCAGACAACTCTGACCAGAGACACTAAGCTCCACCTCTCACAGCCATAAGCCACCACCGAAGTAACCTCCTCACTCTTTCTCTCGACCACACTCTTTCTCTTCTTTCTTCTCACCACGAGTAACCCAAGGCAAGAACACCCATCTTCACCCCTTCGCCGTTGACCCCCACCGCCATGATCGGAGGTGAATCTTATTTATTCCACCTCAAGTGCCGTGATTTCTTGGGTTCTCCACTGTTGTGATTGGGGTTTTTTATTGGGTTTAATTTATGGGTTTAAGATGGTGCGTGTAAACAACTAAATTTCTTGAGCTTCTCGTGGAATTTCATTGTATTTTTGAGCTTCAGCTTCGTGAATTGTGGGTGGGTTTGTATCCTGTAATTATTGAGTTGTTGTGGATGAGTGAATATGGGAATGTATGCACTGTGAGTTTATGAAGTCTAAGCTTGTGTGTATTGATGGACTGTTGGGGTCTTCGCAGATTTTGGATGTGTGTTTGGATTGCAAGAAAATGAAAGAAAATCATCAGTTTTAGATTCATTTTGTTTTCAGAGATGTGGGGTTCTTTTGTTTTTTCTGACGTAGCATTTTGTAATTATAAAAATGATGAGTTGGCATTTTTTTTTTTAATGTTAATAAAAAAATGTTAATATTATTTTTTAAATCATGTCAGCATCAAGTTTGCTCACTGAGTATACCGTTTGATGACAATAATTAAATTGTTGATTATTTATATAGTTGCATAACTTTTAAATAGAGCACCAAATCTCTTATAATTTCACATAGTAGGATTTTTGTGTTTAGACAAGTTTTAGTCATAACTTTTGTGCATTTTGTATTTTTAGTTAATAGTAACTTAGTAAGGGCGTGAATTGAAAGATTTAAAATTTTATGGTTTAAATTAAAACTTCTAAAATTTATAGTTTAACTTGAAATCACCCCAAATTATGTAGTAATTATGTAATTTACACAAGTATTTAATAAAAAGTATCTATTTTGCGTTATTATCTTTTTTTTTTTTTTTTTTCACCACGTGTTAGTCATGCAAAAGAGTCTTGGTGTTATAGACTTATAGTTACAACACTTATGTTGGACTTGTTTTCGTTCCATACCAACTTATCCTGGGCCTCCACATTCCCCAACTGAAACTTTAGCACATCTTCCATTGACTGTGGTAGGAACCATGAGTTGACCTTTGCCCTATCCCACTGATTGGTGTGAGGGTCTATAAAATCATTTACCTTTAGTGACAAGTCAACACCTTCTCGGAACTTTGGGGGGTGTGGGAGCCACTTATGGCTTTGAATGCCAACTGTTCGCTCGTCCCCAATACTCCATATCGATCCCTCTCTTAGCAGCTCCCTGGCACAGAGTAGGCTACGCCACACGTAAGAGGGGTTGCACCCCAGCTCTGCCTCCATGAATGAGCATATGGGGAAGTATCTTGCTTTGTAGACTCTGTAGAAAAGAGAGTGAGTCCTGTGAATCAACCTCCACGCTTGTTTCGCCAACATTGCAAGGTTAAACGCGTGAATGTCTCGGAACCCTATTCCTCCTCTATCTTTTGGAGTACACAGCCTAGCCCAGTTTATCCAATGAATTTTCCGTTCATTACGGGTCCAAAGGGAAAGGAAAGCAGATACACTAGTCACAGGGGGAGCAAAAACCAGCAGCAATGGGCAATAAAAATCAACGGAAAAATTATGAGCTTAACCCAGTCAACAATAGATCAGATCCGATCAAGCCTAACCATGATTTGGGGGTGGTTCGATCCGAAACAAATGGAGGCATGGAGCCACATTTTTCCTCTTACTCCCAAGAGCAAGAAAAAGGGGTTCCTTCACTTGACAGACAAGGCCTGGCTGAATTGGGAAAACCCCTGGTGGAGATTCCCAATGGACATCCCATCAAGGGAGGAAGGAAGAATTTTGGGGTGGAGAGCGTTGTCACCAAATTCGCTGAAGCAAATTTTGCCAAACTTAAACCTGCTGGAGGGAATACAAACAAAGAAAATGTTAGGGAAGCCGATCTCAGCAACAAGTTTGATGGGGTGTTTGGAAGCCATCACTCTAATCCAAATATGTGGGGAAAGCCTCCTAACCAATCTTCTAATAACATCCAGGGAGGAACCGTTAGGGATTATGGAGCATGCGATATGCTTGTCAAAGACCGAAGGGTTGGCATTAGCCAGCATGAGGAAATTGAGTTGGGAATTGCTGAATCAAGCAAGGAACCAATTTCAAATCAGTAAGGATTCGGAACTTTTTCCTCCAATATCAATGAATATTATATGCTGGAATTGAAGAGGGGATTTGAACCCCCATTTCAAACCCACACTAAACAACCTTATCAGCAAGCACAACTCACCAATGGTAATCATAACTGAAACCCGGATTGGAGGAAACCAAGCTAAGGATATCACTGATATGCTGCCGTTTGACGGAGCAATTCACACAGACACCATTGGCTACGCCGATGGTCTGTGGCTACTGTGGAAGTCTGAAGAGGTGGAAGTCACTCAACTGGCTAAAACTGAGCAGGAAATCCATGTCATTATTAAGGTACGGTCCTCTGATCTTTCCTGGGTTTTAACTTGCATTTATGCTAGTCCTAGATTTGTAGAGTGTAAATTGTTATGGGGCAATCTCTCTAATGTTGCTTCTCTGCATTCGCTATCTTGGGTGATGTTGGGTGACTTTAATGAATTACTCTCTAGTAATGATAAGAGTGGTGGCAATACGGTGAATATGAGTAGAGCTCTCCTTTTCAAAGATTGTTTGGATTCTTGTGGTATGATAGATTTGGGGTTTCATGGAGCCCTGTACACTTGGGTAAATAAACAGGAGGTTGGCTATTTTATTCAGGAATGGTTAGGCAGAGCCTTTGCTAATTGTGCTTGGTCCAATTTGTACCCGGAAGCAAATGTGAGACATCTAACCAAGACTCACTCTGATCACTGCCCAATCCTTCTTTCCCTAGAGAACCCACCAGAATTACATCTTCCCAGACCTTTTAGGTTCCAACCGATCTGGATGTCTCACCCTCAGTTTGGGAAATTTCTATCGGATAACTGGTTGGGGCATTATGAGTTGGATGAAAACTTGCAGAATTTTATTGAAGCAGTCAGGATTTAGAATAAGGATGTATTTGGAAATATTTTCTAGAGAAAAGCAAGAATTGAAGCTAGACTTAATGGTATCCAGAAAGCTATAGCCAATGGCCCCAGTAACTTCCTCATGAACTTAGAAAAGTAACTTAGAGAAGAAATTTGGGAAGTTAACCGTCAGGAAGAGGAGTTGTGGTCAATTAAGTCTCGGTATAACTGGCTCATCCAAGGTGATAGAAATACTGCTTTCTTCCATACATCCACACTGATTAGAAGGAAAAGAAATAAAATTTCCTGTCTTCAGGATAGAATGGGTAATCTGGTTCATAGGAAGGAGGAGATCGCTGTTTTGTTGAGGGATGGATACTGTACTCTGTTTGAAACCTGCCATGATATGGCGCCGAGGCTTCCTTGGAACATTCCAAGCTGGTCTTGCCGCTTATTGGAGGAGGATAGGGCTGTTCTTGCGGGAGATGTGACTAGGAAGGAGGTTGAGGTTAGTCTCTGGAGTATGAAGCCGTTCAAAGCCCCAGGTCCTGATGGGTATCATGCGGGCTTTTACCAAAGGAATTGGCACATTGTTAAAGATTCGGTTGTCAAGATTGTAGCTGATATTTTTGAGAGTGGGTCCATGCTAAACCATTTAAACAAGACCCTCGTTACTCTGATCCCCAAATGCCCAGGGGCTGACTGCTTGATTTACCAAAGGAATTGGCACATTGTTAAAGATTCGGTTGTCAAGATTGTAGCTGATATTTTTGAGAGTGGGTCCATGCTAAACCATTTAAACAAGACCCTCGTTACTCTGATCCCCAAATGCCTAGGGGCTGACTGCTTGAGTCTATTTAGACCCATCAGCTTATGTAACACGATCTACAAGCTTGTCACTAAAGTCATTGTTCATAGGCTGAGACCCATGCTGAACAATATTGTTTCACCTCTTCAGACTGCTTTTATTCCGGGTAGGAAAGGAATGGACAACATGATTATCGTTCAAGAGCTTATTCACTCCATGAAACAGAAGAAAGGGAAGCAAAGGTATATGGCAATCAAGGTGGATCTTGAAAAGGCTTATGATAGAATGGAATGACACTTTATCCGTGATATGTTAAATATGTATAATTTTCCCCCTAAGCTGATTAGCCTCATCATGAGTTGCATTTCAGGTTCCTCCGTATCTGTGCTCTTCAACGGAGGTTGTCTAGAGCCTTTCCTTCCATCCCGGGGTATCAGACAAGGGGACCCTCTCTCCCCTTATTTGTTCATCTTGTGCATGGAATTGTTGGGTTTCTTGATTGATGACATGTGTGCAAATAACCTCTGGAAACCCCTCAAGGCTTCCCAATCTAGTCCTGCTTTCTCTCAACTTTTCTTCGTTGATGATCTGGTTCTCTTTACTAAGGCGGATAGGAAGAATTGTCAGAGCGTGAGAGATGTTTTAGACACCTTTTGTGAACTATCGGGAAAGAAAGTCAACTTAAGCAAGTCCAAAGTGCTATTTTTAGCTAATGTTAATCCGGATACCAGAGAAACCTTAAGTAATATCCTAGGAATTTCACCCACTATCAACTTTGGGAAGTACTTGGGTTTCCCCATTAAGTTTGGAAAATCCTCCTCCCATGATTTTGACTTTATTCTTGACAAAGCTTAGGTAAAGCTTCAGGGTTGGAAAGCCAACCTGTTCTCTATGGCAGGGAGGCTAACCTTAACCAAAGCAGCACTTTCAGCCATCCCCTCCTATGTTATGCAAGGGTGCATTTTGCCTGAAAGGATTTTCACCAATTTGGACAGGATTAGTAGGAATTTCCTATGGGGCTCTACTTAAGAGAAAAGAAAGATTCATATGGTGGGGTGGAACAAAGTAACTAAACCAAAAACCAGAGGGGGGCTCGGCCTTCATGCAGCAAAAGAAAGAAACCTCACTTTAGCAGCGAAGTTGTGTTGGAGAATGAAGAATGAAGGGGAGAAACCTTAGGTCAAAGTACTAAGACATAAGCATTGCAGGAGAGTGGATACTAGCAAAGCACCAAAGTCAAGAACTTGGGTAGCAGTTAATAAGGGAGCTCCTCTGTGTGAGAAAGGGTCGAAATGGGTGATTGGTTCCAACAATCAACTCTCTTTCTGGGGTGACAAATGGCTGGATTTTGGGTCAATCAAAAGCTGTGTGGAAAGACCTCTGAACAAGGGAGAGGAAGGACTTCGGGTCACAAATGTCCAAAATAATGGTATATGGGATTTACACAATATTTCCTTCGAGCTGCCCATTCTCCTGGTCCAATCTATCCGAGCCATCCCTATTCGGGCTGCCTCAAGTAGGGAAGATCATTTATGCTGGATTTATAGTTTGAATGGGGATTTTGATTCGAAGAATGCATATATTTTGGCCTCCGGCTTAAGCCCAAATGAGCCCAATTTTGCTGGCAATTGGGTGTGGAAGCTAAAAATTTTGCCAAAAATCCAACTGTTTGTGTGGAAATGTCTGCAAATAAGCATTCCCACGAAGTCCATTCTAGCTCAGAGAGGTTTTAATGGTGACACATGCTGTGATTGGTGTCATGAGGATCAAGAATTGATTGCTCATGTGCTTAGAGATTGTCCGATTGCAACCAGGTTTTGGTCAAAGTCTGAATGGCCCCCACAACTCCGTAACTCCTTTGATCCTGATATTTCAGAATGGTTGAGATTGAATGCCTGCTCTTCCTCATACTTGTCTGGTAAGGGTCACCAATGGGCAACTTTCTTCCTCTTTGGTGTCTGGAATCTTTGGCTTTTTAGAAATAAGAGATTATTTGCGAGGCCTTCCTCTTTTAACCTTCGTCAGGCAGTGGAGAATCAGGTTGCTGAGTTTTTTTACTGCGTGATGGACCATGGAATTGCCACTAGAACCTCGCGATTATCAGTGGGCTGGACCAAACCGCAACCTTTGTGGTCCAAACTAAACACTGATGGGTCTGCACTTGGCAACCCGGGTCTCGCAGGTGGAGGAGGATTAATTAAGAATTGCCACGGGGAGGTGGCTTAGTGGCTTTGCTAGATCTATTGGTTTCACCACAAGCCTTGCTGCAGAATGTTGGGCTTTAAGGGACGGTTTAATGCTGTGCCTAAGACTAGGACTTGATGCAGCGGAAGTGGAAGTGGATGCATCTTATATTGTTTCCTTACTAGCTAATGCAGCAGTAACTAACAGTGAGATCTCTTCCCTTGTTGATGATTGCAGGGACATGCTGAAGAAAATTCCTCTTACTCGGGTTAAGCACTGCTACAGAGATCGTAACAAGTGTGCTGACAGGTTAGCAAGGTTAGGAGCTGAAATGGAGGAGAGTTTTGTTATCTTTGATACCCCTCCCCCTGTAATTGTATCTCTTTTAAGTCTGGACAAACTGGGCTCGACCCAAGAGCGTGTTTGTAATGAAGTGGCCTTGCCCACTTAAGTTTTAATATAATATCCAGTTTACCAAAAAAAAAAAACTTAGGCCGACATTACACCAGTGTCACCTTACCTTTTGATCCATTACTTTGAGTGTGCAGCAGGCATCATATCAAAGACAGTCCAAGATCTAGGCTCAAACAAAATCTACACTAAAACCCAAAATATTTGAGGAGACAGGACAAAAACTCCACCTCAAAATGCTTGAACCAGTCGAGCAAAATGTATTCCTGTGCATTTTTATGTCGTAGATGGTGACTGGTATAATAGTGCTACCAGGCAATTGGCTTGTAAAATTTGTATCGTCAAACAAATGGCTTTCAAAATTTAAACAGTTGCCGTATGAAACGAATTCTTGTAAAAACTAGTTGAGAGAAAAAGAAAAAAGAAAAAAAATAGATGTACTAAAAGTAAAACTAAATGGTCCTATGCTTGTTTGATATCGATTTTGGATTCTTCTTCTTATTTTCTTTAAAAGCAAGTCAATTAGAATGCCAGTAAATGTTACCGAAACTTCAAATTTCTTTTTTTGATAGAACATATTTTCTATGAACTGATCCTCCTCTTAGACCTTTTCTAATATAGCATCATGGACGAGTTTCAGTGATTCCTCTAGATCGTCACAGAGCTGGTAAGGATCAGGAATTGCATTTGGGTCAACTGCTAGAGCAATGGTCATCTTGTTTACATAACTTTGATAATGGATTGTCAGTGCCTGCAAAAGAAACCAAAAAAACAAAGAACAAAGCACCATAAGCCGTAAGGAACATAGTTTCGTATCACAAAATTTGCTATAAGTGGAACAGCATCATAAAAAGTCCAAATGTACTTAACTCGGTAACTTTTCATATTGCATTTTCCATCAGATTACATTAGGCTCCATAGTTCCATTCAGCCAGCTCAAAGAATGTTACAAGAAAATGGGGTTGTCATATTTTACACATTTCGGTTCAACTTGAAGAAACAGGAGTAAAATGAAATAAAATGTCATTATGTCAATTAATTAACTGCTAGCATGGTGGTGAAAAATGAAGACATTAGAACTCTGGCACCAAGTTTAGTTCATGTGCAAAATACGCATACCAAGCACATTCTTTTGTTAAAACTCTGAGGAGTAAATTTATATGAAAGCAGTGGAGACAAGGTTCTAGCTTAGTCATTAGATTACTTACATGTGGATGCCCATAAACACTAGGAGAAATGTAAGCTAATGGATGGCCATAAAAGCTAATTTCTTCTAGCGGACCAACCATGCTGGAAAAGGCCATTGTAGTGTTGGAGAGAATTTTGTGTGTTAAAGCAGCAGCAACCTGTTATCCATATAAAACACCATTCAGCAGCTTGTTATACTTCCTCTAACAAAAACCATCTTCGGCAGTGCCACACTTTAGATCCATAACTACGTTTAAATATAACAGAACTTATTGAGGACTTTCTTTAATGGGAGAATATTTTTGCATATGATTCATGAATAATTATTTGAGGCCCAATATGAGTTTGGGTTATATTCTTTGGTTAATTTTTCCACAGTGGTTAGAGAATAGATCCCAATGCCAACTGTGACCTTAGATTCATTATTGTCTGATTGAGAAGGTTTAAAAAGATATGTCTGTACCTTAACTCCAAATGTTCTGAGTACTAACACACCACCAGAAAATGTGCATATAGATTCAAGTGAACGCTTCTTTCTATCAATGGTGGCTTTAGCTTTCTGAACATAATCCAATGGGTCGTCTTGTAAAGCAATGGTGAATGGGAGGAGGATATATCCAATCAAATTACCCCACCTCGTCTTGGATCCCTTTTCCATCATATTAGCCAGAGCCTGTTTCATGGACAACATTAGAAGAGAGGATGATCTAGATGAGGGGCAGGCAAACCATGTTATTATCTGATGAATCACATTAAAATGGGTGAAACATTAATGTGGATTCCAAGGCTTGTCAAGCTGATTATCTTAACACCAATTACATACCAACGCCAAAATCAATTTTACCAACTTGTATTCATGAGATAATTGACATGGTTAAGCTTCATGGATGAGTAATTTTAGAGTTCACATTTTTCATAGCATTGGAGCATATTGCAATGTGATATTCTTCAAAGAATAACAAGAGATAAATTACCTGGATTCCTACAGTTGGTCTTAGATTGACAAGAATGGTTGCCCTAAGGCGGATACTTTTTGGAAGATTACTTTTCCTCTGCTTTGCTCCTCCATCTATCTCTGCCTCACCTGCTGAGTTAACTTCATTAAACCACTATTAGTGTATATCATGTAGAGGTAATGTATTTGGTTTTTGATAGTATAATACTTGTCCATGGACCAACCAAGCCACATTATACTGATAATTCTTAAATTACTAGGAAAACATCCCAAAGATCATGCTAATCATGTCCAGTAACAGAGCATCTGATTTATGATTATTTTTTATGAAGTCCAAAACTTCAACTCTAAAGCACATAACAAATTCATGTAATTATAATTATGAGAAGGCCTGAAAATTATCAGTATGGATCTCAGAGAGGTTTAGGGAAAGGATTGAGTTTTCATTAAAGTACTTAAAAAAAAAATTAGTTTCTTATCTTCATCATCTTTGCAATTCCTGTAAATTTCGTCTTGCTAATCTTTTTTAGATCCAAAAGAAGTTGTCTGTAGTATGATGGAATGTGTTGAAATCTATAAACTTTGTTTTTCCTAGACTTTGCATCTTTGAGTTTTCACAGCTATTGCATTCAAGGGAAAGGACAATAACTAATGTAGAAAGCTATTGTTTAAGTGCAATGCCTTGCCTATTATTATTACTTTTTGGCATATTGACTAAAAAAACTGAAAAAAACTGTAATGGCCCAAGTTTTAAGTTTTCTATCAGATAGCAATGTTACTGCCTCTGGGAATTGCTCCAATAAAAAAATACTATGCCAGCACTCTCAACACGATATGGCTGCTAAAATTGGTATCCGTTGCTTTAAGTTTACAAATTAAAGGAGGTCAATACTAAACATGATATAAATACTTACATACTTGTTAAAGACTGAATTTTAGCCCAAATAATGCCATCAAAATAAGGAAAATAAAGTGATGCACTTGTATCGCAGTATGATCATAGGTAAATGAGAAAGCAATTGATAGGCTCACCATATCTCCGGTTTAGATACCGCGAAAGACCAGCTTGAGTTACTCCCAAAACGACATCGTTGACAGTCTACTGAATTTGACCAGAGTAAAAATACAAAAAAGCCATTAAGAAATGCAAAAGAAAATATAGAAACATATGTACACTTGTATGTTCCTTGAAGCAGACCTTATGACAGAATGACTTTCTAAAGGCCATTAGATTTGATTTGGAAGAACATAATGTCAGCTTATTACTAAGTGGATAACGTTAGCTAATTAAACCCCTACTAGCCAAGAGTCTTGTAACTCAATTGGTTAGTATCTCCTAGTATTTCTAACAGAGACATCCATGGTTTAATTTCCCCCCTCTGTTGTAACTAATCGAATTATCCACACAGAAAAACTTCCACAACAACTAACTAGCAGTCCATCATTTAAATGTGCCTATTGTTGTTTTTCAGTTATTGCTGGAACACTTGCTGCCAATGCAGTCATGCAGATTATGAAGTGGCCACCGCATGGCAATAGGCAACATTACATTTATGATGTGGATCTTAAAGAACTGGGACCCAGAATTTGATGGGTCATGGGCGTCATTATTTATTAAAGATGGTAATGAGTTCACCAAAAATTTTAAATGTTCATCATCTCATTGAAGCACACATGATATGACAGGAATTTGCCTGTCAATTGGCAAAATCCATCCAGTTTAGTCCAGCTAGAGTAGTGTCAATTGGAATATGGCACAAAGAAAGTAAAAAGACATGCAATTGTTTCCCACATAAAAAAGTTACTATTGTATCTAAAAAAAAACTAATTCAAGCTAATAAGCAAGTAAACAGGATTTATTAATCAGCATACCATGTTCAATGCATTTTTCACAAGCTTTATGTCGTCCAAGCTGATTGTCCGATGCACAAACTTTTTGATATTGTGCTCAACCCCTGGTGCACCTTTGATAGGAGTTTTTGTGTCTTTCATAAACATAATGGTTACCCCAAACAGCAACACATCCACTAGAGTGTTCCAAATCAACCTTAATACTGACCAAAATGCTAACAAGAACCACCAAAATCCGCCTGAGTTAGTTGAATCTGCTCGTTTATTTTCTGGAACACTAGGTAATGCTTCTGGGTCCAATGTTTTTCGCGTACAGGCTAAGAGAAGAGATATTAGAGATGCACCATCACCCATTGAATGGTGGATCCTAAAAACCCCAACAGCCTCAGCATCTGAGGTTCTAATGTTGAGAAGGTGGAGTTCCCATAATGGTTTTGAGAGGTCCATAGGTTTTGTAGTAAGGTCTGATATGTAGTCTTCAACAAACTGGTCTGCAAAATCTATGTTAGGATCCAAATCTGGAACTATGACATGGTCCTCTAAATTTACTATAGTCTTTGTCCATCTTTGTCCATCATCAGCAACCTTTTGTATCATAGATAACAAGAAAGAAAATGTTAGCAATTAAACACAAGTAACAATAATTACATAGATGAGAATACCACATTTAAACGAATTTTAGCAAAAAATAATCTGAGCACACTGTCTTCTTTAACTATTTTCGTCAAAAATTAATCTCCAACTATGTATGAATTAATAGGAGCATCATTCTCTCCAACTGTTTCTTAGTAATCTGTGATGAAATTTAATAGCCTAAATTTGAATTATCACCTTAAAAAATTTATCATAATTTTTAAATGGGACATATTGGTTTTATCAAAATTTATCATAATGCAATTGTGACATATTGGTTTTAGGCATGCTTTAAGCTTTCAATATTAAACGGGACATAATATCTCTAATCATCATATTTATTTATATATAAAACCAAAAGTAAAAAGCATGTTACTTTTGGTTGGCCTCATAGTTTGAGGTCTCATAATTTACTTGTTATTAATTGAATTCATATTTAATTCTTTATTTTAACTCTCCCATTAGAACTTTGGTATATCTTATGAAATTGGTTTTTATTTGGGCCTACTATTAATATTATTTTTTTATTTATCATTAATAATTTGTCACTTAAACTTTCTTGTAGAGAAATATTATACTGTGATTTAATTCTAAACAAATACACGTTAATTGAATTTTGTGCCACTCCCAAAACTAAATAAAAAATTGTAATAAAAAAAAATAAAAAGTCAACCTTAAAAAAAATACACTTTTGAGTTATTATACTTAGAGCATTAGACAAAAATTCTTAACTATTTTAGCATAAAAATCTACTTTTTTTATTTTATATACTCACTTTTCAAAACACCCTACATCAAAATTATTTTTCTTATACTACATTTCATTAAAGAGTCCGAATTTGATAAGAATGATGCATAAAACTTATGTTTTACACTATCCAATAAAATAATGTCACATCAATATTTTACTTAAAATTCAATATATCCTACCACACATAACATCTCAATAAACTCTCAATTTGGTTTGATTTATATATGAATATTAGAATTGATTGAGTGTGGTTGTGCTTATTCTTAAATATGTGATAAGCTAATGTGACATGTTGAGATTGGAGGAGTAAAATATAAGTTTTACACCACATTCTTATAGAATTTGATCTCTTCATTAAAATATCGAATTATCTTGATTTTTTATAATTTTTTTTCATTTCTTCACACATAATAACTACCATCTACTAATCATTGGGATACATACATAAAGAAAGAATAAATATAAAATATAAAATTAATAACATCATTGTAAATTTATACAATTACTATAACAATAATATATTTTTATACAATTTTGCATTATCAATAAATTTTGTACTTTGGTTGACTTGAAATATGGAATCGGGAACTGCCGTCATCAATATGTAATAAATGAGGTATGTACATTTTTATTTTTTTGGATGAGATGAGGTATGTACGTTATACTTTAGAATTAGAATCAATAAATCTATATATTAAAGATTTGGTGGCCCAAATGTGCCAAAACATAGAGTGCATTAGATATCAATTTTTTTTTTTTTTTTTTAAGGTTATATTTATGTATAATTTGTCAAAGTTTTAATTTTTAAGACCCAGGTAACCAATAAAAATAAACTCTTAATTAGCAACAAGTGGTCACAAAAGTATTTGATCAAAAATATAATAAAAAAAGTTCAATGAATGCAAGTAAACCATGAGGTTGAAACTTTGAAGTTTGAACAACCCAAAAAAGAAAAGAAAAGAAAAAAAGAACCACCACCATCATAAAGAAAGAAAACAAGATAGAAAAGAAGCACCACTTAGAACAAAAAGAAGAAGAAGAAGAAGATGATAATAACAAGACTAGCTAGCAAGAAAGCAAAAGAAACCTCAACAAATGAAGCAGAAGAATAGGATAGTTTCTCTTACCAGCTTGCTGGAGAATCTTGGATGCTTTAGCAAAGTCTGTTCCAAACCAGATTTAATAACGTAAGGTTTGAACTTTGTGTTGCACCCCAAGATGGCAATGATATAACAGTTGAACCTTGGTGAATGAAACAATCGAGCTGCTGGACTTAGTGGCTGCTCTTCCTCTTCCCTTGATACCTTCCCATTATTATCACTCTCACCCATCTTGAATTCTTCTTTTTTGTGGGTTCTTTTTTTTGTTTCTTTGAGATTGAACAGGCTCCAAAAATATATACTTTCTTGGAATGAGATAGGCTTTAATCTTGCCTCTAAAAAGGAAAAAGAAAAGAGATAGGCTTCAATCAATGCCCAATATACTCACTTCTTTTGAGTTCTTGAATTTTGGCTATTATGAGCAAGAAAAGAATAGGATTTCTTTCCCCTTGGGGTGAGTGTCTCAAAATTTTGGAAATGTTTGGTTTTGACTTTATAAAGGACAGGATTACAAAAATGCCCCTGGATATAGTTTTGACTTTGAAATTTGGATACCCTAACTAATAACACCTAGCTACTTTATTTGACTGTGTCAGTTCTCTTTATTATTAAGGCGTGTAACTATGTAAATATATGGGGGGAGGGATTTAAAATTAAATATAATTTTTATTATAAAAATATAAATAATTTGTTAAATTATTAAAAAAAAAAGCATATAACACGTGAATTAATGCATTCGTATAAATATGTTTAAAATTAAACATAATTTTTATCATAAAAATATAAATAATTAGTCAGATTATTTTTTAAAAAAGTAAACGTAATTAGTCATATATTAAATTTCTTACTTAAATTTAATACTACTTATGATCTTTTTTTTTTTAATTTTTAATAAAATAGAATGTGTGGAGATTTTTGTTGTGCGGTGATTTTTATTGAGTATATATGATTGATTTTTTTTATTTATTTTAATTTTACAGTTCATTAATATTAGATTTTTAGTATTTTTCACTTATTAACTCACTTGGTACAAAAATTAAAAAATTAAGTGGACACATGGTACAAATTTAAGTGGATAATTATGGTGTGATTTCCACATAAATTTAGACACATGACGTAAAATTGGATTCTAATTTTAAATTCTAATTGAACTTTCTCTAAATTTTGCGTGTGTGTATATATATATATATATAGATTATTGCATGTTATTTTTGTTTGAAGGGGTGGGGGGAGGGGGGGGGGGAGAATATTATTAGTTGAAAAGTATATTTTAATTTGCATTCTAATCGGTATATCCATTCTTCTTACAATGACTTATATAGAAAGATAAATAAATACATTTTACACCCTAATATTTATTTAATTTACTATATAAGAACAGTAACTATTTAAAAAAAAAAAAACTATTTTTCTTACTTTTGAGATACAATATTACTAATTAAATTTTTGTATTTAGATTTGTTAAGATCTCTTTAAAATTGAGAATAGCCAATCAACTTAATTTTCTTATTCTTCTAAAAAAAAAACTTATTTTTCTTATGACATAATCAATCTTAAATTGGATTTTTTTTTTAACTTTAATTTATTAAAAATGTTATTATAACGTCACTTGATCATATAATTTACCGTGTGGCATGGACGGAGTTGTTATTGGACTAGGGGGGCAATGGCCCCCCCTAATTTTTTTTTTTTTAAATATTATCATATTAATAGGTATTAATTTTAGCGTTCAATAAAATTATACTTTGCCCCCTTAATAATGCCATCAATTCTTTTGAGGGTAATATTATAGCCACAAACGTTTTTACAACGTTTATACAAACTATTGAGGTAGCAAATTCTTATTGATTCGTACACTTGTATCACTTTTTACTTATCAATGACCACTCACCATATTAACAATTTGTAAAATTTTTTGTAGTTTTAGCATTTTTTACCTTTTAAAGGACAAAAAAAATTAATATTAAATCTAAAACAAAATATACAAACCCAAAAAAATTAGCCCAACAACAAAAATTACCAATAATAAAACTAAAAAAATTAAGTCCAATCAATCTATTTTACCCAGAACAAACAACTTGGCCATTTAAAAAATTTTAAACAAAAATCCTTAGTAATAAAGTAGTAGACCCAAAAGCCAGAGCCGCCGCATGTAGTTAGCAGCAGAGTCGCCCCCCCTAGCTCTAAATTCTGGCTTCGTTCCTGTCGTATGGAATATTGATTTGAGAAAATTAAAGCCTCAAGTTGTTAAGGAAATTGGTTGTCAATGATTATTAGTAAATTTGTAACTTCTTTTTTTGTGTCAGAAACATTTTAGGATTTCAATTAGGTTGGATTTTTATTGGTTCAATATTTTAGAAATCTTCTTAGAGGTGAGAGAAAAAATGTAAAACCTACTTATATTTTTTGTTTAAAAAAACAATTATTATCGTACAGAAAATTTTATCCTATTATAGATTTCAAGATCAAGAGACTCAAGACAAACATTTACGAGAAAAAAAAAAAAAAAGATATTAATCAAAGAGGTCAAATAATAATTTTAGTGCATTTCTCAAACTCTTGCTTTTTTCCTTCCAAGTTTTCCTCCCATGGATTTGATTGGATGGCATTTTTTTTTTTTTCTTTTCCGTGTAATGAAAAATGCTTTATTCCTTTCACTTTTACGTCCACGTTGGTTTCAATGGTTTGGGTGGACTTTTTGGTTGGCAATGATAAATGGTTGATTGGGAGGAAATTATGCCGTATGATGCATAAAGTCATAAACGTTTATGGCTTTATGCCATAGGTTGAAGTTCTTTCAAAAAAAAAAAAAAAAAAAACTCTGAACTTTTTTTCCACAACATTCTGAGTTTGACAAATGCATACGACTATGTCCACCATGCATGCTTGAAGAGTGGGAGAAGAAAATGACATTATGGATTCTTCAAACTTTTCTTTTTATTTTATTTTCAATCTTGTTGCCAAATAAGACTTCATTGAACCAGAAGAACAGTTCGAAGGACCATCTTAGATATCTCTACTGCTCACAGGATCACAGCAGATCAGGAAGAAGAAAAGATGGGGTTGGACTCAAAGCAATTAAATAATACTAGAGATATAAAATATTTCATACTCCTCCTCCTCCTCCTCCTCCTTCTTCTTCTTTCTTTCTTTCTTTTTTTTTTTTTTTAATGTTAAAGTGACAAGTTATAATTATAATAACATCATTTTTACATGATTCTATTTCCAACACTATTTTTATCAGTACCAATTATAGCATACTACTTTAATAATTGTAAACCAGTTTGTGTCTTTAGAAATTTTATTATTGCTAGCAATTACAAAAGTCCATCAATTAAGAAATTGAGATGCCACTGTTAGACATATTATGGCCTAAGCCAATTGTTGGTCCATGTATTTGTAGAACATGTATATTAATTAAAGTTAGTTTATAGTTTGCCTAGGGTTAGTCTAAGGTTTTTTAGTATATAAAACCTATAATGGATTTATGATAATACAAGAGATTAATAGAATATGTAATTGTCAAGAGATTTTCATGATTGTTTTCTCTTTAATATGTACTTATCATTTAATCACTCAAAATCATAAAACAACTTTTTTTTTTTTGAGTAAATAGTAATATTTATTAGAACACATATGAAAATCATACAACAACTTTAATAGTCCCACTTGCCTCCTCATATACATAAGAAATATTCCAAAAGCAAATTGACCATTCTTTCACACTAAGCAGTAAACAAGAATGCTAGGACTACAATAAAATTCACAACTTGCCAAGTTGTGAGTGGCGGGTCTACAATTTCTCTACTCATAATTCGCCACTGGAAAAATTGTGGCAAAATTGTGGGTTTTGTGTATTATTGAGCAGTAAATTGACCACTTTGAGATGCACTTTTTTTTCTGTCGTCGCTAACATATAAAATATATATATATTTTATCATGACTTGGTCAATCATCGGGGGTGTAGCTCATATGGTAGAGCGCTCGCTTCGCATGCGAGAGGCACGGGGTTCGATTCCCCGCACCTCCATTGAATCTCTCTCTTTTTATCCTCCTTGCTAAACGAATCGTTTTGGCATATAGAAAATTAGAAATACCAGGGCAAAACGCACCGTTCAAGCATTTCTATTGAAATATTGATAACAAACACGGTGCAACTATGCAAGTCCAGCCTTGACCTTTTCATTTTGTTTAATATAAAGAAATAATTAGAACAAATATAACATTTTTTTTCTTATTAATTAATAATTACTTGCCGGGTATTACATTTTTTTATAGTTTCTTAAACTTTTTACTTTGTCATTGACCTTTTTTTTTTATCTCCTTTTGGGTGTGAGAGATTTGTTCAACCAAGTGGAAATGTTCCAAAGGTAAAATTGTTGTTGTACCAGCGAAAAACAACAAAATTACAAGTGAAAGCTATTAGAATACAAACTGTCAAAACCAAAAAAACTACACAAAATGGAAAGACTTTTTATTTACACCGCCCATTTAAAACAATCAAAAAATAGTTGATTTGAATTCATCCGAGACAACTGAAGTAAAAGAATTTTCTAATCTATCTCAATCAGTAATGCTATTAATAGCACAAAATGTCTAATTTCTATTCATGCTATTTTCTTTTGAACTTCCCATGTATAATTTTTTTTAAATGTACTTAATTAGTGTTTATTAATTGATGTTTAATCATTACAGCTTCCTATTTCTCAAAAAGTACAAGAAGAGACTCAAATGGGTGGAGTTCAACACCATTACATGTTGTACAGGTTGGTTTCCTTTCTTTTCTAATTAGTAAAATTGAACTGCAAAAATAGAAAATGTTTTAATTTCAGCTGAAAATGGGAGTTTTCTAGGTAATATTTCACATACTATGTTAAGATTTGATTTGGAGAATTTCAAATGGAATTTGATTATCTAGTTGGAGAATATACTTGCAAGGCTTTCATTTGGATTGACTTTTGAATATATTTTAGTTTTCTACCAATGTTTATAGTTCAATTAGCTAGGTTTGAAGCAATATTGTTAGATACATTATATGTTCAAACTTCACAGTGCCATATGATGGATGAAATAATGTACGAATATTGATAAGTTAATTTACCCTTTTCCTTCACCTTACTTTTGGGATGATAATGATCAAATAATGCAAAAGAATGGAAAATTTTAACTTTTTGAATCTTAAAGAATGGCAAAGTTGTTTGGTTTAGTTGCCTTAAAATTTGACATGAATTGACTATAAAAGATTTTATGCATAACTTTACTTGAAAGGATTAAGAAAAATTATAGGCTTAATATTAGCCTTAATTAGTGGTTAAATGTTGATTGTTAGTAAGGCCATAAGGGTTGCATCTAATTGTATCAGCTAGGCTCACTTCTAGTTGATTGTAATAGCTTTAGCATTTTCCTTCAATTTTATTAGTACTGGTGCATCCGTTATCCTATTCAACCACATATCCTCTCTTGCCCTTTAAATAGTACCTAAAGACCCATATCTACACAAGTACAACAAGAGCTGAACAAAAATTTCATGATTAATATTAAACATTTCTTTTCCTCTGTGGCAGATCCATTTTAAATGCTTTCAGTAAAAGATGAACGAAGTAATATAAGGAGTAATGCTCACCAAGGAGGATATTTCAACCTTTAAGGACCAACACATTTCAAAGTTGTTGACTGGTAAGACCATTTTCTATGGATATGTTTGGGATCTGTTTATTTTGCTAAAACTGAAAACTTTTTACTGAAAGTACGGTAGATAAAAGTAAAAGTTAGCTAAAATAGTACAATGAAATCCATGAATAGTATCAAAAAGTGCAGTAGGACTCGTGAAGTAAAGTTAGATAAAAGTTGTTGACTGGTAAGACCATTTTCTACGGGTATGTTTGGGATTTGCTTATTTTGCTGAAACTGAAAATTTTTTGCTGAAAGTACTGTAAATAAAAGTAAAAGTTAGCTGAAATAGTACAATGAAACTCATGAATAGTATCAAAAAGTGCAGTAGGATTCATGAATAATAGCAAAAATAAGCTAAATAGTAAAATAAGTTGGCAAAATAATCTTTGCCAAACGAACACATAATTAACCTGTCTATGGGGTGGAATTGATTGCAAGGAGATTCTGGGGCACCTAGAGGATGATATATTAATTGTTAACAATACATCAAAAATATATGAGACTTGAGACCATAATGTTTCAAGGAAAGTGGTTTTCAAATAAATATAGTTAAGTGAACATTCTCTTTGTGACTCACAATGTATGAAGAATAAAAATGAAACCTACGGAAATACACAATTAAGATCTTAATTGCTGTATAATATATGTTTGATTTTTTCATTTTAAACTTTGGTCATTTGTAAGGGGAAAAAAAAATGTGTGACAAATGTCGATTGATGGAGTATAAAATAGAACAATTGGATAGTGATATAACGCAAATTATTTTGTAACTTTACTTTGAACTTAAACTAACAATTCATTGTCAACGAACACATAATTAACCTGTCTATGGGGTGGAATTGATTGCAAGGAGATTCTGAGGCACCTAGAGGATGATATATTAATTGTTAACAATACATCAAAAATATATGAGACTTGAGACCATAATGTTTCAAGGAAAGTGGTTTTCAAATAAATATAGTTAAGTGAACATTCTCTTTGTGACTCACAATGTATGAAGAATAAAAATGAAACCTACGGAAATACACAATTAAGATCTTAATTGCTGTATAATATATGTTTGATTTTTTCATTTTAAACTTTGGTCATTTGTAAGGGAAAAAAAAAATGTGTGACAAATGTCGATTGATGGAGTATAAAATAGAACAATTGGACAGTGATATAACGCAAATTATTTTGTAACTTTACTTTGAACTTAAACTAACAATTCATTGTCAAAATGATTATGGCCTAATGGAATAATGGGTTTTCACTACATGTATCTCATAGGTGCTCTTATTAATAACTAAACTCATTAGCTATTTTCTATGTTACAATAATTTTTCAGGAAGAACAAAGATTATCGAAGATCTATTGCAGCTAGCTTGGTTCAAGGAGTATACATTCTAGAGCAAGACCGGCAACAGAACCGGCAGGGCCCTCAAGCTTTTGCTCCAGGATGGTGGGACTTCTTCGATTTCCAATTAAGTGATGTGCTTGTAGATAATGTTGACAATTCCATCTTTGGTGCCATTTTTGAGTCTAAATTCCCAGCTTCTTACTGTGATGATTCTAAGACAAAAACCCCAAAATATGTTATTGCCTTCCGAGGAACAATCACTGAACCAGGCACACTATTACGTGACCTCATGTTGGACCTGGGATGCATTCTTAACAAACTTCAATCAGACACACGTTTTGAGATTGCAATGGAATATGTTAAGGAAATGGTTGATTTTGCTGGAGCTGAAAATATATGGTTAGCTGGACATTCCTTGGGGTCAGCTATGGCATTGCTTGCAGGAAAGAATATGATCAAGGTGGGTTATAATCTTGAAACATATCTATTCAATCCACCATTCTTATCAATTCCTACAGAGAGAATCAAGGATCAAAAAGTGAAGGATACACTTCGCATTGCGAATAGTATTGTCAAGGCAGGCCTTGTAGCTGCTACAAAAGCTTATAACTCTAAGCCTAGAGAAGATGACTCATTTGCAATGTTATCTGCCTGGTATCCTAACTTGTTTGTGAACCCAAATGATCCCATTTGCGCAGAGTATATAGGGTATTTTGAGCATAGGAAGAAAATGCAGGAAATTGGAGCTGAAAATGTTGAGAGGATTGCAACAACTAATTCTTTCAGGAATCTATTCAAAAATGCATTGGGAATGGATTTAGAAGAGGCATTGCATCTCATTCCTTCATCGCATCTGACTACTATTCAGGGTCAATCACCAAATTTTAGACGAGCTCATGGAATTCAGCAGTGGTTGAATCCTAATATTCAGTGTCAACACAAGTTGTACCAATTCAAGGAAAAAAAAAAAAAAAAAAAACTCCTGCAATATTTTCTTTTGGGAGTTCTAGTTTTTGTTAAGTTGCCAGCTTTTGTGTAATAGATTCACATAATGGCAATAAATTGTGTTGCCATAAAGAAATTGTTATCCTTCTCTAAGGAAGTTTGTTGCCTCTTGAACTCTATTATATGTAGCTACTATATGTAGGAGCAAAAAGAGATTCGAGTTCTAGTATAAGCAATTACATACCTGCTATATTTTATTAGCTTTGATAGTCTTCCATTGGACCTTCTTAGAGCATTAGCATTGGGGGTGTAAAACCCCCCAAGTTGTTAAAATAGCCATTAACCATCTAAAAAAGAGCTCCATCTGGAGATGTGTATCTAAATTTTTTTACAACCTGTGAATAATAAGTTCTTATATTTAGAACTTACTATTCATGAGTTTGTAAACTAAAATAATATATTTTATTCATTTTCTCTCTCTCTCTCTCTCATTATATTTATATCATTATTTGATGGGATGATTTATATTATTTTAATGAGTTGTATATAAAAATAGAAATTAGAATGTTGGGTGAGTTATAAAATGAGATGGTAAAATTGAAAAAGTAGTGTTTGAGGATGTAAAATAGAGTTTTTTTTGCATCTTCAGATGCTAAAGGGGTGTTTGGTGAGTGATTCTAAACAACAATTTTCAGTTTTTAAATAATATTTCACGCATTTTCACACACTTTTTCATCCACACGTATTTTCACAAAAAATTTTAAACAACAATTTTCAGTTTTTAAACACATCTACTAAACGACCCCTAAAGCTCTTGTGTTGCCATATTTTGATACTATCTAGCATGTACTACGAGAGGTCTTGCCTTAACTCTTTTGTTTGATTTAATATAAGTTATTTATTACCAAAAAAAAATTATCATGTGTGCATGTATCCATACATTTCTAAGTACATAATTTAAATCTAATTCTTCTCGTAGTGAATAAATTCATAATTTTCTAATATTTTTTCTTTTGGGGACGATTGGTAATTTTAAAATTTGGACTCTGGTCCAACTTACCCAAAAAAATTCCTGTGGTCCGCTAGGGCCAACTTTGGTCTACTAAACAAAGTTCACACTGGGCTGGCTTACACTCATCCAGGTCGAACTCATGCCATCAACGTCTCAAGCCCAGCCCTATGAGAGAAACTGTGCCCTCAAACAAATCTGATACTGGTTGAATTATTATTACTACAAAATGGTTTCTGGCCCAGGCCCAATGGTATCAAAGAAAAAAAAGGCTAATCCTTTTTTTTTCTTTTAAAAATTTTTTTTTTTATGAGAAAGGGCTAATCTTGGTTAAAAGACATAGACTTCAACATATTTTTATTTTTTTATTTTAGAGAAAAGATAGAGACTTCAACATATCTAAGTCTTGTCCATCCTGCCAATATGGACAAAAGAAAAAGAAAAAGAAAACAATATGGATATATATATATATATATATATACATATATATATTTTGTTGACAGAGTAATAGAGATATTGTTGATATATTTATACTTAATACTTAAAAAAAGTGCAAAAAGTATATTATGTGATCGTAAGTTTGTAACTATAATAAGATTGCTAACTATGCTCTAGCATATTGAATGTTGAGTTATACAATAAAAAAGAAGAAGAAGTTAGGCTATAAAGAAGCAACATGTTTATAAAATGAACGTAATTAAAATGAAAATATTAATAAAGATAAGTGGAAATATAAGAAAGAAAAGTTACAAAATGATTGCTTAAAAAAATTTGAGAGAAAGTCATTTTAAATGCTTTGGTTATGCACAAAGAAAAATGATTAATGTACTAATTAGAGAATGTGATTTAAGTTCAAGCGGAGAGAATGAAAAGATAAAAGAAAACCTTAAATAATATTAATAGAAATGGTAAAAAAAGATAAACTTAATTAAAAAATGTTATTAAAAATATAATTTTATATGACAGAAAAAATATGTCACCCATCTTTGTCTTTAAAAATCTATTGCACTTCTCAAAAGATTTTTTTTTACAAAAACTGTCACTATTAGAGCATTCTCATCAAGAATGCTAAATATTTTAGTATTTAGCACTCCAAAATCTTACTTTATCAGTTTTAACATACCATTTTATAATCCACCAAACATCAAACATTCAATTTTTTTTACAACTTCATTTAAATAATATTATTTTTATTTTACCACTTTCTCTCTCTTTCCACCACTTTCTTCTCAACAGCTAGCCATTTTCAGCCACCACCACCATAAACCATCTGTTCAATGGCAAACCTAGACCATGGCTGACCCATTGCCACCACAATCAGCATCCATCCAAAAATCAACCCCATAGCCATAAAAAAAAAAAAAAAAAACAACAACAACAACAACAACAATAACAAAAACTAAACTAAACTTGAGAGAGAGAAGCCTCACCATGAGAGGAAGAGAGGGAGGCAGAGGATAGAGCGGCGAACAAAACCCACAAACCCAAGACCCACGGCGGCCACAGCACGCAAAACCCATCAAACCCAAGACCCACGCCTCAGACATAGCAACCCACCTCAGTCACCACCCACCCACCTCGTTCTCAACCCCAACCAAAACCCACCACCCCGATCTCAACCCCAACCAAAACCCACCACCCCGAATCTGTGCCAAGAATCACAGTGAATAGTCTTCGAATCGTCGTGAACATTCGCGATTGCAAGGCGTTAGCTAGTGAAGCAGTCCCATTTCGACGAAGAAGTGCCTCTTGGGTCCATGATTTGGAGGTAGATTGAGATGTACCCTGGCAAAGCTTGTGAGTCTCCTTTCGAATACACAAGGAGCCTGCAATCGTAGCCGCCAACCTCGAAGTACTTGCTCCACAGAACGCAGACCCACGAACTAGACCTATGAACCCAGACCCACAAAATCGCCGGAGCACATCAGACCACGACCCACGACCCACGACCATTGGCAGAGCACAATTATCGGCAGAGCACACTCATCGGTGAACCATATCGGCGAAGCACAGAGAGTGAAGAGAGAAGAAAGAAGTGGAGAGAGGAAAGAGAAAGATAGAAGGGAGAGAGATTGAGGTGAATAAAAAATAATTTTTGTTTTACAATTGTAGCTACAGTGCAGTCTCAAATATGAGATTGCACTGTAGCTTGAATCTTAAAAATTTAAGAATTAGCCAGTTTGATGAAGTGGTTTTTTAACTCAAAAATGCTAAAAAATAAGATTTTTAGGATTTGAGAGGTTTAATGAGAATGCTCTTACCGCTTTGGAACTTGGAAGGAGCCATGTCATTATCAATATTTGAAAAAGTTTCTGCCAGAAGAATGCATTTGAAGAGTATAGTCAACCTTTTGTCACAAATATTGAAAATTGGAAAGACAAGCAAAAGCTAAAAGGGACATGTTAATTTTTCCAATATCGAAGTCATTAAAAGTTTCAAACTTGGCCAATTCCCTAGTTTTCCTTGCACTTGTTTCAGAGATTCTTTGTCCTCACTCCTCACGTGTACCATTTTGTGAACACAAACAATTTCTTTAGTCTCTAAATTTCACCATCAAGTTAGAAAAAAAACGCACTAAATATATATTTTTCATACAACTACCATGTATGTCTCAAGAACCAATGCTAGGATATGAATTTTTAGTGCTTTCTTTTTTTATGAACAACTAAAGCGCTACTTGTTGATATTATGGTTTGCCATAGACTTTGTAGCTGAATTGATATTTTTCTATTTCTAGGAGGAAAAGTGCTCAAACTACAGAATTAAAAAGGTCCCTTTCGACATACATGTTCTTGAGCAGAACCCAAATTGGTTTTTCTACGAAGTGATATGGCCTCTTAACACACAGTTTTCTCAAATTTCAATCAAGTGACACTCCACCCAATTTTCATGGGACCTTTCTTTCCTTCTATGTCTCATAAAGAGAGCTTAATTCACATGAGACTAATGGACACTTATAAACGACCATCACAACTTTTTTAACACATTAGAATACAGCATGATCATTGACCTGCTTGTCTATTATGTTCATCAAAAAAAGTTAGCTTGTCTATTACGTGCAAAGCTTTGCTTGAAGCCAAAAGTAATGTGCCTATGTGTGTGGTGCTAGTTTTATCTTCAAAATGTGGTACAGATAATAGTGGATGAATCATTGAATCCCCACCAATTCACATAACATGCTCCTGCCTTGTTTTTCTTCCTCCTCTTTCCTTTCTATGTGTCATGGTTTTTCCAGGAAGTATGATTAGCCAAGCATAACATGGATTATGCCTTTGTTTGTTTGTTTTCATTCATGAAAGTGGGATTGTTATTGAAGCATCGGCAAGCCAGTCAAACAAACAAAAGAGAAGTTTCTATCAAATTATTCGATTAGGATCTAGATCTAACATTTCTCAACACAAACACAGGACAATACGAAGGAAAATGAGTACCAATGCGCACGCTAATGAAGATCAGGGGCACTCGAACCCAAGACCAAAGTTTTGTTGGCTCAAGTCTTTGACTGCTTGTTGAAACTTGAAATTCATAATGAACTTGCAAGGACTTTAGTAGATTGGGCCATGCTTTTAATTTATTTCAACATCCATTGAAATAGTCTTTGGATCAAGACAGGTGTTTGGAGCTTGGTTTGCCGACGGTTATAAGAATGAAAAAGCACTGTTGTAATCAGATTGGCATCACATTCAATTAATAGATTTGATGGAATATGCTCGCTTTATTTCTGATTTACATTATGACTGCAACTATAAATTTGAAAGAAAATATTGTTGTATTAATCATAGCAGGGAAATACTACCATGTATCTTCTGCTAAAGCTTGAAAGATCGCTTTATTAGTGATTCCCCATTCAATAAATTCCATATAACATTCTTTGAGATTAATAATGGCTGTTAACATTAGTATTTCACCTTGAAGATTAATATATTTGTGACTTTTGAGTAGGTTTTTTCTAATCCTCAGTCGTTGGTTTTCAATTCATGTCAAAAATATAATGAGAGAGCAAATATTTTATTTTGAGAAGTGTTACGTCAATAATATTTTCACAATAAATTTTTTTTGGTAAGTTATTATTGGCTTTAACTTGAATCCACCACTTAAATTACTTTTTTCCCTATTTATAACAACTTTTTTTTTTTTGCTTAAACCCTATCTATAACAACTTACCACATATAATTTGCTGTAAAAGTATTATGAAAATGTTATAAACATAACATTTCTCTAGTTCTTTGGGTCTTTCCAATTCTAATGTAAAATCTTCCATTTATAGAATTAGAACAAAAGAAAGTTAGGGGTAAAAGGCTTAAATTTATATGACCAGACATTCACTTCAAGAACTTTGGTACCCCAAATGTTCTTTTTATATATAATCTATAATATGTCACAACCCTTTTCTTTTCATTAAGCTATATTAGGATTGTGGTTCGAATATGCTTTTTTATATTTTTTTATTAAAAAAAATTTCTAGAAACACAACTTATCTTTTATATTTTGTTCACAATTTCTTTAAATATTTTTTTAGAAGAAGAACAATTTCCTAAGGTAATAAGTTGTCATTCGTCTATTATCGTTTTCATGAATACTACACTATTTTACAATAATTACTATAAACATCTCAATCAATGAAAACAAAAAAAACAAAAAGCTAAGGCAAAATTCATTTCCAATAGCTTATTAAACTCGTTGCATCACAGAGATCAAAGCTTGATACATAAATGTCAAATTCAAGTCATCAACTTGATGATAACCACAGCATGGTCTCTATCTTGCTTGATGTAGGATCTGTATCAATCCTCCGTGTACCATCAAATCATAAAGCAATGAATATCTATCTCTCATTGTGGACCAACTTTCCATTTTCTTCTAATTAACCTATAAATCTTACTTCCTTTAAAGACAAGAATTTTAGCCCAATCTAAAAGGCAGGAAAAGTTTCACTTTCCCTGCTAAAAGAATGTGATGGGAACCATATTGTCGCAAGATAATTAGTGACGGAATCAAGATTTAATTTTGAGGCAATAAAATTTATATAAACATGTATAGATGCTACCTATATATGTAGATAAAGTTTTAAGGGTAAATCCTTTGCCACGAAAGTCTAAGAACCACCACTAATAATTAGTGAAAACTTACAAAATAATAGCATATTCATTATATTTTGTTTATTTATTAACGATTTTTTGTATGAATAAGTTGTTTTTTTTTTTTTTCAAAGTCGAAATTCTACTTACTAGTAAAAAGATTTTGAATAGTTAGATAGACACCAAATACAACTTACAATTTCTCAACCAAAAAAAAAAAAAAAACTTACAAAATTTTATATTATTATATAATCATCCCTAAATTTTATTGTTTATTACACAAATTTTGTGAAGAAGAGTAAATTATTATATATAAAAGATAAAAATAATTTTTTTTCCTATGTTAAAGCTCTAGATTTATTATTTTTTCTCAACCTTCATTTTCTTTTTGTAGGTTTTGAAACTTCAATTAATTGATTCTCCAAAAAATACAAACCTTAAAATATACTGATAAAAATAAAATAGAAAATATTTTCTTTTGTTTTTGAAAAATATTATAATTGGGAAGAAGAGGGCAAAGTTCTAAATGAGTAGTATTAGTTATTAATTATTTTTTGGGCTAGCCAAGGCAGTTGAACCCGACTCCGCCTAAGAGCATAGCCATATGCATGTTCTCACCTGCAAGTACGAAAATCCTTGAAATCTTTTTTTTTAATCAATCCCTGAAAAACTTAATATCCATATGAATTATGAAAACATGTTGGGTCTGTTTGGCAAAAAATTATCTTGTTAGCTTATTTTATTATTTAGTTTATTTTTATTACTATTTATGGGTCATACTATATTTTTTGGTACTATTCATGAGTTTCACTATATTATTTTAGTTAACTTTTACTTTTATTTACAATACTTTTAGCAAAAAAAAATTAATTTCAAAAAAATAAGCAGAACACAAACATGTCCCTTTATATGTGAATTATGTGATGGGCCGTGCTAGTGATTTGGATCCCATCACTACGTCATTACTTTAAATTGACCATCACTATGCAAGTCCGGCTACCAATGGAATAATAGTCGGTGATTTATATATATAAAAAATCATCTCCCACTTGTTTGAGAGCACAAACTTTCTCAGCCAAAAAAAAAGAAAAAAAAGGAGCACAAACTCATTCTAAATGGCTGTAAGGCACTATGTACTGCACGAAAAGTACAGATTCTACCATGCCTAAACTACTTTCACTAGTAATCAATCAAGAAAAGAGGAACAGAACAAAAACAACATTATTGATATTACAAGGAGTCGCAAATATCATATTACAAGATCGCACAAGTACAAAATGAAGATTAAGCTACAATACTCTTAAGTTAAGAGTCTACTTCTAGATAATTCATGTGAGGCGGAACTCATTTGTAAATACGAAGTTATCCTTTCGTTAATCAAGAATGGTCATTCTTGATAGAGAATTACATTATTGTTGGAGAGAGTTTGCTTGTAAATTTCCATTTTTCTCTAATAGAGAATATGTGGTGGTTATTTACAGCCAATAATTACCCCACTAATCTAGGAGGGGGGTTAGTTACGTGTAGGAAATAACTACCACTTATAAGTATCATCTTTTTGTCAATTTATTTACATGGCATGGCATAAGTGACTACTATTTATTTTTTTTATTTTTTTATTTTTATATTAACACCCTTAGAAAGGAACATTTATGGTCTGTTTGAATTAAGGGAGAGTAGAGTAGAATTGATCCAAAATTAGAGTATTTTCAACAAACTCTACTCTACTCTCTCTCAATCCAAACGAACCCTAACTTCGGATATCATAAAAATCATTATTTATTTTATCAAAAAAAAAAAAAAAATTGGATAGGATTAATAAAAATTGGATAGGATTAATTTGACCAGACTAAACACTTTGTTCGCAGGCATCTAAATAATTGAACAATCAATTTCATGTGGAATGTCTTGTAGCATGCTTTAAATGCTAATGGGGTTTCTCAAAAAGAAAAAGTGACCATCAACAGTTGATGGATTGGGGGGGGCGGGATGTCTTAGTCTTTAGATAGCGAAACCTGAGTAAAGAAAGTTGCACAAATGCATGCCAGCCAAAGCCCAAATTTACATGCCTCTATAGGCTCACACAATATCATGTGCCAGGCAAAGAAGTTGTGTAGGAAAGGAAAAAGATATGAAGCCATGGACAACAAAACGTCTAATGTGATAACAGGCACAGCATAGGGGTGGTAAAATGTTTTTCCCCTCCTTTTCTCATCCTGTTCCATATCTTCAGGTGTTAGATATATATAATTTTCAATAATCTCTTGGTCACTATCTTTTCCATTCTCTCTTACTCTTGTAAATCCACTTTTGCCTAAAGAAAATATGATTTTTTTTTTTTTTTGAGAATCTAAAAGATGAATTAATTAAAATAGGTACATTCAATGCATAACCGATATGGGATTAAGGTAGTATATAATACATTCACAATTTTTTTTATCATAGAGTTTCAATTTATAACGTTAGTTTTTTTATGATTGCACTCACATTCACAATCTAAATGCTTGTAAGGTCCTACTATTATCAACCACCTATGAAAATCAAGCTTTGCATATATGACTTACGCAAAGCTTGTTACATAGATTATAGATAGACAATGTGACAGATGTAGAACACTATCTGCTATATAATAGAAAGAAGGTGATGACAAAACACAAAACAGAGGTGAGACTGTGTCATCACTAGTGATGTGGACAATGCGTAAAGTATGACCAATCAGTCTTTTGATAGAAACATAAAGTCTTTGCGAGATAGAGAGAGATGGAGTTTGTTTTTAGTTCCTTTTTGTTCTTTTTAATATAAATTTTTACTCAGAAAAATAAATAAATAAAGCCTTTGCAAGGATGTAGCTGGTCCTTTCTTTTTTCAGTGGATAGGGTATGATTAATTGTTAGAAGAGACTTTAACATCCACAATAATCAACATTGAATGAGTAGATATTGTAATATTAAACGGCCAAACTTCTGAATGCACTCGATAAAAGCCGTATCCATATTAAAGTAGTTGAAAAATTAATTGAAAGTGATACCTTTATAAAATAGTAAAATATTAATTATTATTATTTTTTCTTTTGAGGGGGTGATATTAATTAATTTTAAGAGCATTAAACATATCGAGTAGAATAGTTAGGGATTTGAAGACATTTAGATGCACTTGTTAAAAAATAAATTTTAAAAATCAAGACATAAAACCTTCTTGCAAATTGAGGTAAAGTATTTTGTTTTTCCAGTGTATCAAATGTATTATATTTTTTTTCTCACATAAAAGACGATAAACCTTAATTGGATCCTACAGATGGCAATGGGACACACATTACATCAGATGGACTTTTACTTTTTATTTAATGATATTGTACATTGGTATGCATGAAACCTTGCTGTAGTAGAAACTAACAATGAAAGAATGCTTACAAAATTAAATAAAAATAACTTAGAGCTAAAATAAATGTGGCTTTTCATATCATGTGCAAATCCATATTTAGATATTTGATTATTTATATCAAATCAATTATATAAGAGAAGCATGAATTATATAAGAACTCACTTGTGAAACTTAAGTTTTACAAAATTTAAAAAGGGATCTGTATTATAAGCAAATACTTTTTCTAGGATGATATATATCTATTATTTTGAAAATGGCCAGCAAATCACTGCACACATTTGACATGATAGTTACTCTACAAGTACAAAGTTTTCGTGGCATAGGAGACAATTGCTGGAGTTCAAGTCTCACGTGAATAATGCACTTGTTTCTATTACTTAGAACCAAGAATAATGTGTATGTCGTCCAGGTTTGTCGTAATTTATAAATATACAAAAAAAATCAGGTGATTTGTCTGGGATCTTAGCCCTATGTTCCCTACCACTATGAAAGTGGCACATGCTTATTAATTATTTGTTTAACCTGGCATTTAGTCGTAACATGTGGCCCCATCCATTCATTCCAATTTGGTCAAAGCATTCCTCTCTTAAGAGGAAAATATAAAAGAAAACTATACCTTCACTTCTAAAAGCATAGAATTTATACCAGTTGAATAAATTATAAAGTCAGCTAATTAAATAAAGTATTATTCATCACTTCTAATATAATTTCTTGCTAATTAATTAATGTAGAATAAATTAGATGATGGATCATATATATTGGTACAACAAGAAAAATAATTCATAAATACATCACCATGATGCAGTGCAATATTGGCTGTAGATGATCTTAATTCAAAGTAAATACTAATTTTTTTCCTATTTAAATGTTGAGTAAATTATTTCAAAGAGTCTTGTAACTCATTGGTGCTTCCTCGTGTTTTTAACAGAGATGTCTATGGCTCAAATCGTTTCTCCCCTAACCATCGAATTATTAAAATATATATATATATATATATATATATATATTGGGTAAATTAATTACAACTTGATTTTAGATAAATTAACAAAATAAAAAATAAAATTCAACAATACAAACCAAATATATTATACTGAGAAACAAATTTTCAGAAAAATGCAAAATTTAACAAATCTTTAACACTAATAAAAACCATAAAATTCACACTGAAATTGATTAACAAAATAATGATACAAAGTCCAATGAATCCCAACATTCTATTAGGACAAAGTAATCATATATAAATTGAATAATTCTTCAATAATCATTTTCCTATTATAATGACATTTTAGTAAATATACTCGGGGTAAGATGAGATGGCCAAAATTCATTTATGTCTTGTCCAAATAGTCGGGACAAATTAAGATTTTGTTCTGCCCTACTCTACCCCATCCTTTCTTCACCTTGCCGTGGCAGGAGGAAGAGGCAGTGGTGGAGTGGGCGAGTTGGGTTGAAAAGATGGAAGATATTAAGTTTGGTTTGGTCACTAAGACCTAAATCCACAACAACAAAAGCCAAATGGCTAGATATACTTAATTTAAAACTATATAAATGAATAATTTATTGTACCTTTTATATTTTGATTTTGAATATCACATTAATATAATTGATTTATCCAATCCATTCATTTACTCTTAATAATCATTGATTTCATCTTCAATTTGTGTAACTTGTGATGGGTCTGTTTGGCTGGCATTAAAGAAGTAAATATATAAATAAATAAATAAAATCTTTTAAAAATAGAAGTAATAGTTTCTAGAAAGATGAACAGAAGTTAGCAGTTAAACAGTTATGTGGGTGTGGATGAGATTCATATCTGTAAAGTCTAAACGTACGCAAAGCTGAGAATTAATATATGGGCACAAGTACACAGTGTGGTACGATAGACTGATGGACATGCAAGATCATGACATATTTGCATTGTATCCGATATTGTTCAACACTGCAGTGCAATCTGTCGACTGTCGGTGCATTCTCAGTTGCCTCATTTTATCTAAATAAGGGTTTGAGTAAAATTATCCTATTAAGGATTGCCTCAAAGAACCATATATATAGGAGTCATCACCATCAATTAACCTCTGGGGAGCTTAGTTATAACGTTGTTCTAGGCTTCTGGTACTTGATCAGTCTTGGAACAGTCACTTAGAAGCAGTTTATAGGAAGATATTGGCACTAGTTAATAATTTAACAAGTGTTGTTTAAACCCAAGAAGAAAGAAACACGTGAAAAGTATAATCGACGATGACTGTTGAAGTTTCAAATATAATTTGCAGCCCATTTTGCAAGATATGGCACTGCAAACACATATCAAGGAACCTTTTGAGATCATTTGTAATTAGTTTCTCGAAAGATCTTCTAATTTTTAGAGCTTAGCGAATATTATTTATGCATGTAAGTGCTCTCCTTGTAATTTTGTGATCAAGTTTATTTAAGTTTGGTTCCACTATTTAGTTGTTAGTTGTGTTTGATCTTAATTATGTTTGCTTCAAATCAATTTCATGTTAGCATGATAACCTAGGCTTTGAACTAATCAATTTACTTTGAATTAGCTTACTTAGTCGCAGTTTAGTTTGAATTACTTTATTTTGAACCACTTCATTTCTAATCAATGGCACTAGAGATAATTAATTTAGATTTAGATCTCAATATATTTAATTATTTAGTAGCTTTCATTGTTGTATTTTTCATTGTTAATTGCATTTCGACGTAAAGTCCTCTAAAGTGATGCGCTTTTGAACCCCTTTCCAAATCCACAAAGTGAAATTCTACTTTAAATTGCTTACATTTGACATAAAGGGAGACCCTATTTAGTAAAATCTGGGTTCTACTTAAACAACAAGATATGTCAAAACCAAACTTCCAAGTAATCATGACTGACGAGCCGAAACTAATTACAAAATATAAAAATATGATATTAGGGATATTGCAAATTTTATTACTTACAATTTACAAATTGATGCGTCACCAATCACAAAAAAAAATTATAAAAATAAAAATATTTATATATTAAGTCATTGAAATCCATCAATCATATTCATTGTTACATTAATTTGTAAGTTTTAAACTAGGGTATCAACTTATAAGTGAAAACACAAGGAAAAAATAAAATTTATTATAACTTTAGAATTTTCCATTTAAAAATTAGTCTCTTAATCCAAGCATTTTAGTTTGTAAGATAATTAATACTATTCACTTGTTGAAAGTTTAAACTGAGAACAGGAGACAGGAGGAAAAACTTTCCTCAATTATTATACAGTGCATCCATAAACATCAACCATGGTCCATGGCAGTCAGCACCGCCCATTAGTCTTTTAATACTAATTTGCAACCTTATTCTTGTTCGAGTCTTATAATAGTTATTCTTTTACATTTCTTTTTTTCTTTTTTCTTTTTTAATTTCAACTTGGTACAATAGGATTATTAATCTCTAGTACATAGTTTTTCTTAGTCCACGTTACTGGGTCTTTTAATACTAATTAGCAACCTTATCCTCGTTTGAGTCTTATATTTACTCTTTTACATTTCTTTTTTTAAAAAAATTTCAATTTGCTACAATAGGATTATTAATCTCCGGCATTTTTTCTTGGTCCATGTTATTGGGTCCTGGTATTTTCACTTGCAAAGTTGCAATTTGAAACCCCAGTCTAGCATTTGGTAGGCCAGAATACTAAGATAGCACAGTCCTTTTTTTTTTTTTTTTTCTTTAAGGAAAAAGACAGAAACTTTTATTAAGAAAAAGTGATGGCACGATCTAAGTGGGGGCATATTAACATCCGATATTTCAAAACGAGTAATCTCAGGGAGCTAATATTTTTCACAGATTCTTAAAATTGTAAATTATGATTAAGAAAGAGAAACTTTTATTAAGAAAAAGTAATGGCACAATCTAAGTGGGGGGCATATTAACATTCAACATTGCAAAACGAGTAATCTCAGGGAGCTAATATTATTTACAGTTTCTTAAAATTGTACATTTTTTTTTTTTAATGAACAAAAAAATGGGTAAGGGGCGACCAATGTGGCAATTTTATCTGGGCGTGACCATAATAGCTTCTTACCCGTTGGGTTCGGAGCCCTGCTGGGATGCAAGGAGACCATAGTAAGCCATAACTTTCCAGCCTCGCAAGGGACATTAGTGAACCTTAAGCTGCTAAGAGAGGTAACCCAAGTGAGTCTATGTTTGGACTCAAACCATGGACTTCACACTTAGTGCATCTTGTGCATCACCCAAGACCACTAGACCACACCCCTCGGTGGTTCTTAAAATTATAAATTGTGATTAAAGTAACGTTACTTTTACATGTTTTTTTTTCCTTACGAACTTTCACATGGTTATCACTTATTTATATATCATTTTTATTATATACCAATTAAAATAAAATAAAAATTTATTCCAAACTTATTTTTATAAAAAAGATAAAGTCCAATTTCACCGGTCATTATGTTTACCTTTTCAGTTTTCAGGCCACTTTACATGAACTTTTTTACATCTTTTTACTTAATTTACTAATGTTACCTTATGTTCCTATTTAACACGGAAGTTTTCATTGGATCCTAAAGAATTCGAATTTGCTTTTTCTGTGATTATGTTGTAGACCAGCATAAAAGGGTTTTCCACTTTGCCTTCCACATTAAGGTAGGTAACCACCTTTTCATGGACATCCCTTTCTTTGTAATTAAGTTCACTTATATTGTGAAACTTTCCATAGATTTCCTTTAATCAAAAGACAAGTTGCTATAGGAAATCACTTTTGGAAACAAAAGGGAGCGACCTCCCCCAAAAAAGAACAACAAAAGAAGTAGAATAAAAGGAGAGCAGAAAGGCAAAGAGGTTTAAATAATGAGTTGTAAAGAATCAAATGCACGTCATCCTTTGTAATAAGGCAACCATAATGACATTCTTTTTGTGCTTGTGGTTTGAATTTCACCTCTTAACTTTTCTTCTCTTATTCCACATTTTGTATTTCACTCCGTTCTACCAATTATGATATGTCATGTATTCTTAGTATATTATCCATTTATTAGGTGAAAAAAAACAAACAAACAAAAAAAAAAAACAAAAATGTCAACCTAATGCTCACGCATAGTGGGTGATGGAAGCTAATATTAAAAAAACATATGGTTATTGATTAAATAATAATTGAATCTTGTAAACAAATGGTCAAATAAAAATGATTTTTTTTTTTTAATTATAAACATGAAATACAATTTGTACTTCTTCTTTTTTTCAAAGAAAATTTATTGAAATTTATACTCTACCAATGTTACTTCTTACAGCACCTTGACATAATAGCTCCCTTCAAAAGAGGGTAAATTCAATAATGCCCTACTTTCTTCTGTTGACAATGTATAACTAACGAGTACAATATGATAGTTGTCATCATCTTTTAAGACCCACATGTCAGTACGACATGGGTTTTATGAGATGGTTGCATATAAGATTTTGTTTTCCCACCACTCCCTCCCGGGACTTAAATTGAGGCACCACTTCCTTACACTTAATACATGAAGAAGTACCATTCGGCTCATCTCACTTAGTGGTCCAATATATCACTAATGACTTCTTTAACACATTGGACCACCATCTTCAAACTTCTTCACAAGAAATGCAAAAATGTCTCTAGGTAGGCAGGTAGGGTGGGTATGCGAATTATTGCTTCTGGGATAGCTAACTGTTTGGATATTTTTTTTCTTTTCTTTTTAAGTCTCTATGCCATGGGAAAGAATAACTCATATGCCATCATTTATCTCTACCCAAATTAAGTTAAGCAAACTACACCACCTATTCCAATCACTGACTGTCTGACAGTTGAAGAATTACCAACAATATCACCTCTATATTACCATATATCCAGTAGTAAATTGGGTTGTTGCCATCTTAAAAAAATTCTCAACCTCCTCACATGTAGTCTTTTTTAGATAGATAGTGGGGAAGTTGGGGATTGAAGTGTTATTAATTGGAGCTAGTATATACCATGAAGAAATTAAAAGGTTCTTGAAATTGGAAGTCCAAGCTAAGCTCAGGCTTAAGATCAAACTAATCCATTTATATTCAGAATTGAAAAAGTGTTTAGGGTTATAAACAAAAGTTGGAACAATTTCGATTCAGCATTTTATAGTTTTACAAGGAGCACATGCACTAACAAAAAAAATAAAATGAATCTTATATTCTTATACGTATATGAAACTTGACAAACAGCTAGTCACAACTAATCCAAGAACTTTTATTAACACTTGGTTTCACCACAATCATCTTATTAGTTTCTCACATTGTCATTATAAGCGTGCATTTGGATTGGGCATTATGCCCAATTTGTGCATCTGCGTTTTTTTAGTAGTCTCATAGATACTGTTTACAAGCCCACAAAAGTCAGCAAAACACAGTTTTGTAAGCATTTTTGAGTCCCACAATACTATTCACACATTTAAAATTTATTTTATTACAGTGTTTTCAGCAATAAATTTTTAATTTTTAGCAAATAAACGATATCTAAACACACTTTAAATTACCAATTCCATGTGAATCTTCATCGTGTAATTTCTATTTTCAATTGAAATTTGATTGAATCAAAGGGTGGGTCTATTTTGCATGCTTAGGAATTTTATGAATGCATTGATATTACTGCATTTATTAGCTGTCTCTTCTTTGTGAAGTTTTTGTTTTTTTTTTTTTTTTTTTAAGTAATGCTACAATCACAAACTATTATATAATATTTTTACAAAATGTTTATATGATCAACCTTTTATTAGTTTTTATTTAGTCCCATTATTAATATCACTTTTTTATTTACCAATAATTATTTACTACATCAATAGTTTATAAAAAAATTTGTATTTTTAATTTTATTTATTTATTTATTTATTTTTGGTTAATTTCATTTTCTTCCTGACTACCATGGCTTAATTTCGTACGAAAAGGAATACAATTGCATTTGTCAGCTTTCAATATTCCTGTTAAATTAAATCAAAAAAAAAAATTCCTGTTAAATAGTACGACAATTCTTTCAAAAAAAATAATAGTACGACATATACGTGCGACAATTAATATTAGAAACTAACAGTAGTCACTACGTACACTGCATTGCAGTTTGCAACTACGAGTACGTACAAATATGCAATTATCAAAGTGGGGACCTGGGCGGCTGGGCCTTTGGCTTCCTAGATAAGAAATTAAAAAAAGGCCAGGGTTTGTTTAGCAAACACAAAACAAAGAGGGTTAAAGCATTAGCATTGCTATGCGTAAAATCTTGCAAAATAGAAAAAAATTGTTCATTTTACACATTTTGAACATAAAAATACACACATCAGTGGATGTAAAATTGTACATTTATGCACAATTACTACAGTAATCGTGCATATATGCACGATTACTGTAGCTCTTCTATTTATTATTTTATATTTTTTCCTCTCTCCTCTCTCTTGCCTTGTCAGACTCTCTCTCACCCATTCTTCAATGCCAAGAAGAAGAAGAAGAAGAAGTAGACCATCACAACAACCCAACACCGCTAACCACCACCACTACAACCCAGTACTGCCAACCACCACTACAACAACACGGACACACCACAAAATCATCAAAATTGTTCTAAATCTAAATCCAAATTCATCAAACCCATATACAAATTCATATAAATAATCAAACCGAAATTGAAAAAAGAAGAAGGAGAAAAAGAAGAAAGAAAGAAGAAGATGATGAAGAAGAGGAAACAAAAACCTAAACCGAAAATTTGCTTTCTCCACCCAAAATCACTGCCTTTAATCAAACCCAACCCAAAATCATCATCTATAATAAAAGTATAAAACCCAAATTGTAAAAGAAGAAGAGGAAAGAAAAAGATTCACAAAATAATAATAATAATAATAATAATAATAATAAGGAGAAGAAAGAGAGGCAGAGATAGAGATAAGCACAAGAAGAAGAAAAAGGGAGTGTATTCAGACTCTCAGAGAAAATAGAAGTAAGTCTTAGGGGGGTAGGTGGGAAATAATAGAAAAAGTGAGAAAAAAAATATTATTTTAATAAAAAAAAGTGTGTATAATAGATAAACTGATGTTGGTGTTTTGTAAAAGTGATGGTGTAAAATAAAAAAAAGTAAATTTTTTTTGTGTAAAATAGACAGAATCTTTTAGACATACTAACGCGGTTACTCTTAATGTACTTTGGGCAAATCAATTTATTTTGATTCATGCGGAATTTGAGTACAAAAATAAGATCTTGTATAGGACAAACAGAGATATATTTTCAAATAGCAATGGTTTTTGTATTATTTAGAGTTTGTTTGACATTAGTTTCAGCTTATAGCTTTCAGTTTTTATGTACATCTTTTTAAATCTTTAATTTTTCTTGTTTTTTCTCACTTTTTCAAATTTTTTCAAAGTACAAATATACTTTAGCACACTTTCAGCAAAATACTAAATAAGCTGTTTCCAAACAAACACTTAGATACTACGAAACTTCTTAAAGTAATATGGGGTTTTGTTCCTTTTACACATAGGAGTTATTCAATTGAGAATTTTACCTTTAATATAAAATTTGGACAAATATGACAAGGAATTTTGTCAGTTTGACAAACTTGCATCTTTATTTATGAAATCATTTCAATTTTAGCCCTAAGTTGTTAGGCCAAAAATTTAATTTATATAGGTATTTTTTAAGGCATTTAGTTTATATAGTGATGATGTACAAAATCGTCAGCGAGTTTATTGTCCAGACATGTAGTGACTAGGGGTACTTGAAAGATGAAAGGTGAAGAACCTACAGAAAGCATTAGTGGGGTGTTGGCCAAAGACCCTCCAAAGGTTAAGTTAGTGATTAGATGATTTCTAATAACTCTAAAAGTATGAGAGTTAGAAAATTCTACGTACCTAGGAGAAAAGAGGGATTTGTGCTTATATAATAATATAGAGCTGACAAAAATCCCATGAATGTTGGCTCTTTCCTTATAGCGAGAGTAAGAGTTAATGTTTCAAAATTCTTGGGCTTAACTTCCCATATTTGAAAGATATGAATATGTAGAAGGATCTTTGGGCATAGCGTGCAAGTTCTTTCAATATAGAGATGCTTGAGTGGAGGATACGCAAATGGTGTGGAAGACTAAGTATAGAGAATTGTTCATCAGGGTAGATTCATTGGTCACCATGGTGCACTGGACGAGTAAGTGTCTAACTAATGCTGTAGGGGTTGTTAGAAGCATAGGAGGTCTATCAATCCCTTAGTCCCTGACGATACTCTTGGTCAAGAATAGACCAAGGAGGCTGACAATCTAGTGTGTTAGACAAATTTTTAGGTGGTGAAAATATTCCTTATCATATAGGTAGTATAAGTATAAATCTCTTAAAGAGAGACAAGTGGTTTCACATCACAAGGAACTAAATCATGATAATTACTTTAAGCCATAGAGAACAACTCGTGTGATTATGTTTAAATGAAAACATATGAGAAATACGTGAGTAATGAAAATTGTGCCTCACGAGAGGCCATTCCAATAAAAGGAACATGTGACAAGAATGTGACCAACAATAATTACTTCAAGGCAATTATTGGAGGGGTCGTCAAAAGAGTAGGAGGTCTATCGATCCCTCAGTCCCTGACAATACTCTTGGTCATGAATAGACCAAGGAGACTGATAATCTAGTGTGTTAGAAAAAATTTTAGGTAGTGAAAATATTTCTTATCATATAGGTAGTATAAGTATAAAGCTTAAGATAAGTGGCTTCACATCACTAGGAACTAAATCATGATAATTACTTTAAGCCATAGAGAATAGCTCGTGTGATTGTGTTTAAATGAAAACATAAGAGAAATACGTGAGTAATGAAAATTGTGCCTCACAAGAGGCCATTCGAATAAAAGGAACATGTGACAAGAATGTGACCAACAATAATTACTTCAAGACAATTATTGGAGGGGTCGTCAAAAGAATAGGAGGTCTATCGATCCCTTAGTCCCTGACAATACTCTTGGTCATGACTAGACCAAGGAGGCTGACAATCTAGTGTGTTAGCCAAATTTTTAGGCGGTGAAAATATTTATTACTCCCTCCGTCCCACTTTTTTTGTCCTGTTTGAAAAGTCAAATTTTTTAAGGGAACATCATTTATTGTTTTGTCTACCTTTTAAAAATGTATAAGTTTCCAAAATTACTCTTATAAAAATTTATCAAAAAATTGAATTAGTAAATTAATAGGGGTATAATAGAAATATTAGTAAATTAATGACTTTTATTTTTAGAAACAGAACAATATTTTGGAACATCTCAAAATGGAATAAATGACAAAAAAAGTGGGACGAATGGAGTATCATATAGGTAGTATAAGTATAAAGCTCTTAAAGATAGACAAGTGGCTTCACATCACTGGGAATTAAATCATGATAATTACTTTAAGCCATGGAGAACAGCTCGTGTGATTGTGTTTAAATGAAAACATATGAGAAATACGTGAGTAATGAAAATTGTGTCTCGCAAGAAGCCATTCCAATAAAAGGAACATGTGACAAGAATGTGACCAACAAGAATTACTTCAAGACAATTACTGGAGGATTCTTTGACATAATTTATGGGAAGAAGAGCAATTACAATGTGACACATGGCAAGGGAATAAGATTAATTGTCAAAGTTTCATGTATAAATAGAGATACACATTTTCATACAAAACATGCACAATCATATATACAAACCAAAGACATTGACTCTCTCTTGTTTCCGAAATTTGAAATTATCACTTTATGCTTGTGAGTGTGTTGATTTTCTCTCGTATGAACAAGGCTCTTTGTTACTTTAAGCATTATAATCTATTATTGTTATTATTATTAAAGTATCTTTTAATTTCTTTGTTCTCATTTTTAATTTGTGCATTTCATAAGGAATCCTATTAAGTTAGGCTATACTGAAATCATTCTTTTTTGAGTGAAGTGAGTTTCCCATTTTGAGTGGTGTTTAATTACTTGGAGCGGACTAGGAATTAGTTTGTACTCAAACATAAGTAACAAAATTCTGATTTTTGAGACATAGCAATAGAACCATAAAAAGAAAAATGAAAATGAAACTGAGAGTGTCCTTGACAAAAAATTGCTTTCCAAATTCAACCTCACCAATCATATTATACTCTAATCCGTCCTAAACTCTATAAGATTTTAAAAATTAAATTTCACTCAAACATATTATATTAAAATTTTAAAAACCCAATCAAAACTCGTTCGTTCATCTTAACTTTGGGCTAATCTAAAATATTAAACTAAGTTCAAGCATCAATAAAAATTGTAAATCTTCTTTATAATTTGAGAGATAAAGTGATATACATATTGTACTCTGTTATAAATAGATAATAAATAAATAAAAAGGTTGGAAAATTAAAGTGAGCACATGAGTGTTATAGTTTGCGTTTGAGTTTCTGAATACTGCTACAGATTTATGCAAACAAGAGAAGAGGTTGGCACGACCGGTAGGGGTGGTTGCTACTTATTAATGACACAAATCATACTTCCCTTTAGTAATATTTTGTAATTAATTGTACACTTATAAATTTCTTATACTAATAAAACCATTTTGACATAAAAAATAAACATAAAACACCATTTGTGATTGTCATCTCCTGATTTATTGGAATTGCAACACCCAGATTCTGTAATTGTAATTCCATGAATAATGGAAAATTAGATAAAAATTCTATAAGGTTGCGTTTGAAAATTTGGACTTGGATTTGGTTTCTATATCAATATATTTGAAATTCAATAATTTTAAATCTATTTATTTTAGATATAATTTCAAATCCAAAAATTTTAGAAGTTTAAAATTCTTGGTGGATTTTTCAAATCTAAATCCTTGATCTATCTTAAAGCATCCAAATAAGGTATTTTGATTTTAATCATTCAAATTTAGGCCATTTTGAATATACACCACTGTAAGTTTCTTTAAAAACTGTATCCCCTCTTCCCGTGTGTGTGTTAAAAATATTTAGTATTCTCAAAAGATTTTAATCATTCAAATTCAAATCCACATTTCCAAATCCTACCATTCAAACGCACCATAAATACAAGAATAAGTCTACCAATACAACTTTCTTTTACAAATTTTTATTTATTTATTTCATTTTCAACCTATGGTGTTCGGCAGTCCGCTCTTAACAATTGTTTTTTATCATTAGACCATGACACCAATTGATTTGAGTATAAATGGGAATCGAACCATATATCCTCTATTAGAATATAAAGCACTTTACTAATATTAATTGAGTTAATTAGAACTCATAACGTGTTGAAATACCAGTTGGTTATATAACACGTTGAAGTAATAATTTGTGGTTGACTGAGAATAGAAATAGAAATAAAGGGGTCCATATACGATAAAAGAAAACGGAGAAACTGTAACAACTTTCTTTGTCCATTCTGTTGTCAAGTAGTATAATAAATTAAATCATTAATACAGTAGTCCTCATACATTCAATGATGCAATTTTCTCAACAACAAAGAGAGGCCACGATAACTAAGATGAGGGGTGCCCTCGTTATAGCACAACTCTCATAAAACAATTCCAACTTTTTTGTTTTTGTTTTTTTTTTTTGTTTTTGTTTTTGAGAAAGACTTCTTTTCTCTTTAAGTCAACGTCCACGTCCGGAAAGGTACAATTATATAGTCCCTAACTTCGTGTAATCTCCAATTACAGAATACTTTGTATGTAATACAGTCCACTAATAACAGAAAAAAGCACATACTTCATAAAAAATAAAAAGTACATACAAAATCTAACAAGACTAAAAAAATTTCACTTAGCTTAATAGTTAAGAGAATCACACACGCACACTCACTTTTTCAAGAACAAATCCTTACTTATTCTCCCAAACATTCATTATTCCCCTTACGAATTTATAATTGGAGCATATAATATAAAAATGGAACATAAGAATCTGTAATCTACATTGTTCTAAAATTAAAGTAGTATGGCTTTTGGTTTTAAAACTTCTCATTAGAATATGTTCATATCTATTGTTAGTTCCTTTTCTTATATTAAGAGGCAGGGTAATATTATAAACCATGGCTTAACTAAGAAAGTTAAGTTGTCTTTTTCAATTCTAGTCGGAAAATTATTGAATACTCTAAGAGTATCATAAATGCGATCTACAGTTATGTAAAAAAGAAAAATACGCATTTATGGTACTTCAAAAGTACTCAAGAATTCCCGGTTCTAATCTTGATGGAGACTGTTTCCATATACAAACACAATCATTTTATTATTCTACTGTTTCTAGTTAGAACTTTCCATGCTATTACTATACACATCTGCATGTTCTATCAGTGGGCACCCCTAGAAGTAGCTGACAGCTCATGCACTATTCGACATCTACTTCACAACAACCAATTTTACTCCTCTTTTTCCAATCACCTTCCTCTCATAATATATATAAACTCATCAACACACTCATAACTCACACTCACATTACTTCAGCTAAAACAAAAAAAAAAAAAAAAAAAAGACTCACACTCATATACTTCACATTAAACCACCGCCAAAGCAGAACAAAACAAAAAAAAAAAACCATGGGTTTCGAAAGGCTCGGAGTCGGGTCGGACCCGGGAGGCTCGTCGCGGCATTACCTAAACCAATCAGAAGACGCGGCGGCAACCGCCGATCCCCGCGACGGAGGAAGAAAGAAGAAGGCGATCATCCTCTCCTTATTAGCAGTCACTCTAATTATTGCCTCCGCCGTGTCCGCCACGCTGCTCCTTCTCAGAAACGGGTCGGGTTCGATCGGGTCCCCGGTTCACAAACCGACCCGAGCGATTTCGCAAGCTTGCAGCAAGACCCTGTACCCGGCTCTGTGCGTGAACTCGCTGATGGAGTTTCCGGGTTCGCTCACCGCGTCGGAGAAGGACCTGGTCCACATTTCGTTCAACATGACGCTGCAGCACTTCAGCAAGGCGCTCTACGTCGCCTCCGAGATCAGCTACGTCCAAATGGACACGCGCGTACGCGCCGCCTACGACGACTGCATCGAGCTCCTCGACGATTCCATCGACGCGCTCTCACGCGCCCTCTTCTCGGTCTCTCCCTCCCCTTCTCCTTCCTCCTCCGCCCCCGCCTCCACCCAAGACGTGCTGACGTGGCTCAGCTCCGCGCTGACGAACCAGGACACGTGTACGGACGGGTTCTCGGACGTTTCCGGGTCGGTCAAGAACCAGATTTCGGACAGGCTGAAGGACTTATCGGAGCTGGTCAGCAACTGTCTCGCGATATTTTCGGCGAGCGAGAGTGACGAGTTCGGCGGAGTTCCGATACAGAACAGGCGAAGATTGTTGGAATTCGAATCCGATATTTCGGGTGAGAATGCCGATGGTTTGCCGAGATGGCTGAGCCGAAAAGAGAGAGAGTTGTTGAGTTTACCGGTAGAGGCGATACAGGCCGATATTGTTGTGTCCAAGAATGGGAACGGTACGTACAAGACAATAGCCGAGGCGATTAAACATGCGCCTGAGAATAGTAATCGGCGAACAATTATTTACGTCAGGGCAGGAAGGTAATTTCACTTCAATAGTAAATATTTTTTTAATTATTATTATTATTACTTTTTAGAGGAAAAAAAAGCAAAAAGGCAAACCAATTTTTTTTTTCTTACAACTTTGTAAGTCTTTTACTAGTTTGGTAACTTTAGTTTTATTTTAAGGGTTGGTGGTTTCACTGTTAGTTCTGTGGGAAAGGAAAAAAAAAAAAAAAAAAAAAACATTCATTTTGTTTAGTGATTGGTCCATTGACTTCACCTCAATAATCATTTAAACTTTAGTCATGTGAATGTACATTAGGAATTGAGGTGTTGTACATTAGATCCAATGCAAACACGACACATATTCTAAAGTGATAATATGTCAGCCTCGTATCATGTCGGGTACTGTTTTGAAAGAAAGTATTATAATTTAAATTTTGAGATATTGTCTAAATTTGATACTAATGAAAATTTTGTTTTTAGTATTAAAAAAAAAAAATTGTGTTAGGTATGACTAGTTTATGACAATTCCCCTCAAAAAATTTTTTTTTTTAAATTTAGCAAAATAGGGAATTAAAAAGTGTTTTTGTATTTTTTTTTTTTGTTTAGGTACGAAGAGAGTAACTTGAAGGTGGGAAGGAAGAAGAAGAACTTGATGTTTATAGGAGATGGGAAGGGCACAACGGTCATTTCGGGTTCCAAAAATGTTGGCCAAAAAATCACGACATTTCACACGGCATCATTCGGTAAACTCAAATTTTAATCTTTGAACCTTGTTTGGTAGTTTAATTTTCACTCATAATATATTTTGCTTTTTTCACTAAAAACCTATATGGTCCAGACATACCCATGCATGATGTCAATGTTGCACGTGCCTTGTTTGTCATGTTTACACTTTCATGCCCTCCTAGATTCCTATATATAATCAAAATAGTACCATTTTAGACCAAATTACCCTCCAAATTAATATCCACTTCAACTTTTTTTACTTTTTTTTTTTTTTTTTGGTATCATAATTATCGTCTTCTTCTATTATGAGTGTCACTGTTATTTTTACCATTAGTTTTGTTTTTATGGAATGTCCATGTATACCAAATGAAGGTTAGAAACAAAAAGAAAAAAAGAAAAAAAAGAAAAGGGTTTGGGAGGATCAAAATGTCGCGTCGCGTAGAATTTTTTTAGAAACTTGTAACCTGTCAATATCACAAATGTCGGTCATTGTTTATACCTCTACTTTCAGTCAGTGCACTGAGCATGAAAGCTACAGGCTCTGAAATAAATCTCAAACTCTTTAGGATTTTATATGAATTAAAGAAATATTTTTAAAAGTATTTTATAAATAAATAAATAAAAACCAATCTTATTTTATTTTTATAGTTTTTAATATTCGATCTTTAATTTATTTTTATTTTTAACCAAAATCGAATGTTTTCGTTTTCAGTGCATGGCCAGACCGTAAATTAAGCAATTTATGTTTCTCACATCTAATCATGTTTAGTCTTAATCATGAAACTGAATGGACAACATTGTCCCTAGTTTGAACTGGTGGATAGAATTTAAAGAAAGAGGGCCACTTTTTTATTGGAGGTGGGCCACGGGCACCTACATGATTATTACGTATATTCTTGTCCGTAAATCAGCAGAACTTACTAGCCAATCATACTATGCTACCCAACCATTCCATTTTCTACTTTGAAATAGAAAAAGTTTTAGACTAGGAAATTTTTCCAGACTTATTTACTATAATTTAGACGTGATGATGTGTGATAAAATCATAAAAAATTTACTACCCAACCATTCGTGTGTATTTATTATTAGCTTAGTAGTATTATTTGTGTAAGAGTAATGTTAGATCTATTAAAAAAAATTACAGGTAAAACTAATAAATATTGTCACACTAATAATCATAAAAAAAAAATTAATTCAAATAATTATTTATAATATATTATTTAAATAGTATCAATCGTATTTATTGTTTGTGTAAATTTTCGACTCCTATCTTTCAGCGGCAACGGGAGCTGGTTTTATCGCCCGAGACATGACGTTTGAGAATTCAGCTGGACCAGGCAAGCACCAAGCCGTGGCACTCCGAGTTGGTGCTGACCACAGCGTGGTCTATCGGTGCAACATCATCGGCTACCAAGACACACTCTACGTGCACTCCAATCGTCAATTCTTTCGCGAATGCGACGTCTACGGCACCGTAGATTTCATCTTTGGCAATGCAGCCGTGGTATTCCAAAACTGCAGCCTCTACGCTCGCAAGCCAATGCCCTCACAGAAGAACACAATCACTGCCCAGAATCGGAAAGACCCAAATCAAAACACAGGCATTTCAATCCACAAATGCCGAATCCTCCCCGACTCGGATCTCAGACCATCCATAGGTAGCTTCCCAACATATCTAGGTCGTCCGTGGAAGATGTACTCAAGGGTTGTGTACATGTTATCCTACATGGATAACCATGTACACCCACGAGGTTGGCTAGAGTGGAATGCAACATCTCCTGTGAACTCACTCTATTATGGTGAATACATGAATTTTGGTCCGGGTGCAGCGGTAGGGCAACGTGTTAAATGGCCAGGGTACAGAGTTATTACATCGACGGTGGAGGCAAGCAGGTTCACTGTGGCACAGTTTATTTATGGTTCATCATGGTTACCATCTACTGGAGTAGCATTTGTTGCTGGGCTATCGGAGTAATTAATTTACAGTGTAACATATAGTTGATAAAAGTGTTGGCATAGGTGGTATTATTTATAATTTGCAATTGTATGAAAATATATATATATATATAAGTTTCTGATTTTTATTTTATTTTATTTTATTTTAAATTATATATATATATATATATATATTGGAATAATAATTATTAGAAATTTGTCATTGTTTTTCTCTGTCACTTCTGTTGGTTTAACTCAAAGATGTAATAGAAGCTACAGATTATTCAATAGCTTAATATAGATTTTGTCTTAAACTATATATGAGACTTTGTTTTTTTATGTGTCGGTTAATTTTGTATTGCAACTTTGTTTTTTTTTAATGAGTGTGAAGTTATGGTACAAGGGCAATAATGTGATTTTGGGAATTGACTTTGGTCACTTGTGTCTTGCGGTGTTTGTGGGGCTGTTTCACTTTTCCATTGTGGGGCTGAGATTTCCTTTAATTTAATTCAATTCAATGGTGTCGGTGGAGGTTGGCCCACATATTCGGTCATCAAAGGTAGGTTTCAATTGCATTGAATTCAGCCCAATATTTTATGGGGGCCTATGCGGGAGATTTAGGAGCTAGGACCAACCCAAGATGTGGCTCTGTGTTCTAAGGAAAACTCAACCATGGAAAATGAGATACACAAATTCTTTTAAGTGCAAGAAAAAAGTATATGAATACAATTTTATTTTACTTCAATTTCAACCTATAGCATCTGTTTTTTATGATTACTCTATATCATTAGACTAAAACACCAATTGAATTTTGGTGTAAGTTCAAATTTCTTATTCGACGACGAAGAGACTTTACTAGATCTCTTATATTTTACAACTTCTTGAAGTCAAGGGCAGCGCCACATTAAGGCCAGGATGGTCCTGAGACCACCCTGACCTGAAATTTTATTTATTTATTTATATATAATAATTTAAAATTTTTTAATTGTCTACCCTTTAAAAAAATTTTGGAAACACCCTCAGTTTTTTTTATACCAATAAAATTAAATTTTGCTCCATAATTTGTTCTACATTCAGTGGATGAATGGTTGCTTTGTTATGTAAATTAAAAGAGATGTAGTTTGTAGCATTGATAATGAGACTATCATGCAATGATTTCAAAATATAAAAACTTGTAGAATGCAATTGTAAATTTTATGTATTTGCGTGTTTTTTTTATTGTTATTGTTATCAATATATGAATTTTTTTTTTATTAGATTGTATAATTTATGCTTCCTAGGTAACACCCTTAAAAAAATTTCTAGAACCACCACTACTTGAAGTAACAAGTTGTGAATTGGTAGTTCATAAAAGAGATAGTAATGGGGTTCATATTATTGTAATTTTGTTTCATTGAATTGGAATAATGACTTTAGCCCTTGTTTCCACTTTCCACACTGGAAAAAAAAATGTCAATCATAGTAACTTTTCTTCAATCCACCGATATGCAATGAAATCCTATTTGTCGGATTGGACAACTTGCATGGTGTCTCTACTCTCTCTAACTCAGCATTGTCAACACTTGTAAGGTGCAACAACTTTTGTTTTCATGTACGCCATTTGTGTAAAGACAATGCCCTAGTTTGGCCATCTAGCTATTACTTTAAATCAGAGTTAGGCAGGAATTGGAATTAAAGGTAGCACTTCTTGCTGTGGTGGGATAGCAATATCAATACAACCAGTCAAGCTGCAAATGATTCAGAAAAAAACACCAAATTATCACATGGCTGATGGCTCTACAAAAATTTGATTCATAATCCATGACCATGTACCCTTCTTCTGGGTCTGGATATGAATAATTTTGCTTTTAATGCACTCTTCTACCAACCAAACCGACTCCACTCTCCAAAAGCCCAAAAAGTTTCACTAAAACTCTTGCTATATTAATGAAGGGACTACTATTTTGATGATGTATGTTTTGTTTTGAAGTAAAATAGAAAGATGTAGAAAGAGAGAGAGCATATCATTAACGTAGTTTTACTAAATGGTTCATCTCTACAGTAAAAAAAATCCCTAAAAGTAAAAGACTACATTATGCTCTGTTAAGACAGAGCATCTGCAGTGGTCCAAGGTAAATGGTATATGCTGAGAAATTTACAATTCAAAGTAAAAAACAAGCCAACATCAAGTCTTGTATATGCCTCGTATTTTTTTTTTAAAAAAAAGTAAAATTGTGCTACAGTACCATCACTGATTTGTGATGATACTGTAGCATAATTGTAAAAAGAAATAATATTTTTTTAGTCAATCCTCTCTCCTCGCACTCTCTCTCATGTCTCTGTCTCTCTCTCCATGCTAGCTTTTATTTATGTTTTGAAATATATTATTTTATTGTGTAAATATATTATTTTAATGTGTTATATTGTAAAATAAAAGTTGGGATGTTGAGAGTATTGTAAAATGGTATAGTATAATTGATAAAGTAGTTTTTTGAGATGGTAAAATAGAATAGGTTCATGTTTTAAAACCAAGATAGCTCATGTTTTTTCATAAATCATGGGCTAAGCATATCTTAATATATTTTATGGGTTACAGGTTTGTGATAATATGGTAGCTTAAATAATTCAATGAAAATGATATAAAAAAAAATATAGTCATTTGTTATTTATCTCTTGGGTGCTTTCTTCAATCAGGAGGAAAACTAGGAAGCGGTAATTTGAAGAAAAACCAAGTTGAACTTTTCTTATGGTGCAGCTGTACAACTAGTCTAATTGGATAAGGCTAGCTTAGGTTGTTATCAAACTAGCTTGGGAATAAACAGCTTAGTTTTTTTTTTTTTTTTTTAATATTAAAAAAAAAAAAAAAAAAAAAAACCAAAAACTCTATAGAGGCACATCAATATTTACCCAAAAAAAGCATGGAATACCCTTGTTATAGTGTTTTGTGGCGGGATCCAAGTGAATTGAATTGTGAAATGAGTGAATTTTTCAATGAAAATTAAAAAAATAAAAAGCCTAGTGCCACAACAAGTGGCATAATTTTACCACAACTCACAACGTTGGCAAGTTGTGACAAAAGTTGCGCCACTAGTTATAGAATTATACTTTTGTTAAAAATATATATATAGACACACATAAAAGAAAAGTGGGATTTTGTAACACATTACCAAGCAGGCAGACATCTATATACATCATCCCTTTGTTTTGTACCGTGTCCCTTGAGAGAAACATAAAAACTTTTCTTTTAAGCCTCTCATCGCTTCTTAAACCCAACATAAAACACTTAGGCCTCGTTTGGGAGGAGAGAATGGAATAAAATGAAATTGAAATTAATGAAAAGAATAATTTTATAATATTCTTCTATTCTCTTGTTTGGGAGTTTTAATGGAGGGAATGGAAAGTTCATTCCCTTGTTTGGGAGTTTAAGTGGGAGGGAATGGAATGGGTAGGAGGGAATACTCATTCTACTCTATTTCCTTAAAATCTCAAATTTTCATTCCCCTCGAAATTATGAGGAATGGGAGAGAATAGAATTAGATTTAGTTATTTTTTTACTAAAATTTCCAAAATACCCCTATATATTCAACCTTTTATTTTAAAATAGGGGTCTAATAGTAATATTGTCATAAAATGATTCCATTTCATTCCCTCCATGTTACTCCCAAACAAGATTATTTACATTCCATTCATTTTTATTTATTTATATTAAAACATCCAATCAAGGTTACTTAAATCCATTCCATTCCATTCTTTTTCATTATTTTCCCTTACTTAAATACATTCCATTCCATTTCTTTCCATTCACTTATGATCATTTCATTCCATTCCATTCCATTTCATTCCCTTATGAACTTCTAAACGAAACCTTACTCAATTTAGATTGTTGCGTATGAGGACTCTTTTACAAACTTGTAAAAAGAAAAAGTTTTCCTGTGAAAGTTTGGAGCTAGTTATGTTATCAATTCATCCAAAATAGAATCTACAATTCTATCCTGTCAAACACAAAAGATCACCATCCATGTCCATCTTACAGTAGAGGCCAACTGTAATGAATAGAACTGCTTTGAGATAATGCAAGCAAGGACCACTAATATATTATCTATAATGGGATATACTTTGATTAGGATTAGAAAAAATAGGACCACTCCAGTTCAATCATATAGTGTATTAGTGTGTACCAACAAGTTCAATCATAGAGCCTTGTCTAATAAAGTTTTGCGTGAACCATATCCTTTTGAAGTTTTTTATTTTATTTTATTTCCTCCTCAAGAAAATAAGTAGAGAAAAGTAACAAATCCACATTGCATTAATCCGCAGCCCCGACAAATGATGAAATGAAGCCATCACACTATCATCACATCACATAGTTCAGTGACACTTTCACTATCATCAAAACTTATCATTGATGAAAACCCAAAATGAAACTCTTTTGGAAACCTGCAGTCTGAAACTCACAACTTAATACCATACAATATGTAGAAACTCATCAGGTTAGTAAATTTTCATTTTGCAATCTTTTATTTCTATGTTTTTTTCGTCAACAAAATTTGCTAGTTTTAACTTTTAAGGTTTAATTTTATCAGAGAGAGAGAGAGAGAGAGAGAGAGGCTTTTCATTTTTAGAATTTTTTTCTTTGGTCAGATATTTTCAGCATTTGCACGTGCCTAGCTATTTTGATATTAGCAAGCATGGCAAGGCCCACATCCATGTAGAGTGTGTTATGTCAAATCTGAAATAAATTGGAAAGTAAGTTCATCCAAACAGACTAGACCATTTATGTGCCAAAAGTGTCACTGCAGTGGCATATGGCCTTGGCCCTTGTCCCAGAAAGTGTTTGTACCTTGTAGCTTGTACTCTTGTCGCTTCATTGGCCCAGAGGTGAACAATGCATTAATATCCTTCAGCTTGGACTTTTAATCAAATAATCACCACACATACAATATATCAGCTTTGGATGCTATAGGAATATTATTGTTTCTCATTGGTATAAGATAAGAGCTTAAATCACAAATTTTAGCACTTAATGGGCTTATGTGAAAAGCCTACCAGATATCAAGGTCCAATTCCATCCCGGTTAAAAAGTCCAATCAGGTTATTTATAGTGTGGGACTAAACCATAGATTATCAAAAGCTTACATCACGTTTAGCAAAAAAATAAAAAAAAAACGTGCTTTCTTACTTTTTGTGTTTTGCTCTGGAACTGGTTTTATAACAAGTGTTCTTTATTTTCTGCTGTGTCTACATCTCTACATAATACACATTTAAGGTTCCACTCTCACAGAACCACCCCATTACAACTACTTAATTTTAATTGATAAACTATTAAGAATTTCCAACCATATAGGAGCCTCTCCACCAATTAACCTCTGGGAGCGTTCTAGGCTTCTGCACAAGTAGACTTTCCCACTGACCTCCTCTTCTAGCGCCACTAAGCACAACCTGCTTTGAATGTCCGCCAAAGCCTCAAACCTTAAAAGCTTCCAAAATCAATTCCCTTCCCTCAAAACAGAAGCGACCTCGGCATCAACTGAGCTTGACTGCATCGTATATAACTTGAAATCCATATCTAGTGTAAAATTACTGTACAAACCACCATCTGGATGCAACCAATCATACAATGAAGTTAATTGCCCTTGTGGACTGAAACCATCCTCACACAGTCTGTCATGTTCTGTTTAACACACAACCAAGATTTCCATTCCCTCGAAATAGTTTCAATAAGATTGACCTGAAATGAAACTTTTTGAAATACAATGCAGTTATTCAGTCTCAATACTCAAATAGATCTTGTCAAATAAAATGCCTCCATAAGACAGCATCAAATTTTCATCCTCAAATACAATTGCCAATGCCTCCAAGAAGTCCTTTAAAACACTCCATTATCTTTGTTTGCTAACATAAACCAGAATCTGTGTACCTGTTTAGGGGCCCATCCGCCAAAATAGCATCCAAGATTTGAAGGCATAAACTAGGGCCTGGGTGATAACCAAATTCCCACACTAAGGCAAGCAAAACCCAAAGTATCAACACAAAATAAAAACAAGAATATACAAAAGCTAGCATAAAATTAACAGTCTTACCTTATGGTTATGTTGCCTTTGACCAAAAACAAAAGAGAAGTATAATATTATATTACTCTACATAGTAAAAGTACCATTAAAAGATATTAGAAATTTAGGAGACATCAAGTGCTTGAATCTTTTTGTTATAAACGTTTGAAGATTTTCATTCAGGTAATATAGGGGAGAGAGTGACAGGGAAAGAAAGGAGGGTTAATGCTGAACAAACCTATCTATGAACTAAATGAGGAGAAGGGGAAAAAGTTTCAGAAACAAAGCAACGGTACATGTTAAAGTAAGAAATACTTTTTTTTTTTTTTTTTTTTTTTGAAAATCAGGAATACATTCTAAGTAACATATGCACATATTTATATGCCTATATATTTACTGCTTCGCCTTATGGGATAGCTTATCAAGGTGGCAATCCATGATCAGTGATACGGACTCCAGAAATGCAGCTTCCCTTGTACCCGGGAGCACAGCTTCTGATGCTTCTTGAACAATCTTCTCAATCGCAGATTCCTTCTTTAAGGTTTCCCTGCACATGATGCTTCCAATGTCAAAGGGGGTGAGTCCTCTCTCCGCACCTTTCTTTAGAAGCATGGTGGAAATGCGAAGGGTGCGGGCACACTCAGGTGGTATGTGCCACCCATGAAACTTCAGAAGTTCAATGTCTTGTTCAGCATCCATTGATTTAATATAATCAATTGTGTCAGGGGAGTAAGGTTCTTTAGCTTGAGGCCAGTAGAGCCAGTCAAATGTACAATCTTCAAACTGCAGTGAGAAGAAGCAAAAATGAGAGGAAGTAATAGACAGAAGAAGTATTGGAGACAAATGGGTGTAATGATCTTAAAAAATAGAAAAACTGTTAGTTTGCAAGTAAAAAAAGAGTGGATAACGTACAATGCAATTTCTTTGGAAAGCATAGCATTGCAGAAATTCAATGTAAAAGATGAGAATTATACAGGAAAGCATAGCATAATCTGTCGAACTGTTGCATATCCTATTAAACCAGAAAGATAAAAGGATGCAAAGAGAAGGATACGGAAATCTAATCAAAGTGAAAACATATTGCACAGTGGCACAAAATTAGGACAAACAAAACAGCCAACAATGCTTTTAACTTTTTCCAGTTTGCAGCAAATTAAACAACATAGTAAGTGAAATAGACAATTGAACTAGATTTTGAAGTATATCATCACAGGGAACATACATAATTTTCTGCCAAAGACACCAACCATGTCTCGGAGTCAATAAGCAACCACATTGAAAATTTCAATAATTGTATCATTGGCAGTATTGGTTTCATGTGCGGGGAGATTGAATTAAGCAAACAAGAGAGGATACACCCTTTAAACTAAACACAAATAAAATTGTATCCAGTATTTAAGCAAGCATTGTCAGAAGAAGAACAAAACACTTACATTCTCAGGCAAGCAATAGCCATGATCAATGGGAATAAGCACAATCTGACCATCTTCATGATCTTTGTTAATCAATATGTTCCCAGCATGCCTATCTGCATTCGCCAACCTTATGTCCAACACTGATATCTTGTGCACCTCATCCACTGGGAATGCACGAGGACCCATATCCTCACAACTACCATTGTTCTTCACAAACATCTGCAGTGACCCAATCTTAACATTTTTGGCTGCACACTCAAAACCATCTGGATGATTGAATCCTCTGTGCAAGCACTTGACCATAACAGTGGGGGGAACCCCAGCAAAACCCTTCTCCCCATAACAATATGAGCGACGTCCACTCCTTGGATGATCCAAAATGTATGCTGCAACTTCCCTCAATGCCCCTTCTCCTACTCGTGTGCCCTTCTTCAAACCTTCACCATCATGTGACAAGGGTAACCCCCGAGGATTATTCACAGCCATTGGCTCCTCATCAATCGGCTTAAAAACTGAGACATACTTTTGAGCAGATGAATCCTGCATGAAATAAGCTCCTCCTGCTCCCTCTGATGACTGAATTGGCTCATTGCCACTGATTAACCCATCAAAGGTAGAGTTAATAAGATCTTTAATCACTATTGGTAGTTCAATCTTAGCATTAACAATTAGAGGTTCCAAAAGAAAATCTTTTTGCAATGGCATCCTCTCTATGACAGGACGTCCCCCAGATAATGTTCCCCATTGGTGTTTTCTAATACCAGCCCCCTTCTCTTTCAGATATAGTGCTTCAATAGACACTACTAAATCTTTCTCAACATGTTTAACTCTTACTTTGGCAGATTTCCTAACTAGAAAGTGAATCACAGCGTCATTATTTTTGCATATGTCATTGATTAGTCTCTGATCTTCAAGCTCTTCGCCATCACATAGCAGTTCTTGATCCTTGAGATCAACAAACCCTTTCCCCTTCTTAGCAATCTGCTGTTTCACATAACCCACATTTCTATTCCTCTCAACTTGGAACTCAAACTCCTTCCCACATACAGTCCTAACAGTAATTGCTTGGAGATCAGAGAGTTTTACCACCAAATGCAATACAATCCCTTCACTTAACCCATAGTCTCGGACGGAAGTATTGTTCCTAGCTAATTCTCTCCCTTCACAAACCAATTTCTGCTTCTTCACAAAAAAACCTTTGTGGTTCTGGATTCTCAGCTTCACCGAAGCAATCGAATCTGACTCCATAACACACATGGGAACCACAGACCCACCAACAGCAACGTAGACCAAGATTGACTCGCTTGAGCATGGGCCGTACAGACTGGTGAAACTACTGGGGAAGCATAGAGCCTCTTCGAGCACTGGACTAAGTGCTACACTGGCAATTGACATTGTTTATCTTACAGAATCAAATCCCTATGTGTATCACCTAGAAGTTCCAAACCCTAAATCTCATACATAGCCAATTGCGCTCTAATCAGAAAACCCAATTAATAGGGTAAATCCAAAAGAGCTCAGAAAAGCTCCTAAAACCCCAAGAAGTAAAGCCTTATGCAGATGCTACTCTTTTCTTTTTCCTTGTGAACAGAACCAAATCAAAGCAATTAGTGAATTTAGGAATTTTGTCACACCAATTAGGGTTTCTGTTAGACTTATAACATCTAAGGTTTCTATGATGCTCGTCAAATCTAGGGCTTATGCCATTCCTTCTATTGTTAAGAACTGACAAACCCTTTTCCGCGAATTTGAATTCCCTACAAACAGCAAAAAATTTGAGCAATCAGATACCAAAAAAAAAAAAAAAAACCTTATTCTCCAAAGAAACTGGATATGTATACATATATTATCGAATCTTTGCAATTAGAGATTAAAAACTCCAAAATAAATCTTTTTACTCCTAGAATTCGAAAGAAAGAAAAGGCAATTACATAAAATTTGTCTTAATTAGTTTATTTTTTTCCATTGTTTGTATCTCTTAGAAAAAAAAGTGTATAATTAAAACAAAATCAAAATATACACGCATTTGAAGTTATAGCTCACACACACACACACACACACAAATTGAAGGCAGATTTCACTGAATAATAGTAATAATAATAATTAATCTCATTTACGACAAAGACAGACTATTTAGAAGAGTTTCTTTATTTTCTTTCAAATTTTCTCACTAACCAAACAGAAAATACTGAGAATGTACAATCTACACTTCTACACAAAGAAATTGACTCAAAAAAAGAAAGAAAGAAAGAGAAAGAAAAGTATATAATTCTAACAAGTAAAAAGATCGGAGAAAAAACCTCAGGTACGGAGGCTATGAAACTAGAAACTCATAAGAATTTCCGCCAATGATTGTTCTCTCTGAGCCTTCTCCACTGATTCCTCGCCATGTCTCCCAGAATCCAAAAAATTTTCTCTTTCGCTTTTAAAATTTTCCCGAGAAAATTTTTCTCTGATAAAAGAGACAAACAGTGAAAGAAAAAAAAAAAAAAAAAAACACAGAGATTAGGATGTGACAGTGTGGAATCAAATTTGGGTTGGGGTATTTATAGGGTTAGACTTTTTGACTCGAGGACTTTTCCGGAAATGTTAACGGCGTTAGATGTGCCGTAAAAGGACGTTATGTTTTTGTTGGTGTTAAAGTGTTAGATATTACTATTGACTATTGAGTAAACAATTTGAATTTTTTTTATAGGCTGGATTATTTATTACCTTTGCTTGTTTCTAGAACTTTACAGCAAGGAACTTCAACCCAAAAAAAAAAAAGTTTCCTTGTGTTGCACTTCGACACAATATGAACACGAATACAACAATGTATAGATAAAATTTATGTATAACTCTTTAGTTACGTGGAAGATTCGTTTATTTAAATATAAAAAACATAACTGCATTGAATTGAATTGTTCTTGAAGAAAATAATATTGGTTATATTTGAATTTAATTTACCAAAATTTTAGCCTTTAAAAACTACAATATATCAGTCTTGACTCTTGTGTGCCATCATGGGATCCCATGGATTAAAGCAATAATATATATAGAAGTTTTACTCTTTCAAAGATATTTTAGAAACATCTTCTAAAAAAAGATATTTTAGAAATAGAATATAATTATTTTTTGTTGATTTTTTTTGTTTAAAGTAGACTACTATAAGACTAGTTGAGTTAAAGTGAAGCAAAGAGTTAGTGCATGAAGATATTTACATGACCCAGTGTAAAATGACATGCGTGGAGGGATTTCAACACCTATTTTTAAAAACTTTTGTACTCTTAATGTTAATATAATAAGATATAAGATATTAGATGAGTTTAGAAGGTTTTGAATTCAATTGTGGAGAAAAAAAAAACTAAATACTACATTGAGAAATATGTTTCTCAATTTTTTTTGGAGGGGGATTAAATCAATATTTAAGTGACTAGTGTTGTTAACGTGTAAAGGAGAAAAATATAAGAGAGATATATGATTCAAATTAAGGATCTCAATTTTATTTTGTTTGATTATATAAACCACATTACATGGTCTTTGTTATTATTCATTAAGTAGAAAAATTGATGGGTTTATTTTTTAGATTTTAGAGAAGTGGATACCAAATATTTTTATTTCAAAGACTTTACATATTTACTTGTTTGGTCATATTTATTATTTTTCTTTTTTGTGAATAATGTTAAGAATATGTGTAGCATTTTTACAACATTAAAATAAAGTAAGCACCAAATTCCTTTATTGTAATTATATTTAGAGAGCAATTCTAATTTTTCATAGAAATTATTAGAATTTTGGTTAAATAATTAAATTCACAATTTCTTAATAATTTATATTTTTGGAACAATTGATAATTTATAATGGTATTATAATAAATATTAATGAGTTCGAACAATATCTCTACTCTATCTCTTATTGAAAAATTTACGTATTAGATCCCAATTATTAAGATGGAATTTGGACCTAAACATGAAAGATATTAAAAGTTTAGTTAAGTAATTATGGGACGTCCCTCTCTTCTTCTGTCATACCCAAATATTTTGTCAAAAACATAATAATAATAATAAAATAGTATAGTGCAGTTTCTAGATATTCATATTCAACTTCAAGTAAGTCTTATAATAGGGATAATTTCACCAAAATCAGCTAGATGGTTTTGGAAGAAACTATTTCACAGCCGCACTAGATACTTTTTTTGTCCTCATATACATATTATATTTATACATGATTATGACAATATCATGCTTACAAGATATGCTTTATATAAAATTCATTTTAAAAGATATTTCAATTTTTAACCCAATGACATCCCCATTAGAATAATGTGAGATTTATAAATTGAGTAATAAAAAATTACTCCTTGTAACAAAGGTAATCGGCTTTTTTGTACGGATGTATAAAAAATAAAGCTCTTTTATAATTTGTGAGCATATAATAATTGATACTTTTTATATTAAAAAAAGCATACGTATAATACAAAGTTAAAATAATTCTATAATAGTCGACATTTTGTAAACTATGCATTAATGAGTATAGAGCATTCCAGACCCTTCGTATCATTTTTTCTATCTGAATTTTTACTATTCAGACACAAAATTAAAATAAAATAAAATAAAAATCTACCTACATTGACTAGCTTCAAATCTTTATATATTTTATATTAAAAATAAAAATGCTACAGATTAAGTATGTTGTCACCTGAATTAAATATTTGAGTATAAATTTGGTAACAATGAGGTGTAAAATTGATATTTTACACTATCTAATAAAAAATTGTTACATTAATTTTTTTTACTAAAAACTCAATATATCCTAACACATCTAATAACATCCTAATAAATTTTTAGTTTAGTTGGATTTTCAGGGTTATTAAAATTGATTGAGTGTGATTGTACTTTTTTTTAGAGAGAATTTTAACCTGTGACGTCTGCTCTTGATGATAACTTTTTATCATTAAACTAAGACACTAATCAATTTTTGGTGTAGGTGGAGATTGAACTCCAAATTGTAGTTATTTTTTAATATGTGATAAATGATGTTATGATATGTTGGAATTAGAGAGCGTAAAACTTAGATTATACACTATATTTTTATAAAATTTAATCTCTAAATATTTTGTTCCGCAAATTAAAGATTTGGGTTTGAATTTAATTTACATAAAAAATAAATTAATGCTTTTCTCCAACGAAAAAAAAAAAAAAAAAAACATTATAAAGCACAAGAAACGTTTAGGATCACACACTGTACCACAATTTAAACACATGAGGGGTGATTACATTAATTTTCATAAATTCAAATTCATCGTCATTATCCTCATAGTATAATATTGGCATCTACAGGATGTACGGATAAGGTACACATCTAGATGAATCTTTTATGGTAACGGACGTCAATCCTGACACGAAAATAACGCGTTACGTGTTCATTGAGTCACTATGCACATCCACAGTTTCAACTTGGCCGCCAAGAAGTCTTTAATGCTCTTTCCACGTAGTTTAACCAATGGCTACTTGCCAATTGTCATTGTCTCATTATCATAATCACTTTTTTTATTTTTGAATTTTTTTAAAAAAAATATAGAACATAATCATTTTAAATGTGAACTTCAGAATCAGTCCAAAAATGAAAAAAAAAAAAAACAAAACAAAAAATGTGACGTGTGTTTTTTATTTATTTTTTCCCTCGGGTGCTAATTTGAAAGTATTTTAGCTTGGATTCGAATTGTATACATTAAAAAAATAGTAAAATTTATTTTCTTCAACAAATTTAAATTTTTGGTAACTGTTTTTTTTTTTTTTTTTCTGTTTTCAAAAATAATTTTCTATTTTTGAGAGTAAAAATTTTGTTTGGCAACACAAAATGAACAAAAAACAAAACTATTCTCAAAACTTAATTTGTGAAGGAAACTGAAAACATGTAAAAAACTGTTTTCAATTTCTAATTTCTAAAGTCAATGCAAACACGCATTTAATTTAATAAATCTGTCTCATTTAATGAGTTAGCATTAGAATTTAAATTCTAGTAACAACATATTTTAGTATTTTCTATTTTCTATTTTTTTCTTCAAAAAACTATTTTTTTAATTTCAACTAACCAAAAATGTTTTTGATTTAAAAAATACAAGAAAATTATTTTTTCTTTATATTCCTAAAAACAAATTTGTGAAAATAAAAAACAAAAATTGTTACTAAACATAACCTAAATTTCATAGAAATTTTTGGTATTTTTATTCAAATCATATTACATGATGAGTCATGATTAATAACATTTTTTACGGTTTGTTTCCCCACATAATACGTGCATGAGATAAGACTCATATAAAAAAAATGTCTTCGCCACACATCATTTGGTCCTACTTCTTTTTTTTTTTTTTAATAAAAAAATCAGCCTAAAAAAATTAAAATAAAAACTCTTATTCAACACCCACTTGAGCAAAGCAGTTGTTAGTGCTCAAGAACTTTGAATCTTTCTCTTTTTCTTTTGTGTATAAAGAGAGAAATAACCCTACCCATCTTCTAGTCCAATGGGTAGCGATGTTCAACTGGACAGGGTCGGTTCTTTTCTCTAGTCTTTTAGCCTTGGTTATTCAGGCTTTAGGTAGAAATAGTGTTAGGCTTTCTCCTTTTTTGTAATCCTCTTCTTTCATTTGGAATAAAGTTTTTATTCAGCAAAAAAAAAATAATAATAATAATAATCTAAACACATTCTAAATCAAATAATTTTAACTCTTAACCTTAATATTGTGAGATTTATAACAAAATTAGTAAAAATCTACCTCTATCCAATATTGTGACCATTTTTTTTAACCCTAGGGGTGTTGAGCACTCACATTAGACTCAATATTACTCTTCTGTTGTTTTGATATTAATATTTTTTGGAAAATGAATTATTTTTCAAATAATATTTTCTAGAAAACTATCTTATTTTTCTATATTTGGTAACAATTTTAAAATAAGTTGAAAAATTATTTCTTAACTTTCCTTATTTATTTTTGCATGAAATAGAGTTGATTTCCTTATTTAGCTTTGAGTGAGATAAAATTGTTTTATAGTAAAAGTGAAAAACAACTCTATCTCACATTGCTAACTAAGAGAATTTTGTTAAAAGACGGTTTTTCAGTGACTTTTTCCCCCTCATACTATTAAATACAAGAAAATGCAAAAAACTATTTTGATATATGCTATGTCTACAATAATTTTACAATATTTTTACAACAAATCACATGTGGTTGTTATTGGTTCAAATTTGAAACTAACACTAAGATTACTTTTTTGCCCCAACAATAATATCCAGTAACAACCTGCCACTTAGGATTTATTGTAAAAATGTTGTAGATATATCATTCCTCTTTTTTTATTGAAACAAATAAAAGATGAACAGTTAAAAGTCTCATGCCTCAACCTCAATAAACCAAAAACCAAAAGCAACTTTTGAAAAATAACTCAATACAATTATTGAGCATAACTCAAATGAACTACCCAATTAATTGTTTTCTGAAAGGAAAAAAAGAAAAGAAATATCTATATAATATTGGCTCCATCAGAAATAGATGTCCCCAACATATACATTTTGGATTAGGATCTATAAGGATCCACCTAATTTTCCTTCTGCTTATTTTTAAAGTCACTTTGTTTATAAGAAAACAAGGACCTCCACCACAACTTCACAAAATCACTGCATATTTATTTTCTTGGTTTGTTCTCCTCCACAATCACAATGTACTCTCGTCTCATCCTAAAAAAAAATATATATATATATATATATATTTATGTGGGGCCCAAATATTTAGCAACCCCGGCCCACTCCACATCTGGCTCAAAGTTCGTGTCGAGGAGGGTACAAAGTCCAAGGATGAGTGGGAGAAGCCCAAGTCATCCAGGACCTCGCCGAGGATGCTCACGTCCTCGGCAAACGAACATTAAAGGGAAGGAGCTGTCACTCACTCATTAAATGCACGCCATCAACACTTTGGTCACATCAAGGGTGAATTGATCAGCCAACAGTGATGCCTTGGTTGCTTCAACTAACAGAAAGCCTGCAAAAGCGGCTGATGGGACAAGCCCTCAGACACAAGTTCAAATGACTGACAAGTGGACGGCAGAGATCAACTGAACAAGACTATATAATAGATAGAATCCCCAAAGTAAAGGGGCTCTTTGGCTGGCCCCTGGGGGGGGGGGGGGGGGGAAGAGAAAGAGGAGGAAGGGTTTTCTTTCTTTGTACAAAGGACAACCCTTGTATTCAGGAATTCTAAGGAAAAGAGCTCCTCGAACCGAGCTGAGGACGAATTTTCCTCAAGAACACTTAATCAAATTTTAGTTATCCATCTTGTAAGCCCACGTCGACTGTTGTCTTTCTTGCTAGTGCCTGGCCCTTCTATCCACTCTCTACAAATTTATTGTATGAGAGTTGCCCGAAATGGGTCCCTACAATATATATATACTCTCGTCTCTAAATACATGCACTTATTTCTGCATTCGAATAAATTACTAGTATGACTGTATGAGTTACTTGATATAAATTTAATAATAGGTGATAATTTGAATTTGGAAGATTTTACACAAACAAAAGCACTTTCGTTACTATTGATTTGAAATAACGTCTTACACCTAATCATTTCAAATTTATGTATTACTAAAATTCAAATTTATCTATAAGTTTTTAAAAATTGATTAATTTACATCAGGCAAAACATAATATGGATTAATATGACAATTTTTAGATTTAGTGGATGAAAATAACAATTGATCAAAATTATATGGTGTAAAATGTTTTATCGCTAATTTTTTTTCATGTCATGTACTATGATTTATTGGCAAATTTCATGGGTTATTAAGCACTAGTAATCAGTAGCTTCTGTACACGTGTTTGTACTGTATTTTCCATCTTATGTTTTGGTTGCAAGTGTTCAACAACTTAGCAAGCATGATATCATTCATAACTACTCAAACATTTTTTTTTTTAATTGAAAAATTCATTCGGTGGTTAAAGCAATAAAAAATTTCTTTTATTTAAAAAAAAAAAAAAAAAGGTGGCTGGTTTGGTGGTCATGTTTAATTTAATCATTTCAATGGCTGTCAATGAGTCAAGTTCGATCTCATAGCAGGTAGTCCTCATATCTATCGTCATGGTGTTGACCTTGACCCAACCCTGTGGTTGGTATTCTCAGAGGTGAGACATTAGTGTAGACTGTAAAGGTTAAATTGCATTGTATAAATAAAGGTCCAATCCGATTGCTCATCCCCTTAGCCAAGAACTTCCGCTACCTCACTCAGTAGAATTGGTGGAAGCCTTGGAAGCTAGTAGGACAGTAAGTTTTGCTAGAGAACTTTGCATTTCTAAGGTAGAGTTCGAAGGAGATAGTAAGAGAGTTGTCACAGCTATCAACAACCAAGCGTCATCAAAAACTATGCTTGGTCATGTTATTGAAGAGATTTGGATGTTGTAAAAGGTTTTTCATAAATTTAACTTCAGACGTGTAAAATGGGAGGGCAACCAGCTTGCTCATTCCCTTGCTAGAAAAGCAGTTTATTTGCAGATCTTGATGTATGGGTAAAAGACCTACCTTCTAAGTTGGATTTTGTATTCCAGGTTGATTTAGTTCATTCATAAAATCTTTTCTTACCAATTCCTCAAAAAATAAAAAATAAAGGTCCAATCCAAAACATTGATGGGCATTTTTTTTTCTTCTTTTATGCTCTTTTGAGAATGATTTCTACCGAATTTTAAATTTTGCAACATGTGGGGTTTTGATACATGAACATCGCCATATCCCATATGGCTTATTAAAAGGGACTAAAATGTGCAACAAAGAGGTCTTCCATACTTTACAACGCCTATAGAAGGAAATGAAAACATAAATCTCACTCTGGAAGGATATAAACAAAAACCTGTTACTCTTCACAGGCTCCTCTCTATGAAGTCCCAAATCCGCTCTTCCATATAAATTCGATCCCTATGCCGGCGTGGCATGTGACGTTCATCTGGAAAAATCAATAATTCATAAGACTTTCCAGCAGCCACAAGTGCATTCACAAGCCTTGCAGTGTGCCTAAAGTGTACATTTTCATCAATCATGCCATGCACAAGTAACAACCTCCCTTTCATCTTGTGCACATGGTGCATCACAGAGCTTTTCTCATAACCTGATGGATTCTCAGAAGGCAATCCCATGTACTTCTCAGTGTAAAATGTATCGTACCCATCCCAGGATGTTACAGGAGCACCAGACACAGCACAATTGAACACGTCAGGAAATCTGGCCAAAGTCATAGCTGAGAGATATCCGCCGTAGCTCCACCCATACAACCCAATATGGCCAGCTTTAGCTAGCCCTTGTTTGACAAGCCATTCAGCTCCAGTCAGCTGATCATCAGCATCAATCTGACCAGCCTTGTATTTTAGAGAGCCCTCAAACTTCAGTCCACGTCGTGCAGTTCCTCTATTGTCCATCTGTAAACAGTAAAATAATTACAACGATGAATTTTTCATTTTTTGAAAATAAGTGGCATGATGATGATAAAATCTATTAGAGATGCAGGCATGAGATAGTTTTTATCCATATGCTTGACACTTCAAAACACTTCAGGAATGGGACAGGTAATCCGACCAGGGGTAGAATAACAAAACCTAATCTAACTGAAATTTCATACTTTTTATACATAGATGCAGTACCCATGTCTCATAAACATAACAGCAACGTCCACCATGTTACCATGAACCCCACCTAACAAAGGGACTGACAAAATATGAGCACTCATAGTTTAGCCATGCCCCAATATTCAAAGATATGGGGGTTAGATGAAGTTATCACCTAAGCATGCTGCATGCACCATAACCAATACAATATCTTCATCCAACTAATATACATCACTGATTCAATTTTTTTATTTAAAAAAAAAGGGGTTCCATCAAGCATGGGCTTCCTGTGTGTCAGCAACATAATTGAGTAAATTGATAGCATAACTTGTACAGATGTTTTAGCCAGGCAACTAATTGGACAATGATCATACTAATGTGCATGTACACAACAGCCTCTGCCTTGCATAACCAGGGTGTGTTTAATTCTAATTAAGTACTTGTTAGAAAAGAAGTCTAAGTCAAAATGTTCAACTAAGCCATAATCCTAACTATTTGAGAGCAGTTCTATGAATCCCTTATATCAACTAATTTGATTCAGTTAAATGTGTCCTTTTTTGTCCTTTTATCCTATCTAAGATCATACACTCTGCTACCCTCCTATTTAACATATCCTTTTTCACTATTTCTAGAAGTATTATAAATGAAATATCACGTAAACAAAACATAAGTTTTTACAGAAGATACTGACCTTCCAAACTAAGATGCCCTGGCTTCGTAGAAACTGTGCTTTCATGTCAACAGTATTTATCCAAGAATCAGAAACAAGCTGTACACTTGGACCACCATACACATTAATCAAGGTTTTGTAAGGTGGAGGGCCAAATCTTGTTACATCAGGCTTATATAAAGCCCCATACAATGGAGTCCCATCATCTGCCTGTATTTTAAGTAGCTCTGGAGGCTCAAGTTGAAGCCGTTTGAATCTTTGAATGGTAGACGGCTGTTCATACAGAGGCGTGATTATCCTTCCATCTTCCAAAGAGCAAATTAAAACCCTAGGGGGAGAATTAAGAGAATCATGGATATCCACAAAAGTCCGCATATGATGATCAAGCACAACCACATGTTTTCCTTTACTATGGGTCAATCTCACTGGTGGCTCCAGGGGGGTGTTTCCATATGGGAATAGTTTAGCACAGTAAAGGTTAGATTCCAAAGGCCCATCTAAAGTTCCAGTGAAATACACAAACCCTGCAGCCTCATTTACACCAGCAATTTGCTCAACCATCCAGTCACCTTCAGTGAGAGGTCCTAAGCATGTCGCATTTGCATCATACAGATAAAGATGTCTAAATCCTGTTTTTTCACTTGCCCAGATAAATCCCCCAGAAAATCTGGTGACTCCTTTGTCCAGAGGTGTGAAGCAGTCATGTAAATTAACCCATGTACCTACTTCTTCTACCAATATGGTTTTCCTTTGGCCTGTTTTGATATCAAACTTAAGGATCTTTAGCTTGGAGTGAGACCTGTTCAAAATCTGAGCTGTGAGATTATTTCCTAGCATCCAGTGGACTCTAGCCAAATATTCTTCCTCGTTGTTTGCCTGATCTGATCCCCCACAGAGAAGATCCATCCAAGTGATAGGACCTCCAGCAGCAGAAACCACTCCAAGGCGAACTTTAACATTTGTTGCTCCGGCAAAAGGATAAGCATGGTCTTCCTGTGCATCTGAGCCAACTGAGCTTTTACCTTGGTGCATAATTCTGAAAAGAGGTACCTCAGAAGAATCGACTTGTGTGAATGCAATGAATTTGCTGTCTAATGACCACCAGTACCCAGTCTTCCTATCCATCTCCTCCTGCAGTCAGCAATATTTTCTCAAAATTATTATTTATAAAAAAAATCTTAACACCAATAAATAATGGTGGTTTTCTGAATCGCCTTTTTTGCTTCTGAAAGAAATTTTTTTTAACATTTGTACACTCAAAGCAGGAATTAATTACAAGAAGCAAAACCAAACAGTTGCCTGACTTTGTATATGCACAAAGAGGGAAAGATGATAGAATGAAATTCTCACCTGAGCTATATATTCAGCAAGGCCATGAATCTGCAGTACACAAAAAAATGGTGTCATAATTAACAAGGAAAAAGGAAAAAGAAAGTCATTAGTAAACCAAAAAATTGGCAACACAATAATCAAAAGCCCATTGCACTGGTTTGGCAATTTGATGCTTCGCAGTTTCGAAACTTACAATTCTGACTTTAGTCTCACAACCTTGAAAAGAGTAATAATTTCAAAAGAAAGAAATGGAGTTGTAAAAATGATGGAAAGAAAAAAAGGGGCAAGGTGAAGAAAAAAGAATTAATTGGCAAAGATCTGAGAGAGGATCCAGCCCTAAGAAGGTGAAACTGGATACATAAAGCTGACCCAAAGTTATTGGGAGCTAATGCTCCCTGAGTTAAATTAAGTAAAGGTTGTAATAGACTCCTATGCTTCAATTATCCAACCTTAAAATGGCTCACTGGCAAAAAACAGTTCAGAACATTAATAGCGGGATTAGGATGGACAGATCAGTTACAAACAAAGAATTGGGTGTGAAAATTTATGCATTACTTCACAGAAATCATAGAGTTTTTTGACAGCATCTGGTATCAATGATATCATAAAAATCTAAACCTGCATTGTACATACCAAAGAATTTCCATTGGCACCATATGTCAACTGTTTTGATTCATTGTTCAAGAGATTGAGAACATGCAACTCTGAATCTCTTACATATGCGACCATTGTGCCATCTGGGGATAGATGTGGATCAATAATTGGTGAACACGGTACACTTGGAAGCTTGAGCTCTGGATTTGAACAAGAAAAATCCTGCAAATAAATCTGTCCATAGATAGAATACTAAATCATCAGTGGAAAACAGATCATTTCAAGTTCACAGTGCTAGTATGAAACAGAAAATAAAAAGAGTTAGCATCTATTGATTAGCCCCAAAACATAGCTATTGAATACATCCCACATTGTTATTACAGAAGTGACAAGGTGGTAAAAGGTCGAGAAGCAGTGATTGCATTGATGGCATTATTAATAGTTAGAAAAATTTCAAACACCAGAAATACAGAAGAGAAATTCAGTTTATAATAAAACAGAACATGTTCACAGGTTTAATTATCTGATGAAATGCAGGGTGAGTAGAGTGTCAGGTGTGTTCCAACTACCAGTAATAATATGTATATAACAGAAAATTTAAATATCTCATTGCCAGTATTAGCTCCAACTATCTATTCATATCGGATTGGTTAAAAAAAATTGCATCAGCTGCTCACCTAATGCAACTCCAGTCTCAAGGATCAAAACAGATGCAGTATAGGCTAATGTGTTTACAACAAATCCATTTGCCATCCAGAAAGTTCTAACAAATTCTGATGGAGAACCCAAGAAGTGAAACATGGTGGAGGAAAAGTCCACATTATTTAAATTGTGAACAGTAAATTAAGTAATTTAGAATAGGAGGTGAAAACTGTGCTGAAGGTTGTTATACAGTTATATTAGAGGTAGTATGAAGGAGTTGATGGTGATGCTGAAAAGGGGGATAACAGCAGAGATGGTTTTGGTCATGGAGTTAGAATCAGGGTGAGGAAATGGTCGGATAATTTCAAAAGTGGAGGTGGTGACAGTAGGGGCATTAAAGGAGGTTGTGATGGAGGTGGTTGCATTGCTATATGGTGGCAGCAACATAAAAAAAGTATTGTGATGATGCCACGATGAGGTCCATGAGATCCATTAGTCCCCCCTCCTAATCCACCAAACAAAAAAGCCTACCCACAATGAAAACATGAACTTAAAACACATTTTTCTTGCGTCAATTCTAATTCCCAACTAATTAATGATCATAACCATGCATGTGTTATAAAACAAGAGAAATAAAGCCAAAGAACTTACCCTCTTGAATCTTAAAATATTAACAGTACAACAAACCTTTAAGACCAAAAAGATATTCTCAGTCTAAGAAATTATATCAAAATGTTTTTGCAGAAGAGAGGTGAATGATTCAAAAAAGCAAAGAGTAGCACTTATCATGTAATTCAATAAAAACATAATATATAAGATTATTAGCCTAAGGGATAACGGAACAAACCCCAGCTGGCAAAGGCACCATGATTTCTTTCTTTTTTGTGCTTGTCTTCACCCATTCATACCGTGTTACTCCTAACCCACGTTCCCTCAATCTTTCCCTCCTCAACTTCTCTTCTGGTGATATATTACTCTCGTCCAGCCCACCATCTGGTGGACTGAAAAATAATTCTTGTTTTCCGGTCTTGACATCATAAGCAAAAACCCTCCTATTCAAAGTGTGATCAGGACTAAGCAAGTATGTTATTATGCTATCATCAGGACTGAAACTGATTGAAGTAGGTGCCACATAACCGGGCAATGGGTATTGCACAATCTCTTCGACAGGGAAAAGATTGCAGTCATCAATAGTTGCTGTAACGCTTGAGTCCGTCAAAGGCATATCGCAATTAAATGATCTTGAACGTTTCAGAGTCTTCTTCTTGTCCTCATCAACTGATTGCATCACCTATTAACTAAAAAGTGTTGATCAAAAAACTGAAACAGAACCTGAACCTAATTAATGATAAATTAATCAAACAAATGTGATGACTTTTCATTGGAACCCAAAAAAGACATACACTTTATTAGTGAATCAAATGCGATAAGAGCCAACAAGATCACAAACTGTACATTAATAACAAAAGCGTTTAATAACTGATATGATATCCTAGATTCTTCATTATATAGGGCTTAGATTCTTCATTAAATGCAGACCCACCCCACCCCCCCCCCCCCCCAAAAAAAAAAAAAAAAAAAAAAAAACTGAGACTAAAAGTTTATACTTTATACAATAAATTCATATAGCATAAACAGTAAAATCTAAGAGTGAAATCAGAACATTTTTATTATTAAAAAAAATAAAATTTTTTGCACTGTTTTCTAGCAATCAAAAACAAGGTTAGCAATTCAACATAAAAACTAAAACCCATCTCAAATAAGCACATAAAAACTTAATTCTAGTGGTCAAAAGTTTTACTACATTTTCTCAACAACCAAACACAGTAAAATCAATGCATAATCATTAACTAGAACATAATTTTCAAATAGCTCTAACCTAATAAGAAACTCCACGAATCAGCACTCTGACAAAGTTCTTTGAAATTATCAGCTGGATCCGATCACAAAATACGAACCTGCACCGAACCCACACTTGTATTGTCCGTAAAAACCAAAAAAAAAAAAAAGTACTAATAAGTAAAAAAGAAAACTTGAAAAAACATGTTTTCTTTTTCTTTTTTAATGTTAAAATGACAATTTGATTTGACTCAAAACCTTGGAAAGAGCTGAAAAGGATCATCCATGAAAGTGAAGAGACAGTTAAACGTAATATCGGATTTTGGATTCCTCGGAAAAAAACGAAAGAACTGTTCTTGATTGAGGATTCGGAATCGGATTCTTAGGAAGTTGAGTTTCGATGTGTGTGTGAGTGTGTGAAAGAGAGAGAGAGAAAGAGAGAGAGATCTGTGTTTTGGGTTTTGTTGGACTTTTATAATTACTATAATTTTTTTTGTGGACAACCTGAAATAAGAAGAAACCCCCCAGATGACTTAGATGAGTACTGTTTCTCAATTTATCTGTTAAAAAAAAAATTACAATCTGTTCAGAATTTGGAAAATGCCAATTTGGGTTTTGTTTTGAATTGCTTCTTATGACATCGCACGTGTCGGTTTAAGAATGTATCTCATGAAACTATATGGTGTAAGGTAGAGATACATCTAAGCAAACCGTCTCATAAGATAATTTTTCTTTCAATTCATAATTTTATTATTTGCACTGTGCATAGAGATTATCACAGCATGCATGTGTATAATGAATTTGTTGTTCATGTTTACATGAAGAGTAATGTTACGAGCATAACATTTTTACAGCAATTTCATAACAAAATCAATATGATAAGTTGTTATTAGCTCTAGTGCCTCTTTGATATTATTATTTTTACTTACTATTAATAGCTTGCCAAGCTTTATTATGAAAATGCTATGTTTGTAACTTTCTTTTTATATGATGAATTTCTATATTTGCTAATTGTATAATATCCAATCTACAAGCAATGTATCAATTAATCAATACTATTCGATCTTAACATTCCTTAGAGTTTGTTGAATTAAGTGTCAATCCTAGTTCTAACTTAAAAAAAAAAAAGTGACAATCCTATGCGTCCATTTGTTCTTTGCCTTTCTCATTATTTTGTGTCTCAAGCATTAAATTCATGATAACTTGTTTTTGAAACCTTTAACCAACATCTTGATCCACTTAAAGGGATTCTTTCTGGAGATCAAAGGGGTAAACAATAAGAGAAATAAGTGAAAGTTTAATGAACAAACAAAAAAACTTTAATGGCTTAAAGACAATAAAATTGCTATCTTCAAACAATAGTTAGCCCCACACTAAAGTTGCTAAAAGATTATTGCAAATTTGTCCCCATGAAATAATAAAGTCTTTTGGGTTCTATAAATGACAATTTTGAAAAGACCCACATGATTTCTTATGTTTCTAAAGAAAATCAAAATATATTCATAAAAAAAAGTTCAAACAACATACATAAACCATGAAAAGTCGAGTGCCAAAAAAAAAAAAAAAAAAAAAAACCATGAAAAGTCATAAATAAAATGTTTATAACTATTACAAAACAGTTGAAACAACGTTTACAAACATTTTAAATATCAAATGGTGCAACTCTTGATAATAAATTTTGCATAATCTCGCTTGAAATTTTTAATTTTGTTGGCTGAAGAACACTAAAACCGTTAGATAGAAACTTTAGTTAGAATCTTGGTCAACTAAATTACTAACAAAAATTAAACCAAAACACAACAAATTTATTTTTCCACTTGCTTTTCTATTGTTTCTTTTACTCTTATCTCTTATAAAGAAATAATAATACTCTTTCACTTTTTAAGTGGTAACATGCTAGTTTATGAAAGTAACGAGTGATCACACCATAAAATGGTGCACATACTCGTGTAATAATCCTCACTTGGTGGATGATGTTCTTTCACCAATCTGTAATAAGGAATAAGTTTAATGTTAAGTTAGTTATTAAATGTCTTTTGGATAAACTTATCTTTTCACAGAGAGACATGTTACCAAAGGACATGAAATAGTCTATAAATATAAGAACTCCTCATTCATTCGGTACATTAGATTATTCTATCTCTGTTGTCGTGTTGGTGATTTCCACTCTAATGGGATTACCATCCATTCCATTGGGACCAACATAATAAGCTTGTATTACAACTTTACTTGGATATACAAAATATCGAATAATTCCTTACTATATTTTAATAGACACTTTCATGGGAACACGAAAGCCACCATCGACAATGGTAGTAACGAGTGTTGACGAATGATGATGAGAGAAAGTTTGGTTCATTCAAAGGGAGAGAAGGGAATGGAGACTTGGGGACCAACAAAGCCATTAGGAACATCATTGATGGTAGTATAAAAAGGAAAATACGGGGGAAAAAATAGAAAAACATATTAATAATAATAATAAAAGAGTTAAATAATTTTTCCCCCTTAGTATGGAATGCTTTGACAAATTGAAATTATGTCGCTTAATTGAGGAAGCACTTAATAGTCCCTCAACACTGTATTATCAAAATGCTTTAATCAAAAGGTTATATAACAGATACAAATTTTAAACTTTAAAAGACAATATATTTTTTTTTTTTATGGAGAAAATAAAAGGACAAGGGTCATGCTAACGAGTGCCCTTAGAGTACTCGTTAATAATCCATTTTAAAAAAGTTTTGACATCACTTTTATGGAAAATGAAAAAAGCTGTTAAAATATTAATTGTTTTTTTTTTCTCCAGAAAAACTTTCTTTAATTGGATTCTTAACCAGTACCCTAAGGGCATTCGTTAGCATTTTCCTATCTAAAATTACCATCTCAAATATGTAATTCAGAATTTAGTAAAAAAAAAAAAAAAAGATGATGCCATTTTGGCCCAAAGATTCTAGCCAACATTTCAATAAATCGAAAAACACAATCAATTTCACAATTACTAAGGTGGTAATTTGTAATTGGTATACAATAGAAATGATATCAATGATAATTTATTGTAAAAATGATATATTACAAAATCCCGATCCACCACCTCAACAAGTTATGAAAAAACTTGTAAATTTGTGTGCTTTGTATGATTGCTGTTTTCGTTGAAGGATGCACTTTTAGTAAAATTGTATGATTTACTCGTGTGAATTGTTGTGATTTGATTTCATTAACTTTTTGTTTTTCTGAACAGAAAAATTCCGACATAGAGGAATCTGAAAAATAAAATAATAATAAAGTACAATAGTAGACAAAGAAGCAAAATCCTCAGTATCTCAGAAGCAACTAAGGTTCTTATTAAGCTGATTCGCTGTCCGTACGCCACGTGTTTACCATAAAAGCTACATGACTTTTTGTCCCTTCCTTCACATGGTCCATTGATTGAGATTGTTCATCAAATGGCCAATAAAGGGCTGCCAAGTTTGTCGATCAATGTACAAGAAATTGACTCACTCGCATTTGATTGGTTCACTTCTTCTTCTTTTTTTGAAGGGCATCTTTTTCTTTTATTTAGCTGATAGTTGGATAAGTATAAAAGGTCGGTAAGTCTCACTTTATTATTATTATTATTATTATTTTTATTTTTTGGACATTATCTCTCTTTTTCTATTACCTCTTACATTATTCGAGATTTTTTTTCCCTCAAAAATTTATCTTTTAATTTTTTTTTTGGTCCCAAATGCTTTAAGGAAATTATTAATAAATTATTTTAAAAAAAATTTAGCACAATTTTCATGAAAAATATAAAAATTTGTAAAAAAAAAAAATTATTATTTTTTCTCTTTTTTCATAAAAAGTTTATAAAAATATTTATTAAACCAGTAGCTTTAGAGCAATCGTTAACTTTTTCATTTAACAAATACTATAATCTCAAAACTATTTACAAATTTTATAGTCTAATGGAAATTGTGTTTGTGGACTCACATTTTTTTTTAAAGAGCATGTTTTAGGATATTATTTTTAATTGAAATTGTGTTTTCACACTATGTTTTAAAATATATAATTTTAATTATACTCTCAAAGTTTGATGAAATTGTTGGTTCCTTAATCCCATGTCAATTTCCAACACTTACCACAGACAAAGTTAAAGAACATGGAGCTCTCTAACTTCTTAGTTCTTACTTTTATATAGTTTAGTTTTGAATCACTTTCAGATCTCCCTTTCTGCCTACAGACAGCAAAACCTATTTTAGATTAAGAGCATTACAATGCTGCATTACAAATCTTACACTCTTTATGTCCAGCCAAACCAGCTGAAATAACACAATGAGGGTTCTCTAGATCTCTGAAAAGGAATAGAGTTATGCATGGTGAATATGTGAGTTCTTAACTTCTTATTATATAGATTCAATGAGAGGTAGTTTTGTGTTAATACGTTTTGTATACCATTCTAAATAATTTTGAATAACTTTATCGAATTATTTATGTCCCTTTAAGAAACTTGATTTAACTCCTGGCATTAACCTCTCACTAGTCATAGTAAGTAATCTGCAGCATGGAATACATACAATATGAAATACATACAATATGAAATACATTTATCTCTATTCAGTTTACAGTTTATTTAAAAACTTTCGATATAGAATAAGAAATGAAACCTATATACAAATTATTGGTACCAGCCTGCAATCCGTGAACATGTATTTGAAGATAGCAAAGATAATGTGCAGCCTGGGGAGCGAGTCTTTGTTGGCAATGCTTCTTCGAGTTGCATACTCTTCAGTTCTTCGACTGTGGTTAGATATTATATCCTCCAAAGTCCACATTCCATCACATAAAATGAGGTTCAAAAGATTTCTCGGTCATGGGTCATGAGATAGTTGATATATTCCTCTTTATGGAATTCCAAGTCATATTTCTGATTCTTCGACTTCAGAAGTAACAACAAAGCTGGGAAATGCTAGTGTTATATCCCTGGAAAGTAGGAAAAAAAATGTTGGCGTGTCAAGGATTTAACGCCAGTAAGCTGATTGTATATAATAAATTAATAACACTAGTATAAATTTGGAAATCCCAACCAATGGCTGAGGCAAGCAAAGTTAACTAGGTAGTCATAACAAGAACATGCAAGTTCTGGGGTGATCTGGATATTGAGAAATATTATGAACTTACTACTCACTTTAAATACGGTAGAGTCATGTTCTTTATCAGAGAAGGATTTTTCAAAACAAACTCCTTCCACTCTTCTTGATCAATTCTTCCATCACCTTTTGCATCTGCTTCATTATAAGTCTATAGGAAAGAGTTTATTATATATACTTCGAAGTTTTGAATGAGCTTGAAAAACTGGATGAAAAGGTAAGAGAAATCTGTACCTTATCCACAATTACTTCAATAACATCATCTGAAAGTAACAAATCTGATTCATGCAAAAGTGCCAAGACCATTTCCTTCAACTGTCAAATAATTTAGTATTGTAAGCTTAGGTTGCTTAAGTTAGATTTAGAAACACATCTTTACCACCATCAACCTTGAAATTTTCACTGCCATATTCCTTATCAATGACATTCAAAAGGTAACAGTCAATGAAACAATGGCCAAAGACTAAATCTAAAATAGTGGCAGTTTGTAATACAAGTCCTTTTAAGTAGGTTTGTTAGCTCAAATTAATAGGAATATGTATAAGCCTCACAGTGTAGAAGAAATTTCAGTAATCTGTGAAAAATGAAGTAAATTTATAGAAACTGGAATTTGCAGGATTGATATGTGATGAGAAGGAAATCAATTGGCAATACTCACCTCCTCTCTCTCAATATATCCGGTTTGCCTCAGATCATATAATTTAAAAGCAACTGCAAAAAGATTCCACCTTTTTAGTAGATGCTAATGTGCTTTGTAGAATGTCTGAACAATATTGTGGTGAAAAGAGATAAATTACTTGGTATAACTATTCCTGTTTAACTTACAGCAGAAATTTGAGAATTGAAAAAACATGATTATATATGTTTTATTGAAAAACTAGTCTTACATGCAATTTTGTCTTCTACAGATGCATTTGGATGAAAGACACCCAATGATCTAACAAATTCTCCAAACTCAATAACCCCATTGCGCTTTATGTCAAATAAATCGAAAACCTACAAGAAAACACCAGGTTGATATATTTAGAAAGAAGGCAATAACAAGTGCAGACTTTTACATTTGTCCAAAATAAAGTTGAATTTTCACATACGGATGACAAAAAGGGTGAAGAAGCTACAATGTTATAGCACCAATAGCAATTTAAAATCACAATAATATCAGCCTTTGCTACTTCCTTATAAAGTTAACATCAACCAAGCAGCAATATTTTAGTTCCAAATAATTCCGTACATATTTTTTTTTTTCTCAGCACTAGTAATAGCTTGTCATATCAGCAGCACAGAGATGAAATCAAAGATCATGAAACTAGAGATAAGGAGTGAGCATCACATACCCTGTCCGCGAAGAGATTTCTTTTATTTCTGTTCCTGAAGAGTGCAAGCTGGAATTCTTCCTGCAGACAAGATAACTTAGTAATTATTATTTTGGAGAAAGTTAGCAACTAAAGCCATCAGAGTAACTAGATATTGAATTTGTTGGAGCTATAACAATATATTCCTAACACAAATTGGATTGTTACAATTTGCCTTTGCAAACCCCCACCTTGTGAATGAGCCCATCATCAATTATTGAACTGCTCAATTTCTTAAAAAGTTCATATAAGGCCTCTACTTCATTGACAGTAACTGCAAAGATAAAAATTATAAAATTATTAAAAAAAAAAACCAGAAATCCAACTATTAATTTTGGGTGATATGCAAATCATGACAGTGAGGGGTCAGCAGGTATGGTCATATCTTTAGCAGCATGCATGATGGATTGAAACTGAAACAACTTCATATAGCTGAAACCAGACCTGGATCTCCCTGGTCTTTCTAACCTAATGCTCCTAATCATGCCATAAATGACCAGAATGCTCCTTTTTCAACATGTAATGCGTAACTCCTTATAATTATATTGGATCTGATTTGGGCATTTGATTGTCTAACCTGACATTTCTCTCTGACTTTGAGCGAAACTACAGTGTAGCGCCTTTTCATTGTATCAATTATCTAAGTCAATTTTCAGTACATGAGATTTCCAGCACTTGAGGTATGCCAAACCTTGTACCATTTCTACGTATAAACTTTCTACCTTAAAAAAAAAAAAAAAAACTAAGTTAAATGTATGGACATTTTGACCTTTAACTAGTAACACAAAACATTAAATGGCTAGAGCTTACAATCTGATAATATTTTTGAAACGCAGTGACGAATGCCTAGAAAAAGGTGTTGAGGCCAGATACAGGTTCTTAAGCAAAATTATCGGAAAAATGACTAGGATTGGTTCCAATTATTTGATGTGGAGCATTTGGAAGAAAGGAATGCACACTTTTGAAGGAAATGAGCTCTCAATGGAGAACTTGAATTTCTTGTTCTTATGATGTTTACGCAAGTGGGAGCAGGCTGCCAGTTCATCTACTTCGACAGATTTCTTAGAATTTATGGATAAGTGTTTTTTTTTTTTTTTTTTTTTTTTTTTTTTTTGTGGCGCATCCTTTGTATACTGCCCATGCACTGGATTCCACCACTTTTTTTCTCTGTTTTTAATGAATTTATTTACTTATAAAAATGGTTCATTACTGAAATTAAGCAGATGCAAACAGCAAATTGCAAGAGAATACCAGGATCAAGTAGCATACTCACAAGGTGTTTCAGCAGCAAGAACGATAGGATCCTCATACCCTTGTGGTTGAGCTTTCTTTGAGCAAAAGCAGCCCATTAGACAATTTAGTATAGTTCACTTTCAAATATGTTGAAAATCCACAGATTCATGCCAATGATACCACTAGAAAAAGCCCCACCTGCCAACATTCAAAAGAAGAAAGAACCAGCCAATCATGAACCACCACTTAAAAAACAGTGAACCAAAATTCTCTGAAAAATTTTGCTGATTTCTATGCTGAGAAGTGCTAGATAATGTAATTTGTGGCCTTTGATCACCAAACCATAATGGTCCAGGGTTGCCATTGCCGTTAGCATAATGGCAAACGCTATAACAATTGAACTCAAACCATCAGTAATAAGGTAGAGAAGTGGATGAGACACATCTACTTTTGACCAATAAGAATGCATCCACTTGATGCTTGAAGCAGTGCACAATTCTGGTGATAGTGTGCCAGGTGTCCAAGATTTGGTGAAATGACTTCACAGAGAAACATATGTAAACTGCACTAAACCAGTGTATACAATGAATGTTCAATTACTTTCAGAACAGTCAATCCATTGATGATTCAATTACTTTCAGAATGGTCAATCCATTGATGATTAGTGCACAAGCTAATTAACTTGGTCCCAGTGAACCATGCCTAAGATGAACAATTGTGTCGCATGAATCAACAGCTTGCAGGTTACTGTTTGAGAGAGAGGGAGATGCAATTGGATGAGTAATATAGGTCAGAGTCTAACGCAGGACAGAATAAGTAGCAAAATAGATATAAAGGAAAAGAAGATGAAACATGAAAAATTCCAAGCTTCACCACCTCAAATCTACCTGAAAACCTTAGGCTTCACCACTGCTTGGAGGTGATTCCAAGCACCCTTAGGTGGTGAAACCTAAGGCTTTCAGGCAAATTATAGGTTGTGAAGCTTAGGATTTGTCTTGTTTCATCTTCTTTCCTCTTATTAGAATATCCCAAGCTATTTCTAGAGCCTCTTTTTAATTGGCTTCAAGGATTACATTTACATCCTATAAAATTCTCAACAGCATTAAATACCAAATTCAATAAGTAAAAGTTCAAAATTCAAAAATGAAAGCTGGAAAAAAATAAATTCTGAAATTCTATTGTGCTTCTTGCATAAGGGTCGATCATGCATTGTTTGCAATTCTGGCAGCAAGGCCATATTAAAGACTATTTGGTAATGGTGGGTGGTTTAGATTATGAGATTATGAGAACATAATAATAATTATTCGACAACAAAAAAAGTCAGTCCCAAAACAATAATAATTATTATAGTAAGAATAATAATATAAATATAACAGCAACAACAATAACTAACAATTAACTAGAAAGACAAACTATTCAGATGATTCAGGGAACAGAATGTTGAGTTAAAAGGAAGGCAAAATTGTCCCTTTATATGACACATCCCATAAACCAGCTCTATCACACAAGAAGTTAACTCTACATATAAGCTATTTGTCACTTTATTAAGTAGCAATTGACATTGTAAATGTTGCATTATATAGTGCACATATATGATCAATCTTGCTTCTGAAATATCCAATATGAATTGAATAGATTTATCATTCAGTCCATGAACTGCAGGAGTAGTTCATATTGTTTCAAATGCAGAGATAGAGACAAATTGACTTCCTGATCAGTTTTGAAAGCATATTCATCAAATACCCATAACTTGGAGATGAAAAATATGTCCTCTTGTTGTTAAACAATTGTAGTTTATATATATATATATATATATATATAAAACTATGTATTGGGCGAGAATAACCACAAATTTTATAATGATATCAAGTGGCAAAGAAAAAAAAATTATAGAACTCAATGGCCTAGTCAACAAAGAAAAGAGACAATTTTTATGGCCTCATGTAATGTTGACAACCATAAGCAAATAAAATATTTTCTCAAGCTCAGCCACACATCCATGTGCGACTGAGCAACAAACATGCCTCAAACCACTTGCATTAGATATTAAAATGAATAAATACAAAATTTTTTTTTTTCTCAAGTAATTAATCCCTCAAAACCAGCAAAGCCTATGTAAGCAGCGCTGACCTTCCCTGATCAATCCCAATATATATAAGAGAAATTCAAATCAATCAAGTTCAACAAGCTGTCTACCACACAACTACCAATTTAACAAATAAAGAAACATAATTGAACACCCCCTTCACAACCCCACCACCAGTGGTCCACCACCCTCAAGATATACACACACACACACCCACATATAGCAAATAGAAATATACATAAGGAGTCATTAATAAAGGATCAAACTTGAGTTACAACTTATAATCTGTTGGGTATAAACATGTGTAAATAGAAGTCTCAGATGGACACAAAATATAGAACTTGAGGAAATAATATAACATATTTGGACTCGAACTCATAAGCCTAAATTTTTTGAGTTATGTGTGTCCTTATATGCTAAATTAAGGACTCACACGTGAGTATACAAGTTTAAGCCGCAGTCCAACATTAAGGAAAAATAAAGAATGTCCAAAGCCATAGGCTTAATTTTTTCGGTTAAGCAATGTTCCGGATAATAGAAAATCACAATCGTTCGTGCTAGATGTAGAACCCCAGAAACAGCAAAGCTCAATTCTGTAATGCTACATTGCTACCTACCTTTTGTTTTTTGAGATATTCTATGAAAATATCAGAAATTTTAGAGTTATATAGCTCTTTAAGGAAATCATAAATGTTATAAAAGAAAAAGAAATTATGGTCGGTTGATGGCCTGGGTAAAATTTAATTACTTTATCAATTATCATGAATGAATCAACTACTGACACCTGATTCTGTTGAAGATCCATAGCCAATCCAAAATTGTGGAACTAAGATGTTGTTGTTGTTGTTGAAACTAAATAAGAACTTTGCTTATGATCATAATATTCAGAATTACCATCCAGGAGCCGAACAAGAAAATTGATCAATCATTAAAAAACAAAGAATGAAGGTGAAAGATTAAGTAGTTTGACTTCTGATACAATCCAGAAATCTATATGCACAGAATGAAATTATCAATTTTTGGAAACCTTGGAGATTTTCCAATGCTGGGACTCAAGAACAAACACCTCCAAATACACAGACAAATGTGTGCATGTGTATGAGAGAGAGAGAGAGAGAGATTTTACCTGGGAGTATGGATGAAGTAGGGGAAGGCTGAGATTAGTTTCGATTATAATTTATGTGTTTTGTGTGTAGAGATTGCTTGTCAAAGTTCACTTTTCTCGTCTCTCCCAGAACATGAAAAATTGCAATGCATGTTATAAAGAGAGAGAAAAACAAGCAGAGAAAGATAGAGAAGGGATTTGAAGTTTGAACTTTGAACGAGTAGTATTTAATTATTGATTCAGTTTCTTTCAGCTGACTGCTGACCCCACTTTAGTTACGAGGCAGTGGGCACACCGGCACCTCTTTTTGTTGATTAATTTTCGTCTATACTTTCTTGCAACATATGGTATTTTGGCAACATTTTTACAACACTCTTCTAACAAATTTTAACCATCAGTTTGGTATTTTTTAATAATTTCAATTATATAGAATTTAAATTTAAATTAATAATAACTTATTATCCATGATTTAATATGAAAAATGTAGTAAACATATAATTGGGTGCTTTTTTTTTGGACATGAATTTTTTCTAAATAACAATAAATATTAAAAAATTTAGTTAGTTGTCACGAAGCAAAACAAAGTTGAAAACTAGCATCTCGAGTGTCTAAAACTCGAGTTCCAACATAAAAATCGAGTTTTTAAGTCTCGATTTGTAAAAAAAATCCACGTGAAAATCGAGTTTTAAAGACTCGAGTTCGAAAAACGCCGCTATAGGGCTTAAAAACGTCACTATAGGGCTTAAAAATGGAGTTATAAAAAAATTTAGCAGAAAAACGCCGCTATAGAGCCTTGAAACGTCAGTATAGGGCTTAAAAACGCCATTATAGGGCTCCTTAAACCTGGTATTGAACACTTAAGAAAAATTTTTGCAGGAAAACGCCGCTATAGGGCTTTAAAACGTCACTATAGGACTTAAAAACGCCACTATAATGGTGATAAAACTAAAAATTTTTTTGCATGGAACTCAAGTTTCTAAAACTCGAGATCTATGTTATGGATCTCGAGTTTCTAAAACTCAAGATGTCTACTTTCCTTTATAGTTTCAAGCGTTGCCTAACTAACTATATACAAATACTTTCCACAGTTATTCTGCACATTCCCTCGGCATAGTTGCATAGATACGACAGTGACATATGTATATATAAATATATAATTGACTTGAGAGCCGGTTCATTGCTTAAAAATTAAGAACTTGTTTGTTACTGTTGTTTAAACAATAGTTTTTAATGTTTAAACAATATTATACGTATTTTCACATACTTTTTTACTCACGCATATTTTTAAAAAATACAAATAAAGTTATTGGAACAATATTATCAAACGGGCCTAAAAAACACTGTCACTCTGGCCGCAACTTGCCAAGTACAGTCATTCAAAGAGGAGAGACAGGTCAAGTCTCCGGGAAAGAAAGATTAAATTTATGATGCGCGAAAAAATTAGCACATGGGTTAAGTTTTTTTTTTTTTTTTTTTTTGGTCCTGATGGTGAGCTACCCACATGGATGACTATTGCGCCTAAAAGTTCATGACTCGATGCCAACAAAATGTTACAGCTGACCCTATCTTTATTCTAGTTATTTATTTATTAATTTCATCAACATTTTTTTATATAGGGTCCAAACAATCTTCCATGTTGCTTATAGTCAGATAGCATTCCTACACAAGATTGGTTATGAACATTGTTAGGAGCATTTGAAAGATTTCACAAATATAAATAGTAGAAGAGCACCACATACTTACGTGTTTCGATAATAGCTATATGTCCACGAGTAATAGAGGATGAATTCACTATATTATAAAGAATTTATCAGGTGTTTACACAACCAATTTATCTAGAACTTTCTTAAACTAATTTGGTAGCACCTTGCTTAAATTAGTTTACTATGAACAATATTAAATATTTAAGGAAGAAGTTTGGAGTGCGCTAAAGGTTCTAGTTTGTGAAGCATGCATGTTGTTCGTGAAGAGAACCATATAGAATAAGTTTAGAGGTTTGAAGTGTTAAATTGCCAATTGTCCCAAAAGCTTATACCTCTTGCCCTAATACCATATTACATTATGGATTGTCCAAAAAGTTTAAACTATTGGAATATGATAAATTTAATTATTTAACCACACACTTCTAACATGAAGCTGTTGTGGTGACATCAAGCGAGTTATCTAAATCGTAAGGTCTGTTTGGATACTGTTTATTTGCTGAAAACTGAAAACTTATTGTTGAAAACACTGTAGTAAAATAATTTTTAAAAGTGTGAATAATACTGTGAGACCTAAAAATGTATGGGTATGCACGTTTTTGTGTTTTTGGCTGAGTCGTGAACAGTACCATGGAAACCAGCCAAAAACAAAAACGCAAACACAACGTTGAATCATTTGCACGCAGACGCACACGTAGAGTAGTCTAATCACAAAGGTTTTATTTCTAGCATGTAAAGTCTTTCTTTTATAGTAGAATGGCGTAATTGGAGTTTGTTCCCTCTGGTTATTTATTTGATAATGTTTTTATCTTTTCTTCACTTCGTCACCAAATCATGCATATTTTATTTTATATCTCTTACTTTAAAATTTGGCGAGATGTTGATTTATGGTGAATAATAATTATTTTGTGGACCATACAATTGAGATACATTCATAATTAATTAATAATTCTGCTTCATATTTAATTACGTGGGTCTAAACTACAACTTTCCAAAGTCACTTATCATCAATAAGATACGACTCTATTCACACACAATCTTGCTTATCAAAGGACCCAGAGTCGGATTTAAAAAATACCCAACTGTAAAATAAGTTTGAAAGTCAATAATAAAAATATAAAACAAATGTATTTGTTGACATCATTTTTGTTTTTCTCTCCTATAAAAAAGTCATAAAGGACAATATTTTGTTGAAATAGCGGGGGAGGGATAGAGGAAGGAAGGTCCAAATCAATAGCTTTCCAATATATCTGTAGGGTCCAAATTTGTTGGGCCTGATACTGACTCCCTGTATTGTGAGCCCAACAAATTCCCAACAATAAATTTGTAGAGAATGGGTTGAACAACTGGGCTAGTAGTGGATTTAGCAACGGTTCATACAAGCAAAAACCATTTTGAAAGAAACAAAGGATTGAGACAGGCTTTTTAACAGGGAAACTCTTTGATCCGATGAGGATTGGTATATAAAGACTTAGTGAATACAATCTTTTCTCCCCCCCTCCTCTCTGCGAGGCTTACTTCCTTTATATACACATTCTTTCCCATCCTCACCGCACACTTGTCCTCTATCTAGGCGCTCACTTGAGTACTAGTCACATCAGCCGTTTGCTTTAACCCACAGTGAGTGGTGGTGGGCGAAGATACACTGTTCAGGTGTCTTCTCCACATAAATGCGGCCAGGAAAGTTGCTGCAGTGTATTAAATGTGGCTGTGGCAGCTTTATTGGTAAGATATTTTATGATAGGTACGCCTTTGGACGTCCCCGAAGCTCAGCTCTGGCGTGGAGCTCTTCAGCATATCTACTCTATTAGGTCCTGGGCAGCTCTGGGGGTAAGGTCCCTTCGGCCCAACTAGGTTGTCTTCGGACGGTGCGTCTGTCACTGATGGATTGCACCTCCACCAGGACGGCAAAGCATTGATGCTTTTGTCCTCTTCGGACAGAGAGTCGCATCTGAACTGGGCCTCAGGCCCAACATATGGCATTGGGCCGTCTCACCCACAATATCATATACATATCTATTAATATTATCACACCTTGTAAATTCCAGTTGTCCAAAATTACGTTAGGAACGTATGCAAGTTTCTCTTTTTGTTTTTGTTTTTGTTTTATTTAATTTTATGAAATCTGCAAGTTTCTTTTATTTGTTTAATTATGTGTATCTTTATAATCTCACCTAACAATTATAAAAATGGGTTAAGATAGAGCTGACTTACGGATCATGATGGTTAAGTCTTAATTTCTTATTTATTTCCAATCTGTAATAACTTATTTGATACTGATCTTCTTATATATATGTTAAATGTTTGTAATCACACGTTTGGTTGAGCCTTGTAGTTTTTATTTATTTATTTTTTATTAATAATGAAAGTAAATTCACTTCAGAAAAAAAGAAAAAGAAAAAAGGACATGTTTAATTGGTTGAATTCAAAGCCAACCCATGAAGAGCAAAGACAACAAGGGATTCCTGTCCCTTTGGAGCATGAAAGAAGAATAGAGTTTCCTTTCAAAGAAATGTTACACGTTGAGTCAAATAGGATTCTCTCTCTCTCTCTCTCTCTCTCTCTCTCTCTCTCATATATATATATATATATATATATGATGGCAACGGTTTACCTACTTTCAATAAATATATATATTTCATGAAAGTATATATATATGATCTTCTGTTTAAATAATCTATTAATAATTTAGCAAATCATGTAATATTTAAATAAAACATGTAATTATATATATATATATATATATATATATAATACAATCGTTTATACGGTAAGAAATAAGTTTTCTAACTGTTCTTCTGATTGAGCGAGTGTTTCTCTATTTGCTCATTTAGTTAGGTTAGTAAGGGATATTTGAATTCTATGGCCCATAGTTTGGCTAAATGTTCTTCGGATTTAAATTGTGTGCTATTTTGTAATATTTCAAACCTTCCCTTAGCTGTTTGGGAATCATGGAAGATAGACTCAATTTCTAATTTGTTTTCATTTTAAAAGGTGAGCAAGACCGTAAACGAGTCCAACTATCAAACCCATATCAAGTTTATTATTAAGTTAATTTCGTTGGATAAGTGGTCCCAATTCCCAATTAATTAAAGTTTTAGTAAAATATGAGCTAATTTGTCAAGCTCATATCAAATTCATTATCAATCCCATAAATAAGCTTACGTATAGGTTGTTTTATAATAAGCCCAATTTTTTTTTTTTTTTTTTTGCTTGGGCTTGGCTCATTTATTAAATATACTTAAAACTAGCCTTAATATTTATAAATCGAATCAAATATAAACTGTTCAAAAACGACTTGATTAATTTACAATACACTCCAGAACAAATCTTTATTTTATAAAAAGAGAAGAAAAAAGAAGTCCAAGTAAAAGCAAAGATAACCCCCGTAAGGCTCCGATGGTACATGTAATATTATTCATTATCAGCACTTGATCGATATTTTACATTGAAAATCCTTTTAAATAAAGGGCCTGATTAATGTATGCTTATAATCTATTTTAAGAAAAAAAAATGGTTAAAAAATTTGATAATTCTTTTTAATTTTTAATAAAAAAAATTTTAAAATAGTTTACAACAATAAAAGGTTGTCTTTACGTAATCCTACTATCACTTTTTTACCATTCGTATCTTATCAGGTGGCAGTAGCACATATAGCACAAATTGTACTAGCACAACTCAGTGGTAAAACCCTTAAATAAAGGCTGCGTTTGAATTGGGTGAAAACGATTTCAAGAAATCAATTTCCGTAAAATTTGGGTGTTTGGCTGCTTAGGAAAATTGGGTCAACGGAAAATAATTTCCCCTTTGACCGAAAATAACCCCTTCCCAGGCGGAAATGCATTTCACCTTTTATTTTCACTTCAAATGGCATTTTCCGGAAAATTGAGAAACGGAGAGCACAAACCCACGAACCAAGCCCAGTCGAACGAACCCACGAAACAGAGAGCACGAACCCACGAAACGGCGCCATCGCCGAGCCAAGCCCAGCGCCCATCGCACCGGTCTCGCACCTCGCCGTCGCACCGTGCCGATCAATCAAAGGGAAATCGCAGCACCGTGCCGATCGCTCCATCGCCGCTCGACCCAAACCCATCCCCTCCTCGATCGCGCCATCGCACCTCGTCGTCGTCCCAGACCCATCGCCTCCTCGATCGCGCCATCGCTCCAACGTCGCTCGACCCAGACCCAGACCCAGACCCTCGATCGCGCCATCGCACCTCGAGCTCTCTCTTCCTCGATCTCTTATTGTTTTTTTTTTAAATTTGATTGTTGTTGTTTTTTATTTTTAATTTGATTGTTGTTGCCGGAATTTGCTGTTGTTGTTGTTGTTGTTGTTGTGTTGTTGCCGAAATTTGCTGCCGGAAAATAGCATTTTCCTAATAGAACCAAACACATGAAAATATTTTCCACAACAATTTTCATAATTCAACCAAACACTTAAAAATATTTTCCTTTTTCAGAAAATAACATTTCTGAAAAATATGTATTTTTCAGAAAACGTTTTACACGAAACAAACACAGCCAAAAGCAAAGATAAACAGTTCTGATCCTCATGTTGGAGGTGACGTTTATGTTGTCTGTCAAGGAAACAGAACCTCCAACACTTGTTGTTTCCTTTTTTATAAATTTTTTCTTTTTCTATGGTCACTCATGACGTAAGGGATAGGGTCGTTGAAAATGGACATGCAATACATCGTCACCGTTGAAAGGAAACAACACGTGTTGGAGGTCATTTCACTCTACGTGTCTGCAAAGTTTCTAAAAAAAAAAAGTTGACACCAAATTGCGTGATTCATGCCCATCATCAATAATGTTTTGATCTGTCTGTGATAAGAATTATAAGCTGATTGTGATTGATCGTGTTATGATAACTGTGGCTGTGGAGGGATTACTTTTAGAAAGTTTTTGCACACAATGTTCAAAGTTTTTACATTTTGAAAGGAAAAAAAAAAAAAAAAAAAACTTAGAAAAATGTTGGAGAAAATTATTTGTGCCAATTCATAATAATATTTTTATATATGTATTTATTAAAGGGAAGGTTAATGGATATTTTAAGCACATTAGTTTAGGAAATATTTTTTTTTAAATTTTTATAAAAAAACTGATTTTTTTATATATTTTTCATAGAAATAATTTTAAACTTTTTTAAAAATAAACTATAAACGAATTTCTTAACAACGCTCGTTAAGTTAACCCTTTATTAAATAATTAAAAATTAATGTATATTTGATGATCCACATGAATCGCTTGAATGACATGACAAGATATAAAACACAGAGAAAAGATTTTAGATAAGATAAGATTTTAGATAAGATCCTTTTATTTTTTTTGTTGGAAATGGTGGGGATTGGGTTTACACTTTTTTATTTTTTTCGTAAATGGTTTACACTTTCTTTTTAGTACAACACAAACAATGAAACAAAGATCATCCATAAATAAATTGAAACATAGATTCATTGGCTACGTGGATTAATTCTCTGCTTGCTAACACGTCCCCTTTCACTTTGATTTCTTTTCTCTATTATCTTAATTACTCCTTAGCCATATCTTTCTAGGCTTAAATTATGAATTTTTTTTTTTGGTTTTTCAAGGTATCCCCAGGCTTCACCTGGGAATAATCCTCCAAGGTACTATCGGGTGCCAAAGGCAGGGACCTCTCTCAAGAAAGTTTACTGCATTCACAAGAGCTCGAACTAGGGACTACTTGCTTAAGCGACCAAAGCCCCTTCCACTCAGGCCAACTTTCATTGGTTTAAATTATAAATTATAATACACGTACATGTGTCGAAAAATTGTCAAATGACCAATCTGTAGGTGCTCACAAACTCAAAGTAATTACGTATGCCCTTTATAATAGTTATGTATATTTAAAAAGTATTTAATAAAATAATACAATATTTTGTGACGGAACTTAATCCGACCAAATCTTAACACCCTATGACAAAATCCAAAAGGGCCGCAATCTGTGCAATATTATTGATGACAATTCTTTTGAAATTGGTATGAATCATGAAAATGATAGCATATTTTTGTGATGAAAATCTGACCATATCCTTTGTAGTTGACCTGTCTAGCTATAGTCTTGTGATTAATCGATCGTGGCTCTTCATTTTCCACATTTTTATGTTGTATGTATAAAATAATCTCTTAATTTATCCTATTAATTAAGTCTACATTTTTATGTTGCGTGTATAAATTAATAATAATAATAATAAAAAAGTCCTAGGTGGAACTGGAAGTTGAAGCACTATTTTAGGGAAGCAAATATGCATGTGCCGACCACCTTGCAAGAATAGCACTTCACCTCCAGCAGCCTTTTGTTCTTTTAGACACTCTGCCTGTGGAGATGTCTTCACTTTTATTATATGACCTTACTGGTCTCGGATGTAATATGCTTCGTACTGATACTGGCTCTTAGGCCATGTAGTTTCTGTTTGTTATATATTCCCTATTACCAGAAAAATAATAATAAAAAAAGCAGTAGATTACAGTTTATATTTTGAATTTCAATCTTGCAAAGAAGAAGACCTAAATTTCATTGCAAGAATGTGCACTTAATTTGTACTCTATTTTCTTGAAAAATAAAGTATTTGTGAAAAGAATTGGCTTAAATTATTTTCTCTACTTCTTTTCAATACCTCTTTACAACAGCAAGTTGCATTGTCTGCAGATATTGCAACACGTTTACTATTGACTATGTATTGTGCATTTTCCGTTGGATTCCAATTGAATAAGAAATGGAAAATTAAAAATGAAAATGAAGTGTGTATGACACAAACGAGATATGTGATTAATGTGTAATCATTTTAAAATATTTGTTAATTCTGTGTCGCCTTCAGTATACAAAAGCATTGAATAAAGCTAAACTTTACTTCAACATATCCATAACTTTATTAGATTGTGAATTGACATTAGATCGATTGGCGTAAAAATTTGACAAATTATAAAAAGTAATAAAAAAAGAAGATAAAAAAAGATATGATGTTATTAAATATTTTTGGGTTTCCTGTATACTAGAATCATGAATGGGGCATGAGACATGAGATTGACGTGTAACCATTTAAAAATATGTGTTTTGTCACTTTTGTGTCACCTTTAATATACAAAAGCATTGAATAAAGCCAAACCCACTTCAACGTATCCATAACATTATTAAATTGTAAATTGACGTTAGATTGATTGGCACAAGAAGTTGACAAATGATAAGAAAAAAATAAAAAGAAAAAAGACATGATTTTATTGAATATTTTCGCAACACAACTTCATGGTTTCTTGTATATATACCATAATCATGAATACCTTTGGCAAAGCTCTTATCCAAAATTTGAAAGTTTATGAATCTGTACCCCATTCGAATACATACATGGATGTATGGGATGACGTTGCAGCACATGCGTGTTTCATAACACGCAGGCCTTAAGCATTATGCTGCAATTAATTATTTATGAAAGTCTTTCTTTCCACTTGCATTGCATACTTCAATTTTTTTGAGAAAGCATTGCATACTTCAATTAATTCTAAAGAAACCAAACAATTCTATTTCTTATACTTTAAGAAAATAAAAAAGAAATCCAACATTTTTTTAAAAGAAAATAAAAATAAAAAGTACAACAAAGCGACAAACCCGTTTTGATAAGTATATATATATATATATATATGTCTGTAGAATAGAGTAGAAATTGACTTCCCTTTTCCTTTTCTTTTTTGATTTTAGGGACTTGCATATATGTCATACATTGTTTTCTTCAATTTGTTTCGGAATTGATGGACAGGACATTACTTTACCTTGTTCTTACTGATTAACATAAAGTGACAAACACCTTCCCATCAATTTAAAGTTTCAACTTTGAAAATTATCGACTCTGCACTCACTCTCTGCAAAGAGAGAGAGAGAGACAGACAGAACAAAAAACTTTGAAAATTATCCATTTGTTTAATCTCTCTCTCTCTCTCTCTCTCTCTACTAATTCAATACATTTTGAGGTTTGCGGCAATAAATTTTAACGTATTTTTTTTAAAATATTTAAATATCAATTAAATATTGGTTATTTAACTTTTCATATTATTGTTATTTTTGTATAAAGATTGTTCTTGTTTTTGAAGATTCAAAAATACTAATTAATTACTATTTTTTTTAGGTATTATTAACATATCTCTTACCGTTGATAATAATATTTAATCGACTTAACCTCCTTGTGACACAATCAATCTTATTCAACACACTCATAACAATTTTTTTGAAACAATTTAAGGCTTCAATTGGGACTATTGGCTCGATATTTTACGGCCTTCTTGGAAGGAAAAAGGAGAGGGGGGGGGGGAATGTAAAATATGTTACAATTTTTTGAGCTTTTTTGTATAAAGTTTTTTTTTTTTTTTTTTTGAAAATGCTAACAGATGCCCTTTAAAACAATAGTTAACAATCCATTTTAAAAAAAGCTTTTATGAGAAAAGAAAAAAAAAACAATTAATGTTTTGAAAACTTTTTTCATTTTCCATAAAAATAGCGTCAAAACTTTCGTAAGATGAATTGTTAACCATTATTCTAAGAGTACTTGTTAGCATGATCATTTATTTTTTAAATGAGGGTCTTGGTTTTGGGACCATTTTCAAACTTTTCGGGGAGGGGACCTTTGGCCTAGGCTAAAGGTGGCCTTGTGTGTGTTTTAGTGCATTAGACAAAAGCCTCTACCCTTTAATGAAATGTTAAATTCAAATAATAATAATTAATGAAAATGAAAAACATGAAATATGACATCTATATATAAAAAATATCATGTTTTTTGAGTGAAATTTATGGTGTGTCTTTGTGTTAGAAACTTAGAATTTTTTTTCCTTTCTCTTGTATGTGTGTGCATTTGTTTCTCCAATATATACAAAATTGTGGACGCCAAAATTATATTTAATTTTTTTTATAAGAACATTATATTTAATTAATATGGATGTGACATTTCAAAATATAATTGCGTTAGGTAAGTATATATAGAGATGTCTATTATTATACATCAAAGCAGAAGAATTAAAGATTGGAATGGCATAATTAACACTTTGTAGTTTGTACACTATTTTGATTCATAAAATAAAATGTTAACCCTTCGAAATTGAACCTGTACTGTACATTTCGGCAATAGAAAACTCAATACTACCTAGTTTCTCAAAGAGTCCCGATCCGCAACCTCGACTAGTTATGAAAATCCTTGTCAAATTGTGTGCTTTGCTTTGTATGATTGCTGTTTTCGTTGAAGCTAGGATGCACCTTTAGGCTCTGTTTGGATGGAAGAGTGAAAAATTGGGATGATAGAAAATTGTGAGAGGATAGAAAAGTGGAAGGATGAAAAATATTTAGTTTTCCTTCTTATGTATTTGGTTGGAGAGGTGAAAAAGTGGGAGGATGGAAAACTATTTTGTGAGTTGTAACTATTCAGTAACTTTTGTTTTTTTGAACAGAAAAAATCCCACATAGAGGAATCAGAAAAATAAAATAAACAAAGTACAATACAAGACAAAGGAGCAGAATCCTCAGAAGCAACCAAGGTTCCTAAGCTGATTCACTGTCCGTACGCCACGTGTTTACTATAAAAGCTACGTAACTTTTTGTCCCTTCACATGGTCCATTGATTGGATTGTTCATCCAATGGCCAATAAAGAGCTGCCAAGTTTATTGACCAATGTTCAAGAAATATAGGGTCCGTTGAGTAGAATAGTTAAACAACTTATTTCCAGTTTTAAATAATATTACATATTTTCTTACACATTTTTTCATATATTTTTTCATCTTTACATATTTTAAAAAATTACAAACAATATTATTCAAACTCTTCTATCAAACGGGCCTTGATTCACTCGCATTTGATTGGTTCACTCCTTTTTTCAAGGGCATTTTTTTCTTTTTATGGAAAATGCTAACGATGCCTTTAGAGTTATAATTAACAATCCATTTAAAAAAAAAATTTATGGAAAAAGAAAAAAAATTAATATTTTAACGGTTTTTTCCATTTCCCATAAAAGTGGTGTTACAATTTTCCTAAAATAGATTGTTAACTATTACCTTAAGAGTATCCATTAGCATGATCCTTTTTTTATTTAGCTAATAGTTGGATAAGTACAAAAGGTTAGTGTAAGTCTCACTTTATTTTTATTTTTTTCATTATCTCTCTTTTTCTATTACCTCATACATTATTCGAGATCGTTTTCCTCAAAAATTTATTTTTAATTTTTTTTCCAAATGGCTTAAGGAAATTATTAATAAATTATTTTTAAAAAATTTTAGCATAGTTTTCATGGGAAATATAAAAATTTATAAAAAAATTAATTTTTTTTCTCTTTAAATAAAAAGTTTATAAAAATATTTATTAAATCAACCTCCTTAGGACAATCGTTAACTTTTCCATTTAACAAATACTATTGTAGGGTCAGAGTTTGAGCACTTCTTCTATTGGATGAGTGGACTCAGGCCCAACTAACCCAATACAATGAATTTATAAAGAATGGGTTCAAGAACTAGGCCTTAGTGAGGATTACAACAACTAGACATTGTTAAGAGTGGATTGAACAACAAGGACGTGGACTAGAGTGTGAAATTCTGTCCTTGGACCTTATTCGGTAGACTTATTATTCCTATTATTTCTTCAGTGCTAGATTATCAAGGTTTCAAAGATGATACAAATTGTTACAGTACTCTTTGCTTCCAACCTGCCATTCTTTTTCTGGAGAGCTTCTTACATTATATACTCCCTTCTCGTTGATCTCAGCCCTCCATCTGTTGATTATGTAGGTCACTACTTGAGTGCTTGTCATTTTCATCACCTTCTCAAATCCTCTGTGAGTTGCGGCAACCAAGGTATCATTGTTTTGGGGTCATTTCCTCATTAATGCGGCCAGAACATTAGTTGTGGGCATTTAATGCGGAGGTAACAGTTTCTCCTTAAATTGCTCCTCCATCATGCTCCCCTGGCTGACCCATTGTACTTGTTCTTTTTCTTGGGATGCTCTGGGAGGATGCCTTTGATGGCATGCCACTCTTCCCTTCTATGATCTCGGTTAGCTGAGGACAGGATTGTCCTCGGCAATGTTTCTAGGCAATTTGGGCTTTCTTCGTTCGTCCTCGGACTTTTTTCCTCCTCAGCGTGGGCCTTAGGCTTAGTATAAAGTGGGCTAGGGTTGCCAAATAGCTCCTCAAAATCTTGCTGTCCAGCTCCTCAGACGGAGAGAAGGATTTTGATGTCCTCGGAACTTTGTTAAGGCTCGTCAAGTCTTGTCCTCTGTCAGTGCCAGAGTCTTTTCTCCTGTCCAAGGCACGTTCCTGGGGCTTCGGTATACGGAGAGCGCCCTCATTAAATTCTGGCGGCTCTGTGCTCCCCACTTTCAACGGTGTGATGGTAATCAAACGGCAAACGGTTATTTTTAATTGGGGGTATAAATACCCATTTGAACCGATTTGCCTTTTTACTTTTACACTCAAGAGTTCTTGCGCACATATCCTGAGTTGGATCAAATTTCCAACCAAACTCACGTCTCTTTTTAGCACAAAAAGCCTATCAGATGAGCTTTTCCTCATTTCTGTAAGTTTTCTTCTCTCTTTTTAACTCAAGTTTTCTCTCTTCCTTTCGTCCTTCCCTGAGTCTTTTAGCCGTTTCTAGAGATGGGTAGGTTTAAGAAGTTGGTTGAGTCTGAAGAGGCAATGGAGAAATTCATCGTCGATTATAGGATACCCCGTAATGTGGGTTTGAGATACTGCGAAGAAGGGGAGTGGCATTTTAGGAGGCAAGAGGGTGAGGTAGTGATTCCCATAATTGCCTTCATAGAAGGTGGTATGAGAATCTCTATGGGGTCGGTGATGAGAGACTACCTTAGGCATTTTCGATTAGCGCCTACCTAGTGCGCCACCAACGTATTTAGGATCCTAGGTTACGTGGACGCCTTAAACGAGAAAATGGGGTTGAGGTTAACCCATCACGATGTAAACTGGTGCTACAACCTCCAACACTTAAAGGGTAAATCCTATTATATGAAGACAAGGGATGATAAGGTCCGGCTTATTTAGTGCCTCCCTGAATCCAACAATGGGTTAAATAAAGACTATCTCATCGTGTCCGGGGAGTGGCACGACGGCCTTCATTGTCCGACAGAGGAGGGGGCACCAGGTGGGGTATTCAGAATAGGAGAGGGTTGATCTTTTGTGATATCATAGTTTGCAGTGCTTGGTTGCTAATACGAATGTGCTTTCTTTTTTGCAGATCTGCAGGCCTTTGAACGACACCTCCACTTAGTCAACCGGGCAGATTTAGTAACCATCCTTAGGGCAGAGGTCTTTGTGAACGAAACTGACAACCAAGTTAAAGCTGCTCATAAGATCCTCGGGTATGATCCAATCCAGAAGTCATTCTTGACTCCGAAGTACGTGATCAGGGCCAAAGATCCTCGGCTTCATAGAATCACCGTAGCAGAACACGGGTTCTTGATTCCCAAAGGATCTCCTGTCCCAGAAGGCATTCCGGTGGCAGGCCTTTCTTCGTCCCGTTAAGCTTAGAGGCTGAGGGAAGGACAGTAGAAAGAGAAGAAGAGATCACTAATTTGGGTCCGTCCGAGGACGAATTTGGTGCATTCAATCAAGTTAATCTGTCCGAGGATCCCTCGGTGACTTAGGCGACCCCAATTTGGCTGAAGCAGACCTCCTATCAGTAGGGACTTCCCCTCAGGTCGAGATGGGTTTCAAGAGACAACCCCAAACCAGTTTATTTGACCTGATTAAGGGCCTACCGGGGAAGGACGCGCCGGGGAAGACACAATCCAAGCTTCCTCCTCCTTCACCCAAGCGTCAGCTTGTTCAGACGAGGTCATCTTCCACCCAGTCCAGGCTTCCACCTCCTTCACCTCAGCCAAGTTTGCCACAAAAGCCCGAGCCCACTGATCCCAAACATAAAAAGGACCATAAAGGCAAAAGACCCATGGGAGCTGATAAATCTCGTTCCTCCCAGGAAGAGGATGAAGCTCGGCGGCCTTCAAAGCAACTAAAAACCGGCACCAAGGCCAGGAAAAAGAAGTTGCCACACAGTCCGAGCCCCAGGCCTGGCTCCCTGCCTCAATGCTCCATGGGGAGCATTTGATGGACAACGCCTCCCTTAGGGACTTCCGAAGGGGTGAAAGCACCTATGTGGCCGATGCGCTGGAGAGGTCCCTGCTACTCCCCACTGATATGGCCGAGTTGGAGAATTTGAGGAGGCAGGAGGTCTTCCTTAACCTCAAAAGGTATTTGGGCATGGTAAGACTTTTAACACTTGTGACTTCGTTGATTTTTGTTCCTTGGTTTCCAACTTATTGTGCACTTGTTTCAATTGGCAGGTTGTCCAGGCTATTTATAGGCTGGAAGAGGTAGCCAACAACCAGAGCAGGGCCCTGGATCTTGAGCGTGATAGGCGCCTGGATGTTGCTCAGACCCTTAAAATCTCCGAGGCTGATCTCTTGAAAGTAAGGGAGGATCTGAAAGAGATGACAAGGGCCAGAGATAGCGCTGAATCAGGCCTGGCAGGTGCTTAAAAGCAGGCCGCTGACCAGACGAGGCGCCTACTTGAAGCTGAGGATCAGCTGAAGATTACCGAGGAGCAAATCGCTGATTTGAAGAAGAAGTTAGCCGAGGCAGAGGGGGCTAAGAATGTTGCAAAGTGGGCCAGGGATGAAGCCTTGAGGCCTAAGGAGGAGGCGGAATTCGCCAGGATAGAGGCTTAGAGCTCGAAGGAGACAGCCGAGGAAGAGGCTTTTGCCTTGGGAGTGGCTGAGACTCAAGCTACTCTCAAGGCTCAAGTACCTGGGGTATGCAGGCTCTACTGCTCCCAAGTTTGGATTGAGGCCCTTAACCAAGCTGAGGTTGAGGCTTTGTCCAAGCTTAGGAGGGCCGAGAGAGTGTATTACCCCCTCGCTATACGTGAGACTGCCTCTGCTAACTCTGAAGTTGACACCACTTCCGAAGCGGCAGACGGAGATCAGGCTAGTGCTGCCAATGAGCCTACTTCAACTGATAGGCCAACCGAGGAGGCTGAGCAACCTGGGGTGCTGGAGGAGGATAAAACTAGTAACCAGGAAGTAATCTAGGGTGTGATGAAGCCCCCAGCTGATCCTCAAGCTCCTCCTGCTAAGAAGGAGTCAATCTTGGCTTCCCCTGCGATGTCCTCCGTCGTTGTTCCTCCAGGCCAGGGTTTTGAAGCCCTAGATACAGCATCTCAGCAAGTCCCCAAGGACAAACTGACTATAAAGCTGAAGAAGTAGGCTGCCCAACTTGGATTTTGTAATGAAATTGCCCTGTTTGTAATGGAATGTGTGCATTTCTTTTAGTGATATGACCCTTTATTTATCATGTTTTCATGCTTTCTCTGACATTTGACTAATTGAAAACATTAAATTCACAACGAAAGTTTTAATTCAAGCTTTAACTAATGGTTGAACAATCTCAGTAATGCAATTTGCCTTCTATTTGATGAGTTACAAAAGAATTCAGGTTTATGGTGCAGATCCCACACTTTCTAGGTTCATGAGTCATGGCAAGGCATGCAAACATATATACTTCATAAACTTATTGATCTTAAGGAAACGTTACAGTATTGACTATAAAGGAAAGATAAGTGATGCTTTAAATGACACTTTAAGTGAAATGCTTTAAGTGTACCTTGAAATGCTTTAAGTGATGCTCATGGGCTTGTGTTTGTTTACATCTTTATTGAATGAGGACGGGGCCAGTGGTCCGAAGTGCCAGACTCTCCTTTGGCTATATTTGTAACTCAGATGAATGTTCAAGTTTGTTAGTTTCCTCAAAGGTTGTGGTCCGAGGAGTCACACAACACCTGGAATCTGTTTAACGCCCAGGCCTTTGTTGAAAGTAGTTAGTTTCCCCATAAGTTTGAGTCCGAGGACCATGCAAGTCTTTGGTTCTGTCTAATGCTTAGGTTTTTTTTGAAGTAATTAGTTTCCCCATAGATTTGAGTCCGAGGACCATGCAAGACCTTGGTTTTGTCTAACAATTAGATCCTTATTGAAGTAGTTAGTTTCCTCATAGGTTTGAGTTTAAGGACCATGCAAGACATTGGTTCTGTCTAATACTTAGATTTTTCTTGAAGTGGTTAGTTTCTCCACAGGTTTGAGTCCGAGGACCATGCAAGACCTTAATTCTGTCTAACACTTAGATTTTTCTTGAAGTAGTTAGTTTCCCCATAGGTTTGAGTCCGAGGACTATGCAAGACCTTGGTTCTGTCTAACACTTAGATCTTCATTGAAATAGTTAGTTTCCCCATAGGTTTGAGTCCAAGGACCATGCAAGATCTTGGTGCTGTCAAACACTTAAATTTTTCTTGAAGTGGTTAGTTTCCCCACAGGTTTGAATTCGACGACCATGCAAGACCTTAGTTCTGTCTAATACTTAGATCTTCATTGAAGTAGTTAGTTTTCCCATAGGTTTGAGTCCGAGGACCATGCAAGATCTTGATTCTGTCTAACACTTAGATTTTTCTTGAAGTGGTTAGTTTCCGGTTTGAGTCCGAGGACCATGCAAGACATTGATTCTGTTTAACACTTAGATGGTTGCCGAAATACAAGACATGTAATTATAATAGACTTAAGATTTGAATAAGAGAAATGCTTTTATTAATAATAATACCTTTTCAGGTTATTTACATTCCATGAGCGAGGTACAGCTTTTTCATCTAAGTTTTCTAAGTAGTATGCACCCACCCCTGCTACTGAAGTAATTCGGTATGGTCCCTCCCAATTGGGTCCCAGCTTTCCCCAGGATGGGTTCTTGGCAGCACCCACAACTTTCCTCAACACTAAGTCCCCTGGTGCTAGTGGTCTCAGCTTCACATTAGCATTATATCCCTGCTTGAGCTTCTGGTGGTAATAGGCCAATTGAATCATTGCCTTTTCCCTTTGTTCATCAATCAGATCTAGGCTCTTCCCTAGTAATTCATCATTACTGCTTGGAGTGAAGGAGCTCGTCTTTAGCGTTGGGAAGTTTGCCTCTAAAAGGATAACAGCTTCGGCCCCATAGGTCATGGCAAAAGGTGTTTCCCCTGTTGACCGCCGTGGTGTAGTTCGGTAAGTCTATAAGACGTGTGGTAGCTCTTCTACCTATCTTCCCTTGACGTCATCTAGTCTCTTCTTAAACCTATTGACTATGACCTTGTTGACAGCCTCAGCTTATCCATTTCCCTGAGGATAAGTTGGAGTTGAATACATGTTTGTGATCCCCAGTTCGCAACAGTATCTTCTGAAAACTTTGCTATCAAATTGGAGTCCATTATTTGAAATAAGGGCATGAGGAACCCCGAATCGTGTAACAATGTTTTTCCAGATGAATTTCTTAGCATCCACATCTCTGATGTTGGCCAATGGCTCAGCTTCGACCTATTTGGTGAAATAATCTGTGCCGACCAACATATATCTCTTATTTCCTGCTGCCTTGGGGTAAGGGCCTACAATATCTAGGCCCCACTAGGCAAACAGCCATGGACTAGACAAAGGGTTGATGACCCCTCTTGGCTGATGAATATTTGGGGTAAACTTTTGGCACTGGTCGCATTTCTTAGCATATTCTAGGGCTTCCTTCTGCATCCCCGGCCACCAATATCCCTGGGTAATGGCTCGATATGACAGAGATCTTCCTCCTGTGTGGCTCCCACAGATCCCTTCGTGCAGCTCTTCAAGCAATAATTCTGATGCTTCAGGGTGGATACACAGTAAATATGGCCCAGAATATGAGCACTTATATAATTTGTGGTCCTCGGACAGCCAGAACTGAAGAGTGTTTCTTTCTATTTTCTCAGCCTTTAACTTCTCCTCAGGCAGGATATCATCCTTAAGGAATCTTACTATAGGGTCCATCCAGCTAGGGCCCACTCTAACTTGATGGATACAAACCATGCCCTTTGCAACCTCATTTGCTCTATCCAGATGCTCGACAAGAATAATCCGAGGAAGAATCCCTGCCGAGGAGGAATCCCTGCCGAGGAGGTAGCAAGCGTTGCCAATGAATCTGCATGGGTGTTTCCACTTTTGGAGACGTGTGACAGGTTAAAAAGATCGAAGTCTGACTGCAAGCGTTTGACCCGGCTTAAGTATTCTTGCATTCTCGCATCTCTGGCTTCTAATTCTCCCTTCACCTGGCCCACTACCAATCTCGAGTCCGAGAACATCTCTACTGTCTTTCCTCTCATTTTCTGCACCATGGCCATTCCTTGTAACAATGCCTCATACTCGGCTTTATTATTTGTGGCCGAGAACCCAAGTCTTAGGGATTTCTCTATGATAGTCTTCTCAGGAGATACTAGGACTAGCCCTACTCCAGACCCCCTTTGATTCGCTGCGCTGTCAACGTACACCTTTCAACTTGGGGGTCCTGGCGTAAAGATTACCCCAATTGATTTTCCATCCATATTTCGCTTCTCTGCTACTATTTCTGCTGATGGTTTAGCAAATTTGGCCACCAAGTCAACTAGGACCTGGCCCTTTATAAAGGTCCGAGACATGTACTTGATGTTAAAGGCCCCCAGAATTGTGTTTCATAGGGCGATCCTCCCAGTGTAATCAGCAGTCCGAAGTACAGACTTCAAGGGTAGTTGGGTTAGAACAACCATTGTGTGGGCTTGAAATAATGGGGAAGCTTTCGTGTAGCATGGACCACGGCTAGTATGGCTTTCTCCAAGGGTAAGTATTTGACCTCAACTTCGTGTAGCGACTTGTTCACGTAATAGACTGGCTTTTGAAGGCCGTTGTCATCCCGTATTAGCACCAAGCTCACAGCATGAGGGGTTACAGCGATATATGCGTATAAGACTTCATCGGTCTTAGGACTGGACATGATAGGTGGCCGGGATAGGTACTCCTTAAGTTGCTGGAAGGCCGCAATACAGTCCTAGGACCACTCAAATCCTTTCTACTTATTGATCAAGAGATAGAATGGTCTGCATCTATCCACCGACTTGGAAATGAATCAGTTCAAGGCCGCAATCATTCCAGTAAACCTTTGGACCTCCTTGGCGTTTTGCGGTGGTTTTAAATCATTAATAGCCTTGATCTGGTCAGGGCAACCTCAATTCCCCTATGAGTGATCATATAGCCTAAAAATTTGCCTGATCCCACGCCAAATGAGCATTTGGAAGCATTTAGAAGCAGCTTGTGTTTCCTTAAGACATTAAAAGTGCGGCCGAGATCTCCTAAATACTCGGACACCACTTTACTCTTCACTACCATATCATCAACATAGATTTCGATGCTCTTGCCCAACTGCAGCTCGAATATTCTCGTCATCATCCTTTGATAGGTGGACCTTGCGTTCTTCAGACTGAACATCATTACCTTGTAGTGGTAGTCTCCAATAGGTGTCACAAAGGCTGTCTTCTCCTGATCCTTCAAGGCTAGTGGTATTTGATGATAGCCTTGAAGGCATCTAAGAAGCTCATCTAAGGATGGCCTACAGTTGCGTCCACCAGCTGGTCTATCCGAGGCATGGCGAATGGGTCTTTGGGCATGCCTTATTTAGGTCCGTGAAGTCTACATAAACCCTCCATTTTTCACTTTTCTTCTTGACCACCACGGTGTTGGCCAACCATTCGGGGTAGAAAACCTCTTTAATAGCTCTTGCACGTTTAAGTTTCGTCACTTCGTCCCTAATTGCATTGGTGTGCTCTCTCGACGGGCGCCGGAATGGCTGCTTCTTGGGAGTGATGGACGGGTTGACATTGAGATGGTGACAGATGAAGGCTGGATCAATCCCTGGGGCATCGCAGGCATCCCATGAAAACACGTCAATATTTCTTTTGAGAAACTCAATCAACCCCTCCTTCTCCTGAAGGGGCAGCTGAGCTCTGACTTGGAAGAACTTCTCTGGATCACCACCAATGACCATCTTCTTTAGATCTTCACATTTTGCCTCCTCGGCAACTATATCAGGAGGCGATACCGAGGCCTTTAATTGCTATAAGTTCTTTTCAGCAGAGGCTGAGGATTCCGCGTCGAACCGATGTGAAATGGCAGCCACCATACACTGCCTTGCCATGGACTGGCAACTACGGATTTCGAGAACTTGGTCCCCTGACGGGATTTCACATTCTGATGTAAGGAAGAGGCAACAGCCCTCAAGGTATGGAGCTAGGGCCTACTGACGATGGCTGTGTTTGGAGAGTAGGTGTCCACCACGATAAAGTTCACCTCCACTATCTCTAGGCCGGTCTGGATGGGTAGCCTGATCATGCCCTTTGGGATAACAAGCTTCCCATCAAAGCTCATCAAAGGAAAGCTATAGGGTATCAAATCTTCCGGTTTTAACCTCAGCCCCTTGTAGAGGTCAGGGTACATAACCTTGGCCGCACTGCCATTATCCACCATTACTCTTTTCACATCATAGTTCCCGATTTTGAGAGTGATCAACAGCACATCGTTATGGGGCTGGATGGTTCCAATCTTGTTTTCTTTTGAAAAACTTAAGACTGGGTGGAAATCCATTCTGCCCCTTTTCGGCTCTGGCTGGGACTCCTCGGTAGGCAGTTGAGCCACAGATAACACTCGTAAAGGGCGCGTGTCTGTTCTTCTTGGTGCGGCCAAGATTACATTGATCGTCCCTATGGGTGGCCTTAGAGGGTATTTCTCTAGGGTTCCTGATGGGTCTGGCCTTAGTGACCACTGGAACGATGCAGAAGGTGCTTCAGTTTTCCTTCTCGGACTAGCTGGTCCAGATAGTTCTAGAGGTTCCTACAGTTCTCCGTGGTATGTCCGTGGTCCTGGTGGTATTAGCAATAAAAGTTTTGATTGCGCCTCATAGACTCTCCCGCCATCTTATTTGGCCCCTTAAAGTATGGCTCGTTCCTGATTTTCTCTAGCACTCGCTGTACTGGTTCTCGGAATACAGCATTAACAGCCTGCGTGTTAGTTGCTCTGGGTTGCCCTACGAAATCTCTCCTTGGGCGGTTGTTGTTATATCGGTCCGACCTGAAATCCCTCTTCTCCTGAGGGATAACATTTTCTTTTCCCTTACCTTGCAGCTAGTCTTCCTCTACTCGTTTATACTTATCGATCCGATCTATCAGTTGGCGCACACTGGTGGCAGGCTTGCCGGTCAGAGACTTCCTCAAGCCGTGCTCGGTTGGGAGACTATTTTTGAAGGTGCTGATAGCAACATCATCAAAATTGCCGTCCATTTCATTATACATCTCCCAATATCTGTTTGAGTAAGCTTTTAAAGTTTCTCCATCATACATGGATAAAGATAATAACGCACTCAAGGGCCGAGGAGCTCTGCTGTTTGTAACGAAATGGGAGCCAAAGGCTTGAGTTAACTACCTATACGAATCTATGGAATTCATCTTTAAGCCATTGAACCACCTCATCGCCACTGGTCCTAAGCTAGATGGGAAAACCTTGCACATCAGTGCCTCATTTTTAGAATGGACAGCCATCCTTTGGTTAAACTGGCTTATATGCCCCACGGGGTTTGTTTTGCTGTTATAAATGGTGAAGGTTGGCTGCTGGAATCATCGAGGAAGCGTTGCCCCTTCTATGTGGTGTGTGAAAGGTGATTTGGAGAGTTGATCCAGTGTCCTGCTCATGGCTTCGCTTCCCAAGCCCTTAGGAGATGGACTTTTGCATTTACGCCTCCTGTAATGCTCTTCTTCGTGAGAGAAGGTCTCGCTTGGAGGAGTTCTCGATCTTTGCCTATAGTCATCATCGCTTTCATCATCGGAGGGATTGCAGAGGCTGGACTAAGACCGCCTTTGTCGTGCATGGCGCAGCTTTCTCTTTAAGTCGTCTATCTTTCGCTGCATGGCCTGCTTATCATTCTGTCTCTGGGATACGTGACTCCTAACTTCTTTTGGTTGCATGGCCTGGTTGTCATTTGGTCTCTAGAGCATGTGACTGCCCCTACGAAAGTGGCTTCTGCTGGTTTGAGTGGTGTGCACACTTCCCTCTCGAAACCTTCCATTCTCTTCATTCCGATCACGCTCAAGGTTGGGAAAGTTACCTTGTTGCTGGGATCTAGTCGGTTCAGGCTGATGGGAGCCTGCTTGATGAGGGCTTGATCCTACCATGCTTAACTGTTGCCCTTACTAACACACAAGTTATTCCCACAGACGGCGCCAACTGTAGGGTCAGGGTTTGAGCACTTCTTCTATTGGATGAATGGACTCAGGCCCAACTAGCCCAATACAATGAATTTATAGAGAATGGGTTCAAGAACTAGGTCTTAGTGAGGATTACAATAACTAGACATTATTAGGAGTGGATTGAACAATAAGGACGTGGACTAAAGTGTGAAATTTTGTCCTCAGACCTTATCCGGTAAACTTATTGTTCCTATTATTTCTTCAGTGCTAGGTTATCAAGGTTTCAAAGATGATACAAATTGTTACAGTACTCTCTGCTTCCAACATTCCATTCTTTTTCTGGAGAGCTTCTTATATTATATACTCCCTTCTCGTTGATCTTGACCCTCCATCTGTTGATCATACAGGTCACTACTTGAGTGCTTGTCATTTTCATCGCCTTCTCAAATCCTCTGTGAGTTGCGGTAACTAAGGTAGCACTGTTCTGGGGTTATTTCCTCATTAATGCGGCCAGAATGTTAGTTGTGGGCATTTAATGCAGAGGTGACAGTTTCTCCTTAAATTGCTCCTCCATCATGCTCCTCTAACTGACCCATTGTACTTGTTCTTTTTCTTAGGATGCTCTGGGAGGATGCCTTTGATGGCGTGCTGCTCTTCCCTTCTATGATCTCGGTTAGCTAAGGACAGGATTGTCCTCGGCGATATTTCTAGGCAATTTGGGCTTTTTTCGTTCATCCTTGGACTTTTTTTCTCCTCGGCGTGGGCCTTGGGTTTAGTATAGAGTGGGCTGGGGTTGCCAAAATCTTTGACCCCACAACTATAATCTCAAAACTATTTACAAATTTTATAGTCTAATGGAAATTGTGTTTGTGGATTCACATTTTTTTTAATGAGCATGTTTTAGGATTCTATTTTTAATTGAAATTAAGTTTTCACTCTATGTTTTAAAAATATAATTTTAATTATACTCTCAAAGTTTGACGAAATTGTTGGCTCCTTAATCCTAAGTCAATTTCCAACACTTAATCACAGACAAAGTTAAAGAACATTGAGCTCTCTAACTTCTTAGTTCTTACTTTTATATAGTTTAGTTTTGAATCACTTTTAGATCTCCCTTTCTGCTTACAGACAGCAAAACCTATTTTAGATTAAGAGCATTACAATGCTGCATTACAAATCTTACACTCTTTATGTCCAGCCAAACCAGCTGAAATAACACAATGAGGGATCTCTCTCTCTCTCTCTCTCTCTCTCTCTCTCTCTCTCTCTCTCTCTCTCTCTCTCTCTCTCTCTCTCTCTCTCTCTCTCTCTCTCTCTGAAAAGGAATAGAGTTGAGCATGGTGAATATGTGAGTTCTTATTATATGGATGAAATGAGTGGTAGTTTTGTGTTGCCACGTTTTGTATACCATTCTAAATAATTTTGAATAAATTATTGAATTATTTATGTCCCTTTAAGAAACTTGATTTAACTCCTTGCATTAACCTCTCATTAGTCATAGCCAGTAATTTGCAGCGTGGATTATATACAATATGAAATACAATTATCTCTATTTAGTTTACAGTTTATTTAAAAACTTTCGGTATAGAATTAGAAATGAAACCTATATACAAATTATTGGTACCAGCCTGCATTCCATGAACATGTATTTGAAGATAGCAAAGATAATGTGCAGCCTGGGGAGCGAGTCTTTGTTTGTTGGCTATGCTTCATGGAGTTGCAACTTGCAAACTCTTCAGTTCTTCGACTGTGGTTAGAGATTATATCCTCCAAAGTCCACATTCCATCACATAAAGCAAAGTTTAAAATATTTCACCGTCATGGGTCATGAGATAGTTGATATATACCTCTTTATGGAATTCCAAGTCATATTTCTGATTCTTCAACTTCAGAAGTTACAGCAAAGCTGGGAAATGATAGTGTCATATCCCTGGAAAGTAGGAAAACAATATTGGCGTGTCAAGGATGTAACACCAGTAAGCTAACTGTATATAAATCCAACCAAATGGCTGAGGCAAGCAAAGTTAACTTGGTAGTCATAAAAAGAACATGCAAGTTTTGGGGTGATCTGGATATTGAGAAATATTATGAACTTATTACTCACTTTAAATACGGTAGAGTCATGTTCTTTATCAGAGAAGGATTTTTCAAAACAAACTCCTTCCACTCTTCTTGATCAATTCTTCCATCACCTTTTGCATCTGCTTCATTATAAGTCTATAGGAATAGAAGAGAGTTTAGAATATATACTTTCAATGAGCGTGAAAAAGACTGTGGAGATGAAAAGGTAAGAGAAATCTGCACCTTATCCACAATTACTTCAATATCATCATCTGAAAGTACCAATTCTGATTCATGCAAAAGTGCCAAGACCATTTCCTTCAGCTGTCAAATAATTTAGTATTGTAAGCTTAGGTTGCTCAAGGTAGATTTAGAAACCCATCTTTACCATCATCAACCTTGAAATTTTCACTGCCATATTCCTTAATCAATGACATTCAAAAGGTAACAGTCAATGAAACAATGGCCAAAGACTAAATCAAAATAATGGCAGTTTGTAATACAAGTCCTTTTAAGTAGGTTTGTTAGCTCAAATTAATAGAAATAACTTGTATAAGCCTCAGTGTAGAAGAATTTCAGTAATCTGTAAAAAACGAAGTAAATTTATAGAAACTGGAATTTGCAGGATTGATATGTGATGGGAAGGAAACCAATGGAAATACTCACCTCCTCTCTCTCAATATATCCGTTTTGCCTCAGGTCATACAATTTAAAAGCAACTGCAAAAAGATTCCACCATTTTAGTAGATGATTATGTGCATTGTAGAACGTCTGAACAATATTGGGGTGAAAAGAGATAAATTACTTGGTATAACTATTCCAGTTTAACTTACAGCAGAAATTTGAGAATTGAAAAACATGATTATATATATTTTATTGAAAAACTAATCTTACATGCAATTTTGTCTTCTACAGGTGCATTTGGATGAAAGACACCCAATGATCGAACAAATTCTCCAAACTCAATAACCCCATTGCGCTTCACATCAAATAACTCGAAAACCTACAAGAAAACACCAGGTTGATATATTTAGAAAGAAGACAATAACAATTAGGTTGATATATTTGGAGACTATTACATTTTCCAAAATAAAGTTGAATTTTCATATATGGGTGACAAAAAGGGTGAAGAAGCTACAATGTGATAGCACCAATAGCAATTTAAAATCACAATATTATCAGCCTTTGTTACTTCCTTATAAAGTCAACATCTACCAAGCAGCGATATGTTAGTTGCAAATAATTCAGTACATACTATTATTTTCTCAGCACTAGTCATATCAGCAGCAAAGGGATGAAATCAAAGATCACATACCCTGTCCGCGAAGAGATTTCTTTTATTTCTGTTCTTGAAGAGTGCAAGCTGGAATTCTTCCTGCGGACAAGATAACTTAGTAATTATTATCTTGAAGAAACTTAACAACTAAGAACCATCAGAGTAACTAGATATTAAATTTGTTGGAACTATAACATTATATTCCTAACACAAATTGGATTGTTACAAGTTTCCTTTGCAAACCTAGCAAACCCACCCTGTGAATGAGTCCATCATCAATTATTGAACTGCTCAATTTCTTAAAAAGTTCATATAAGGCCTCTACTTCATTGACAGTAACTGCAAAGATAAAAATTTATAAAATTATTAAAAAAATCCGGTAATCCAACTATTAATTTTGGGTTATATGCAAATCATGACAGTGAGGAGTCAGCAGGTATGGTCGTATCTTTAGCAGCATGCACGATGGATTGAAACTGAAAGAACTTCATCTAGCTGAAACCGGACCTGGAAACTCCCTTGTCTTTCTAAAATAATCATGCCATAAATGACTCGAATGCTCTTTTCTTCACCATGTAATGCGAAACTCCTTATAATTATATTGGATCTGATTTGGGCATTTTGATTGTTTAACCTGACATTTCTCTCTGAATTTGAGCAAAACTACAGTGTAGCGCCTTTTCATTGTATCAATTATCTAAGTCAATTTTCAGTACATGAGATTTCCAGCACTTGAGGTATGCCAAACCTTGTAACATTTCTATGTATTAACTCTCTACCTTAAAAAAAAAAAAAAAAAAAAAAAAAAGTTAAATGTATGGATGTATTGACCTTTAACTAGTAACACAAAACATTAAATGGCTAGAGCTTACAATCTGATAATAGTTTTGAAACACTGACGAATGCCTAGAAAAAGGTGTTGAGGCCAGATACAGGTCCTTAAGCAAAATTATCTGAAAAATGACCAGGATTGGTTCCAATTATTTGATGTGGAGTATTTGGAAGAAAGGAATGCACACACTTTTGAAGGAAATGAGCTCTCAATGGTGAACTTGAATTTCTTGTTCTTATGATGTTTACGCAAGTGTGAGCAGGCTGCCAGTTCATCTACTTCAACAGATTTCTTAGAATTTATGGATAAGTTGATTTTATATATATATATATATATTTTTTTTTTTCTGGCCCATCCTTTTTATACTGCCCTTGCACTGGGTTCCACCACTTTTTTCTCTGTTTTTAATGAATTTATTTACTTATAAAAATGGTTCATTACTGAAATTAAGCAGATGCAAACAGCAAGTTGCAAGAGTATACCAGGGTCAAGAAGCATACTCACAAGGTGTTTCAGCAGCAAGAACGATAGGATCCTCATACCCTTGTGGGTGAGCTTTCTTTGAGCAAAAGCAGCCCATTAAACAAACTAGTATAGTTCACTTTCAAATATGTTGAAAATCCACAGATTCATGCCAGTGATACCACTAGGAAAAGCCCCACCTGCCAACATCCAAAAGAATAAAGAACAAGCCAATCATGAACCACCACTTAAAAAACAGTGAACCAAAATTCTATGAAACATTTTGCTGATTTCTATGCTGAGAAGTGCTAGATAATATAATTTGTGGCCTCTGATCACCAAACCATAATGGGCCAGGGTTGCCATTGCCATTGGCATAATGATAAACAGTACCACAATTGAACCCAAACCATCAGTAATAAGGAAGAGAAGTGGATGAGACATATCTTCTTTTGACTAAGAAGAATGCATCCACTCAATGCTTAAAGCAGTGCACAATTCTGGTGATAGTGTGCCAAGTGTCCTAGATTTGGTGAAATGACTTCACAGAGCAACATATGTAAACTGCACTAAACCAGTGTATACAATGAATGTTCGATTACTTTCAGAACAGTCAATCCATTGATGATCAGTGCACAAGCTAATTAACTTGGTCCCAGTGAGCCATGCCTAAGATGAACAACTGTGTCACATGAGTCAACAGCTTGCAGGTTACTGTTTGAGAGAGAGAGGGAAATGAAATTGGATGAGTAATATAGGTCAGAGTCTAATGCAAGAAAAAATAATTAGCAAAATAGAAGTAAGGGAAAAGAAGATAAAACATGACAAATTCTAAGCTTCACTACCTAGAATCTACCCAAAAACCTTAGGCTTCACCACTGCTTGGAGGTGATTCCAAGCACCCTTAGGTGGTGAAACCTAAGGTTTTCAGGAAAATTATAGGTTGTGAAGCTTAGGATTTGTCTTGTTTCATTTTCTTTTCCCTTATTAGAATATCCCAAGCTATTTCTAGAGCCTCTTTTTAATTGGCTTCAAGGATTACATTTACATCCCATAAAATCCTAAACAACGTTAAGTACCAAATTCAAATTCAAATTCAATAAGTAAAAGTTTAAAATTCAAAAATGAAATCTGGAAAAATAATAAATTCTGAAATTCTATTGTGCTTCTTGCATCAGGGTCGGTCATGCATTGTTTGCAATTGTGGCACCAAGACCATATTAAAGACTATTTGGTAATGGTGGGTGGTTTAGATTATGAGATGATGAGAACATAATAATAATTATTCAACAACAAAAAAAGTCAGTCCCAAAACAATAATAATTATTATAGTAAGAATATTAATATAAATATAACAGCAGCAGCAGCAACAACAACAGCAATAATAACTAACAATTAACTAAAAAGACAAACTATTCAGATGATTCAGGGAACAGAATGTTGAGTTAAAAGGAAGACAAAATTGTCCCTTTATATGACACATCCCATAAACCAGCTCTATCACACAAGAAGTTAACTCTACATATAAGCTATTTGTCACTTTGTTAAGTAGCAATTGACATTGTAAATGTTGCATTATATAGCGCACATATATGATCAATCTTGCTTCTGATTTATCTAGTTTGAATTGAATAGATTTATCATTCAGTCCATAAAGTGCAGGAGTAGTACATGTTGTTTCAAATGCAGAGATAAAGACAGGGATGGGGCCAGGACTTGGAGTTACGGGAGTGATTCTATTGCTAGCTATGTGCGATGGCTCCGGCCTTTGAGTCTACTACTTTACTATTAAAGATTTTTGTTTAAAATTTTATAAATGGCTAAGTTGTTTGTTTTGGCTAAAATAAATTGATTGTGCTTAATTTTTTTTAATTTTATTATTGGTGATTTTTGTTGTTGGGCTAATTTTTTTGAGCTTGTATATTTTGTTTTAGATTTAATTTATTAATTTTTTATGTCATTTAAAAGGTGAAAAATGCTAAAACTACAAAATTTTTACAAATTGCTAATATGGTAAGTGGTTATTGATAAGTAAAAAGTGATGCAAGTGTATGAACTAATAAGAATTTATTACCTCAATAGTTTGTATAAACGTTGTAAAAACGTTTGTAGTTATAACATTACTCTCAAAAGAATTAATGGTATTATTAAGGGAAGCAAAATATAATTTTATTGTACAAAATTGCTAAAATTAGTACATATTAATATAGTAATATTAAAAAAAAAAATTAGGCTTCCCCCCCCCCCCCCCCCCCCCCCAAAAGAGTCCAATAACAGCTCCGTCAATGGATAAAGACAAATTGGCTTCCTAATCAAATTTGAAAGCATATTCATCAAATACCCAAACGCATGCAGAGATAGAGACAAATTGGCTTCCTGATAAGTTTTGAAAGCTTATTCATCAAATCCCCGTAACTTGGAGATGTAAAATATGATCCCTTGTTGTTAAACAATTACATATATATGACTATGTATTAGGCGAGAATAACCACAAATTTTGTAATGATATCAAGTGGCAAAGAAAGAAAATTTATAGAACTCAATGGCCTAGTCAACAAATAAAGGAGACAATTTTTATGGCCTCATGTAATGTTGACAGCCATACATCCATGTGGGACTGAGCAACAACCATGCCTCAAACCACTTGCATTAGATATTAAGGGTCTGTTTGCTGAAATTGAAATTTTTTTATTAAAAGTACTGTAGATAAAGGTAAAAGTTAGTTGAAATAATACAGTAAGACCCATAAATAGTACCAAAAAGTACAATGTGACCCATATATAATAGCAAAAATAAACTGAATAGTAATATAAGTTAGCTTTTTAATCAGTAGCCAAACTCACACTAAATGAATGAATACAAATATTTATTTTTTCTCAAGTAATTAATTCCTCAGAATCAGCAAAGCCAATATAAGCAGAGCGAACCTCCCCAGATCAATCCCAATATATATAAGAAATATTCAAGGCAATCAAATTCAACAAGCTGTCTACCACACAACTACCAATTGAATAAATAAAGAAACATAATTGAACACCCCCTCCAACCCCACCACCACCCTTAAGATACACGCACACCCACATGTAACAAATAGAAATATACATAAGAAGTCATTAATAAAGGATCAAACTTGAGTTACAACTTATAATCTGTTAGGTAAACATATGTAAGTGAAAGTCTGACATGGACACAAAATATAGAAATTGAAGAATTAATATAGCATAATTGGACTTAAACTCATAAGCTTAAATTTTAGGTTAAGTGTGTCCTTATATGCTAAATAAGGACTCACGTGTGATTATATGTTTAAGAGGAAGTCCAATATTAAGGAAAAATAAAGAACTTCCTAAGCTATAGGCTCAAGTTTTTTGGTTAAGCAATGTCCCTGAAATTCAGTTAAGAGAAAATCACAATAGTTCATGCTAGATGTAGAACCCCATAAAGAGCAAATCTCTATTTTGTAATGCTACATTGCTACCTACCTTTTGTTTTTGAGATAGTCAGAAATTTTAGAGTAATATAGCTCGCTCTTATAAGGAAATCATAAATGTTATAAAAGAAAAAGACATTATGGTCGGTTGATGGCCTGGGTAAAATTTAATTACTTTATCGTGAATAAATCCACTACTGACACCTGATTCTGTTGAACATCCATAGCCAATCCAAAATTGTGGAACTAAGTTGTTTTTGATGTTGAAACTAAAATAAGAACTTTGCTTATGATCATAATATTCAGAATTACCATCCAGTAGCCGAACAAGAAAATTGATCAATCATCAACAAACAAAGAATAAAGGTGAAAGAATAAGTAGCTTGACTTCTGAAACAATCTCGAAACCCAGAAATCTATATGCCCAGAATGAAATTAGCAATTTTTTGGAGACCATAGAGATTTTCCAATGCTGGGACTCAAGAACAGACCTGTTTTCAGCAACAAAACCCAGAAGAAAAGACAATAAAAAAGAGAACCCAAGTTTCCCAACACAACCCAATTCAGTCAAACAACAAATGCCTTAAAAAAAAGGGAAAAAAGGAAGATAATTTATATAAGAGGAAGAATAGAGCACACTATAAAAACATCACTGACAAAGGTGTGCATGTGTATGAGAGAGAGAGAGAGAGAGAGAGAGTCTTTACCTGGGAGTACGGATGAAGTAGGAGAAGGTTGAGATTGGTTTGGTTACTTTTCTCTTAATTTATGTGTTTTCTTTATAGCGAGTGCTTGTCAGAGTTTACTTTCTCTACTCTCTCTCTCTTATAAGTTATAACTCTCAAAACATGAAAAATGCAATGCATATTGCATGTTACAAATAGAAAGAGAAAAAGAAGCAGGAGAAGGGGTTTGAAGTTTGACGTTTGAAGTTTGAAGCAGTAGTATTTAATTTTTGATTCAGTTCCTTTCAGCCTCAGGTGACCCCACTTTAAGCTATGAGACATAGGGCAGTGGGCACTGATAATAGGACCACGGCGTGTGTGTTATATAGTTGACCTGAGAGTCGGTGCACTGCAGAAAGATTAAAAGACATTGTCATTCGATTCTCAAAAAAGAAAAAATAAAAAAAAGACACTGTCATTCTGGACCGCAACTTGCTGCAAGTCCAATCATTTAAAGAGGAGAGACAAGTCAAGAGTCTGGAAAGATTGGTGCATCCTTTTAAATGCATATTTTTAATTTTTAAATAATATTATATATATTTTTATATATTTTTATATTCACATGTATTTTTAAAAAATTAAAAATTATTATTTAAATACACGTACCAAACGGGGCAAAATATTTTTACGAGGATTTCATTTTTATGATGTTAACAGGTAAGGTGCTTGTTAATAACAAATTTTTTGGCAATTTTTAACAGTTTTTTTTTTTAATATCTTTTTTGAAAACTTTTCTCCTTTTTTTAGTGAGACTTGTATAGGGAAATCTCAACAAACACCGCATGGTGCTTGTTAACATTTTCCTATATAGGTCTCACTTAAGGCATACATTAGTAAACTATTTTTAAAAACTTTTTATAAAAAAACAAAAAAATAATTAACTGTTTTGACAATTTTTTCAATTTCTCATAAAAAATAATTAACTGGACCCTTTATATATATATATATATATATATATACATATATAGGTTTATTGATGTATATAAGCATTCATTAATAAGCTATTTAAAAAAATTATGGGAAAATGATAATGTGACTAACTTTGTTGATAATTTTTTTATTTATAAATTAAAAAAAATAAATGATCAAGGGCATACCTTATATATATATATATATATATATTTGCTTGAAATTCATAATCTTTTTTTACAAAAAGAAAAATAAAATCTCCATTGTATGTGGTGAATGAAAAAAGAGCACTTAAATTTTTAAATAATTTTTTTTATCTGACAATATATTATAATTTTCATGATCAAAGAGTAAGGAAAAAAGTGAGATGTAAAAAATAGGCATTTGTAATGATTTAAATAATTATAGATAATAAATGTTGTATTGAAACTTACTTAAGATAAGTAAGCCTATCACTGTTATTATTGTAATCTCTGGCTTTCGAGTTGAATGCACCAAATGTAAAATAAAAATAAAAAAATAAAAGATATTTGGTATCAAATTAGACTACAATTAGAAGCTAATTTAATTGAATTTGTATTTTATTTGTGCTATATGTTATATGATTAGGAAAAAATAATTTACATGAGGAGTCTAATTTTAGTTTAAATTTTCAAATTTAAGCTTTCTCTGTTTTATTCTCATATTTGGTTTGGGTCCAATTCTCTAGTGTACTAGACTCGTCATGATAATAACAAGTGACCAGTTTTAGCCATGTGTAATCATCACAATAATTATAGTACACTAGAAGCCCTAGACCTAAACTTTGCACGCCCTTTATTTTCTTGCAAGGTTGAGTGATGACTTTATAAGTGTATTTAAATCCCCAAACTTAAAATACTCATTTTAATTAAAATGAAAGATTAAATATTTTTTACTCCATTTTTGCTATATTAGGGTGGGGGAGTGGTTAAACCCTAGAAATTGTTGTTAATGTTAAGGAGGTGTCAATTGATCTAATGTTGGCAAATAGTTTGACTTCTTAAACAATCTTTAAACCCGAAAATCTATCTTTCCGCAATAAAATTATAATGTTCTAAGTATTAGATATTTTCTAGTAGTAGGATTCTAGATGTAAATACTTGATTTTGACCCCTATGTGTTCTAATTGATTAGATACCAATTGAGACTCTTTGGACCGCAAATTGAATAAACAACATAATTTCACCAATTTATTTGAAGGTTTAAGTGACAAATAGAAAAACTAATTACTGATACCAAATTTATCACAGTAATAATAAAGAAATAAAAAGAAAGGAATAAAGAGATTTGTTAACGAAGTAGAATACTAAAGACCTGTCTTTTTCTTTGCATATACACAAGTGTTACAAACCCTTTTGATGAATACAATGTCAATAGATATTGCCAATCCTAATTGCCAACCCGAATTAGTTAACAAAATAAAAGTCATACTATTGCACATTTTTGGTGTGATTGTTACTCTACAAGTATAACTATATAAATGCTTGTGGGGTGTGGGAGCAAGGCTGGGGTTCAAGTCTCCAAAAGAGAGTTTCACACATATATACATTTAAATTATGCTAGAGTAGAATTTCTATTTTGTATATAAAAAAAAAAGCCTTTAAAAAAAATAAACAAATAGAAAAAATAAACACAATTTAAGACGTAGAATAAAGCACATTCTAGCCAACTTTACTCTACTCCCCTCTATTTCTCCCTCCTCCCCCTCAATTCAAAGAAGCTATTATAGTTGCATAGCATTCCTGCACAAGATTAATTGTGAACACATTATTAGGGGCCTTTTGAAATATTTCACAAAAAAATAGTAAAAAAGCACCCCGTATTTATGTGGTTTGATAAAAGCCTACATCTACGAGCAATAGAGGATGAATTGACCATAATAAAGGGAACTAACAAAGTGTATTAACTTTACACACTCGATTTGTCTAATTCAATAGCACCACTCCTAAACTAGTTGACTATAAAACTCTCCTAAATATAAAAGGGGGTTCCTTAAAGTGTACTAGATGTTCTAGTTAGCTAGTGAAGCAAACATGTCATTTGTGAAGGGATCCATATAGAAGAAGTTTAGAGTTTTGAAGCTGTTGTGGTGAAATCATATGAGTTGCCATAACGGATGATTAATAGATTATTTAAGCAAAAGAGAGAGGATTGGTACGGATGAATTTATTTTTTATACATATCTATTTTTAATTTATTTTTTTAAAATACAATCGTTTATATGGTTAGAAACAAGTTTTCTGATGAATATTCTTCTAATTGAGGAAGTGTTTCTCTGTCTACTCATTTACTTGAGTTAAAAGGTATTTGAATTCTATGGTATGGCCCATAGTTTGGCAAAATGTTCTTCTGATTTAAATTGTGTGCTATGTTGTAATATTTCAAACCACCCCCCCCCCCCCCCCCCCAGTTATTTGGGAATCAGGGAATAGAGACTCTATATCTATTTTGTTTTTCTTTTAATACAATAGCAGCTCCAGATATATTTTTAGGGAGTTCAGTAAGAAGATGCATTTTGGGTTTAAAAAAAAGTGAATATTGCGGTCTAGCTACGTGATTTCTTTATTAAAATTTTTTTTCATAGTACGTACTAGTAAGAGAATAAAAGATGAGAAGTGCTACATTTACAACATTTTCATAACACTTTTCCAACAAATTTTAGGTTATAAATTGTTATCAATTATAATTTAAACTCACTACTGAAATTATTTTTTTCCTCATCAGTAACAGCTAGTAATAATCTGTCACTTAGACTTTATTACGAGTGTATTAAGAACATAGCATTTCTCATATAAGATAAACTATAAGTTCATTGCATATTGTTTATTAATACAATGAAGATAATAATTATTGTTGCTAAGATTAAATTTTTGAAATAATCTATTAATTGTTTTTAAATACAATCAACATATGAATTATTGTTGATAAGTGAACTCCAAGTGAGATCTAAATACAATAAACTTTAATTTTATGTATTATTTTATTTCAAATTTGTTAAGATCTAAATAATTTTTTTTAGATTTAAGATGAACAAATTTATACTTTTGTTGTTAGGCTTGCTATTTCTTCCCCCATACTTTAGATCAAATTGGTTTGTTGTTGGTGTTTTTTTTTTTTTTTTTTTTTTTTTTTTTTTTTTTTTGTTTAAAAAGACCAAGATATTGTCAATATGATCATATTCAAATTCATTTTAGCTAGGCTTAAAAAAAATTTAGGTCTAGGGGGTTCAAAATTTATTTTAGGAGGGTCAAACAAAAAAAATTTATAAATAATATTTTTTTTGGCCCAGCTTAGGAGGTTCATTTGAACCTCGTGGACTGCACCTAGAGCCGCCCATGTTTTAATGATGTGAAAGTTGAATTTATAAAAAGGGGTATGTTAATTGAGTAGGATTGTAAACGAGTTGAATTTTGTCAAATAGTGAATATTTAAGCTCAACTCTAAAATGTTTAAGCTCGACTCAAGCTCGTAAAAAATTCTAAAAGTTATGAGCTCGACATGACTCGACTCAAGTCCAATATCATGGTTTTGAGCTTGGAATTCAACATAAGTATATTATCAAGTACATATTAAGTTTATTATTAAGCTAATTTGGTTGAAACAAGTAGTCTCAACTCCCAATTAATTAAAGTTATAGTAAAATATGAATTAATTTGTTAAGTTCATATTAAGTTTATTATCAAACCTATAAATGAGCTGGCTAGACTCAAGTTATTTTGTTTCAAACCTTAATGTCCACAAGTTTGTTCGTGAAATCGTTTTATTTTTAATTTTATTTTTGCTTAGACTCGGTTTGTTTATTAAATTAATTTAAAATTAAGACTTAAGTTTCGTTTATTTATAAAGAAATAAATATATAAAAATAAAACCTTTTATCAAGTATTATTAACCACTTAGTTCATTTACCAAAAAAGAAAAATTGAAAAAGAAATCTTTATTTATTTATTTATTAAAGAAAGAAAAGATAACAGTATTGTTCCCTACGTGGAGATGGTGTTTATGTAGTCTGTCGCGGAGACAGGACCTTTCTGAGTTTACATTGTTGAATCTGACACGTGTCGCAGCCAACACGTGTTTTTTATCCATTTATATATGTCACTCATGACGTAAGGTCTGAAAGGATATACATCATCACCGTTTAAATTGTTTTCAATGGCTCTGATTTAGTCTCATAGGCCCTTATTCTGATCACGTCATTTCACTCGACGTGCCTGCAAGGTTCTGAAAATTTAAAAAAAGTTAACACCAAATTGCATCAATCATGGATTGGTATCAGTAATGTTTTTGATCGGAGTTATGCTGCTGCCTGCTGGTGCAACTTGTTGTAGAACTTGTGGTATAACTTGCCCACATGTCAAGTTGTAAATAGTAAAAAAGACATCTCTTTACTATTTATAGTTGGCCACTTGGGCAAGTCATACCACAACTTGTGGCATTAACATAATTTTTTTTATCGTTGTGGTAAGAATTTTAAATTGTTGTGATTGATCATTCTATGATGGGTCCAGTTAACACTTGTTTTTAATGCATATATTAATTATTTATTTTAAGAAATATTTTTATGAAAATGTGTAAAAAGTCAATCATTTTTTTATTTTTTCATAAAATTTTTTCCTAAAATGACTTTACTAAGAGTATACATTAGTAAAACTCTTTTAGAATAATTGTGATTGAGAACTCTGGGTTTTAATGATACCTTGAGAAATTTTTTGAACACATAGTTTACACTTAGAAAGAAAAAACATAGAATAAACAAAAATTTTGGAGAAAAAATATTTATGCCAGTTTCATAATAACTCTTTTATGTAAGTATTTATTAAAATTTTTGCTCCATTTGTTTTGTAATAAAATATTTTCAATTTTTTAATATGACATCAATTTTTTCAAGCACAAGTTATCAAAGTTGGCGCCCCCCAGCCACCATAATGGAGGGAGAAACCCATACGTTTTTTGTAAAATATTTTATAAAGAATTTTACAACTAACAAAAATATTTTTAAATTTGACAATATTTTATAATAAAATAAATACGATAAAATACTAACCACAAATTAAGGATAAAACATAAAAGTAAATTTCAGCCGAAGTATTATAATAGTTAGGGTTTTACTGATGTATGTTTTTAGTATGCTCTTAGGACACACATTAGTCAAATTATTTTATAATTTTTTTAAAAAAATAAAAAATTAACCTTTTTTTACAACTTTTTAAATTTATTATAAGGTTTTTTTATAGTATATAATTAATATATGCCTTAAAAATACACGTTACTTTTATATTTAAAAAGTGGTAAAGGTGACATTAAGGGTCTATTTGGTTTAGAGGAGTTTTGAGTGATATGATCCAAAACTCATAACTCAGTTATCAAAACACATGGGACCCACACAAATTTTTTTTGTTAGGCTTGATTTTCTCATTGTGTTTCCATCACTCAAAACTCACAAATTTTGAGTTAGAGTGATGGAAACAAGAAACAAAAAATGTGTGTTTTCAAAAACTAAGATAGGAAACTCAGTGGCATTGCTGTAAATATTCAGACTCTATGGGACCCAGAGCTTCTGTGTTGTCCCGTCAATTTAGTCTCCATGATATTACCATTGCAAACAACCACAACACCACCACAACAAACCCAAGGCCGATCCATACCACCAAAACACCAAACCAACCCACAAAACCAACTGCCGATCCACACCGCCAATTCAAGCCATGTCGTGACCTATAACCCGATCTCCACCGTAACCTAGCCCCAAAAACCCAATCTCAAACTCGATCTCCATCGTGAAACCCAGCCAATACCCAAATTACAACCACCGAATCCCACCATCACCAATCCGAACCTAGCAACCACTGAAACAACCCACCACTTTAAACCTAATAACCACTGATTCAAACCATCCAAAAACAGCTAAGAAAGAAACAGAGAAGAGAGAAAAAAAAATCAAATACAGATTGAAGAGGGGAGAGACAGAGAAAGCTGAGAAAGAAACAGAGAAGAGTGGAAAAAAAATCAAATATAGAGTGAAGAGGGGAGAGATAGAGAAAGAGAGATAGACAAAAAAAAAATTGATAGAAAAGAGGGAGAGTCAGAAAAATGAAAGGTGAGAGGATGTGTGGGAGAAGTAAAGGAGGAAGATTTTTTTTGTTAATGAGACACGGATAGCAATAGTAGCAACATCGGGTAGTGTCAGTGAGTGGGGTCCACGATTTTGAAGAAAAGTTGTAGAGATATGTGACTGAGTTATGAGTCCAAACAAGTGTTTTGCAATTTTTGAGTGAATGTGAGGTTTGAGTAAGGAGTTATAAGTTTTGGGTTTGAGTTATGAGTTTTGAAAATTGAGTTATGAAAACTGAGACACCTCTAAACCAAACGAGCCCTAAATCACACATGCATGGTTTCGATGACATTTAAAACACAAGAAAACCATCTCATCTTATGTGATGGGGATGGATAGGATCCTTTTTGGTTTTTTATGGGAATGGTGGGGTTCGAGTTTGGGTTCGGGTTCGGGTTTACACTTCACACTTATATTTTTATTTTTTAGTACAACACAAACAATGAAACAAAAAGATTCATTTTTTTTATGGAACAAACAAAAAGATTCATTGGCTGCTTGGGTTTCCTCCTTATCACTTTGATTTTCTTTTCTTTACTCTATTATCCTTAGCCATATCTTTTTAGGCTTTAACTGTGAATCATGATACACGTGTTTCGGAAATTTGTCAAATGTCGAATTTGTAGGTGCTCATAAACGCAAGGTAAATTACGTATGCCCTTTATAATATTTATGTATATTTTTATTTTAAAACGTATTTAATAAAATAAATTCAATCTTTTGTGATGAAAATCTGACCTTTTATGCCATTCGTACGTAGTTGACATGGCTATATAGTCTAGTGATTGGACGTGGCTCTTCCTTTTCCACATGTTCTATGTATAAATAATCTCTAAATTTATCCTATTAGAATAACTGTATTAGTGGTTGCAAAAGTTTATAAAATACAAAAAATATTTAGTTTTATACATTTTAGCAAAAAACTACTTATATTAGTACTTGCATAAGTTTGTGTAAATGCAAAAAAGCTATAGTAACTGTGCATTTACATTTAATATTTTACTATTTTTTTTTTCTTTCTTCTTCACTTCACTCTCTTTTTCTCTATGGTCTGACTCTCACCTCACTCTCTCTTTTCTTCCACTGATTTTCGTTGCTCTCTCGGCACAGCTGTGCCACTGCCACCGCCACCACCAATCACCTCACTTGCCGAAGCTCTCGCCGATCGCTGTTGCTATCTTTTTTCTTTGTTTGATGGTTTTGGGATTTTAATCAATTGGTTTTGATGATTTTGATGGGTGGGTTGATGATGGAAGTTGGCTTGATGATGGTGGTTGGATGGGTTGATGATGGAGGCTAGGTTGATGATCGCCGCTGCTTTCTTTTTTCTTTGTTTGATCGTTGATGATGGTTGGGAATTGAGTCAAGAATGAATATTTTATTGAATAAATGTGTAGAATAAACAAGCTAAATTGAGTCTTTTGTAAAAGTAGATGTGTAAAATAAAAAAAGCATGTTTTTTTTGGCAAAATAGATAGAAATTTTGCATCTATTGATGCGGATGCTCTAAGTCACATTTTTTATGTACGTAGCTTGTATAAATAATAATAATAATAATAATAATAATAATAATAATAATAATAATAATAATAATAATAATAATAATAAAGCAGTAGATTACCGTTTAAATTTGAATTTTAATTTTGCAAAGAAGACCTAAATTTCATTGCATGAGTGTGCACTTATTTTGTACACTATTTTCTTGGAAAAGAAAGTATCTGTGAAAAGAATTGGCTTAAATTATTTTCTCCACTTCTTTTCAATCCCTCTTTACAACAGCAAGTTGCAATGTCATATATTGGAATGCTAATTGATATTACTAAATCTAATTGAAATGTGATGCATTTAACAACTAATGAAATCCTTTAAACATAGGATATACTACTTTTTTTTTTTTTTATCAAACATGAACTTAGCTATATAATCTACTTTTTTAATAGGATCTAATATTATGTGGTGTATAAAATATTTGTTAGAGAGTAATCAATAATCATTTTTTTTTATTAATGGGCTGAACTTTAAATGACACATCTTTTTCTAGTATGATGAGCAAAATATGAAGGATTGAATTGTGACCTGCAAGTCAGTTCAAATCCATCATGAAATGTAAGACGGATTAAAAAAAGAGATTAAATTCTATAAGGTTGGGGTGTAAAACCTATGTTTTACACCATCTAATAAGTGATTGTCACATCAACATTTTTCTTAAAATTTATTAAAATTCAATACATCCTACCACACTTAATAACATCTCAATAGATTCCCAATTTGGTTGGATTTATATATGGGTATTAAAATTGATTGAGTGTGATTGTGTTTATTCTTAAATATGTGATAAGATGATGTGACATGTGAGGATTGGAGGGGTAAAACATGAGTTTTACACTACGTCCTTATAGAATTTAATCTCTTAAAAAAAATCATCTTAAGATAAGATCATTGACTTTGATAAAACTGTAAAAACTAAAAAGTAATGCTACGTTATTGTCTGCAGTGATCGATACTTAAGTAGATGATATATGTGGTGTAAGATTGTCTGGTAATTAATTAATAAAGAGCAAATCTAGCTATTTCTTAAGATGAAGATCTTTGACCCTAATAAAATTAAAAGAGTAAAAACTAAAAAGGACTTAATTGAGTGATTATCAAGTAGATGATTTATTTTCCTCAAAACAACAAACGAAAAGGAAAACGAAAGAGGAAGTCAAAGATTTACCTCAACAAGGTAACTCACCCACCAATAACTTTTCAAAAAGCCAGTGTCATTGTTATTCACCTACTAAGAAATTGTCTTTAAGTACAGGACAAACTTAATTAGTTCTTGACTGTAGTACTTCTATGCTTTTATGATATATCTTCATCCTTTCATGCCAAAATTAAAAAAAAGGTCGGTGTGACTCATTATTGGTAAACCTTGGTGCCATGGCTATTTAGGGTTTTGACATAAATGATTTGAGCATTTACTTTTTTAATTACATAATGTATAGATTTCTTTCACCAAGTGGAACTAGCTATAGTAGACAAACTAGAATAGAGCTACCTCATATAAAAACTGTCTTGGCCTAAACCTCCTAAAGCTTCGCTTTCAAAAAAAAAAAAAAAAAACTCCTAAAGCTTCCTGCACCAAAATAAGCCAAAAATCACTCCAATAATTAATATAAGGGGATTAAAATGTGCTTTTTAGCACATAAGTAATGAAGATATTCCGTATTTGGTTGCAACACATTTACTATTGACTATGTATTGTGCATTCTTCGTTGGATTCCAATTGAATAAGAAATGGAAAAAATAAAAATGAAAATGAAGTGTACATGACACAAACGAGATATGTGATTGATGTGTAATCATTTTAAAATATGTGTTAGTTTTGTGTCGCCTTCAGTATACAAAAGTATTGAATAAAGTCAAACCTTGCTTCAATGTATCCATAACTTATTAGATTGTGCATTGACATTAGATTGATTGGCGTGAAAATTTGACAAATTATAAAAAGTAATAAAAAAGATATGATGTTATTAAATATATATTTTTCGGTTTCTTGTATACTAGAATCATGAACGGGACATGGGACACGAGATTGACGTGTAACCATTTAAACATATGTGTTCTGTGTCACTTTCAGTATACAAAAGCATTGAATAAAGCCAAATCTGCTTCAACGTATCCATAACATTATTAAATTGTAAATTGACGTTAGATTGATTGGCATGAGAAATTGATAAATTATAAGAAGAAATTAAAAAGAAAAAAGACATGATTTTATTGAATATTTTCGCAACACAACTTCATGGTTTCTTGTATGTATACCAGAATCATGAATACTTTTGGCGAAGTCTCTTATCCAATCTGTACCCCATTCGGATACATGGATGTATGGGATGAAGCATTCGGCATATATTGTAGGGGAAAAAAGATTCGGCATAAAATAGTCCAAAATTATGAAAATCATTAAATATTCGGCATAAATAGAAGGTGAAAAAAGCATTGGTACATTATATTCTCGATTAAAATAAGAAATTTGGGACAAAAAGGGAAACTATATATATTATATTATATTATCTTACAATAGCTTAGTTTTCATTTTAATTAAATAAAATACATATTTAAAATACATATTATATGTACATATAATATATATGCTTCAAAATAATATATTTAAATTATAGTTTAATCACCTAAACTATAGAAAAATGGTAAAACATCAAAGAACAAACTCAAGAATATCAGTGGTGGCTCTAGAAATATTTTTTAGAATAGTCACTAAGAAACTTAAATTATACAAACTTTAATAAAGATAACTTGAATATATTGACGTCACAAAAAAAAAAAATGAAGTATTACAAGTTTTTTCTACTAACAAAGAGAAAAAGAAAAAAATGGATTGATAAGAGATAAAGTGAGAATTGAGAATGCTGAGATGAGAATAATAAAGTAAGAGAATTGAAATGATAATAGAAAAGAGAAAGAAAAACTTATGATATTTGTTGTAATTATGAGTTGAACTACGAGTTGAGTCATTAAGGAAAGCAAAATTATTGCAACTGTGAAGTCAAAAAGAGCACAATGACCGGCACTGTTAAGGAAAATTCATGACTACAATATTATTCTTGAGTCCCTTTTTCAAGGAAAAATGAAATTAGAGATTATTTTTATGTAATAGGTTGAAAAAGTTACAAATTTGAATAATTGTTTTTCTTTTTCTTTTTTAATAGGTTTTTTGTTGAATGATTTGTGTGGGTACCTAAGATGTACGGATCTTCGGGCCATGGGCCTTTTACACTGCATCCTCGGCATGTCCTTCAACGTCCTAGGCCGTCCTCGGACAGCTTTGCAACGTCCTAGGCATGCATGGCAACGTCCTAGGCATGCTTGGCAACGTCCTCGGACGGTGTCCTAGGAGTCCCACACGAAGGAAAACCCCCTCACTTTCTACCTTATAAGCGTTGAAGCGAAGGGAGTAGTGTACCACTAGTTTATAGTTATTCGAATAACTAAACTAGCGGTACACTACTCCCTTCGCTTCAACGCTTATAAGGTAGAAAGTGGGGGGGTTTTCCTTCGATGTGGGACTCCTAGGACACCGTCCGAGGACGTTGCCAAGCATGCCTAGGACGTTGCCATGCATGCCTAGGACGTTGCAAAGCTGTCCGAGGATGGCCTAGGACGTTGAAGGACATGCCGATGATGCGGTGTAAAAGGCCCATGGCCCGAAGATCCGTACATCCTAGGTACCCACAATTTGTTAACTCATTTTTGTTTGTCTAGTCTTTTTTTTTTTTTTTGGGTTATTTTTGTTGTTATTTGTCTTTTTATTTTATTTAAGGGTTTTTTTTGGGGGGGGGGGGTTTAAGGGGTTAAGGATTATGTTTGTGAAGACATAATTATTTTTTGAGTAATGTTACATCTACAACATTAAAAAAAAAAAAAAAAATCTTATGCAATAATTTTTGATTAGTGGGTCAAAAATTGGTGTCAATATTGAGCCAAAATTAGAATTAGTAACCGCTTTCCACTTATTATATAAGATTTATTGTGAAATTATTATTAAAATGTTGTGAATGTAGCACCACTCTTATTTTTATTGAACCAAAATTCTTATAATTTTTAAGTTTGGGTGGTCAATATTTTTATTAAGGTGGTCCAAATAGGTTAATTTAGTGTGTATGTATATATATATTTGTAAGTATATATATACATTTTTTGGCAAGTCAGGGTAGACTTGTGACCACCCTGAATACAAATAGCGCCACCCCTGTAGAGTATAATAATAAGAAAGAATATAAAGATGTTAAATTTAAATATAAATAGTAAAATATGGAAGTAATTAAAAAATAATAATTCTAGATAATTATGCATGATGTTGCAGCACATGCGTGTTTCTAATATGCAGGCCTTAAGCATTTTGCTGCAATTAATTATGAAAGTCTTTCTTTCCACTTGCATTGCATACTTCAATTTTTTTGAGAAAGCATTGCATACTTCATTTTTTTTTTAAGAAAATAAAAAGAAATCCAACAATTTTTTAAAAGAAAATAAAAATAAAAAATACAACAAAGTGACAAACCGGTTTTGATAAATATGTCTGTAGAATAGAGTAGAAATTGCTTCCCTTTCGTTTTTTTATTTTAGGGACTTGCATATATGTCATACATTGTTTTCTTCAATTTGTTTCGGAATTGATGGGCAGGACATTACTTTACCTTGTGTTACAGATTAACATTAAGTGACAAACACCTTCCCATCAATTTAAAGCTTTAACTTTAGAAACTATCCATTTCTTCTCTCTCTCTCTCTCTCTCTCTCTACTAATTCAATACATTTTGAGGTTTAAGGCAATAAATTTTAATGTGCTTTTTTAAATATTTAAATATCAATTAAATATTGTTTATTTAACTTTTTATGTTATTATTATCTTTGTATAAAGATTGTTCTTGTTTTTGAAGATTCAAAATTACTAATTAATTACTATTTTTTTTTTATAGATATTATTAACATATCTCTTACAATTGATAATAATATTTAATCAACTTAACCTCCTTGTGATCAATCTTATTCAACATACTCATAACAGTTTTTTTGAAACAATTTAAGGCTTCAATTGGGATTATTGGCTCAATATTTTAGGGCCTTCTTGAAAAGGAAAAAGAGGGGGTGGGGGAGATTCGGAGAATGTAAAACATGTTACAATATTTTGAGTTTTTTTGTACAAAGTATTTTGTTTTTAATGGAGAGTCATGGTTTTGGGACCATTTTCAAACTTTTGGGGAGAGAGGGCCTTGGGCCTAGGGCTAAAGCTGGTCCTGTGTGTTCTAGTGCACTAGACAAAAGCCTCTACGTACCTTTTTATGAAATGTTAAATTCAAATAATAATAATTAATGAAAATGAAAAACATGAAATGTGACATTTACATATAAAAAATGCCTGCCTTTTGAGTGGAGTTTGTGGTATACTTTTGTATTAGAACCGTATTTCTCTCCCTTCAGTCTCTTGTATGTGTGTATTTGTTTTTCCAATATATATAAAATTGTGGACGCCAAAATTATATTTAATTTTTTTATAAGAAAATTATATTTAATTAATATAAATGTGACATTTCAAAATATAATTGCGTTAGGTAAGTATATATAGAGATGTCTATTATACATCAAAGTAGGAGAATTAAATATTGGAATGACGTGACACTATGTAGTTTGTACACTATTTTGATTCACAAAATAAAATGTTAACCTTCGAAGCTGAACCTATACTGTACATTTCGGCAATAGAAAACTCAAAACTGCCTAGTTTCTCAAACAGTCCGTTGAAATTCATTGAATCTTAATCTACTTATGACAAGTCAAACCTGATGACAAAATTTGCTATCTCTAGCAAACTAGCAAACCTTATCTTTATGACAAGTCAAACTCCCATAATGGCTATTTTGCTGGTCCTAACTAGTGACGAAGGATAATAGACTAAAATAATGGGACAGAAATTGACTTTTTTTTTTTTTGAAGAGACAGAAATTGACTTAAGCTGTTAAGCATAAAAATGGGACATATGTGTCACTTTCCCGCAATATTAATATACAAAGTCCACCGTCCTATAAAAATTATAGAATATAACGTGACTCTTTAAAAAAAAAAAAGAATTTAAAAATAGATAGATAGAATTCAACATAATGTGACTTGATGTGGGAAATATCATATACACATACATACATACATATATATATATATATATATATATATATAACCTAGATAATTTTTTATGACAGTTGATAGAGAGACCAATAAATTTTTCTTGAGATCATGAATATTAGGATAAGCTTATTTGTTTCAGCTTATTTAGTTTTTAGCTTTTTTTTTTAATACTATTTATGAGTTTTATTGAACTTTTTAGTATTATTCATAGGTTTCATTGTACTATTAAGCTAACTTTTAACTTTTTATTTTTTTTTAAAATTTTTTTACACTTTAAGCAAAAAGTTTTCAATTTCAGTTAAATAAGCTGTTCCTAAATAGACCTCAACCAGTCATGCTTTGAAGGAGATTTTGAGATTATATTGTTGTTAAGGCTTTAGAGGATGTAAATATGTTCTCATCTTCTTTTGGCAATTAACTAAGAGATATTTTGTCCTTTGCTAGCTCTCTAGGGTTATTTTCTCTCTCATTTTATTAGGTAAGGTAATGCTGTTGATCATTCCTTAGTTCAGAGAGCAAAACTTTCTTTTCCGCTTTCATTCTGGATGGAGTCCGTTCCACCTAACTTAAATAATGTTGTTGTTGCTGATTTACCAGCACCATAATAATACCATGAGGAACTTATTCTCAAAAAAAAAAAAAAAAAATTATATAAAAAGTAGTGTATACTATATATAACAAAAGTCAATACTATAATTTTCAGGATAAATATACTACTTGTAAAAAGAATAGATTACATTTTAAATTATTTTATGGGTGACAAATTAAATCATATAGTTTTGTTAAGTTTAAATTAAATCATGAACTTTTAAAAATTATATCAATTTAGACTATACTAGACTTTTTGGACCCCCAGAAAATTAAAAAAAGTATTTCTGCTTAATTAGGCTGGGATCTACCTTATGCTTTGATTTCTTTAGGCTAGGCATGCAATGACAAGCTCATTCTACCGTTATAGTAGCAGTGGTATGTAATATGTATAGCTTTTCAACATAAAAAGGAAGAAAATTGAGGCCAGCACTTTTTGACAAAAGCGCACTGACGTTAAAAAATTCCTTCTATTTCAGAAAAATATGTGCATACATTATCAATACAATGATGACTGATGAGCGATGATATAGACAATTACAAGAGATATGAATATGTGATATATTTATTATTAATTTTTTTAGAAAAAATTTGGTAGAAGGGAGCGATCACTGTAACTTTCTTACCTAAGCGTGACCATAATAGTGTTCTACCTGCTCTCATGCAGACCTCATACTCTGGTCTATGTAAATATGTGATACATTTTTTTTTTTTTTTGCACATAAACATGTGATACATTACATGCATACTTGGGCAATCTATTAATGTTACATTACAAGAATAACGAAACCCGCATACTCCGAATCTGCATTGAATCTCTGTTCGATGACATAAGGACTATATACAGAGATGAGATTTTGGGAAATGGTTTTGCTTTGGAGTCTAGGAAAATTTGTTTTGCTTGTAATTGTAAATTAAACTTCTCTTGCTATTGGGATTTGTTTCATTGGAAAAAAAATTATTCATTATGGTTTTTTCCTTAGATTGTTTTTGGATTTTCTATTTTGTTACCATATTTCCGTCTAAAACCTAACATATATTGTAAGATTGAGTGTAAATTTTGGCGCAACTGTTTGTGTTTTAGATATTTCCTCCTATTTATGAAAAATATGCAAAAATGATGTTAGCACAAACAAATATCATAGACAATTTAAGAGAGATATGATGTATTGTGCATATGTGTGCAATCAATCTTATAAAACTAACAAAAGAAAAAAAAAATGTATGGACTAATAACAAATCACATACTAGTCTCTAACATTTGCATAAAATCTCTGATTGTGAGGTGTTAGAGATATATTAGCTCAATAAAATAAGCCCAAGCCCAGTCCTACTTTGTGTGCAAAAATGATGTTAGCACAAACAAATATCATAGACAATTTAAGAGAGATATGATGTATTATGCATATGTGCGCAATCAATCTTACAAAACTAACAAAAGAAAAAAAATATGTATGGACTAATAACTAATCACATACTCTTTTTTTTGAGAAACAACAAATCACATACTCTAAGTCTTCAACATTTGCATAAAATCTCTATTAGGAGGTGTTAGAGATATATTAGTCCAATGTAATAAGCCCAAGCACAAGCCCAGCCTTATTTTGTGCGCAGTTAAGTCTTTTACTTATACTAAAAGCCTATTAGTTTAGGGTTTAGTCTATTATATATATTCATGTTATTGTTCATTATAATAGAGGATTTGTACTACACTATCATATAATAAAGATGTAGCCATTAGGAGTTTTCTCCGTGGATGAGGTTGTCAGAACCTCGTAATCCTTGTGTTTGTGTGCAATATATGTCAGACTGAATTACGTAACTTTCGTGTTCTATGTAACCCTCGTATTCTTGTGTTTGTGTGCAATATATCTCTAACAAGCGAGAGCCTAGAGGTGTCCAGAGTCGTGTCTGATTATATATGTATAAGGACTCTTGATTCTGTAGGGATGTGGCGCTAGACTTTGGGTTAGAAGATCTGTAAATGATGGTCCAGTCCATTAGCTTGGGAAATGGGTTTTATCCTTATGCATCAATGGATATTTTTTTTTTTTTTTTTGAGGATCCAATGGAATTTTGTTTCGTTGAGTAATTAAAGCTTTGTTGAGTAATGCTACAGGTATAAACTATTCTACAAACATTTTACAAACTGCTGATGTGGCATGCTCCACCTCAACTTTTTAAAAACTAAAACACCACATCAGATATTAACAAAGAAAATTAATAAAAGAAAAAAGAAACCCAGATTTGTTTTGCTTTTAAACCCTCTCTTCGCGCTTCCCTCTCTGCTTCAAACATACAACGCCTCCCTCTCTTCCTAAACCCATTCGTAGGCAAACAGGCCAACATTCTACTATTCAAAAAGTATTCATTCTATAGAAACAAGGAAATTATATACATTATATGATTACAAATCAATTTGGTAGGTAAGCATATAACTTCGTCACTTAAAGAGGTTCAGTAGTGAAATTATTGCAAGTGGTATTAGTGATTATTCATTCGTATTCAACGAATAAGTTTGTTGTTTTCCATAATGTGACAATTTTATTTTTAAAGAGTTGCAATCCCATTTGACAGAATTTTATGGGACAATTTTTTTAAAAATTTTTGTGCTTCGGAGGCACTAGTTGGAGTGTGAGGCCTAGGTTTAGGAAGAGAGGGAGGTGTAGAGAGAGGGTTTAGAAGCAAAACAAATCTGGGTTTCTTTTTTCTTTTATTTATTTTTTGGTAAACCCTTTTTTCTTTTATTAATTTTCTTTGTTAATATCTGATGTGATATTTTAGTTTTTAAAAAGTTGAGGTGGAGCATGCCATATCAGCAGTTTGTAAAATGTTTGTAGAATAGTTTGTACATGTAGCATTGCTCAGCTTTGTTTTGTCTAACAGAAAAAGAAAAAAAAAGGAAATTTACAATAATTACCAACATGAATGGAACTATATAAGACTAATCATTATCAAAATTAATTTGATTTGAGGGTATACTACAAATTTATATATAAATCATATATTCTACCCTAGGCTTCAAAACTCGAACCATACTAGTTAGTAAGGGTGTTTGAACCGTCAATGGGCCAATTTTTTTTCTCAAAAACTACCATTTTAGCCATTTTTGACAAATACCAGATTGGAATTGGACCATGATTGACAAATGCATAGTTTATTTCATAAGCCTAGCTAACAGAAAAGCCAGTGTGCTAATTTGGATTTTTTTTTTTTTTTGTGTGTGTGTGTTATTGACAGACTTTAATAGGTCAAATTTGCATTGTGTTTGTTATCGATAAGAAGGGTTCTTATTTTCTTCTTTAATTATTAAGATGTCCATGTACTTGTTGAGTAAGTTAAGTGTTCATAATCTTGCTTAATTATAATACAATTACTCAAAGAAGGAGCCAAAATTTTTTGTTGGGGGGCCCAAATTTTCACACTATTAGTCAAAACAAATTATGACACGTGTAAAAACACTTACACATATATAAACCTTAATATTTTAATTAGAGTAGGTTATAATATATATATATATATATATATATTGTATACAAAATTATTAATTTTGACATGTATATTAATTTAAGAGAGAAATTTTTAGGAAAATTTATCATATTTTAAACTCCAATGAGTATATAAAGTTGGCTAATTTGATATTAGATATGTAAATAAAAAAAATGAAATTGAGAAAACAAAAGCTGCCTTCTATCTATAAGACTATAATTGTTAGACCAATTAACAAATTCTACTTTTTTAAAGAGTTTTATTGGACTAACTCAAATATTTGGGGTCCAACTCCTATTTTGGTAGCTAAATCTTTTTAAGTTTTTAATAATTATACATAAAATAAAATAAAAGAAAATTTTAAAATTTTGGTGCCCCAAGCTACAATCCTAGGTTTGGTAAAGGATTAAGCACCGTATATACCCTACATTGATATTAAATTATTAATTGTAAAACACATATTGTAATGGTACAGATGTTGCGAATTTACGTTGTCCAAAACATGTTAATTTGAATTCTTCCTTCTATTTCTAATAAACAAAGAATAGATCATCAAAAAAACAAAGAATAAGTACAAACTGTATAGTGATACAACTTTTTCCAAGTTTGGGTCAGACAAAAGCTTTACCAAGACTCATTCTGCCACGGACTTGGGCTGCTGTATTGGGTAGTCTTTTGGGCCTGTTTACACTCTTAGCTCCTTCATTCAATGCAGGTTGTACTGATAGAACATAGATTGACAATTTGACAGGTAAAATAAGGATTCCACCACTGTTGAATTCCATGTGCTCCTTTAAAATCTGAGAATTGACCCTTGTTAATGGTGAGATATATATGCAGAAGGAATTAGATGCAGTGCTTGTGCTTCTGAACCTGAATTCAATTCCAACACATTTAAAACTAGACTCACAGTATCTATCAAACCTGTGCAGCAAAGCCAGCCTAAATTGTACTTTCTCCAAGTTTCTGCTGGTCAGAATCAATTAAATCTTTTCAATTATAAGAACCTGTGTTATAGCATACAGAACCATAAACAAAAAGAAATACTAAAATGACGAAGCTGCTAAGAGAGAAAAAAAAAAAAAAATTGAGAAGCCAAAGTATAACCCAAGCAAGTTGATGTTGATCTAAAAAGTGATAATCTGCTTCCCTACGATTTAAAACATATATATACTGACATGTATATATGTCAGTTAGATCTGCCACTTGATAAAGTGCTGCAAAAAACTCAGGCAGATATAATAACTGAAAGCAGCACACATTACACTCCACAAATGCCGAGTAACATAAGCTTATAACTGAGTTAGGACATTAAAATGGTTGAATGTGCGTTGAGATTAGCTAGATGAGACGTGCTTAGTAGTTTGATTTGTCCACCATGGGGTCAATATTCAGCACGCCCCTTGCCCTTGGGTTAAAGGGCACCCCACCCTCAATGGATGGATAGTTCACTTCTCAAATTCAAAGATTAAGAACCCGTTTAACAGAGGATTTTGGATAATGTTGTTTGTAATTTTTTAAAATATGTGTAGATAAAAAATATGTAAAAAAAAAAAAAAAAAAAAACTGAAAATGAGAGTTTGAAATGCCCTACTAAACGGCCCTAAGATATCGGGACGGGAAATTCCTCACAAATTAACACCCCACAAATGAATGTAATTCCATCATTAACATTAAAATAAAGGATTTTACTAATGTGTCACTACAAAAAACGCCCCCCTTAGGCTGCGTTTTTTTGGGCCGCGTTTCAAAAAACGCGGCCCCAGACTGAGTAAAGCCGCGTTTTACACGCGAGGCCATAGAACGCGTCTTTGGCCGCGTTTCTTAAACGCGGCCTAAAAGTTTTGCCTATAGCTGCAGGTTAAAAACGCGGCTTTAGGCTTTGTATAAATAGTAAACTAAAAACATTTTCAACCCTAACCTCTCCAATCGCACATCAGCCTCCTTCTCTCAAGCCCGATCTCAACCCTTACCCTCCATCTCTCAAGCCCTCACCCTCCAAGCCTCCATCTCTCAAGCCCTCACCCTCCATCTCTCCGATCTCAAGCCCTCACCTTCCATCTTAAACCCAATTTTTCAGATCAACGACAAGTCTCACTCTCACTCTTCCGACGGAGCTAGCACCGGGTTTCTTTCTCTTTTTTATGGACTGAGTAAGTTGATATTTTATGCGTTTTTGATTGGTTCTTGAATCTTAGGGTTTGTATTTTCATTTCTCTATGCGAAATTTTCTTGCAATTTTTCCCATTTTCGTGTGAGGCACTCTTTGGAAAATTATTAGGGTTTCGGATTTGAATGTACTTTTATCCAATTTTAGGGCTATTTTGGAAGTTGAAACTCATAGAAATGGATTCTCTCTGTGGAAATTGTTTGGGGAAATTGTTAGACTCTGTTTGGCAGTTGGGAAAATTGAGCAAAAGAAATGAAAATGAGTAATTTTCTAATTTCTCTTTTAATCTAAATAATTTTCTCTTTAAAAAAGGGAAAAGCAATGAAATCAAAGGGAGGTTTAGGGTTCAAGGAAACCCTGTTTGCCATATAGTGTATTTTCTATAGCCCTTTTGTTTGCCATATTGTATGTTTGTGTTTTGGAATAGAATTATTTTCGGTATAATGCATATATATTTAGACGAATGTGGTAGTTCAAGCCAAGTCATTTGTATTGTTTCCCTTGATTAATAATATTTTAATGTTTCAATAATTTCTATGGCGTCTCAAAAATAATTGTTGCTGTGGGTTTGGTTTATGGTTCCTCTTTCACAAACACAAGGGACCTCTGTGTTCTCTTGTAATATTTAATTCAATTTCCTTCTCATTTTGGCAACCAAAAAAAAAAAAAAAAACGAATAGAATTTAATCTCTAATTTTTTTTATTTATTTATTAAGGTGTGGAGAGCTCAATAATCTTGCAAGAAAAAACCAATATCATCAAGCTTCCACATCGCAAGCTTCTCGGTGAGATTCGAATTCCTTAATTAATTTAGTATTTTTTTTTTTTTTGGGTAATTGTAGTGGGGTCTTAAGGATTTTTGGTTTTTAAAAAAAAAATAATAATAATATTTGGGATGTTTGTTTAGGTGTCAGATGTGCACGACTGAATTATTTTATGGTTATGGGTTAGGCTATAAACGTGTGCACGAATTGTTAAATTAGTTCCTTCAATCATTTTTATGATAGCTGTGTTATAATGGTGATGCATTCATGATAGGTATTGTTATCCAGGAACATCAGGTAATGGCATTGGGACAAGTTGGTCTTACTCAGGTATGGGGGTTGCATTTCACAGGTAAGCACTTCAAATTTGACTAGTATTTTTCTGTTACTAGCAAATTTGCTTTCTGAATATGGTGCTGTTGGTATGAGAAGCTTAATTATGTTATAAATAAATGTTGCTGGCAGAAAAGTTATATTTTTGTCTATACTGAGAGTCTTGGATGCATATTCCTAGAAAGAAAATCATCACTTACTGACCATTTATTTGTAAAACTAATGACCATTAACTTTGCATTGAGGTGTTTATATAATTGTATTTCTCATTTTATTCTTATTGACTGTAGTTTTTGCATGGTTTGTGTAGAAGCCATGTCCTTTAGTAAATTATATGCCTATGCTTGTTGCAGGGGAAAGTTAGCTATAAAGATCACTGTGAAGTACTTCATATTATTTTGTATTCATATATTCAACTCTAGATAGTTGGGACAAATTCTTCGAGTTTACTTGTGTAGCTCTTGTTATGATATCATCATTGAACCAAGAATTGCTCCATGTCATAGCCTAACTTTTTAATTTTAACTTGTTAAGGTATCTTTGGTTCACTGTCCTTTTGTTTTATCAATAGAGTGTAACCTTATCATGGTTCAGATTCTTTTTGTTTATGGTATTCTTTTTGTTTTATCAATAGAGTGTAACCTCATCAGAACCACACGCACTGCCCATCAACACGTGGCTAGCAGCCTCGAGTCTAGTTTCTGTTATTCACATATATGACTTGAGAGGGTTCAGATATTGGACTAGTTCAAATTACACTTTTGTTCTTGTAGAAAATTAAACACATAATTTTTTTCCAAGACCAGTAATAGGGGGCCAGAGTTGGTAGATGTATACATATTTGTGCAAATTAGTTCAAGGCTAGATGATAAATAGCCACACCAACCACTGTTTTTGTTCATATGTTAGTTGTCTATCTTGCTCGATCTGCTGTCTTTTACAATTAATTTCTCAATTAATCATAAAAATCTCAAAAAGAAAAAAAAAACATTTTTTTCTCCACATTCCTCTCTTCTTCAATGACATTTATTTAAGTGAAGGAGAAGTTTCCTGTCCACATATTAAAAAAAGGACTCTTCTTGCAAACTAAGTTGCTGCTAACATTCCATCTATTAAAGCAAATTTCCATCAATGTCTGTTGTTAACTTGGCACCATGTCATATTTTATTTGTTCAATTTTTTTTTTTATAACTTTCTTTTCTCAAAGAATATGAAGAGCCTTAGATTCTCTGATTTTGTAAGCATTAAAAAGATATTTATTAGCAATCGATATCCATTAAGTTATATTGAACTTAATAATAGTTATAAATAGTATGCAAGGGATGAACTTATTTGTGATTTATCCTTTAGAGTTGTGAGAAAAATTTCTTATTGAATTTATTTTTTCCATGTGACAAAAAATTGACTTTTTATGATCTTATGTACCTCCTTTCCACTCATGTGGCAGATGCTATTAGCCATCGCACAGTTCCAAGGGATGTGGACATGAATTAAGGTTGTCATGCAGAAATAAATATGTTTCTCATGGTACATTGAGATGATATAACCCTGTAGATCTAAACGGTCAAAGTAGTTACTAAGGAGTGGCATCTTAATGTTTCTTTACAGGGTGTCATGACTCATGATTCCTGTGTTCATGATTTTTTTTTGGAATTTAATTGCAGTTGCATCGTTTCTTGTCAAAAGTTGCTAATAGGTGCTATCACTTGGTACACTATATTCTAGGCATTAGATAGATGCTTTAGATAAGACAGTTTGGAATATACTCCCAACATTTTGTGATAGATGTATGCATGGTGATAACTAGGTACTTAAAAACAGTGGTTAAGCTTCTTTTTTTCTTTTTAGGCTAAGTGAAAAAGGAGATGAGAAGAAGAGGCTTATTGGTGGGCTTGGCATTAGCACCTGTAACTGTAAGCCTCATCTACCATAGTTGAGTACTCGTTTCCATTGTTTTTAACATCATAATATAATAGGCAGGTGCACCATGCTATAGCAAAAGCATAAAAGACTTGACATCTTCTTTGTTACTATATTTCTGGCCATAGATTAATCCAAGAGTGAACCATCATTTAGATGAGTAACGAGATTACATATCTGCGGAGTTTATGAATCCTATGAAGCTGTCATAAAGACTCTCGTTGAATGATGTACCTTTTGAATTTAAATAGTAGATGGCATGTGAGTTAAGGAAGAAACAATTGTTACAAGGGCTGGAAAGTAAATTTTATGCAGGCATTTTTATTCTATGTTCATATATCTTATAATGTTTTTGGTTTGTACAGTCAACTGTTACATAGTCAACTGTTATGGTATAGTTCTCTTTTCATAGTCAATTGTTATGGTATAGTTCTCTTTTCACTAAGTCTTTAGTTCTCTTCATGACTAAATCTCACATATGATAGATTACAAGCGCTGGGGCTTGCACCATGTACCACATGAACTACAGGCCTTCATATAATTTTTCTTTAAAGGGTCCTGTATTGCTAGAAAGTCATTACATGTTGCTGTGAGCATATATAAAATTGTTTCTTAGTTTTCAATTTTGACTAGAAGGTTAATGAAGTCTGCACCACACGCACCCACATGACAACATAATGTATAGATCATCTAAACATGTACCTAATGAAACCAAATGTTAGCTTAAAGGTTGATAATAAATGCATTAACAAAAACAGTTATCATGTAACGAAAGATATAAGTTGAAATTCTATAAAAAATAAATAAATAAATACATTGACAAAAAGGTCCCACAATAGAAAAACTGACTTTTCTTTATAACTTATGGATGTGGCTTTTTGATTCATGACTAGCTGCAAAAAAATAAGAGGGAAAAAAATACATTTTTAATTTCATTAATATAAGTATCAAACTTAATTTAATTAATATTGGTAGTCTAATTATAGGTTTTTAAAATCAGATTATTAAATTTGTTCTTTTTAAGGTTTAACTCATCAAGTCAATTAGTCTTTAATATGTCCTAGCTTAAACAGCAGCTAGCACAAGCACCTTTGAATTGAAAATTGGAGTCCATGGTATTTATTTATACCAGTATAGACTATAGATTCCTATCCAATAAATAAATAAATAAAAGTATAGACTATAGATATAAAAGAATAAACTTCGACAGGCTCAACTTTTTTTTTTTTTTTTTTTTATGTGAAACTTAATGCTCAACTTAAATTATCTTTTCTCAAAAAAAAAAAAAAAAGCTTAAATTATCAAAAAAATATTCTATTAAATTAAAGGAAAAAATTAACGGATACATTAAGGTTCATGTTTAAGAAATATTTAAAAAAAAATTTTATGAGAAAAAAAATAATTTTTTAACTATTTTTTATATTTTCTATAAAAGTGATATAAAATTAAAAATTACCATCAAGTCAACTCATTAACGTGAGAGTCAACTTGTAAAGGGAGGGTTAATTATTGAAAGACGAAAAAGGATTGAAAAACAATATAAATGTGTCGAACTGTAGCAAGGAAAGGGATTAATCTTTGACAAGATTTTTGTTATCTATGAGAATCGTACTTTACTGCTTTTGAAATATAGACATAATAATGATAATATATATGATAGACATATTGCTGTACATGTAGCTATTCTTTAGATAATTTAATGCAACTTCCGACAAAGAAAAAGGAAAAGTTAATAATCTAGTACGTAGGTCATATGAATAATACAGTTTCATGTATGAATAATACATGAAAAAGTATTATTCATACATTTATACTAAAATAAATATTTTTTCTTCTGTTAAAATTAGAATTATATGTCATTAAAGCATTCGTGAAAAGTTGTTAAATTAATTTTTTCTTCTCTCATAATAATTTTCTTAAAATATTTTCTAAACTAATATCTTTAAAACATTCATTAAATTTTTTTCCAATGCTAATTATCATTGAAAAGTTTTCAGCTCATTTTCCAAAAAAAAAAAAAAAGTTTTCAGCTGGCTCCATGCACTTACTAGTAGTTCTAGTAGACACTAAAATACTCTTTTTCTGGGGTATGCAAAGTGCAAACAAGAAAGTAGTCTTTTTTGTGCTACACAAGGATCATTCTGAAGAATCTGAACAGAATGTCTTTTGGCTTGCCAGCTCTGCCCATCAGCACCACATGCACACATACAACTAGACACTCCTAACATGATGCTTGTGTAACTTACCAATAATAACAAACAATCTTGCATTTTTTGTCTTCTTGACCTCCACAATGGACCACATTCAAATTTTGGTTTTGAGAATTAAAAAATGTGACAATTAATGTCAAGTTTGGAGGATAATAATCTAGGAATTTTTTTCTTAATACGTATAATTTAGGATTTTTTTAATTTATAGTTAAATAACAGGGGCAAAAAAAAGGGTAAAAGGGTTGTCTCCATACGATGTATATGATTAAAGCTTGCATGCATTTATTTTGTTTTTAATATGTTACATTGTGTGGGCAAAGGTGCAATGAAACCAGCAATTTTGTCATCTTTAAAGGCTACTGCATGTGAGTTTACCTTTTGCTTTAGGTGGCAGATGGAGTCTCATTATACTTTGTTGTGTTTATGATGCTGTACTTATTAGCTTTCATCATTATGAACAATGCCCCTTTCATTGTTGGAGCACTAGTGATCTTCCATGTGTAATTTTTCTCAAAGATACCATTTTAAGAGAAAAGGGTTAGCAACGAAAGTAATTCTCATTGCTTGAGCTTTTCTTTAAACTTGATTGATGAAACTTTCCCTCTGTTGCTTGCAATGTCTATTATTGAAGTTTCTATTTTTAATCCGCTTATGCAGGCTGGTAAAACATTAAGTGTAAGGAAATGGCAGGCTGCATTTACTCCAGAAGGGTATCTGGATATCAGCATGACTCTAAGTTGAATCCATCATGGGGTAAGTGCCTCTTAATAATTCAAAACCATCCAAAAAGTGTGTTTAAGTTTAATTTTATTTGGAGGGTGATATCATGAATTCTAGATCCACTGTGTAACTTACCAATCCTAAAAAAAAGGGTATCAGTCTTAGTAATGATTTATGGTTACTGTCCTGTGTTTTGAGTCCCCTTGGAAGTTGAAATTGTGTTTATTCATAACTGGTGTACTAGTGTGGCAAGCCCATTTGGCTCTCTTTTGTACAGATTTCCAAATTTGATTTAATTAGCATGCATTTGACCTTCGTTTCTTATGTGGGTGTAATTGGTGCCAATGAAATTAAAATACTGTTGAACAAATCAAGATTGCATATGAATGACCAAGGTTGTCAATCTTTTCTGCTTGTAATGCTGTAGTTCTTGGTTGTTTGAAGTTTGAGCATTGATTTAGAGCATTGTTGTATTTAGTTATAAGAGCATGTTTGTACTCAGATTTATTTTTTGATGAATTTTCTGGTTGGAAATCTAATGTGTCTTTAAGGGCTTGTTCAATCAAATTTAGAGTCACATTGCTTTGTTGGAAATCTGCTTGATCCATTAGTTATTATTTAGATATCTCCTACTATGCAAAATGGCTTGCTTTGGGTGGAAAATTTTGTAGGCCATATTATTTCACTTTTAAGTAGTGTATTTAAGTTAAATATTCTCTGTTTACAAGTAACCACACTATGTTCCATTCTATATAATCTGTTAACATATTGTTCTTCCAAAGCTGGAATTTTTTTTTAGATTAATCATTTTTGTTTCTAATTTTAATTCCAGTTCCTTACAATATGTGTTCTTGTTTTACTCAAGTTACTGATCCAAAACTCCATCAGCACTTAGGTATTGCCTTCAGATTTTGTTTTCTCATTATATTGCAATTGTTGTTTTGATAATTGATGGGGTTTAAAGGGTTTAAGGAAGGAAAAAAAGAAAAAAAAAAGAAAAAAGGGCTATAGCCGCGTTTTTAAATGTGGCTAAAAATATGTCCTATAGCCACATTTAAAAAACGGGGCCATAGTCTATTGCCTTAGGCCGCGTTTTAAACGCGGCCATAGGACGGGTCTTAGGCCGCGTTTGGAAAGTGCGGCCATAGGACCTGATCTTAGGCCGCGTTTGGAAAGTGCGGCCATAGGACCTGATCTTAGGCCGCGTTTGAAAAGTGTGGCCATAGACCCCCCCTGGCCTATAGTCACGGGGTTTGGGCCACATTTGAAAACGTGGCCTAAAAAAACGCGGCCATAGGCCAAATGGGCCTGTGGCCACGTTTTTTGGACCTAAGGCCGCGTTTTACAAACGTGGCCTAAGGCCATTTTTTTTGTAGTGTGTGCCCGTAGGACACACATTAACCGGACCCTTAAATAAACATGTTTAAAGATATCCAACATTGTTCTGCTACAAAGCTGCACGCCATCCCACTAAACCACACAACAAAGAGCAAAAAAAAATGGTTCTAGTGGTGGTAGTAGTAATTAAGCATAACGCATAAACAAAATATACAAAAGATGCAACCCACGTAATGCAGTCCAAACCTGCCCCTACATGTTACCACTAACCCAATCCATCCAACCCCTTCTCCTGTCCGGCGTCATCAAAATGAAAGCGGACCTAGATTCGGGATTATGGAGTTCCTCAATGACCTTGAAGTTGGTGAAATCGTCTATGTCTTCCATAGAGTTAAGAATATCGACTGCCTTGGCCATCGAGAACATATCACCTCCCCCAATAGACTCAGCGGATTGCCTCCTTCTCTCGCTATTCCTATTATGCCTCTGCCTTGACACTTCCGTTAAGTTCTTTATAGCGTCAGTCATCCTCATAAGTGACTCTGTATCTTTCTGAAAGTTTTTTCTGGCACGTCGGTTCTTCATATAGTGTGCTTGGACATGTTCGATGCATATGGACACGTAGGCTGTTACTATTTCGAGTTCTACGTCGCTTAGATCGTGATCTGAATCATCTTCGGCCATGACTGAATCTCAACTATATGGGCAACTGATGATGTAAAAGAAACTAATAAGTTAGTAAAAAAATAAGTAGAAGAACACCCAAATATTGGCACCATAATGTCAGCATAGTTGACACAATCGGTTTTTATTCCACTCGTTTAAAAAAAATAATAAATCATACAAGAGCCATAAATTTTTTTTTAAAAAAATACTACGTTTATTCTCATTTTTATTCAGGTCCGAGTGCCTTAAAATAAAGAGCACACATGCATGTTACTGATTAATTTTTAATTACATACGTAAGTGTTTTTTTAGAGCCAAAAAGATAGGTAGAAGGGAAGACATGAGTAACCAAAAGCAAGAAAGAACAGGGAGAATAATAAAAACAATTAGAATGTCTAGTGGGTTTTGTTTTTTGTTTTTGTTTACAGTAATAAAGAAGAGGCTGCCAAATGCCAATTAGGGATTAAAGAAAAAGTAGAGAGCTAAGTAGAATTAATAGAAGAAGATGGAGGCAACTGTGAACAACTTACAGGCGAAGGAACTCGTTTGGGCGAGTAGGGCAGTATTGCAGTGGATGAGGAGGCCGAGTCTGCCAAAGTCCATTGATATATAGCCGTGATCTGCCTATAAGATGCTCCATTTATTTGATTTGAGATAAAGTGGATCAGATAATGAAATAAAGCTGCTGCTCTTGTTTCAAAAAATCTCGCCGATCTTCGTTGGGAAGCAACCATGGACTAGGTCATGCTTAGCACTGTGGGTGGTGGTAGATGTCACCGTACGGAGTGAGATGAATTTGCTCAGTTGAGGGAGGTGGGAAGTAATTGCAGGATTTACGAGGGGAAGATGGGCGTTGAGCAGGAGTTATGAGTAATTATAGCACCGTACGTATTTCTAATTATTTATGAAAATGACTGAACAACAGTAATTGGCTCGAACTACTCTCAACAATCAGTGTTTAAACACTATTTGAGGAACATATTTTAAACACTCTTAACAAAAATTTGTCTACCAAACATGTTTTTTTTTTTTTTTTTTTTTTAAAGAAGAATGCTAACGAGTATCCTTAGGGTACTAGTTAATAATCCATTTTAAAAAAATTTTATGAAAAATAAAAAAAAGGAATTAATATTTTGACAACTTTTTTCATTTCTCATAAAAATAGTATCAAAACTTTCTTAAAATGGATTATTAAGGAGTGCCTTAAGGGCACTCGTTAGCATGACCATTTTTTAATAACAATTTTTAGTTTTTGGAATAACGGTGACATTTGCAAAATTTAATTGGGTTACGTAAGCATTAGAGCATTAGCATTGGGGAATGCTAATGCTAAATCTAAGGAAAATTTAGAATTTTAAGCCTCAAAATCATCTGTATTGGGGAATGCTAAATAGCAGTATTGCAAATTTTTTTGCAATACTGCTACAGTGCAATTCTATGTTTAGAATTGCACTGTACCAAGTATTGTAAAAAAAAATATATTTTAAGATATGAGAGAAAGGAGAGAGATGGAAGAGAAAAGGTATAATTTTAAGATATATTATTTTATTATGTAGATATATTATTTTAATGAGTAAAAGAGGGAAATAAAAGTTTGGGATGTGGAGGTATTGTAAAATGGTGTGGTATAATGATAAAGTGGTTTTTTAGAATTGTAAAATAGAATAGCATTGAAATTTTCCAATGCTAATGCGCTTATACGTAGAAGATTTTTTTTTTTGGTAAATATGGAATTATCATTAACTTAAGAAACATTGGTAGCAGCACCAGTTGTACAAAGTCTAGAGCGACATACGCCTATCATATCATTATATAGGAGCTGCAAAATAACAGGGGGAGGGGAGACAAAAACTAAAGAAAATTCTGCAGAAGCCGATCCTAGTTTAGCTAAAGCATCGGCACAAAAATTTGCTTCTTTGAAGCAATGCCATAATTTAACTTGAGACAGACGTAGCAACAATTCCCTGCAATCATCAACAAGACTAGACAAATCTCCATTAGCATTGACATTGCTAAAAACTAACGAAATTGCTGCAGTTGCATCAAGTTCAATCTCCACAACAGAAATTCCCCTTTCTAAACACGCCCCCAGCCCCTCCCTCAAAGCCCACAACTCCACGGCGATACTTGAGCTACCACTAATTGACTTTGCAAAACCCACAAAGTAGAAGCATTAAAGATTGGAATGATGAAAAAAAAAAAAAAAAAAAAACAATTCCACTGTTTAATAGTAGAGATTAGAGACAAATATAAAAAAGAAAAAGAAAAAGGAGGCTATTTTTTTATGTATTAATTAATAAATTATTAATTAGAACCAAAGCAGTCCCAATATTATTATTTTTATTTTTAATCATTTGATAATTACAAAGGTAGGGGATATGAACCTTAAATGTTTTCTTTAAAAAGGCCGAAATGTGCCAACCATTTAAATTACTATTATATAGTATTATATGATTTTTAGTTTTATTTTGTGTCTCTCGATCTTCATTTAAAATGAATTAATTCTATGATTTATATTAAATATTATAAATTTAAAAGTGTATTACATCATTTAAAATGACAACACTTTGCAGATTGTACACTATTTTGATTCATGAAATCAAATGTTAACCTTCAAAATTAAGCCTGTACACTTCAGCAACAGAAAACTCAATACTGTCTAGTTTGTTAATTAGTTGATAGTATCCGTTTTTTAGGTTTCTCAAACAGCCCGTTGAATTCCCAATGGAAGCTTATCTAATGACAAAGTCAAACCTGATGACAAAACTTGCTATCACTAGCAAACTAGGAAACCTTATCTTATGACAAGTCAAATTTGGATACTTTGTTGGTCCCATATGTGACGAAGGATAATAAATTAATTAATAATGGCTTTCAAAAAATAAAATAAAATAAATGGGAAATAAATTAACTTAAGCTTAAAAGCTCCAATGGGACATATGTGTCACTTTCCCACAACATTAATATTTAATAGACAAAGTCTACGTCCTATAATAATTATAGAATATGATTATAAAAAAAAATATAATAATTATAGAATATAATGTGACTCTTAAAAAAAAAGTATTTAAACATAGATAGATAGAATTCAACATAATGTGTTTTGATAGGGAAATATCATATATATATATATATATATGAAATTTAGATAATTTTTTAATGACAATTGATAGAGGGAACCAATAAATTTTTCTTGAGATTAGGAGGAAGTATACCTTGTTTCGGGTGTATACTTCCTTCCTCTCATAAACTGGTAGGATCCATTAGCTACAAGTTCCACCAAAACAGGAAAATAACTAATTCCTAGCTAACCAATACAAAGATGACAAGTGTAAAACCGATTTCTAACTAACTATTTACATACAGAACTACATGTCATTTGTTTACATTTATCCTAACTACTTGTAGGTTAAGCAATTCTTCCTTCATCCTTCATCCTTCATTATCATAGTTTAACAATCCCCCTCAAGGTGAACTATATATATTAATCAAGTCCATCTTGGAAAGAAGGTGAAAGAACTGTTTTTGCTCAAGAGCTTTAGTGAAGAAATCTGATATTTGATGTCTTGTTGGAATGTGGAAAGTCTTGATCACACCATCTTGAATTTTCTCCCTAATGAAGTGACAATCAATCTCAACATGCTTTGTTCTTTCATGGTATACTGGATTTGCAGCAATGTACAAAGCTGCTTTACTATCATAATAGAAAAAAGGCAAGTTGTGTATGATTCAACCCAAAAGTCTTGAGCAAGGCAATGAGCCAAACAATCTCACTTGTCACTGTGACCAACCATAGACAGCAGCCAAGGTCAACAAGGCTCTAATTGTCAGAAATTTAACCACAGGAGAAAAAGTCTCATAGAAGTCAATACCTTCAGTCTAAGTGTACCCCTTAGCCACCAAGCATGCCTCATACATTTCCACACAGCTATCAGCCTTCAATTTCACTTTGTAAACCCATTTACACCCTATAGGAACTTTATTAGGAGGAAGCTCACTTATAACCCAAGTATTGTTTGCCTAAAGAGCATCAATCTCAGCCTTCATGGTATCCTGCCATCTAGGATCTAAGATGGCTTGAGTATAAGATTTAGGTTCTTTAGAAATGGATAAGGCAAGAGCAAAGGCCTTATGACTAGTGGAAAGCTTGTCATAGGACAGTGTAGAAGAAATGGGATAAAGTATACCTGAATCATCAGAAGCTGTGGAATCATGTGACTAAGTAAGGGAAGTTGAGGCTGACACATATGCAGAAGCAAGGTTACAATGATAATCATGAAGCCAAGTGGGAGCTTTATGAGGTCGAATGAAGTAGGAGAGGAGTGATCTAGATCAGTTCTATCATGAACAAGGTCTGGAAACTCATCAGGAGGTGTAGCTATATCAGTAGTGAAAGTGGGTGTGAATTCTGCAGAAACAGAAGGTAAACTAGACTCTGGTATGATACGTTGCATAGGAAACATGGAATGAGAAGTAGAAGAAGGAATTGGAACAGATTTGGAAGACCAATGCTTAAAAGGAAAAATGGACTCTTTAAAAACTACATCCCTATAAACAAAACAGGGTCTAAAAGCCAAGTCATAGAGTTTGCAGCCTTTTGTAACAAAAGGGCAACCAAGGAAAATGCATGCCTTAGCTCTGGGATCAAGTTTGGACATGTCTCTAGATAAAGTGGAAGCATAACAGAGGCAACCAAAAGATTTAAGGTGACTGTATAAAGGTGTATGACCTAATAGTTTTTCAAAAGGAGTAATATCATGCAAATGTGGACTCGAAATTCTATTAATTAGGTATGTGGCAGTAAAAACACAGTCACCCCAAAATTTTAAAGGAAGATTTGCCTGGAATCTTAATGCTCTAGCAACAACAAGAAGGTGCCGATGCTTTCTTTCGACAACTGAATTTTGTTGTGGAGTTCCCACACAACTCGGTTGATTAATTATACCTTTAGAAGCATAAAAGGAATCCAAGGCAAATTCAGGACCATTGTCTGATCGAAGCACCTTGATGGGAGTTTTGAATTGTGTGAGAATTAGATTGTAAAAGGATTGAATTAAGAGTGAAGTATCAAATTTGTTTTTTCATTAAGAAAACCCAAGTATACTGACTGTAATCATCTACTAAAGTGAGAAAATACTTAGAGTTATTGAGAGAAAGAGTAGAATGAGGGCCCCGAATATTAGCATGTATTAAATCAAAACATGAAGCAGAAGAGAAACAGATGTAGGAAAAGGCAACCTTTTTTGTTTGGCAAGAGGAAAAATAGAACAATCAAAGCTTTTGTTATTATTGCAAGTAATACAATCTGGTACAAGAGATTGCAACAAAGTTAGTCTTTGTGGTGAAGGGTGACCTAATTTGCAATGCCATAGGTTGGTCTTATTTACTGCTAAAATACAAGAATTGAGACAAAAGGAAGAAAACTTGGAAAGTTTAGAAAGAACGTTAGAAACAGATGGTGGTAGAGAGTCAGCAGAGAAGCTTTACAATGTGTAGAGTCCTCCTTGCTTCTTACCCAACCCAATCATCTTCCAAAGCTGTAAGTCCTGAATGAGACAATATTATGAAAGAAAAATACAACAACAAGATGGATTTTGAGTTAGTTTGCTTATAGAAATTAGATTGAAGGAAAAACTAGGAATGCAAAGCACATTTTCTAAAACTAAAGTAGGAGACACTTGAACAGTTCCTATGTGTGTGACCTTAGCCGTATCTCCATTAGGTAATCTAACAGAGATTTGAACTATGGAAGTAATGGAAGTAAAGAATTGAATGGAATGGACCATGTGGTCAATTGCACCACTATCAAGGATCCAATCAGTGGAAGCAATGTGAATAGTAACAACATTTGAAGAGAAAACAGAATACTCTAAAGAAGGAGTGGACCAAATACCTGAAAACTCATGCCCTTGAAGACCAATGGAAGACTGCTAGAGATATGTGGCTTGATTTACAACACAGTTACTCTCAAGGCAATGGCCCTAGAATTTTTGAGCTGAGAAAAGAGGTCAGTTATTTGGCTCAAGAAGACTTAACTATCAATGCATATTACACTAAGTTCAAGAGTGTTTGGGATGAGTATTCTAACTACAAGTCTTGCTCCTGTGGACACCAAGTTGAAGATTACACTATGTCATTCTTAATGGGGCTTAATGACACTTATGCAGCAGTGAGAGGAGAGATACTCCTTATGGACCCAATTCATTCCTTGACCAAAGTATTTTCTCTTTTGGTTCAAGATGAGAAACAAAAGAAAATTGGCGCTGGAGAGAAGCTACAAGTTGACTCAACTACTTTGGCTGCCTTGACAATAAAGAACAATCCTACAAAGGGTTCTACTAAGGGAAAGTCTGGGCGCCCCCAATGCACTCATTGTGGTAATTTGGGTAATGTAGTTGATAAGTACTATAAATTGCATGGTTACCCCTGGTTATAAGTTCAAGTCCAAGGGTCAACAAGCTGGTTCCTTTGCTAATAATGTTTTTGCTATTAAAGACAACTCAGATCAAGGTGTCAATCTCACTTGTGTAGAATATCAACAATTATCTAAAAAAAGAAAAATTGATGACAAAACTTGCTATCTCTGGCAAACAATCAAAATAAAAATATTGACTCTTTAGTTGGCCCTAACCTCTAAGGGGGCGTGTGGTTCGCCATGATGTTACATTACATCATAATATTACATTATTGTAATCTTACATTAATGTAATCTCAATATAAGGATACAACATTACACTGTTTAGAAAGGTAATAAGATTAAGATGATGTGATATATTTTATAATTTTAAATTATGGTAATGTTAGAAAAAATAAAATAGACAAAAAATCTTAATGTAACATCATCGTAATGTGCATCGTACCAAGGCACATCACAGTGAACCAAACACCCTGTAAGTGATGAGGGATATTAAATTACGAAAAATGCTAAAGTGGAAGCCCCAAATTCCGTAACATAGGTCTCACTTTCCCAAAAGGGCACAATAATATATATATATATATATATATATATATATTATTTTTTTGGCCTAAAATTTACAGGATTCGATGCCCTTAACTTAAGGATTAGTAGCAAACCCATAGAATGCAATTGCATGTGTTGAACTGTGACATTTTCATGGAGTGTGTGATTATGGATAACTACTATTGGTTAATGAGGGAGAGGCAATAGCGAAGGACGGTTCCGACGACGATTGGGCGGGGAGTTAATGGGGGTAGCCGGCTAGATTTTTGATGAGTTAGAGTTTTAGGTGGCGAGGTGGCTTTTTAATTACTAGGAGGGATGATAGGGATTAGGAACAACATCACAAGGTCGACCTTTCTTGAGAATGGTTAAATCCCCGTAAATCCTAGCTTCCATAGAAGGTCCATTTACCTGAAGTAAATTGCTCTCTTAGATAAACACCCACCCCCCGGCCCTCCCCCAAAAAATAAAAGCAATAAAAAATTTTGCACCCATGAAAGCCTAAAATAGAATTTTTGAGATGGCAAAATGTTAAATACTCCGTCTTACCTTTTATGTTGAGATTAAATTTGGTTCAGATGTGGCGTAAAAGTTTTATTTTACAGCCTCCACTAACTACATGCCATTCCAGCATTTTACTAAAAAACGAATACAACTTACCACGCATAATCATAACTCTTTTATAACATATTTCAGAAATAAAAATCAGTGGCTCCTCCTTAGAACAAGCTACACCGATCCATCCACCCCACTACAAACGTGGCTAGCCACCTCGCCACAAATGCTATCACCACCGTCTGATCTATTTGCCTACCCTCCACAGTAACAACAAATCAGATGGCGCCACACACACTGCCTAAAAGAGCTATTATGGACAAGAGAGGAAGTTCAAGAGTAAACTCTTGTGGGTTAGAAAGTATTTGTGTTGGCTTTATTAATCATGGTTCAAATTGCACACTTTACAAATCTCATACTCGGTCTTGTGGCTTGGAAAGTAAATAAAAAAACCATTTTTTAGTAAAAATTCAATGAAATTGTGTTGCTGGGTTTATTGTCTATTGTGTTCAGATTAACAAAATGAATTTTTGTAGCTTAACTTTTAATCCATTAACAAAATGAGTTTTTTAAGAAAAAAAAAAGAATTTGGTTTTGATGGTGGTTATGGGTTTTTCAAGTCATATTAAAGATTATAGGTCTGTTTGGATAGAACTTATTTTGCTAAAACTGAAAACTGAAAATTGAAAATACTGTAGCAAAATAAATTTTAAATGTGTGAATAGTGCCGTGAGACCCATTTTTAATGAAAAAGTTGTTGAAAAGTGAAGTTTGTGGGACCCGTGAACAGTGCACGGGAGCATTGTTCACTGCTAAAAAGTCAAAACACGTGGCTGGGAAAAAAAAAAAAAAAAAAAGGAAAGAAACGCAAACATGGATCTGCAAATGCGGATCTAAATGGATACTATGTGTACTTGGGTTTATTTTTCGACATAATTGATATTCCCAACCAATTTTTGCTTCATAAACCCATTTGCCTTGATCGAGGTCCAGATTTTTGTTTTTTTGTTTTTTTTTTTAAAGTATAAACACATATTTTTTCTATTTTATATAATAATTTTTTAAAACACCTCACATTAGATTATCTATTTTTCATTACATTACATTAAAATTTCAATTTTTTTTTTTAATTTGTTTGTCTTTTTTCACATACAATAACCACAATTCAATATGTATCTTCAACCTCAAGATACGTAAAGAAAGAATAAAAAATTATATGCAAAGTGAATAGTGTCAGTATAAATTTATACAGTTATTGTAGCAATTTTGCAGATTTACATAATTTTTAGCTTGGCTGAGTGATTTTGAGAGTTAAAATATGTAAAATTGATACATTTTTCTATTTTGTATTTATTCAGAAAAAAAAAAAAAAAAAAAAGAAGCAAATACTCTAAGGTTGACTTCGGCATTGGCTTAAAAAAGTCATCTTATTTTATTATTTAGCTTATTTTTATTACTATTCATTGGTCTTACTGCACTTTTTAATACTATTCATGAGTCTCACTGTACTATTTCAGCTAATTTTTACCTTTATTTACAGTACTTTCAGTAAAAAGTTTTTAATTTCAGTTAAATAGGTTGTTCCCAAATGGACACTAAAGTTGTGTTTGGCTTAAAAACCCAACTCATTTTACTATACAATTTATTTTTACTATTATTTATGAATCTTATTACACTTTTTACTATTATTTATGAAATTACAGTACTATTTCAATTCCCTTTTTAACTTTATTCAGAGCTACATAAGATATTCTTATACAGACCCCAAGTGGACTAGGATCTAAAAAGGTAAAGAGTCGGCCAACCGACTCTTCATTCAATGCCGGATTGAAGACATGTAAGATTCATATGGACAGCGAGAATTTTTATTTTGTATTTTCGAGTAATGTCAAAGCGAGAAATAATAGAGTAGGTGCTGGACTACAAGATCAGCAAGTTCATCTTATGCTGTGGCCAATTAAAAAACGAAGCAGATCATAAAAAATTAAACAAACGTGACATGTCACCGGACTTACTCTAAGTCTGTAGCAGAGAACAAATTTAAATTCGCGGAACTGGAAGTGTTTTTGCCTCCGAAAACTTGCCCAGACTTGTTTAATGGTATAAATAGAAATGTGCCCTCGAAATTCTAGACTGTTCCACTCCAAACTCTAAATTCTAGATTGTTTAAGTTTCATAATTGGTTTATTGGGTTTAAAGGGTTGTCTTGATTTGTAATTTGTATTGGTTTTGTTAGAGATATATTAGCCCATTAGCATAGGCCAAAATCTAATTATACTTTGTATGCAAGCCAAGTCTCTTACTTGTACTAGACGTCTATTAGTCTAGAATTTAGTCTACTATATATACACATGTTATGATTCATTGTAATACAGGATTTGTACTACACTATAATATATTATTGATGTAGCCCTTTAGGATTTCCTCCGTGGATGTAAGCTATTAGGCTGAACCACGTAACTCTCGTGTGTTATTGTGTTCTATACTTTATGCTTTTGCTTTTGCATCCATACTAGTATATTCAACATAGTGTATCAATGCTAATATTTAACATGGTATCAGAGCCACCTTCCTATGACCATGGTTTTCTGTTCTTACGGTATATTAAGAGCAATCTTTGTCTTCCTCGGTGTTTCTTCGCTGCGTTCATCTTCTTTGCCTTCCCACTGCTGCCGTCAAATCTCTCTGGTATAGTCATGTCATCGATAGAAGTCGCATTAACACTACAAGACCATTGCCTTCCTCAAACCACCGTCACAGAGCCAAACTTCATTCAAGGGATCTTCTCAACCTTATCAAATCTCAAGATTTCATCAAATTTCCATCTTGAATTTGAGAGGGGGTGTTAGAGATATATTAGCCTATTAGCATAGGCCAAAGCCTAATTCTACTTTGTGTGCAAGCCAAGTCTCCTACTTGTACTAGAAGTCTATTAGTCTAGGGTTTAGTCTACTATATATACACATGTTATGATTCATTGTAACACAGGATTTGTACTGCACTATAATATATTATTGATGTAGCCCTTTAGGGTTTCCTTCGGGGATGTAGGCCGTTAGGCTGAACCACGTAACTCTCGTGTGTTATTGTGTTCTATACTTTATGCTTTCGCTTTTGCATCCATACTAGTATATTCAACATAGTGTATCAATGCTAATATTTAACAGGTTTATTGGGTTTAAAGGGTTGCCTTGATTTGGAATTTGTATTAGCAATTTGTATTGGTTTATTGGGTTTAAAGGGCTGCCTTGATTATAAAAATTTGTATTGCCTCTATATAAATAGCAAGTTGGATGAGTTTCCTATAGATGGGCTTTATGTTTTTGGCAATTGCATGTGTATTGATCTGAATAGTTTTGAATTATCCAGATCAGTTGAACTAATTGGATTGTGCTCGCAATCTGAAGCTAGAGGTCACCCCCAAAAAAACAAAGTAAAATGGTGGAGGGTGAGGTTACAATTTTTTAATCTTTTATGTCCTATATTGTTAAGACATGGTTTATGCTTGTGACAGTGTAGATAGCAGTAATTGTGTATCTTGTAATGTGTAGCTACTGTAATAAAAAAATGTGCTGTTACTGTAATTGAGCATGTGCATAATATGCTTTTAGAGATAAGGTAGTTAAGGGTAGTTAAGAGTCTGTATGGCTTATATAGGTTGTAGATTCTGTCAGATGCTAGTATAAAGGAGCACTAAATTGTAAAGAGACATTTCATTTAACGAAAAGCTGATTTGTGTGTTCTGCAACATTAATCACCCAGGGGTCTAACTTTTCTCATTTTATACATTTGTGTGTTTGTGTGACTTTAGGGTTACTTAGGGGACCTGATTTTGTACATTTTGTGTGTTGGAATGGCTTTAATATGGGCTTTTTTAATGCCTTATATATCTCCTTTGTTTTTGGATTGTAGTACAGGTTGGTCTTTATATCTCTAATAGATTCTATATATGTAAAGTTGTCCCCCAATTGCAAAGCATGCAAATGAAATAAGAAATAAGAGTGGTGTGTAGTGTGTGCAGCAAAGTGGTGTGAAATAAGAAAACAAGAGTGGTGTGTAGCAAAGTGTGTAATAAAATTAGTAAAACTTCTATTTTATTGAGAATTTGTTTATGTATTTAATAAGATATTTTCTTGCTGAGTGTAAAATTTATTGTTTTGACTAAACTTTTGCAGCCAAGAAACTCAGCAAAGGAGTAATGCCGTCTAGTAGTGAAAATTTCAGCCTTTCAGGACCAAATCCCAGAGTTGATATTAACTGGTAAGACCATTAACCAATACTTCACTAACAGTGTAATCAACTGCTAAGGAATTTCATTCAGCCCATAACAAACTGAAGGGAAATTCCAATGCATGCAAAGTATAAGATGTTCACAGTATTTCATTAACGAATCCAAAATAGCGTATATACATTGTTCATAGCTTCATTTTTCAGAACATGCAACGTGCAGTGTTAGGATAATGCTTGATTTTAATGCACCAAACAGGCTTTTCTGTTGATTCAAAAAAAAAAAAAAAAAAACCCGACTTTCTGTATTGTCACAGCCTTGTGGTTTACGTGTACCTCCCCAAACATATTATTTACTGTTTTTGCTTTTAGTGACTCACAATTATAAATTAAGATGAAAACATACACACAGAATAATGTCTGCTAACAGGAAGATATATTTACTAGTAGTGAGATAACTAGCAATGTGGATAAAGTTATATTTATTTTCTATATTCCACTCTACCATCTTTTATACAAAACACACCTGATAAAAAATTAAATATTTTCTGTCCTCATATTTTTCCATCATCTTAACATTTTCCATCTTTCTAAGTTCTAACCAAATAAAGTTTTTTTTTTTTTTTTTTTGAACTTTTAAGATAGAGTTTCTTGCTATAATTGTTTGTGTTTGGTGTAATAAAAGCAAAGTGAAACATACTAATTAAAAATACTATAAGTTTCACTATATAAGTAATACAAATTGACGTGGCAATGAATAAGATTGATAAATTTCAATAACTTAATAAATGAATATTTTAATTACTTTTTTTTAGGTTATTGGTGACACAAATTTGTAAAATTTATGGTGTAAATTTTGTAATACCTCTATTACTCTTGTTAAGTGCACCACTAATTCCTCTTTTACTACCAACCAACTAATGATTTATCATCTCATCATCTAGTCGTGAAATGAGTTGTGTCACTATACTTATTCTTTGGCCTAACAAGTACAGCAATCTTCTCTCTCTCTCTCCCTTTGGATTTCTCTCTGGATTCCCCCCCTCTTTGTTTGTCCCCTGAAAGTCCACTTCTTGAATAAAAAGTTGGGAATTTTTTGCTGGGTTGATGTTAAATTCTGGTGCACTCTTATACCTCACTGGAATTTTGTCCCATCAAAAAATGATGTGCGTACAAGTCCCATAAAATAGTTCGGTTATATCAGATGCATCTCAAAGGTGTTTTTTATTGTGTAATGTAATTTGTTTTTTCCTAACTAGTTGATATATATGTATATGGCTTCTGTTCTTGAATTTTTATTTATTAACAAGCAACCTTCATTACATATTTTTACTATTTTACAATATCCTTGTAGGAACGATGTAAATTACAGAAGATTGGTTCTTGCCTGTTTGGTTAATGGAGTGTACATTCTTGAAAGTGACCGCCAGCAGAACCGCGAAGTAATTGAGGCTCTTGCAACACCTTGGTGGGAATCCTTCCATTTCCAACCACATCACAAGCTCGTAGACAATAATGATTCCATATTCGGTGCCATTTATGAAAACAAATACCCTAATCCTGCTCCAAGCTTTCCACAATATGTTATTGCCTTCCGAGGAACACTCATGAAAAAGGAGACAGTGTTACGTGACGGCAAATTAAACTTCAAGTGCTTCTATAGCAAACTTCACAAGAGTTCCAGCTTTCAACTTGCAATGGATTGTGTTCTGGTTACTATGTCTGGAGGTGCAAGGGTGTGGTTAGCTGGACATTCTGTGGGGTCAGCTATGGCATTGCTTGCAGGAAAGAACATGGCCAAGATGGGTTATTTTCTTGAAACTTATCTTTTTAATCCTCCATTCTTATCTTTCCCCATGTAGGCAGCTATCAAGGATACAATAGTGAAGTTTGTTATCCGCTGTGCAAGCAGTGTTGTCAGTGCAGGCCTAAGTCGTGATGTAAATGGTCGCCAACATCATGAGACTGTAGAACATGAACCTTTTAATGTTCCGCTATCTTCCTGGATTCCTTACCTTTTTGTGAATCCACATGATCCTATTTGTTCAGAATATATTGGATATTTTGAACAGAGGAAGAAGACGAGGGCAAAAAGACTTGGAGGAGTTGATAGGTTTTTAACAAAGAGTTGCATGGATTCAGGCTCAGAACCACTGCATCTCATTCCTTCAGCAGATCTGACCATCAATAGGTGTCAATTGACTGAATTCCAAGGACCCTTTTTAAGTAAAAAAAATTTAAAAGAGCTCATGGAATTCAACAGTGGTGGAATTATGTTCCCTGTGATTCTCTGCGTTATGAGTACAACACTACAAACTATGTTGAATGAAGCAGCTACGTGTGCAAACAGGCCCAAAAGACTTGTGAATGCATCAGTCCACACTCTAAATATAAGGGGACAGAATGGGAGAAAGTATCTCATAAGACCCCTCCCTCTCCCACCACACTCACCACTATTCATCATCTGATCACCATCAAATTGACCCATGACAACTACCTACTGTGGAAAGCACAGATCGTTCCTCACCTTAAGGAGCAACATCTCTATGGCTATTTTGACAGAACCACACCTGCTCCACCTCGAGTCATCACCATTGCAGCTGATGGTGCCACTCAAGCTGTCCAAAATCCAGAATTTCAGCATTGGCATTTGCAAGATCAAATGATACTCAGTGCTATTATCTCCTCTCTCTGAGAAGATTCTGACTCGTGGTAAAATTTACCACCTCTCGAGATGTCTGGCAAGCATTAGAACGCATGTTCACCTCCCAATCCAGGGCTAGAATAATGCAAATCCACAATCAGTTCGCCACTTTGAAGAAAGGCAATTCATCAATTGCTAATTATTTTCACCAGTTCACAACACTGGTTGACACAGTTGCTGCCACTGCTTAGCCCTTGAACAACTTTGAAATCGTCTCTTTTCTTCTTGCTGGTGTTGGATCAGAATATGATTCATTTGTCACATCTATGACTACAAGGGTTGATCTCTCTCCATTGAAGAATTGTATGGGCATCTATTAGCTCATTAACGTCGGCTTGAACATTAACAATCAATTGTTGACCTCTCACTTGCAGGGGCAAATTTTGCAGGGCGAGGAAACTCACGTGGTGGTCGTGGAGGTGGCCTCTCCTTTTCTCTGTCTTCTGGCCGTGGCTCTCCCTCCCCCAATCAGAAAAATAATACAGGCCGGGGCGTGGCCATGGTAATACAAATTCTTCAAATCGTCCAGTATGTCAAGTGTGCAACAAGACAAGACATTCAGCAATCAATTGCTATTACAGGTATGATAATTCTTATTCCAGTGACTCCTCCAATATGCATGCACTGCTTATAACTCCCCAGACCCCCACGGATCTCAACTGGTATCCAGATTCAGGTGCAACTCACCGTCTTACAGTTGATCTTGCCAATTTAAATGTGAAGGCAGACGAATATCACGATCCTGATCAGATTCAAATTGGTAACGGCCTTGGTTTGACTGTAAAACATATTGGTTCTACTAAATTATCCACTCCTACTTCTTCCTTCCTTTTACATGATGTTGTGCATGTTCCTCATATTACCAAAAATTTAATCTCTGTTCATAAGTTTACTAATGATACTAATACATTCGTTGAATTTCACCCCACTTATTTCATTGTGAAGGATCGCACAACAAAGAAAGTTCTGCTGCACGGGTGAGTAGTGATGGGCTGTACCAATTTCCTTCTGCTTTCAATAAAATTCCTTCATTGTCATTTGTCTTTGTTGGTGAACATACCTTTCCAGATCAATGGCATTCACACTTGGAACATCCTGCTTTTCATATTGTTCGTCATGTTCTTACTAGATTTAGTTTGCCTTTCAGTTCAAATAAAATTTTTCACCCTTGTTCTACTTGTTTCAGTTCTAAAAGTAAACAGCTTCCATTTTCTTTATCCTATACTCAAATTAATTTTCCTTTGGAATTAATTTACATCGATGTATGGGGCACTTCTCCCGTTTGTTCTAAATCTAAATCTGGTTCTAAATATTATGTCTCATTTTTGGATGCCTATAGTTGTTATACTTGGCTTTATCTCATGACGAATAAAAGTGATTTCTCTCTATTTTTATTAAATGGAAAAAATGTGGATCGATATTTTAATCAAAAAATTAAAATGGTTCAATCTAATTGGGGTGGTGAATATTGCTATTTGCATAGATTTTTGTAAAATTGTGGCATTATTCATCGTGTTTCTTGTCCTTACACACACCAACAAAATGGCGTTGTAGAATGTAAACATCATCATTTGTGGAAACAGACCTAACTTTACTATATCATGCAAAAGTTCCTCTTCAATTTTGGGATGATGCTTTTCAAACGGCTTGTTATCTAATCAATAGGCTTCCCACCTCCACTATTAAAAATTTATCTCCTTATGAAAAACTTTTTAAACAAGTTCCTGTTATAATTTCTTGCGTGTTTTTGGTTATATATGTTGGCCTAATTTAAGGCCTTACAATTCTCACAAATTGCAACCACGCTTATCCCAGCACATTTTTCTTGGTTATAGTTTGCTTCATAAAGGTTATAAATGTTTGCATCTTCCCTCAAATTGTGTCTACATCTCCCGTGATGTTCTTTTTGATGAAACACATTTTCCCTTTACTTTTAAATCTTGTTCCTCACTCACTCAGCCAGCTTCCTCTTTAGATACAGTGTCCTTTTAGGTATAGCGATCTACTAGGACTCAGTCAGCAGTTCAATTACACATTGGGCCTCCTCACTCACAGCCACATTTACTTACTCCTTCAGCCCAACTAGCTTGCTCATGTCGAATTTTTGCCTAATTCTACGGACCTTATGCTAGCCCAAAAGCGTTACATTATGGATCTCTTGAGAAAAATGAAGATGTTGGAAGCCAAGCCCATTAGTTCCCCAATGGCTCAATCCATTTGTCTATCTGCCTTTGAAGGAGATCCTCTTGATGATGTTACTTTATATAGAAGCATTGTTGGGGCTCTGCAGTACCTCTCTCTTACTCGTCTTGACATCAATTTCACTGTCAACAAACTCTCCCAGTATATGCATCGCCTTACATCTCTTCACTGGCAATCTGTCAAGCGTCTTTTGTGTTATCTTAAACAGACCATTCACTTTGGTTTACAGCTCAAACGCTCTAGATTCCATTCTCTCCAAGCCTATTCTAATGCTAATTGGGCTGGCTGTCGTGATGATCGACGTTCAACTGGGGGTTTCTAGGTGATAATCTCATCGCTTGGGCCTGTAAAAAGCAAAAAACTGTGGCTCGGTCAAGTACTGAAGCCAAGTACAAAGCCCTTGTTAATGCAGCTGCAGAGGTTAAATGGTTGCGTGCTCTTTTATATGAGCTTGGCACACCTGTGTCATGTCCTCCAGTTCTTTGGTGTGATAACATTGGTGCCACTTATTTATCCTTTAATTCGGTCTTCCATGCTTGTACGAAGCATGTTGAGATTGATTTTCACTTTGTTAGAGACATGGTTGCTGATGGTTCCATTGTAATTCGTTTTCTATCCAGCAGAGATTAGGACTGAATTTGTAAGGCTGAAAATATTCCAGAATATTATTGTGTTTACACATTGTTAGTATTTTTGTGAATATTAGATCCATGGAGGGGTGGTGACAGACCACGTGTTAATATTGGGACCTTTTAATGTACTTACTTTATAGTTAATGGTTCGGATTTAAAAAAAAAAAAAAAATTTTTTTGAGAGATTTTTTTTTTTTAATTTTTAGAATCAAGATATCGTAACTTTATTAATGAAAAAGAAAATCAGCCATGGTCGGCTATAAGAATGTCATTGAGATGAGATGGAACATCTTCCATCCAAATCTAAAAACCTTTAACATGTTTTGCATGTTTAGCTAATTAATGGTTTGGATTTGGTTGTTATATATATATATATATATATATATAGACACGTATATATTTTTTCCTGAATTGGCTGTTATGTATTTTGCTTGGATATAGGTGGGCTTGCATTTTGAGAAAAGTCCCTATCATTTATTTATTTTTGATGAACTGAAATTTTTATTATCAAAGACAAAGCTACAAAGGCCTACAAGCCTCACCTAGGATGGCCAAAACAAAACAAGGGGGGCTATTGCCAAAATCAAACAAACCAAAAAGATTACATGAGAAGGACCATTTTGCCAAAGAGTGAGCACAGCTTAGGCACCCAACTATCTATAAGACATTTGAGGAAAGAGCTGAGAGAAACCATAAGTCAGTACAGATAGACCTGATTCTCAAGGCTATTTGGGGGCTTAAGGAGAAAAATGAATTGAATTGAGGTATTTTATATATTTAAATATGATTTTTTATAAATCAATATTATTTAAACTATATTGTCTTGTTTTAGATGCAAAAGTTTGCCAACTCAACCGTTGTAAAATGTTTGGTGTATTGCTCTTTTTGTTTTTGTTTTTTTTTTTTTTTTTTTTTGAAAAGTGTTACATTCATAACATTTTCACAACAAATTTTAGGTGTTAAGTTTTTACTAATCCTAATTTGAACCCACTACTTAAATTAATTTTATGTTCTCCCAATAATAGTCAGTAACAAATAACAACCTATCACTTAGAATTTTATTTTTTGAGAAAAATGTTGTGAACGTAGTATTTCTCACCCTATTTTTTTTTCTTTTTTTCATTTGATAAAAAAATATTATTTTATTTTTTGATTAATACTATTACAATGAAAAAAAAAAAAAGAAGCTATTAATTAAAATTTGGAAATCTTTTTCTACTTGTGGGTCTTTTCCTATACTATAAAGCCGACCCTAGATTCTTCAGGGAGGAGCAGACCTCAACTCTGAGAGAAGATTGTCACAAGTTTGGGAATTTGATGCAATAAGAATGACCTCAAAATCCAGGTTAGATGCTAAAGATAGAGCCCACTTAATTGCTTCATTAAACCCAAAATAGGCTCATACTTGTTACTTGTGGTTTTGACGTGAATGTGTAGAGATAGTAATAACGCTCTGTTGTTTCGCTGAAAAACTTTCTATAAAGACAGTTTTCCACATTTTTCAGTGTTTGATAGCATAAAAAAAAATTGGTCAACAAAAAACTATCTTTGGTTAACAAAAAACTATCTTTAGTCAACAGAAAACCCTAATAAAAATAAGACTTATTTTCTATAGGTTATTTTCCCAAAAACTTATTTGGAAAACAATCTCTCTCTCACTTTTTCTATCTTCCCTTTACTTTTACTCTCACTAACTCTAGTCTCTCCTTTTCCATAGATCTCTCTCTCTCTCTCTCTCTCTCTCTCTCTCTCTCAATGTTTCTCTTACCTTTTATAACACAGTTCTCTAATTAGATTTTTTCCCCCCTCACTGATCGGCCAATAGTTTTGACTTGCAAAGGAGAACATATTTGCAACAGTAATTATTTCATTTTGTTAGGGTCATATTTTCTATGTAATTAACTAATCCTTTGACAAAATACACTGTACTTGTAAATTGGGTAGATCTAAGTTGGGTTTGATATATATATCAAGTGGTTGTATTAAAGACATGAATATTGATCCAATAAATAAGTGAACAAAAGTTGTTTTACTAAAGCTTGACATATAGCTCGACAGAAAGCTGCTATTGAGATTTAATGGGCAAATCTGAATTTCGGCCCATGTTAATGTATTTTTTTAGGGTTTCTTTTCTCACAGCCCTAGACATATATAAAACTTATATTAAAAACCGTCATACACAGATACAGAGACCAAGAGTTTAATTTTCTCTATGAGAAACTACTGCGTTTGTACGCCATAGGATTTTATAACCAAGTATTTCCTGATTTTCACCGTTTATGAAGTAAAGAATTTTGCAGCCAACAACAATCATTCAAGTTGCTGGAGTTAGTCACGTACTAGGATCCGTGCAAAGGAGTTAGTCACAGATTGGAAATTTGTTCATCAAAGGAAAGGAGGCTACTACAAGATCAAGTCCAATTGGATATTGGAACAAAGGTTCAACTGCAGGTTGGTATTTTGGGATAGGTCAAGGTAGTGGTAAGATTCCTCATACTTGTAACCGCTTGATTGATTATTGATTAGTGGATTCTTGGGAATGGTGACCTTAAATTCACCCGTGGGGTTTTTGCCTTGCGAAAAGTTTTCTCCATTTGTCAACAAATCACTGTGTCAATTTAATTTCTGCTGCATTTAGTTTATTTGGTGATTTGTTGGTGCCTCCACAATTTGCATGTAATTTGACCTAATTAATCAACTTGGGAAATTGAATTAATTAACTGGGGTCAAGCTATCTTAACCCTACATATTCCTCTCTACCAAAATCCCAATTCTTTGCTTTGAATTTCAAGCTTAATTTTCTTCTTCTCTAAAAATTTTTTTGGTTTGATGGATTTCAAGAAGAAGTTACTTCTTTTTTGCACATAAAAATGCAAAAAAATAAAAAATAAAAAAATAAGAAGAAGAATGAGTGAATGAAGTAAAAGACGAAATTTTAAACATAGTGCCTATATGGCTCTAAATTGCTTTTACATAGGACAATCTTTATGGTAAATTAATAATATTATTATATAATGAATGATAATTGTTTAAGGGAATTGCATTTGTTGGCAGATATATTATGCAGATACTATGCAGTGATGATATATTATGCAGATACATTATGTAAATACATAATTTAGAGTAATATTGAAGACTTGTAGTTGACCATAGTAAACAATTAGTGTACCAGTAAAAAGAGTAGACAATTAAAAGTTATTGTTATTTGTACTTATTGAAGATGTATTTCCCTGTCAATTTTATATATATAGACAAATAGTTTATATATATGTGTGTGTGAGTGTGTGTGTGTGTGCGCCCGCGTGTACGTACGTACGTTACTGTCCATGTATATGAGCAAGATGAGTAGTAGAAATCATGAAAATTTGACAACTAATTTTGATTGTATCTATTGTTAAAATTTTAGTATGAAAACCAAATTCATTCTTGGTTTTTGGTGTAGGTCAATCTCTACACCATAAACACCTTTTCTAACAATTCCAGCATCAAGGTTATCAAAAAAAAAAAAAAAAATCCAATTCCAGCATCAAGTTATCCTCTTGCTTTTAGTTTTAGGCGTGTCATACTTAGCGGAAGAAATTAACATACCTTATGCTATTGTTGTTCAAGAAATTAACGAACCATAAAGATTACATGAGAGTAGGGGTGGCAATTTTTATCTAAACCCATGAACCCGCTCAAAACCCACTTAATTTGGATAAATCTTAACCCAATTCAATTAAATATTTGAATTAAATGGATAAGACCCAAATGGATAATTCAATTAAATGGGTTTTGATGGTTAAACCATTGGGTATCCAATTACCAATTTAAAATTTAAAGTTTAATACTTAAAAAAAAAACAAAAAGCCAAAAACCCTAACAAATAAAACATCACAGCCGCCTCTTCCTCCATCTAATGTAAAAATTTTCTCCTCCATTTTCTAGGCATTTTCTCAGCTACCAAACTAGACAAAATCTAAACACCTTTCCCTCTTTCTCTATCTAAAGTTTGTCTTTCTTAGTTCCAACTAGTACGACTCTAGGGTTTCAATATGAAGAGAGAAAACATACCATTTTTCATCACAGATCTCTCTGGTTCTATATTCGTCTTTGAATTTAACTCTTCCTTGTAAGAATTCTGGTTTCTCTGCTTTTCCGGTGGACTCTAGCTCTTGCTACTACTTCGATAGCGAAGTTTCTTGCGATTCGAGCAGAGTCTCTGTTGGATCGGAGAACAAGCCGAGTTTGAACTTGCGGAAGAGAAATCTCGGTGAAATTGAAGGCTCTGGAGATTGCTTTTGTTGAGCAAGTTTCTGATGGAATTTTGAATTTCAGTGATGAAAATGTAAAAGCAAATTTCAAGAACAGAGCAACTGAGCAAGTTGAGAACAGAGCATCAAAATTGTCATTTCCGTGAGAGAGTGAGAGAGATTTCAAGTTTGTTTTGGATTGAAAAATCTATGTGATTTGCAATTTTGCACATTTTAGGTCAAGGTGGATAAAGACTTGAGAATGATACCTCAATTCTCATGATTTAATTAATATTTTTTTTTACTTATCTTCTGTTTGGTTGCCAAGAAAAGTTGGAGAAAAGAAAATTTGCAGGTTAGTTTCAGTGTTCTTATGTTTTGAGGGAAAGGTGAATTAGTTTTGCCAAAAAAATAAAAAAATAAAAAAATAAAAAAAATAAAAAAACCTCAAATGATTTGCATAGTATGGGTGTGAAAATTTTTCAAATAATTTTTTGTTAAATTGCTAAATATGAATTTTATAATGGGTTAAATGGGTGGGTTACTAATTAAATGGGTTGAGTTGGTAATGAATAATTAATTTATATATAAATTGGTTATAAATAGATAAATGAGTAATTACATACCCAATCCAATTATGACCCAATCCATTTAAGACCTAACCCGCCCATTTGCCATCCCTACATGAGAGGGACCATTTTGCCAAAGAGTGAGGACAGCTTGGGCACCCCCAATTAACAGAGACATTTGAGGAAAGAGCTGAGAGAAACTCAGCACAGATAGACCTGATTCTCCAAAGAGGAGCAGGCGAGCAGCCCCCAACTCAGAAAGAAGATTGGCACAGGTTTGGGAATCTGACTCAATAAGAATGACCTCAAAATCCAGGTTTGATGCTAAAGATAGAGCTCACTTAATTGCTTCAAGTTCTACCTGGACGAGAGAGAGAGAGAGAGAGAGAGAGAGAGAGAGAGAGAGAGAGAGAGGGTGTTGTTCACTTTCTTAGTATTGGTTAACCCAATACATGTTCATACTCGTTACTTTTGGTTTTGACGTGAATGTGTAGAGATCGTAATAAGAGAAAAGGTGTAGGTCACTCTCTACACTATACACAGCTTTTCTAACTATTCCAGCATCAAGGTTTAAAAAAAAAAAAAAAAAAAATATTATAAAAAAAAAAGGTTATAAAAAAAAAAAAAAAAAGCTATTTCAGCATCAAAGTTGTCCTTTTGCTGATTCCCATTTCCCAACTTCTTTTCTTCAGGAGGGTTGCTCGAGCCATTAAGGTTTTCTCCCTGAAACCTCTTCTGCCTCGTAGCATTGGTGTTCCCTTCCTTATGGAAGTCTGTCCCTGTGAATAACAAGCTTATTTGCAGGCTAGTTGGGTTTAATTTTTCTGGGTTTCCTGGGAAACACTATTCCTCCCCTCCATCTTTTCCCTCCCCTCTAGCTCATATATGGATGATCTATCCAGACGTTGGAAATCCCTCTCACTCTCCGAGAAAGAAGGACCAGGCCTAGCATTGAAGGCGGACCAAGCTACCTCAGAATTTTCCTTGGTGGCTCGTTTCTTAACTAAGCGCCCGATCAACTTGGACGCCATCGCTAATACCTTCAATCCTCTATGGAGACCAAAATCTGGCTTCAGAATGAAATACATCGGTGACCATCTGATTCTCTTTTCATTTGACTACAAAGAAGATGTTGACAAAATCCTAGCTGCAGAGCCTTGGAGCTTTGACAAGCACATCATGGTGGTGGCTAGATTTGACAACGCGGCTGTGGTGGACAGCGCAAATCTGTCTACCGTGACTTTCTGGGTACAAGTCCACGACATTCCATTATGCTTCAGAAACAGAGATGTGGCCGAGCAAATCTGTGAGGCTATGGGTACGGTGATAAAAAATGTGAACCCAGGTGAGTGTGATGGTGGCAGCTTCATACGCGTGAGAGTAGCTCTCAACACCGCTCTCCCCCTATGTCGCGGTCGCCTTATCACTCTAGACAATGGCGAGGTCCATTGGGTCTCGTTCAAGTACGAACGCCTCCCAAATGTTTGCTACTGGTGTGGGCGACTTACGCACCCTGATAAGGATTGTGAAAAATGGATTGCGAGTGAAGGTTCTCTAACCAAAGAAGACCAACACTTTGGCCCCTGGTTAAGAGCTGCTCCTTTCCTAGGTTCTAAGAAAGGCTTCCTTGCCGTCCCCAGCTTTTATGCCCACAAGAAAGCTGGTAATCAAGACCCCCACAGTGCCGGAGCCCAAACGCAGTCCCAAAAGCCTCAACCAGAGGTGGCGTGTGAGGAGACTCAAATTCTACCGCCAAAAACTCAAACTTACTTTGGGAACCGGACAGGGGACAACCCCTTGGATGTGACAAATCCCACTATAGTCTCTCCGGAGCCACCCATTTTGGTACCCATTATAAAACCCACGCTACCTAACCAGTTTGAGCATTTAATAGCCGAAATTGACAGAGACATCCAGTCTTTTGACAGCGTGGATCCCGCGCACCAAATTTCAAAGAATTCCCCTCTGGTTGAAAACACAGCCCATACTCTTGGGCCGAGCTCGAATCAAACTCCCTTTGACCATACTCCTTCAGAAATCTACAAAGAGCCCACGAAAGGCGGGCCACTAATTGACATCACCAACTTGTCCAAAGCCCATGTCAATACTGACTTGGCCACTGAAAGAAAGTGGACCTGGATTCAAAGGCCCAACCTGCTGTCTATTGCTGAGTCAGTTGATACATCCCTGGGCAAGAGAGGCCCCTCACCAAACTCTTTAGACTCCAACCCTCTCAAACGCAGAGCAACCTCAGAGAATGGCACAAACTCACCTTCTACCCAAACGGCGGCGGCTGGCCGACAGCCCCGCCGAACAAGATGAGTCTTCTATTCTGGAACGTGCGTGGGCTTGGGAACCTGCGCACCGTTCGCGAGCTCGAGGGCTTTATACGAGCACAAGATCCCTCCGTCATTTTCCTTGCCGAGTCTTGGGCGGAAGAAGCTAGGCTGATCTCTCTTTGCTCGGAACTGGGTTTTGACCATTTTTGGATCTCCCCGCGGGTCAATAGGCTGGGTTGCTTGGCCTTATTTTGGAAAAATATGCTGAAGATCTCGGTATCGTCTTCATCGCCAAATCATATTGATGCGACGGTAAGCGATTCTTCGAATAATCAGTGGCACCTCTCTTGTATCTATGGTTTCGCTGATGCTGCGAAAAAGTGTGACACCTGGGCTCTTCTCCGGAGTCTTCGTTCAAACTCCTCTTTGCCTTGGGTTTGTGCTGGGGACTTCAACGAAATCTTGTGGTCCCACGAGAAGTGCAGTTTGGGTCCAAGAAGGGAATCCCAAATGATCGATTTTCGTGATGTCCTGGACGAGCTCGGCTTAAAGGATTTGGGTTATGTGGGGAAAAAATTCACCTGGAAGGGGCGTAGGCATGGTGGCTTAGTGCTGGAGAGACTGGACAGAGCACTAGCCAATAACTTATGGCTATCCAAAAATCCTGGCACCAAAGTTCGGCATCTCCACGCCAATTCATCGGATCATCAAGCCATCTTAGTAAGACCTGAAGGTATCTCTCTCAGCCCAAATCGTCCATTTAGATTCGAACAAATGTGGCTTCGGGACAGGGGTTGTAGTGACACTGTTAATAGTGCTTGGGGTCCCCCAAATGTTGGAACAACTATGCCGGAGGTGGCTGGGAAAATTAATGCCTGTGGTGTTAAACTCACCGAATGGAGTAAGGATTCTTTTGGCTGTATAAGAAAATTACTCGAGGAAAAGAAAAAGCTTCTGGAAAAAGCGGAGCTGGCGGCTGCTAGGGGTGGAGATCTTATGCTGGTAAAATCTCTCCAATTGGAAATTAATGACATTCTTGATAAAGAAAATTTAATGTGGCAACAGAGATCTCGTGCTCTCTTCCTGAAATGTGGAGATAGAAATACTGCGTATTTTCACAGCAAGGCCTCGCACCGATATCGGAGGAACAGAATATTGGGCCTTAGGAATGCACAAAATGCATGGTGTACAGAGGGATCCCAAATCAACGACATTGCTGTCAGCTACTTCCAGTCCCTATTCTCTACCTCATCTCCATCAAATTTCTCCGACATCCTGGAAAAGATTCAACCTTCAGTTACGGACTCTATGAATGAGATGCTTCTCAGAGATTTCAAAAGAGAAGAAGTGGAAGTTGCAATCCAGCAGATGAAGGCCATTTCCGCCCCCGGCCCTGACGGTATGCCCCCTCTCTTTTATCAATCCTTTTGGAATACTGTGGGCGATGATATCTGCTCTGCTGTTTTAGACTGTTTACATAACTGTTATATTCCTAAAGAAATAAACCTCACACATATTGCTCTAATCCCTAAAGTTAAATCCCCTGAAAGAATGTCGGAATTCCGCCCTATTAGTCTATGCACTGTGGTATACAAGGTGGTGTCGAAGGTGCTGGCAAATAGACTTAAGATTTTGCTGCCTTCAATTATCTCAGAAAATCAGAGTGCCTTCCAAGCAGGTCGGGTAATCACAGACAACATTCTGATGGCTTTCGAAACTCTGCACTATATGAAGCATCATCAGTCGGGCAAATCGGGGTTCATGGCCTTGAAATTAGACATGAGCAAGGCCTACGACCGGGTTGAATGGAAGTTCCTGGAGATAATAATGAAGGGAATGGGGTTTGCAGACAGGTGGGTGGCTCTTATGATGGAATGCATCTCAACAGTTAGCTACTCGATCCTTATTAACGGCGAGCCCTCGCCGATTGTCCATCCCACTAGGGGCATTCGACAGGGTGACCCGCTATCTCCCTACCTCTTCCTTTTCTGCACAGAGGGTCTTCATTGCCTCCTCCACCATGCTGCGAATGCTGGCAAAATCCGTGGGATATCCATTTGCAAAAGAGGTCCCCGACTAACACACCTATTTTTTGCCGACGACAGTCTGCTGTTCTGTAGGTCCTCAACCTCTGAATGCCACATGATTCAGGAAATTTTAAGCAGCTACGAAAGGGCCTCTGGCCAACAGTTAAATTTGGCTAAGACGGCGCTCTTCTTTAGCAAATCCACCTCAGCTGAGGCTGCTGGACAGATCACTAGGCTATTTGGGGTCCAAGAAGTCAAGCAATATGAAAAATATCTCGGCCTCCCTACCCTTGTGGGAAGAAATAAGATGGCAAGTCTTCGTTTTATCAAAGAACGGGTTTGGGCCAAACTTTGTGGCTGGAAAGAGCAGCTCCTCTCCCAAGCAGGTAGAGAGGTTTTACTAAAAGCAGTGGTGCAAGCTATACCAACATTTGCCATGAGTTGCTTCAAACTTCCCATCACCCTGTGCAATGAAATAGAACAGTTAGTCCGCAAGTTTTGGTGGGGTCACCGCGGCAATCAAAGAAAGATACATTGGTCGAAGTGGAGTACCCTTTGTCTCCCAAAGGACCTGGGTGGCATGGGTTTCAAGGATCTTCAGAACTTCAATGTTGCGATGTTAGCAAAACAAGTGTGGCGGCTAGCTGAAAACCAGTCCTCCCTCTTCTATAAATTCTTCAAAACTAAGTTCTTTCCAAAAGGAACCATCTTTGATGCTAGGGAGGATAAGGGCTCCTTCGCCTGGAAGAGCATCCTTAAAAGCAGAGAGCTGATTAAAAATGGGTCTCAATGGAGGGTAGGTAATGGCAAAAATATCCTAATCTACAATGACAAGTGGCTTCCTGATTTGCTGCACCAAAAAGTTCAGTCCCCCCCAATGTTTTTTGGCTCTGATGCCCTAGTGTCAACATTGATTGATAAGGATAGAGGTTGTTGGATCGAGAATGCAATTGATAACAACTTTTCAGAGTTTGAAGCTAAGCTAATAAAAGCTATACCCTTATGTCTCAATGATGTCGATGACAAGCTCTACTGGTGCGGCAATATAGATGGGCAGTATTCAGTGAAAGCGGGGTATAAATTATTGATGAATGAGGTGTTAAACACAAATGATGGGGCGATTTCTGCATCCATGCCCAAAAGCTCTTGGAGGGGGTTATGGAGCCTGAATGTCCCCAATAGAGTTAAAACTCTTCTTTGGCGTGCTGTTTTGGATGCCCTTCCAACTCGGGCTAATTTGGTTAAGAGGAAAGTACTTGCTGACCCCTCTTGCCTGGCCTGTGGTGCTGCTCCAGAATCCACTTTACACGCCCTCTGGTCATGCCCAAAACTGCAGGGTGTTTGGCCGACCCACTTCAATTCACTCATTAGTGAAGCCAGGAATGTTTCTTCTTTTCGAGAGGTATTTCGATTGGTTTTGGAGGGGTCTCACCCCGGTGACTTATTTGCAATGACTGCCTATCAACTCTGGTTTAGGCGCAACAAAGTTAGATTAGGCGAAGTGGTGGCCGATATGAAGCTGATTAATTCTTTGGCGCGGGATGCTCTCCTTGAATTCCAGAAAGCCAACACAGTTCCCCAGAAATCTCTCCCTGCTCGTGGCAATGTCCGTTGGTTACCTCCCCCACTTGATTGGGTAAAGGTCAATTTTGATGGGGCTATATTCCAAGACCGTGAAATGGCTGGTCTTGGTTCCATTATTCGCAACGACCGTGGTCTTGTTTTGGCTGCTTTAACACAGGTAATTCCCCTACCCACCTCTGTGGAGATAGTGGAAGTGTTGGCAGCAAGAAGGGCTCTGTTCTTTGCCTATGAACTTGGGTTTGATCAGGTTATTCTTGAGGGTGACTCTGATATTGCCATTCGGGCCTTAAACACTGATGACTACTCGGCTGCATCCTTTGGTCACATAATTTCTGATGTTAAGTCCATTTCCTCCCACTTTCGGTCTGTGATATTCAGGCATACACGAAGATTGGGGAACAAAGTAGCGCATAGGCTTGCCCGTTCAGCTTGTAATTTTTCTTCTTCTTTTTGTACATGGATGGAGGAAGTACCTGTATGCTCTTTTGCAGAATATTCTGCTGAAATTATCAATGAATAGTTCTCTCCTTCTCTTAGTGGGAAGGTTTCTTCTCAAAAAAAAAAAAGTTGTCCTTTTGCTTAATTAATATACCTTATGCCATTGTTGTCCAAGTTATCTGTAGAGAATACTTACCGTAAAATGAAGAATTATAAAGAAGAATTTTCTATTAATGAAGAATTAAGAAGGAATTTTTCTAGTGACCTATGACGTTTTCTTAAAAGTCCTTTAATGGAGAACACACGTTTTTTACAAGGCTAGAATCGGAATCTCCTTAATCAATTATTTATTAATGAAAACACTAATTTGGCCCCTACATTTTAGGGTTAAAGTTAATTTGGTCATTTTATTTTGGTAACAGTCAATTTGATTCCTGTTATTTTTAACTTACAATTAATTTGGTTCCTACTATTAACCAATTAACAAAAAATGCTTATGCGCTTAATGGTGTGCAATGTTAACATGTCCAATACTGATGTGTCTAAATTTTAGAAGTCCACGTTAGCAATTAGATGGCAAAAGAAGCCGCATCAACATTTTTATTATTATTAAATGGCAAAGTCACATCAGCATTTATATATATCTTTTTACCAATTTTTATCATTTCTTTATTATTATTATTATCATTATTATTTAATTTTCTTACCATTTCTTAGAAACCAAACATATTTTCATTATAATTTTCCTGATTTTCTTTTTTACTTTCTTTGCAATTTCTTGGTAGTCAAACAGCATACTTGCAATTTGATTCACCACCACCAATCCTAAAGTACCACCAGCCCAACAATTCAGAACCACCATTGACCACAATCCATAACCACCAAACTCGAATTACCACCAACCCATAGTCCAACACTACATCCAAACTTCAAATCCACTACTACCAAACCCATATCCACCCCCACAAAACACACAAACAAACCCAGATCCATCACCACCGCTCAAGGCAACTACTCCTCCAACGACTATGATCTCACCACATCGCCGCACAAGGCAAACCCAAAATCCATCTCAAGTAGCCGATCTCATCTCATCTCTCTCCCAATGCCCATTATCACAGCCGTCTTGGGCTAAGCCTCAGCTGTCGGTGTCATCTTGGCTGTAAGCCACAACGACATTCTCATGCGAAATGACAAAGACTTCCGTTACAAAGTTGGATGAGTCCAAAATACGTACAAATAGAGGGAGAGAGCAAGCAGATGGTGGCTAGTGGCAATGAACGGCGGGGGGCAAGTTGTAACATCAATTTCGTCCTCTTCGATCTGGGCTCTCTCTCTTGATCTGGGTTTAGTTTATATTAGGTGGGTTTGATCGTTTTTTGGGTTTTGATTTGCTGAGCTAGTGTGATTTGGTGAGTGAGCAATAAAAAGATCCAAATTTTGGGTGGTTCATTCATGGTTTATTGTCAAGAAAGTGTAACTGTATAAGTGCATAAGAAATTAAGAACAAAAAAATAAAATAAAATAAAATAAAGATTAAGGTTTCTTTCTTTAAAATTAAGTTTTTTTTTTTTTTTTTAAACCAAAAAAAAATTAAGATTTTTGTTTTTGTTTTTTGATAATAAGAAAATTTTTTTTTTTCATTCATACGGTAGTGTGGAATTTTTTAATATTAATTTAAATTTATTATTGTCAAATAAACTTTAAGTGTGCTGTGCACAATGTTAGCCACATAGAAATTTTCAGTTTATGATTGAGTGATAGGGACTAAATTAGCTGCAAATTTAAAATATCAAGTATCCAATGAATTGTTACTAAAATGTAAAAATCAAATTATCTGTAACACTAAAATATATAGACCAAAATAATATTTTTGCCTTATTTATTTATACTCTTCAAAATATGTCTGTTCAACAAAACAACTTTAAAAGTGTCTATTCACAAAACAATGAACAAAGAGACTCTATCTCTCATGGGCCAAAAGGCCCTACCTCACAAGGACCAAAAGGCTCTATCTCTCAGGGGAGCCCAAGTACAAATGCTTCTCTAGACAAAGATGAGAAAGACAGCCCAATAAAAAATAGAGAGGCCCGTACCGTCAAAGATGGTGTGATTTTTCAGGCTGAAGCCAATGAGAAAGGAAAACAGATTATGGGTAAACTCTCGCCCAGATGATGGAGATAGGAACAAAACGTTTGAGAGGGAAAGAAGTTTTAGAGGAAGAGGATACTTGGGCTCAAAAGCGTTTTTGTGAAACAGTCCACTCGGGTTTAGTTGACTCTGCTTTAGAAATGGCGACTGCTGGGCAGTGCTGCCGTGAGAAATGATGGGCTTGGGACAGTTTCTGTTCGTGGGATCCTTGGGCTGTTTCTGCTCGTTTAGTTTTGTGCACTTGAAATGGGAGTTCAACAGGATAGTACATAAGCTTTCTTAGCTCGTTGGTATATACAGGGTAAATCTTTTTTTGGTTTGGGAGGAACTATCTTTGTATGCTGTTCCTGCGTTGTTAGGATTGTGTCTGGGTGTCTCTTTCCTTTGTTTTGTATTTCCTGTTGTACTTCAATTTCTTGTGGCAGTGAATCTCTATTCCCCTTCAAAAAAATAAAAATAAAAATAAAAATAAAAGTGTCTATTCACAAAAACACTCTTAATAGAACGGGTCTTTATTTATCACTCTTATTAAAAAAATAATAGTAATTAAATATTTCGGATAAACTCAATGTGGGCCACATTAAGTCTACTTACGGAGAAAATCTTACCTTCATCACTTATTCTCTCTCTCATATGAATTGATATGCTTAACAATATATGGAAAAACACATGCTTAATAATATAAAAAAATATTTAATAATTAATTAATATACGTATTCTCTTGTTATATTCTTTTTTTCAAAAATTGCTATTTCACCGACTCACAGGCTACAACCCAACGATCCATTATCTTCAAATCTTCAAATCAAAGTGATCGGTGCCATCAATTTTGTTAGAAGAGAAGGTAAAGATCGGAGCCATTGAGGGGAAAAAAAAAAAAAAAAAAAAAAGGAGGAGGCAGAGCTGAAGCGTCTGGACAGGGGAAAGAAGAAAAAGTAAAAGAAAAGAAATTAATTAAATATTCTTTCTAGTGTGAAAACACAAATAAAATAGCTTTTTTTTTTTTCTTTCTTTCTTCTTTTTTTCTTTTTTTTTTTTTTTTTTTTTTTTTTTTTTTACGTATAAATCACCGTGCACAGTTAAAAATAACAAAAAGTAACTATGCAATAGCTGTGGAGCCAAATTATTTGGCTTTGGCTTAGCTGCTACATTCAACACCGTTTTGTAGTGTTGTAGTTATAACGCATAGATTCATAGGGAAAAGAATTCCACCACTGTTGAAGACTATGAGCTTTTCTAAACTCTTTAAAATCAGCAAAAACACATTTAATATCTAGGGATTGACCCTTATTAATGGTCAGATCTGCTGAAGGGAGGAGATGCAGTGGTTCTGAACCTGAATCCATTCCGAACAAACTTAAGCATAGATTCCCCGTGGTGTTCTTTGTTGCAATCATCTCAAGTATTCCAACTCCATTCTTCTCCGCCTCCTTCCTGAGTTCAAAATATCTAACATATTGTGAACAAATAGGATCATCTTGGTTCACAAAAAGGTAAGGAACCCAGGGAGATAGCACCGCAAATGGGTCATCAGCTTGGCCACCATTTACAACATTGTTAAGACCCGTGAGTCCTGTCTTGCAAACATTGGCTAAGAAGCGGAGTCCATTCTTCACTCGTTCATTTTTTATCATACCTTCTAAGAGGGCAGAGGGGAATGGAGGATTGAAAAGATAAGTTTCAATTAAATGACCCTCCTTGGCCATTTCCTTTCCTGCAAGCAGTGCCATAGCTGACCCTAGAGAATGTCCAGCTAACCACACACTGGAATCACCGTTAGACTTAACTTTTTCGCGAAGAAGCTCCATTGCTTGTTGAAAGCGGGAACGCTGGTGAAGTATGTTAAAGAAGCAATTGATGTTTAACTTGAAGTCTTGTAACCATGTGTCTGGTTCGATGAGTGTGCCCCGAATGGCAATAACATAGTGCGGGATGTTTCGAGAAGAAGAAGAAGGTGGGTATTTGTATTCATAAAGGGCACCGAATATGGATGAGTCCTTATTGTCTATGAGTGTTTGACTTAATTGGAAATGGAAGGACTCCCACCAAGGTGGAGCAAGAGCTTGAGATTTTTTGCGGTTGTTCTGGCGGTCGCGCTCAAGAATGTACACTCCTTTAACCAAGCTGGCAACAACCGATCCTCCGTAACGTTTGTCGCTCCTGCAAGGAGATTGACAGATGGTAAAGTACGGGTAGAAATATAAGGTGAAGTTAATTTACTTGTTAATAAGTAGAATTTTTCAATAACAGAAGAGAAGCCACATATCAACTAGTTAGGGAAAGAAAAAAAATTACATTAGACCATTACAAACACCTTTGAGATGCATCTGGTATAACCAATCTATGCGCATATGGTATAACATGAATACACCAGAATTTAAGATCAAGCCATGAACCCAACAAGATATGATCAACTTTTTATTCAGAAATGAACTTTCTAGGGACTGAAAAAAGGGAGTAGGGAAATGCATTAATGCAAAGAAGAAGAGAAAAATGAGACCATTGTGCTAGGAAAATTATTGAATACTCCGAGAGTACTATAAATGCGTACTTCACCCTCTCAATTATGTGAGAAGAGAGAGTACGCATTTATGATATTCTAAGAGTATCCAATAATTACCTGTTGTGCTAGACTCTTAATTAGGCCAAAGAATAAAGGCAAGTGACACATCTTATTTCATATAACTTGTGGAGATTACAAATTATTAGTGGTTGACGTAAAATTGGTGTTAATGGTAGACTAATTCATAGGAGTAATTTAATATTAGTGATGTTAGAAATATTACAAATTTTATCATATAAGATTTGCAAACTTATATATTTCACTAATTCAATCATTTATTTTATTCTATCTTTTCTTTTTAAAAAAACCATACATTTGTTTATTTTTTTATGTTATTGAAATAAGAAAGTCTATAAACGTAACAAAATCTCATAACAATTTCAAAGAAAAATTGTGGTTATTATGTAATCTTATTTTATTTTATTGACACCTTAGCCTTTTATGAAAATGTTGTGATCATAAAATAATTCTATTGAAATCTACTATTCACATTCATTGTCAAGTTGATCAATTTGTAAAACTTATTTGGTAAAATTTGTAATATTAATTTTTAACATTTTCAAGTCAGTGTTTATCACACCAAACATAATCTATCAATATTAAAATGATTAAGAGTAATATACCTTAACTGACATCTCATGTTGTTTTCAACAAAAATATTTAGAGTTCAAATCATTATTCCAACTATTGATTTAAAAAAATAAAATAATAATAATTGTGAGTCACTGCTCACTAAGAGCAAAATTATTAATATATTCTCTTTGGAGAGGTGAACGTAAAATTAGATGTGGCAAAATTGAACTTGAACCAAAGGAAAATACCATATTCAAACTTGAATTTTTTCACCCGAATTAAAATAGGTTGATCCATGACGCGATCTTTTTTATAAATAATTTTTTTTTAATAATAAAATTCAGATTTTTTTTTTTTTTTTTTACCAGTTGACAGCAGCAGTGAGATGTCCTGGTCCTGATTTGAGGAAAATTTGCTTCTCATTAGGCATTACTCCTTATGTTCCTCTCTTCTTGATTTCCTTTGAAATAAACTGTCATGGGTGAAGCAAAAGCCTTTGAATTGTTTATGGAGCCAATTGATGTTCGACATATATTGAAATTGAACATTTTTACACTCTCAATAAAACTTTCGGGATAAAAAGGAACCAACCTGCACAATATGCGAAAGAAAGAAGTGCTAAATAATGTTATTGAAGTCCTTCATCCACCTGAGGCAAAAAAAAAAGTTTCAAAAGTCAATGAACAAATTAATATTCACAAAACATCCATTAAGCAGAACAAACGAACTGAAAAAGAGCTAAGAGGGATCAAGACAAAACATGAAGAAGTGATACCTGACATTTCTACTTAATTAACAATTGAGTCATATCCTATCAAAAAAAAAAAAAAAAAAAAACAATTGAGTCATAAATATACCTTGAGAGAAAAAATGGTAGCAATTTTTTTTTTTGTTGAGTTAATGCCCTCCTTGGAGCCACAAACTCATATTAAGAAATTACCATTCGAAAAGTTAATATTCAATTTACCTAATTACCTCTATGACCAAAAACAAAACTACAAGAACAGATAAGCCATCCAAAATTGTCACTGTAGGCCCAAGTGAACTATCAAAATCAGTAGAGCTATAAAAAAAGCAACCAAAACCCAAATCACAGCGAACAAATATAGTTCAGAATATTATGTAATTCAGTCTGATTCATCCAAGAAACATGTCTAAACTCTAAAGGGTACCATCTAAAATGCATGCAAGCAAATGTTTACGGCTAAAAAATTTCAATAGCACTAATAACGCTAGTAGGAAGAGATTTCACTGCTTTTACTTAACCTTTGTATAATGTCCTTCAAATTCTGGGTCAAACAACCTGCTGGTTAGAGATGTAAAGGGTGTGCTAATGCTTCAAGTTTATAAAACAATGAAGAAATTCAACAAGATTCAGTTTGGTAATCTTGCTGAAAGGGTTTGGATTTTGGAAAGCCAAACTGAAGTTGTTTGCCAAATTTTCACACGGTTTGAGCA